>CM060842.1:39790000-40435000 GCA_030762175.1 Metallyticus violacea
ATTTTTAATATTGCAAAACCAAAAACGTTACTTGGGACCGTAAATTATTCTAATGAAAGGGACGAGACTGAAAGCTATATCTGGTTGAATTTGGGGCAACTGGAGTCAAATATCTGGTTCCGTATTTTGTTTCAGTACCTGCATAAGCAAAGAATCCTGATTTATAAATAAGTGGTTGCAAAGTAAAAATGAATGAATTTAATTTATCAGACAAAACTTTAAATTCGTCTTTTAACTGGCACCGGAATTCAGATAGTGATTTTTATTTTAAACATCGTCGTTTATTATAAACTCTCATGACAAAGCAGTCAAACATTCATTGATTATTGCTGCGTTGTTACTGATGCTGACTTTTCTGATACAGCAGAGAATTGGTTTTCAACCGTAAAGTTTTCTTTTGATTTTTCATGGATTTATTCCAAAAAAACAACTGTTGAAATTACCAAGCAAAATTTGTACAGTTATTTTAAACTTATTTAAGACATTCCCAAGTATGTCTGAATGTAGATCTTCTATAAATTATTTTATCATCTGGGAAGCTGTCAAGATTGGCATTGTTATTGATTCTGTATAAAATTTGATTATATTTTTGAACCCTTGCACTATATCGCAGGCGTCAAACACTGTTGTTCCTTTTCCTTGAAGTGAGAGGCTTAAATTATTAACTTTATGAAAAATGTTACCTAAATGTGCCAGTTTTATTAGCCAGCGTTCGTCATGCAACTGTCAGTCAGGTAGGTTCTGATTTCAGCCCTCAGTTCAAAGAGCCAAGTCAAACTTCGTAAATAGGCAACTGTCATAGCAAGATTAAAATGAATATACTCGTGTATAAACATTTCTAATTATTTTATTACAAACATCAAGAAAGTTAAATTCTTGTTTTGTTGTTAAGGAATAAATACCTATAACCTATATTTATAATAGCATAAACATTTGATAGACAACTTTTTTACTTTCCCATACTTTTCACAATTTTTAGTCCATGTTTTAATAGTGTGTATCCCCTGTATGCACACATTTAATTACACATAATTCCTAGCACTTAATAATCAATTAACACATAACATTAATTTAACGTTATTGTTAATAAGAAAAATAAATTATGGCTTCCATCGGAAGGAAAATAATGCCTGAGTCCCGTGACGTAAATTTACGACACATAAAAGAATCTCATATCTGAAAAAAGAAGCCTCTGAGCAAAATTTATCGGCCGTTTCAAGCCCTGAATGGGACGCTGAAGACCTGAGATGTTAAATAGCCTGCGTAAATAAACCAAACCAACAATTTTACCACTGATTGACCAACACAACATTAAACGCAGAGCGCAAAACGTCTGTCAAGCAAGATTGGCAAGTTACAGCTTTATTATAAAGTTGATTTAAAATGTATTAATGCGGTAGTTGGGCAAAACGAATTTAATTACGTATGTTGTAAGGGTTTATATTTCATTAATATGTATTTGTAGCGTGCTATAATGCATTTAAGGCCTTGATCTCATTGCCGCATTAATTTAGCACACGGCTCAGAAAAGATTATAGTACATACTTTTCTGCTTCTTGACGTTACTAATATCTTTACTAATTTTTAAGGTTATGCATAGTTTTCGCTGTATACTATAATAATAATTTAATATTCCACGATACTTAATCTTGTAGTAATTGCGCTTGTTTTCACCCTATTAAGCCCCATACTTAGATATATTTCAAGAGATAAATGTTTGCCTATTCATGAACTGCAGTGTGATAGACCATGCTTGCGGGATTTTTGCTACAACAAGCGCACCGTTAGTTGCTGAATACGACCGCTGTTTAATGACGAGACAATTTGGACTCTACAACAATCTAATAGCAATGCTTCCATTATGAAATTAAGAACGTGTGGAAGCAGGGTAGAGCTATCAGTAATGGACTTTTTATAGTAGGAGTTTTAAAATGCATACAAGTACCACAGTCACATGGACCGTACATGCTAATACAGTCCTTGTAACAATAAATAAACACACCTTTTCTATGAATAATTTTTATGTGCATATATATAGACATAAATAGAACCCTTACTCTTGAGTCGACCTTCCATTTAATCACACCCCTCCCCCACTCTCCTTTGTTCTCTAAAGTCATTAACCTTCTTTGTCGGGTGTCCGCTAGAAATATTCCCGATTGTGTGAGTATCTCTCATGCACCAACACTCCTCGGCAGATGTTCAAACTTCTGTTGGAACTCAGAAATTGCGGCGGTAAATGCTCATTTCTTAAAATCTGCTCTGTCAGAATGTGCCTCCAGGTATCATTTTCTCTGCACTTTGGGAGAGCATTAACTGATTTTTCTAATCTGAACCATGAGAGAGCGCTTCTTTCTTCTCCCCCACAGAATCTAGATCATCCCCCCTCGATCTATTTGAACCTGCAGGTTAAGCGATACTTTTTCTGTGCATTGAGTCTCAGTATTTGGCCTACTCCAGTCGAATTTTATCTAAGCCTTTCCTTATTTATGATGCCCAGCTTGTATTCCACCCTTTCCTTATTTGCTCCCTCATTAATAACCATTGGAAGATTGCCTTCACTCTTCAACTGGAACTATAGTATGTGCGGTGAATTTTTACAAAGCTGGGGGGGGGGGGGAGATAGGAAAAATTCAACATCACAGTCGGGACAAGAACCACGGATCTGCGGTTTTCTGTGCTTATTTTACCGTGCCCTGTCCGATAACAGTCGTGAATCTTCCCCATCTTAGTCTATATATCTTGGACACCTCTAAGTACTCTCAATAC
This sequence comes from Metallyticus violacea, assembly GCA_030762175.1. Lineage (NCBI taxonomy): Eukaryota > Metazoa > Arthropoda > Insecta > Mantodea > Metallyticidae > Metallyticus > Metallyticus violacea. The sequence goes on from CM060842.1 coordinate 39,792,770, forward strand.
AGAGATTTTATCCTTAAGAGTGACTCGAAACCGAATACTTGTAACCCAGACATTACAGTTAATCACTTTATTAGGACAAATTTATATGAAATATGGGGTTTTCACCTTAAGCATATGTTGGGCTAAGGCTAGGAATCAGAGTAAGAGAGTCATAGCCGGAACTGGAAGCACGAATTTTGGCTTACCGTGCCCATGCTCTTACAAATTGAGTTAGTGCCCTGTCCGACCATATGCACCAATCTGCCCCATCTAAGTTTATACTCTGAAGAACTCTAAAGTCATCTTGTTACAGAGGGCACGACTATACCTCGAGTTTTTATCTGATGCCGATTCTAACTCGGGGTAACACATGGCTTGTATGAGAAAATCACGTTTCGTTTTACAGAATTGCTAAATATATATGAACAAAGAATGTCAGCAGCTTCATCCTTTCTTTCCTAAAACGAGTAAGCGAGAGGAACAGCTTATGTTAATACATTATCGCTACAATGAATTATGTCAGTCAAAATGATTTTAAAATAACGGGTTCATAATTATTACACTTTTCAATGCAAGAATCTAAGAAGTGTATGCCAACACAGTACTTGCTTCATACGCAGCACAAGACATCATTGAATGAGGTTATACCCACTCCTTACTAATAAATTTATATTTTTAATATACAGAGCTCATTATTCATTCCTAATATATTGATTTAATATTTTATCAGAAATAATTACCATTTAAATACTTTATTATCCCTTTGTCTCGTAGACTCAAGGCTGCGGGTTCAACCCCGGTGAGAATAAATGAATTTTTTAGAGCGTAAAATTTATAACGTAAGTTTGCTTCCCTCGGTAGAGAAGTAAAGTCGTTGGTCCTATGTCGTAGATTTACGGCAATTAAAATAGCTTCAAGGGCCTCTAAGCAACATTCATCGGCCGCTGCTGAATTGAATGAGACATTAATGACCAAATATTTTAAAAAGTATTCTTAAATAAATATAAATATAATTATAATTTTGCTGGAAGAAAATTATGCAAAGTGACGTCATAAAATATCATGCGCAAGAAGGTCTTCTTCATAATTGTTTCAGTTTGCCTCCCCTCGATTATGATTTGTCCCTAAAAATAAGGTCGGCCACTTTTTGAACTAATCTAATATATAAGTAGTTCATTGAAAAGGGTAATGAATAAAATTTAAAAATAAAATGAACCCAGGTACTTTACGTTTATTGAATCCTTTTAAAAATTATAATGTCATGAACTGAGCACTTAAGAAAATAACATGTTCTTATCATTTTGTAACATCAGATGTCAGTATAACTTACTAACTACTTCAAACTACATCATATAATATTTATGTTCATTAATCTTACTTTCTAAAAGGTTTCACGTTTAACCCAAAGTTATCACTGGACAATCTGCCACTCCTAAGCATTTGATTCCATGATGCGAAACAAGTAAGGAAAAAGTCCGTCACGCAGAAACTGCGTAAACTAAGCGAATTCCTCAGAAAGTTGAATTTGTGAACGTTATTACAAAAGCGCTAGATGAGAGAAGTTACAGTTAAATTTACAGAAATTGGGAGGAAGCAGTGACTTGTGTGTCTGCTATCAGGAGCCCACAATTCAAAACACCTTTGCCTATTTCCCTCCCCTTTAGAAAACGGGCTAAGCCAGTGTAATTAGTCGTCACGTTTTTTTTTTCAGAGCCTTTGATAATATAGCGATAATATTTTAGCTTCAGCCAATAGTAGTCTAAGATTTAACAACAGTTTATGTAGTGACATAATAGGTTTAGCCAAAAGCAACAGCCTGCGGGAGAGTTTATCAGTGCTATTGTTGGAATATCGAATAAAGGACATATCAACAGTTTGCCGCCTCTTTTGATGATGAACGTGGCAGTAATACATTAATATTTAACATTTTATATCTTCACAATACTTTTGTCAAATTAAAACATACGCATCATTATAAATTATCAAGATAATTTGTCCTTAAAAGAGAGAGAGAGAATTTAAACGCTAGAGCACTTTTTGAATTTCATTTTTCAGGTATACTACCACTCCTAATGGTCTGACTTCCCTAATTTTCAGAAAACATTTTTCTTGTTTTATTTAAATACAGTTTTTTTTTGCGAATAAAAAATATTGGTTCTGATTTAGCGATTTTAAAATTTTGGGCTTCTCATAAACGCTCCTCCTAATAATCTGATTTCACTTATTTTCAGAAACTATTTATATTATTTTATTTCAATGGCATATACCTAGTTTCGTTTTGAAAAAACGTAACTTGTTTCAGTTAGAGTAATTTTTAAATATTTGGTTTCTGGTAAACCCCCACTCCCAATATTCTGATTTTTTTTTATTTTAAAAAAAAACTATTTGTATTATTTTGTTTCAATGGCATATACCTAGTTTCACTTAGAAAAACAAAAATTACGGCCGCTAGAGCAATTTTTAAAATTTTGCTTTAGGTTAACCTCCCACTCCCAATGATTCACATTTTTTGGTTAACAAAGTAGATGAATCATTTGTTAATTGCTCGTAATATGCCGACTTTCGTTAAAAAACATAAATTGCGGCCGCTAAAGCGTTACCACACACGTGTGTGTGTGTTATCGTCATTTTTGGTGCTTAGTAATCATGGTCGATTGAGATTTGAAGACATTTTTTCAAAAATCGTTTCATGTGTATAACCGCAATAGCTAATATTCCTTCAGAATGCGCTGAAATGAATGGCTACAGAATGTGGAAGTGACATGCTATGCTTCCTTTTTCGAGTTTATTAGAAAGCCGTGTCTCAAAATAAGTCTGCATTAGAAACACATTCTAAAAACGAACATCGTTATTAACTAACGTTATCGCAACAGCCGTCAGAGACAAAACTTTGTGCTTCCCTACTCTCTCCTACTTTCCCAATAATAACTTTTTCAATGTAGCAATATAGGTACAGTTACCACTAGAAATTACTACAACAAAACATTAACGCACTATATGTACTCTTTTTTTTTTTATTAATTTATTTAAGGACGCTCTTTAACAGCTCAGGTCATCAGCGTCCCATTCAACTCAGGGCGTGAAACGGCCGACAAATTTTGCTCAGAGGCCTCTCTTTCAGGCTTGAGGTTCTTTTTCGTGCCGCAAATGTACGACACGGGACCCACGGCTTTACTTCCCTTCCGAAGGAAGCCATACTTAGGATTTTTACGCCCGAAAAAATCCATCGGTCCTGGCCGGGATATGTACTCATATACTCGTCTGAGTGGTCTTCTTTTATGCACTGTGCTTTGGAAACTGAGGCGTCCCCAACAACACTGACATCAAGAAGTTTGTTTCTTCATGATAACGCGCGTCCAACACTGCTGAAGAAGCTTTTAGCAAGATTAATTCCGATGGGAGCTTTTACAGCATCCACCTTATAGTCCAGACCTCGCTCCCACTGTCCTCCACGTGTTTTTTTTTCTCTCTCTCTCTCTTTTAGAAGTAGTTGAAAAGTTCAATGACAGAAGAGTTAAAGCTACAGTACAAGCGACACAAAACATAGGCAGCGAATTTTTTTATGCAAATGACATCTAAAATAACAAAAGTATTTAAAAAGGAATGGTAGCTGTGTAGAGAAATATAGGCAGTATAGCTTGTGTAAAAATTATTCTTTTTATATGCTTTTCTTTTAATTTCTATGGCTGTTAACTCACGAAAAACCCATTCATATTTATTTACAACGTCTTGGTTTAAAACCTACACGAAATTTCCGTTTTATAGGGTTTTTCACAGCAGACTATTCAAAATTCTATTACTAGCTCTGGTTTAGAAGCTGTACAATAAGAAACATAACTACAGAAGAAATTTATTAGCTTAATAAAGGGAGATGTTTTTACATTAGATAGTGATCTGCCAGTCGCATGAATACGAATAAATAGAAGCAGTGCAGTGCTTCAAATGAAATGCTCTGTGTTGGATTTCCCTAGCTGAGTGTACTTGGATAATTATCTGATAAGGCAGTAGCTGGTCAGCGCTAGTTTACGTGGGCGCTAATGTGTTGTGCTGACCAATAATGGCTGCCAAGGAAAGGTCACAAGTCAGGGTGTTATTGTGACTTAGTCACGCGCGCTTTCTTGGAAATGCATTATGCAAAAAGTGACATAGAATTGCAGATCCTCGCGAGTACAAAGGTAGAAGAAGAAGAAACGCATGCTTTCATTGTACCTAATCGGGTGAAGATATTCATAAACCATTTTGCCTGTTAAGATTTTCTTTTGCCTCTTGAGCGATTTTCATTTTCGCACTCTTTTATCACATCGATATAGCTACATTTCTTTTAACATTTTTCTCATTCTATTTTAAAGGCATATAAAACTTGCATAGTACCATTATCATCTCATTCGTTAGTTATTGTAGAAGAAAAGGTATCAGAACAAATCCATTCTCTAAAAGGTAATCCAAGCAACTTTGATTTCAGTCTTGCGAAGTTACAGATATAACAAACACGAACGTGTGACTTTTACAATATTTATTAATTTTTTTTTCAGAAGGGGTTGATGTCATGTGGCTGTTGGTGGCTGTGAAGGTGGCAGTACTGACGACTGCCGTTGGGGGTAACTACCCATTGATGGATGTAGCCACAAGAATGAGGATGCTATTAGTGCCGGTAGACGCCAAGGTCGGATCTGCCATCTATCGGCTCAGGGGCATGGATTCCGATTTCGATTATCCCCTTCATTTCGAGGTGGTCGGTAGGTAAAGTTGGCTTTAGAGTGTGCAGGAGCACCGTCCTACCGCAAATAAGATTAATAGAATGTTGCAGTGTTTTAAGAAAGTTTGTGCATATCATAACAGCAATGTATAATAAAAGTGTTAAAAATGAAATGGCAATTGATTGCAGTGGTTGGTATAATCTGTTAATTGTAGCTTGTTTGCAAATTTACTAAACGCTGAGAATTTCAGTGTCTAATAAAAAAGCGGAGTGATCAGTGCTTACAACTTCTGTGTAATGTCATAAGAGGTTCTTAAATGTTCTAAATACATATATTTGAAGCTCAGAGCATCGAACGATATTTATTAATACTAATTCACGAATACAATTTACTGCCACGAGTGGCCGAGGTCGTTAAGGCGCGGATTCGTGAGCGGGAGGTCTGGGGTTCGAACCCCGCAAGGATCATCCTCCTTGACTGAGGCTTTTTCCAGGATTTCCTCAGTCCTCATAACTGGCAAATGCCAGGGAGGTACCCTAAACTTAGGCCTGGGATCTTTCCTTCCTTTAAAAAAAATCATTTCCCAATATATCATTTCATCTCATGTATCATCAGTTTCCATCGCCTGTGGTGCCTCAGTAGTTAAAACGGGCGTTAAACACCATTAAAAAAAACGAATAAAATTAGAATTATAATAATATATTCATAAAACTCACTCCAAATATTAATACTTGCATTAAGTCTTTAAAATGAGATTTACGAATATCTGCATACCTATTTAGAAATCGCGAATCTGGAATAAACGAAGGTCGATTACTGCAATTCGATTTACTTGCTAATGCCAACTAAGGAAAACACCGCTAATTGCATGCATGTATTTCGTCTTTCTTTTATTTTTATAGAAGTAAATTTTAATAATTCCATAATAATTGTGCCTTATGTGATACGACAGTCGATCGCCTAGAAAGGTTAGTTATTTTTCTACTGTTACCATTTATAGTGTTTATTTGTTGTTGCGATTAATCGATTCTTACTTAGAACTTATGGCAAAACAGAGATGGAGACACCGAGAAGAGAAATGCACATCCATGCGTAAAATTATTACCGTAAAAAGGTGCGCTAAATTTACAGCGATAGTGACTGGTTCAAGTTCAAAATTTTGTTAGATTTATTGGTAGAAATTGTGATTAAGTCATAAAAGTGAAATATTCTCAGATATAAATAGATTAATATAAGAGGCTTATTTTGAATACATTTACACTTGTAATACTATACACACACAAAACAGATAATAATAATAATAATAATAATAATAATAATAATAATAATAATTTGAAACAAAATAATATAAGGAGGAAGAAGAAGAAATAAAAACATGAAAATCTATTTGACCAATAATTATGTCATACTGGAAAAACATGTACACAGTGCTTTCCTTTAACTGAATTTTCTATATGGCATTCCTATGAAACTACAGGAAATTATTTTGCTGTGATAAGGAGAAGTATTTAAATATTTTATCGATTATAAAACTTCTCTCTGTTATTCCTTCCGTTTTTAAAGTCAGTGCCAATTGAGAAGAAGCTCTTGTAATACATAAAATTAAACACTGAAAGATTTACACAAATCACGCGATATTTGGAAAATCAAACATTCATCGTTAGAATCGGCCATATTTTCGCCTTTGAAGAACACCTAATTACCCGAACATTTTGTGATAGTGTTTAGAGATTCATTTTTACTAAGTATAAAATATAATTTTTCCATTCTATGTTTAACTTTTTTCTCTATTTTATTTTAAATTGTTTACTGAGTGATCGCGAGTCATTTGAAATCAATGACGATGCAATTGCGGAGTGAGTTTCTATCATTATAATCAGCCATGCATTGATTTAGCTCTGAGAATTATCTGTGCATGGTGGGAGCTCGCCTTAAGCGATATGCAGCCTCATGTAATCATAACACATTTATTCCTCACTATCCTGACATAACACAAGTGCAGCCGTGCAGGAATGCTAGCCAAAGGGATAAATGCAGAAACAAATATGTTGAATATTTATTTGCATAATTACCATACAATTGTATAGATTAACACCAAATTACATGATTAGACTAAAATTAAAAAAATAAAATAAATGAATTAAAAAGGAAAAGAGAAAGAAAACACATTAAAATCTTACATTAAAGAACTCGTCAGCATAGTAGAGAGCATTTTACAACAGAGTCCATCTGACTGATCTTTTGAATGTAGACAAAGGAATATTTATAATTGAGTTTGGTAAGAAAATGTATAACTTATAAGAAATATATCAAGTTTTTCATTGTAGTACTAAATTTCGGCATATTAATAAGTATATATCTTCAATCTGGTACGAGTTGGATTGTAAAGAACAAGTAAGAATACTGTGTAAGTTACTTTTACATACAATAGACAGTCAAGAATAAACATTGAGGTCAAAGTAAGTATTCTTATATATGTGAAAAGCGGTCTGCAGTGAAACAGCAATGCAACACCACAAATTACAGCTCTTTTTTGTAAGATAAATAACGTAGAAAGAGAAGGGTTTCATCACTTAAATAACTGTAGATAGGTGCATAATATACCGTAATTAAGTATAACATGCTGCATTGTTAATGCGCATAAAGAAATAAACATATCACCAGTTATGGCTCAGGTTTAGTAGATAGAACCATTCCTCCCTCCCCATTTCATGCCATCGCAGCTCAGTAATGCTCATGTTCGTGTGTTGTCGAGAGCACTCGGTTCAATACAAGGATAAAGCCTTCCTTGGACGTCGGTAAAACAAAGAAATAAACCCGTTTGTTTACAAAATGGGGTATTGCTAATTATTTAACCACTCACTAGTTGCACAGTATTGTACTCTCGAAGCCGGTACCCTTTCACCACTTCTTTCAAACCCAGTCAACGTCGATGAACTTTTTAGAGCGTAAAAATTTAAGTATGGTTGCCTTAAAAGGGAACTAAGCAATGGGTTCCATGTCGTAGATTTATGACACATAAAAGAACCTATAGTCTGAAGGAAGAGGCCTTTGAGCAAAATTTATCGGTCTTTCACGTCACGAATACAATGGGACACTAATGACTAGAGATGTTAAAGAATGCCCTTTAATAAACCTAATAATAATAATAATAATAATAATAATAATAATAATAATAATATATTAATTCATAACGAGTAGGTGTAAAATCTGAATAAATTTGATCACGCAGTAAAACACCTGGAAAATGTTTTAATATCTTTATATAAAATATTATTATAGGAGAAGAAGACAGCAGAAAACGTCTTTGCCATACTTGAAGGTATTTTAGCTGCTAAAAAAAAGTACAGAACAGACATATAGCTTTAGATAATCATTTTAAAACTTTTATGTAGTTAATTTCAAATTTAAAACACAGACATCATAGACTTTTTATGTACTTAATATTTATAGACAGTAATGCTCCAAAATGTTTTCAAATGCTATTTCTGGTATTCTGCAGGAGGAGGTGGTCATCCCCTGATCAAGATAGAGAATCTGCCCTGCTCTAAGAACCATTCCTTCTGCGAGGCGAACGTGATTCTAGCCCGAACCCTGGAGCTAGGCAGAGTGTACGACTTCAAGATAAGGCTGCGGGACACAAGAGGCGATACCACCACTTTAGACTGCACCATTCGACCCACAAACAGCACCACTCCCACAGACACCATCTTCCCTCACCTGCCAGCTCTCGTTGTCGTTCCAGAGGTAAATTCACTCCAGGTGTCAATACCAAAAACAAGTAAAGGCTTTTATACTGCAGTTACACATTTTTAAATCTGATGTGGTCGCTCTAAAAGGGAAGGAAGCATAGAGAAGTTGGCATTATGTCAAGTAGAAGGCCTACAAAATCAAATAGGAGAGTATTTGTGCCTTGACATTTCAAGAAAACAAGCCTAAGATTCCTACTAAAGGCTCTCAGCCCAAACTTCAGCATGAGGATGTCTGGGATCAATGTAGTTAGGGTAGAAATATAAACGGTAATGCGAAATGAATTTTATGGATGATCGAAGTACATTCTACAGGCTTAGGGCCTAAATCTGGGAACGTAGTAGAATATTCCGGCAACCTGGCCACAGAGATGCGTCTTTTGTGCTCAAGTTCCCAGGATAGGGGGAAAGAAGGTATGAGATGAGTGGGCAACCAGAACCTAGAGACGGTGATTCGCGGGGTACTTAACTAGATGTAAGGTCCCAGACTTCGGCAGACCTGCGAGAGCTAGACGGTTTTCCCGGAGTCCACCACAGAACTTTTTGTAAGGCGCAAATTCGCTGCCACACCGCATAGTACCAGGCCACTGCGCCTGCACTTTCAACCCTACAACCAGAGTTAGGAAATGAAACGAGGGGGCGTAAAATTCGTGTAAAGGAAATGTCCCTCCCAGCACTCGCTTAAGTGACCAAGGGAAACCGCGAAAAAAGCCTGAGACCTTCCGATGCAAGTCGCAAACCTTACAGCCTGAACCACTCCTAATAGTATACTTTTTGGGAAAACAATAATCCACAAACTTTAGGAGAAAGAGCTGAATATGCCGGTATCACTATTTGGGAAGATTGGGGGAGTTGTTACACCAAAGACATGTTTGGAAATGCAGTGTAATAATGCTAAAATGTTGATCAACTATATACATTTATGTGGCAACAAGATGGGGCTCCCTATACCTCTTTTTCGGGGCGTAAAAATCCTATGGCTTCCTTCGGAAGGGAAGTAAAGCCGTGGATCCCGTGTCGTACATTTACGGCACGAAAAAGAACCTCAAGCCTGAAAGAGAGGCCTCTGAGCAAAATTAGTCGGCCGTTTCACGCCCTGAGTTGAATGGGACGCTGATGACCTGAGATGTTAAAGAGCGTCCATAAATAAATCAAACAATCAAACAAAATCCCTCTACCTCGAGAGTCAATTCTGGTGGTCTAGTGGTAACCATACTTACCTCCTAAACCCAAGACTGCGGGTTCAAATCCGGCCAGGACCGATAGATTTTTTGGGGCGTTAAAATGTTAAGTATGATTTCCTTCGGAAAGGAAGTAAAGCAGTGGTTCCGTGTCGTAGATTTACGACATGTAAAAGAACCTCAAGCCTGAAAACAGAGGCCTCTGAGCAAAAATTTTCGGCCGTTTCACGCCCTGAATTGAATGAGATGCTGATGACCTGAGACATTAAAGGGTGCGTCCATAAATACTTCAAATAAATAAAATGTACCCCCGGATTGATATCAGAAACTTTCAGGAATGGATTATTCACCTAAAACATATTTACCTGTTCATACATGTGCTTTAACTTATATTGATAAGTTTTCTTATCAATAGTAAATATCTGTTATTCGGAAGGATGACGGTCTGAAGGTTATAATCAAATAGAAAGTGCTAGTACTGAATCAGGACAAATATTTATGTTGCAAATTATGACAAGACACACTAAAGCATATCAGACGCATATTTAAATTAATGGTGGACAAATAGAATGCTTGTATCTTTACTTAGATTCGTAATAAATAAAAGTAATTGTGGTACAATTTTCCATAATATACTTGTAGCCCACCTAGTACATTTGTAGTTATAATTCAGAAGAGTAATGAAAGTCGTAATGGCGTAACAATCTTGATGGTTAATAGTTAACATTTGTTTATTGATTTCTTCCTTGGATATATCACTTTTATAACAGGTGTTCATAGTGGATATAACAGATTGTACACTATGGTGTCAGAGCTCCGTTCTCTGTTACTGCAATCGGGAACTGAACAATTCTTGATAATTGACCTTAAAACAACGACTAAGATCATACTACTCAAGATAGAATAGCTGTCAAGGTAACATGCACTAATGGAAAGTGCTGTTTCCATAGAAATTCTGTGCAGAATTCCAAAGTTGCCGGTACCAAGCTCATAGTTAATTCAAAGTCACAGAAAGTTTACGTGCCTTTAACATGGAGGTAAATATAGTCTTGTCACAAACCTGTTGCTCTTTCTTTTATGAGACATTCTGCAGTTAAAACTCCTCAACGTCGAAGATATTATACAGACAATATTAACATTATGAATTAAGATAAATTGGAAACTATTTCCTGAAATTTCATCAATATGCCTATTACAGTTTATTTTATATTCCCAGTCTGCGTAATATCCTCCTTGGCATAACACACGCTCAGAAGTTTAAGTTGTTTGAATCGTACTTAATGTTCTTTTGCCACTACTAAAAACGAAATAAAACTGCGATTCTTCAACAGTCATAATAATGTAACCGACGATACATCATCTACATGAGTTAACCTCTTGCACACACAACACATTCTATAATCGGAGTGGTTTTTCCATGTTCTCGAAAATTCTTCAAAAAATAATTGAATGAACTAAAGTAAGAATGATACACACTAAGTGATAAAATGATGGATAAGTATTTAAAGCTTCCAAAAGTTACTCTCTGTGGAGTCATTAAATTAATAGGTCTTAAATTACTTCTTCCGACCCCTTGCGACTATGCGTAATGAATTAAGTTTTACTTTTAATTAAAAAATTGCTCCAAAAACTCAAAACCCAAGACTCCTTCTATTACAATGATCTGCTTTGGTAAGAAGCGACAGCCAGAAAGCGCACATATTCTGTCCGCCCTTAATAGGGTCAAGGGTCAAGTGGTATACGGTTCTAATTAAAATGTAAATAATAATCCTAACACTTTATTCGTTAACTTTTAAACGCGATTTTAGATCATCATTAATAATACACATTATTGGCTACATCTTTTTCTGAAAAATGTGTTTAAATTACATAAAGTATAAATGTGGGTGTTTGATGAACAATTCATATCTTCCAAGAACAATTTTGCATCTCACACGCACACATTTTACAAAGAAAATGTATCTTTTCCCTTTATTCTCTAACGCACTCTGCCACTGAATACTGTTCCCTTTACTACAGATTTCTCACAGTTATAGCTCAAAACACAAAGTCAACAATGTAGCCGTTTGAGTGCTTATCAACTTGCGGTGACAATCTCCCTGATCTAATAGTTAGCGTAGCTGACTGCTGGCTCGGAAGTCTAGATTTGATTCCCGACTTTCAAATTAAGGGAGGTCTGGAACGGAGTAGACAACTGGGAAGCTACCTCATGTATCGAGGTGGCGATCTTCGATCTCGCTATGTGGCAATCGGCGGGATGGGTGTACTAATCACATGCCCCCCTGCAATACTGCCCTTTACCGATGATGTCATGTGACGGATATAGAGGACGCAGCGGTCAACGGCCCTCCTTGGGCTATGATCAGCTTGAGACACTACTTTTTGATTTCTGTTTTTTGCATTTTTGAGTTTCAAGATCCTGATAGGATATTAAACGGAATTAAAGTAAGATATATTTTCGTTTTATTAAAGTTTTCTTCTTCAGATGTAGCACATATGTCATCAGGTAACATAGGTGTGATAACTTGAAAACTAAAGGGGTGGTATTTTTCATAGTGGTCGAGCAATTTCGTATTTCATACGTCCACTTTTTTTTGTAAGTAGTTCATTTAATGGGATCTAATCTTTAGGGGCTTTCAGGAGATATAATACCTATACATCCTTCTCCTTCTTAATAAAGACCAATTCATTTAAACTTATTTGATATTTTGTATAATATTGCAAGTAGGAAAATACAAAGGAATTATGTGTCAAAATTGAGCCATGCTATCATATTGGAAATTCACCTCATGTAAGGGAAATGTATATTCATAACCTATTTATAGAGAAGCATAATAAATGACGTTAGAAGTATTGCATATCTTAATGTTGCTAGAATGTGTGGTGTTAAGAGTAAATGTCAATCAAAGTGTAGTGCTTTACTAAAATTGTATTAATTCTCTTAGTATTTATTATAGCTTTATGCAATTTTGATGTGGTGTATATGGTAATATGAGAAATATGCATCACAGTTTTCCGGAGAAGTAAATGAGCATTTTGGTCAATATGGTTCAAGAAGTTTTTAAAACTTGTGTATATTTTAGAAAAAAAATTTATACATATATAGCTGAAAAATTCCATGCAAGCATATTTTGTATTGTCATTGTATGTATGTTTTATTTTTTGTAATTAAATTTTTCTTGTGTATATAGTTATATAAGTGTGCAAAATTTCAGAAAATTTCATAAGAAAGTTTCTGAGATAAAGGATATGCACTGTAAAAATGAAACTTTCAGAAAATTAAGGGCGGAGATAAAGATGATAACTATGAGTTAGTTATTTTAGAAACCTGCATGAACATTGACAATGAGAGCTCTTTGATGACCACTTGAAGTTTCCTTAGTCTTCTCATTATGTATGTAGCAAGTAGTTGTATTATCTAATAATCTAAGTCAGTAGGCACAGATAAGGAGCTTTGTTCCTTATTAGCAAGTTTACCCCTATAGCCAATGCTATTTTAGTCTAAAAATGCTAAAATATTGTTTCTCTGCAGTGGCTGGTCTAACTTGTACTGACAAACGGACTGCTCTTCTAGAGGGTATTTGTTTGAGCTGTGTCCTTTTTATCTTTTTGAATGCGCTAAATAAGGGTGGGCAACTAGAGGACTGTAACCAGCATCCCTTCATTTCTAAGCGATATAGAGTCGTTATAACATAAAGCTATCGACGCTTTGTGATGTTTTGCAGGCATAGTATAACTCTGATTTGGCTCGGCGTGCCCACACCTGCGTTAGAGGGTGGTTCCACTCTTTTAGCAATAATAATCAAATGATACCACTGGGAAAAAATCACAAATATTTTCAAGATTAATGTCTTCAATATCGCTCACTGCCTCTAAAGTAACTGATATGTAGTTTTCTTACTCAGTAAACACAATATTCTACCTTCTGTATGCAAGAAATAACCAACAAATTGCCAAGCTTCAGTCTATTCCTGTAAAAGGAAGGTGTGACACTATGGGCATTTAAATATTTTAAGGCACTTTCTGATGTAATTTAGAAAAACAAAAATCTGCAAACTTATAGTTTAAGTATTCACAAAATAAATAAATAAATACAACATTGAAAAAGTTTAATGTCTTATCACCCATTTTCATTGACATTTGCCTTAAGCAATACTATTATACACACAAAGAAATAGTTTCAGAGCTTAGATAGTATAAGCTGAAAATTAAATGTTGCACCCCGCTATGTACACAGTTTGATCCCCCCCCCCCCCGAAGTCATCTCTTGAACGCAAAATTCTTTTAAATCCTTCTCGTTACAGGGCGCGATTCACAAGGTAACCAGCCAGGCTGTGTAGCCACTGCAGCAGTTGTGTTATAAGGCATGCATAAAGATGCTGTCTGATTTGTATGTTCTGTTAGCTCTGTGGCCGAGTGTGCAGCGATGTCGTGGTTAAGAGTTCGGCTCCTGGTATGAAGCACTTGTTATTTAATAAATCTTTGTAACATATTATGACAAATTAGTTTCGTAATATTGTTTCCCATACAGAGCAAGGTTTAACTTTAACATATTATATACATGTATGTATATATAATATGTAATGTATATTATAATATTAAAGGAAATATCTAAATGTGATATGCTACACACGCATTCCCTGCACATACATGCTTATGGCACAAATTCAAGAAGCCTGGGATATTTAGCCTCTCGTCCACACCACTATATATATGTATATATATATATATATATATATATATATATATATCTGATATCATCTATGTCCCGAACATAGAAGGCAGTTATACTGTAAGTACACGTAACATTATCAAACTCATGAGGTAATGTTAAAATATAATATGATATTAAGGCACATGATGTTCTATATATATATACACTTGTATAATCAAACAAAATGTGAGATTTGAACCCAGAAATTTACGCAGAAGCCTTCTAAACCGCTCGGCCACCGCTACCCTACCCTAACGTTCTTTTTCCAGATGCAAATGATTGTGGCCATACGTTTACAGGCAAAGCGCTCACTGCAGTGTGCACTCGCTGCATGCGCTTGTGAATATAGCGTTTACGAGCGTCCCCGAATATCTCCGATAGACATGATGACTTTTTTTTTTTGGTCAAAGGGTTTACCTTGACAAATTAAAGTGTCAGTTACTTATAAACTGGTGTACAAAAACATGAACTATTTCATATATGCAAAAAAGAGGCTTCTTTCTTCGGTTTTTTGTAAGTCAAACTTGAATAGAATCAACATTCAAAAAGGCAATTCAGCTTATTATTAATTTGGCTGCATTTGTACTGTCGTACACTATGGTGATTCGTCATTGGAGCAAAGCTATTTCTTTAGAACAACTCAACACTACAACAAAGGGCAAAATAACTGTTTATATCTAGCATTTTTGTTTCTTGTTGTAATGGAGTAATGTATAAAGTTGAAAGTTCAAGATCCATGGGTGTAAAATAAAAAATAAACGTTTGTTTCAGGATACCAAGATCGGAACAGAATTGGAGTACGTGGTCGCTCGCAAGAACCCACTAAACACAAGACATTCTGGGCTTGAAATACGGGTAAGCAACTTGAGATATTTAGACAAGTTCCTCTCAAGCAGATTTGAAAAACGAGCTTACTTAACCGAAACCAATGCATTTCAGGGCACGACGGATTTCGGTATACGCCAGAGTCTTGCGTCTCCGGACACTGTCAATGGCACCATCTTCCTCAACACAGCTTTGGATTTCGAGACCCAATCCATGTACACTTTTTCCATCTTTGCCGTGGTAAGTCCCAAACTTTTAATGAAAGTATGTTGTTACTTTGTAATAAGTTTCCAAATGAAATCACTCTGGACACCTGTTATATTCTGGGGTCCTAGGAGAGTGCCAAACGCAGATGTCGCTTCAGCATGGTCTAATGTATATTCTGTAGACACGGACTTTTGCCTGGGAGATGCTATTAACGCAGATGTAGTAATAAATAAATAATGAATTAAAATATGATGATAGTCATTAAATATTAGGAAACTTATTTTGAAATTTAAGGGCAAGTATGCACAACAAAACATGCGAAACGATAGGGCTGGACAGTATTTGGACAGCGTGTCAGGGAAACAGCAGGATGATGTGCATGGAGGAAAGTTAAGGACACTTGAGGGATATGGATAGGCGGCAGATAACTGCGCATTGAAGGGAAATGATTTTACTAGAAGTACAATCTGAAGGGGGGATCAAGATAAGGACCAAATTTACAATCAGGGGCTAACGTGGGGAATGATTTAAGTTCACAAACGAAAATAGGTTGAGAATTTGCACTATACGTGAGGATGAGGCAGCATATGCTGGTTGAATGCACAGATACGAAAGAATAGAGGGAAAAGTATCTACCACGACTCTTTGCCAAATCGAATAGAGGTAGATGCCATACTAGGTTCTGTTGACAGGCAAGGAAAAAGGAGAAAGAATAGGCAATGTGAAAGTGATACATCTCAGGTCTAAAAAGGCTAATAAAAGGGGAGGAGATGGGGGAAACAAATAGATTGAATGTGGCTGTGTGTGTGTAGCATTCCTACAATCATTTATTTTTACTTGTACTTTTATTTAATTATTAAATATATTATGCTTTATTTTATTGTGGAATGTTCGATGTAGTTGAACATTCAATGCTATATTATGTAGTAAATCAAAATTATCTAATGTATAATGCATAAAACACGCACATTCTGATGAACCCGAGCTTCTGTTGAAGTGATAATGTAATGGTGCCACCCGAATAAATATGCCACTATTATAGTTACTGCAATTCCATAAAAACTCTGAGGCACCCATTAGCTTTTGGATGTATATACCAAGTGTATTGAGAAGCAGAACGGCACAAACAATTTCTGTAAGTACTGTTGTTATTTAATGATTTTTTTGTATCCTGTCATAAACAAAAGCCCTTGAAGTGTAAAGTAACAAAGTTATTAAAACAATCTGTTACTATTTAAATGTATTACATTTGGAAAAAATATAATACATGTAACCCATGAGATTTATGTAGGGTACCAATATTCTTTAAGTGTGTTCCGAGCAATAAACTGTTAAAGCTTAGTTAATGGAGTATTAAAGCAAAAAAAAAGGAAAAAAAATGAAAAAAAGAAAAAAGAAAGAAAAGAAAGAAATAAAAATCGTATGAAGGTTTACTGCTCCTCATATATGAAGTGAAATAACCCTACGGCGCCGCAAGTCCCATCTTCCAGTAATTTTTCGAAAGCCAACCCTAAGGGAGCAACTGACTGCCGTTCAGTTTGGAACTTTTATCGAAGCGCCTCAGCTACCTCTCCCAGATTATATAGATAATGGTATCCAATGCCTTAAGGGGAATTCAGAACTATTTGACTGCATTTGTACTGTCGTACACTATGGTGATTCGTCATTGAACTACATAGAAAATAGGTGAAGAATATTCACATATGTGATGGTCTTTGCCGGAATGGTAGCCATCCATTACGGTAATATTAACATGGAAAAGGTGAAATGGTAGATATAAGTGTTGAGCTAGTAGAATAAAGTTGTGCAATCAAAAAAAAAAATATATCACCAGAAATGCCACTCTGCAACACTGGATTCGAACTTGGGGATCTCAATGCTCTATAACTAAGATTTACTTAATAAAACCATTACGCATTAAAATAAATTGCGGTTTTTGGTTGTATAGAACAGTAAATATATTTAAAAAGAACATTCCGCACCTCAGAAGTTCTTAATCCATTAAAATTAATGCTGTATCACTGTGCCTTTTGTGTATTTTTTTCCAAAATACAAGAAATATTTAGTCAACATGCAAAGAATTCGTCCTAAAATTGTAGAATAGTTCAACATACCTTAACCTTTGATTTCTTGCTGGCGTGTTGCAGGATGCGTATGCGGAGCCCGATAAGGATACTCGTAACCTGGCAGGCTTCCAGTTGGCCGTAGTGGTACAGGATGTGCAGGACATGCCACCCGTCTTCACGGAAGTTCCTCCTGTCACCATGCTCAACAACACTCTGCAACCGGTATGCAGCCATGACAAAATACTTCATTGTTAAACTCATAACTTACCAATATTACTTCATGTAGTACTGCCCTCTACTATAAATTATTTGCGATAGGCAGGCATTTTATAACATCACTTTAAATTAACCCCCTCGAGTGCTTTGAAGTTTTTAAGCAACATTTAAGTTTAAGAAAACGCGAGCTTGAGCTTCTATATACACTAGAAAAGAAACATGGTACATATTTATCAAACAATTTCTGTATTTGGAAATAGGTGTTCTTGAGATATTTTGTGTTTAGGATGATGTAATACTGGTTGCGCGGGCAGAGGATGGTGACAAAGGTTCGCCTAGACAACTGCGCTACGGTTTGGTATCTGAAAACAACCCCTTTACTCCATACTTCCATATAGATGATCATACCGGTAAGTGAAGTTTATATTCCTCTGAAAATTATGACATTTTTAATGATTGTATTACATTCTTCGTTTTAAGTCTTTCTACATCATCCAATCATTTGACTATTCTATTTGCTTTCTTTCCTTAAAACCTTAATTCAACGGTTATCACCTTTAAGGATATTGAATTTCACGATACCTAATAAGTTAAATTAGTACACACAAATAAAAAAGTAAATATGTGATTTATAAAAGCTAAATTAATTTAATTAAGTGCACGATTAAATTTTATTGAACTATTTTGTTTACACCGAAATAATATGGCCTGTTGCTTCTGCGTAAGGTGGTGTAAGTTGGGTTCAAGTGCGGTTAACTTGAGTCATGCATCAAGTTTATTCCCGTACTTGATTTTAATTTTATTTAAAAACAAAAATGAAATTAAACTTTAGTTTTAGTACCACAATCCCAACTGATATCATGCAATTGTTCTCTTAGTTTTACTGACAGTTTTGAGCTCTTAAAATATAGAAACGCGATTAAAATTCTTAAATTCCCTATAACTTATTGGAAAGTAGCTTTCGGTTTCATAATTGACAGCAGAGAGATGAGATACTACAGAATCACAAAAATTAAAAAGGCAAAGAAAAATCATTTTCACTTTAAGGACTAGAGAAAACCAAAGAATTTTTGAGCAGCGCTGCCAACTGAAAAATTAATACAGATCACTGCAAAAACTGATGAAGGTTTACAGATATTTGGGTTTTCAAATAAATTCTTTGGGAAACCCGATGAGAGTTCATTGTGTTTGAAGAAATAATAGCAACATTCAAAATTTGGGTGACTGCGAAAACACTGGTTATTATTCATCTGTTGTTTTCTTTAAAGTTTAATAAACAATTAATGTTATTCTAAGACTGATTTATAGAAATAAAACACATCTATTATTTCATTTAGGTGTATCAAATATCTTAATTGCCCGGGCGAGGAGTAGCAGCCTTCAAGTTTTGTGTAGGTGAGTTTCAACACCTATAAAGGCTATGTAGTGGAAATCCGACAATATCCAAGTAAAAATTCAAGAATCTGCAGAAAACATCACGAAAGAAGCACAAGTGTTCTATAATAATTTGACAACCTCACAGTTCCCACAGGACAATAACCAGGCAATTTGGGGGGGGGGGTGTTCAATTAACGGAATGCCAATAAAAATTAGCAAAATTGTATTGTTTTTTAAAATTTCCTTTTTAACGAAAATATGAAACCATTCAAAAGAGTTCGGTAAAAAAAACGTGTTACCAATTAAGTTAAAATAATTCATGAAGAGCATAGAACTCTAATAACAGTGTATTTAAATACTGATAACACAAAATGATAAAGTATTGTGTGCTATGTGGAATGGGATGCACTCTTGCCATTTTTTTTACCAAAATGTTCGGTAATCAGTAAAATTTTCAATGTTTTTTTAAAATGTATTCTCCAAAGTATAAACGTTTCTTTTCTCTCTTAGAGTTAATTTTTCTGTACATTCAGTTATTTGGACTCTCATCCTCCCTCCCTCGCCGTCTCTTCACTTAGAAAGAAAGTCTGCAAGGCAGGGAAGTTATTGCTTTTGACATAACTCTAAATACAGATCTATTATTTTCCCAATCAATGATGTGATTAATCACCAGAGCTCGGAAGTTGAGGCATGTATTTTTGTTAAAATAGGCAGGCGAAGGGGCACTTAAAATACTGAAAATAGGCAGTAATGTAATTTGAATAAACATTTATTAAAAGTGAAAACAGAAAGTAATATAACTCATTATTAATGAAAATAGGTATTTGAGATACTTAAATTTCTTTATCACATAGTTAAATACTTACGCTTAATTTTCTTGGATACAAGTAACAAAAATTTTTTCAAGGTGTCAACCGTTATAGTTAGCCGTTTGTCAGAGAGAATGTTTTTCATTATGGAAAAAGATCGTTCTACTTCCACTGAAGTGATTGGAGCTTATTTAAAACAAGCTATTTCGGAAGGACTCATACCAGTTAAAACAGAACATTCACCTTTCAGGACATCTGGAAAAAGTTGATCAACACAAAGTAAAGTAGTTTTGAATAGTCCTGGCGAACAAGCAGAAGATACAGTGGTTTCTGCTCAGTATCTGTTATTTTCGTATTGAACACATTGTGTGGGTGGTTTATTTATTTCACAGTTGTGCCCTTCTCATCTCTCTGCTTGCAATTGCTACATTTTTGCAGCTGAGAAGTTGCCTCCCTTTTGTACAAATTTCTTAGAATTGTCTCGTTCAGTTCGATCCAAGGTCATTCGCCAGGAGTGTTCAAAACTACAGTACTTCCCTCATCCTCTCTCTATTTACTTATATTTGTATTCCCGAGGATAACGCGCATTCCTTTCACTAATAAAGTTTCTGTTATTTAAAGACCTTAAGTAAATGGGTTGAGGAGAAAGTTTTTTACTGCTTAAAAAGAAATAAATATATAACAAGATTTTCAATCCATATTCTTTTTTAGGTGAACATGCCATTTAATTTGTATAACTTTTTCACTTCGATATATTGAAATTCTTTATGTTCCTTTTACAATAAGTAAATAAATTGCAGAAAAATCCATAACGATCCAAAACATGGGGGAAGCTTTAAACTTTAAATAGGCAACAGAAGCCAAAATGGGCAAAAAAGGTAAAATAAGTAAATAATTATATATAAGTTAATAATTATTAATATGATTTGGTAAGGGTAACAACATTAATAATGTTTCCCAAGAATGAAACACGAGACAGACAGCTTTGTTGAGACTAAATAGAAATTCAGAATCTCATTCGTTTAGTATACTTTGGTTGAAAATAATGCATTGTAATGAATAGTATTATTACTGTCCTATGTAATAAGTGACCACTTATATTTCAAAATGTTTAGTTAGTTATGCTTTGTATTCCGTAGCGAGAAGTTATACTTTGTATTCCTAAGGGAGAAGTTGTGCTTTATATTCCATTAGAAGAAATCGTGTTAGCACTGCGTAAAAACAAGCTGCACTTAACATTACGTTAAGATAAGTGGCGATTAATATTTCGTGGGAAGAAATTACAAAATTATTAATTGTGGTGAATAATAGGAGTCACGAGTTCGAATTAGTACCCGTATAAAATATATTATACGAGTTATACCAGGACAAAAACAAAATATGGCATGTTAAATATATATTAGTGATAAAGAGAATTTACCGGAGTATCAAATAAAATCAAATAGATCATCGTCAGTATTACCAACCATGAAGGGAAATTTACCATTAAAGCATGATTGTTGGGAGAGAAATATAAATTCCTTCACGTCTGTCTCGTACTCAGCCCATATCTAATAATATTCCCAGAGCACATTTTAATCAGAAAAGTGTACAGGTGTGTTTTAATAACCAGACATTAATAAAATCCAGATTTCTATCCATTGTGATTCTGTTACACTTAAAGTCACACTCCCCCCCCCCCCCCCCAGAAGCATCAATCTGAAAACTCCAGTTATAATACGAAACAACGAGATAGTCGCGCATATTGTGGTAGTAAGTAGGAATGACGTCTACGACAACCACTTAGATACCGTTACAAATTTGGCCCCCAATGTCAACGGCATCGTCGTCATTTAAAATCCGCTATAGCGTAATGTGGACCTATTGAAGACAAGAATAGGCGAGAAAAGCTCGGGTTAGAAGAAAGTCAACTTGCATCAAGGAAGTGGAGGAGAGAAATTTTCGTCCCAGGAAGAGCTTAGATCAATTGAGGCGGATTTTGCAGACCTGGAAGAATCTGAACTTTCATGATGGGATGAAGGCTTTGGAGCATCGCTGAACAAAGTGAATTAGTGTACAGGGAGACTATGTTGAAAAATAAGAATAATTTCAAAAAGATATGTTGCCATTTTGTGCTTCATTCTCAGAAATTTTGAAAAGAGAATTTAATCTAACTGGTTTACTTCTTTTCAATCGAAAATAATTGTACCTATATGCTAGTTATTAGAGCAATTCTCCACCTACAGAATGGGGTTTTCCTGCTTTGACAATGTGAACTACCTTCGAATATGTCAATGACAAGAGAAAGTTTCAAAAAGAATAATTGCATTCATTGTTTTGTAGTCTAACTTATTTCGAATTATAGTACACAAAAAATGACAAATTCTCCAAATTTCGAAATTACACTCTTTTAAATTGACTAAAATATAGGTCTATTCAAAAAAGAACACAGAAGTACATGTTTTTGCAAAAAAATATGCTCATAGCAACAGTAAGAGGTCAGTTTGCCACGTGTAATGCCACGCTCTGATATAGGGCGGTAGTTGAATACAAATGAAGTACCTGGTATCGAACGAGCGTCCTTCTTCTTATCTTCATCTCTAGTCCAAGATGGAAAAAGGGGAGGAACGAGGTCAACCTGCGTGATTCAGCACAGAAAGGGCTTAAGTCATTATAGTTCTGCGTGTTGAGTTTCCATTATTCATGTATTTGCAGTAATTAAATCATACAGTTGTGCGAAACAGGCGAGGTGCTTAGTTGCAGGGAAAAAAAAAAAAGACTACCGAAATAATAGAGAATCTACACAATTACTGTTTTAAATGGCAGTTACAGGTTCGATTGCTCTTGAATTATATGACATTATAAAGAGAGAAACAATTGAAAGCCTGCCTTCCTGCTAGAGGTAAAGAAATCGTAATTTCATTTCATTTTCATTTCAATGCAAGCTGAAAAAGATAATCTCAGAAGTTTCGAGTGTCACAAATCAAACTCAAAGTCGCTACTGGAGGACTCTAGCAATGTGAATTCTCAATATCGGAGCAAAACTATAATTGATTGGTAATAAACTTTTAAAAATTCGTTTTATTAACCATAATGATCCTTCTATTTGCTGAAACACATTTCTCCACGTTACTATCAATTTTATAGACGTTCTTTATATGACATACACTGTCAGAACTATAATATTTAGTAACAAAAGTTCTATGTTTGGTTAATAGTTAGCCAAGAATTATAACATGTTTAAGTATGTATACACGTTGAAGCATCATACCTCTCTGAAAAAGCAAATGCTTGGTGATTATTAATGACACATTTTCAACAACTGCTTTATAACACAAGTTATTGCTATAAGATAGAATATTGCATCATAAAGGATTACAAGGGACGCGTGTTTTCCCGTTCCAAGTTCGCTGTCCATGTGTCATGACAGCAGTTGCTAAATTCTGTTCAAACAATTGACAAATGCGGTTGACTTTATTATATATACAGAGTGATGTATATATAGTGTCGCGGCCATTTTCCTCCGAAACGAAGGGGGAAAAAAATGCTTCAGACAAAATTTGAAATGCTCTTAGAGGAACATAAGGTAGCGACCTTAACTCGTCCTTGAAAGTCATTCTCAAGGTCATTTCAAGGTCAAATGGATTTTTTAAAATGAAATGGTGTATTTTCTTTCCCGGAATGGAAAGAGCATTCAGTTTTCAGTATAAAAGTTCTGGTACATCTATCAGCTAGGGGGTGATAGATGATATGATATTGGAAAAATAAGACATCAAATGGTTTTCACTCAGTTTCACTTTACAGGCATAAGTTTACGATCTTGGAAAAGCTACCGTTTTGAATTTGTAGTACAGCTGCTGGCAAAATTCAACACGCTTCTGAAAATCATCCCCATGAAGAGCTTGAATGCAGCTAATGTGATATGGTATTTGCGATGCTTAATCTCTCTCCTTTAACAAATTCCCAAATCATGTTCCAATTGATGAAATTTCGGTGAAAATTAGCAGCAACTGTAGCTAATACAGTGACTTCCGAATTTTCCCCAGTAGCATCTCTCGTTTGATGTTTTCTTGGTGTGACACCTCCCGTTTGGAAGAGTAAGTCGTTTAGTTTGCAAGTCGTTGAACCTTTCTAACAGATGTCTGCCTTCTTTCAGGATATAAATCTCCGTATAAGTTGCAAGCTGCTTTAGCGTTCTTATGAGCTTTGCCATAAACATAATCATATCGATCCTCTCATTGACCGTGTATCGAACATCCTTGATTGATAATCGAAGTGGAACTGGCTAAGAATAATGTCCTTAGAGGTTTGAATTGGCAATGATGAGCACTCGTTTCTGTACCAATGTCAACAAAAGGGCTTCTGTATATAAGCCAACGAGCCTTCATAACAATTACAAAACAAATGAGAGAGAAGTGAAAGTGAGAGAAAAACATTTGGTATCTTATTTGTCTAATATCACACCATCTATCACCTCTAGCTGATGGATATACTAGAACTTTAACACTGAAGATTGAATGCTCATTCCGTTCCTGGAAAATAAAATACACTATTCCATTTGAAAAAATCATGACATTGCGAATGGCATTGCAAAGGCGAGTTAAGGTCGCTGTCTTATACCTCTTTAAGAGCACTTCAAATTTTGTCTGAAGCATTTTATGATTTTTTCCTTCCTTTTGGAAGAAAATGGTCACAACACTATAAATGTCTCGCCTGTATAAATGAAAAACAGAATATTAAATTGTGTTTAATTAATATATAATGTTTTATAGATTTTAAACAGTCACTTTTAAAACATGTATCAACATAACTATTTTACATAAGTCATCTTCTTAGAAATAAATATATTTGCATATTTCAAAATCTAGTTTGTTTAACGTGTGGGTAAAAATACTATGAGGCGTTTAAATTATTTTAGAAAATAAATAAGTTATTGTGAAGGAAGTTTTGAGCCATATTGAACGTTCCATCGGTTGATTATGAAAAAATAAATAAATAAATAAAATAATTACACACAATTGCTATCTCTTGCGTTTATAAAGATAAGTCTCATAGGCATATTACCAAAAATTCCATAAAACCCTGAACCATCCAGTTAATGAGCCGATGCGTTGACAGAGTTTGGGAAAACTTATGTTAAAAGATATACGGGACTGCCATTTAAAAAATTGGTGAAAGTAATTTATTAAAATAAATTTGTTTAAACACAAAAAACATGCCTACTTAGATATTGAAAGGAAAGTTTAAAACCAATGTTGATTACATTTTTGGTTTCATTCCCTCACTCCAAACCACCACCACTTTGAAATTTCATATGACCCTATTTAATTATATTTAAAATTGAAAGTGAATTAAACTATTATCATATATTTTGTTTTACCGTTGCACGGTAATCTGAATGTTAATTATTGTTGTTAGAATGTATACTATAAAATCTATTGAACATTTGATGTGATAGTTGTGTTTTGGTAATGAATTGTTTCAAATTGCATATCCTGCAAGAAAAAACACTGTAAGTGGAGGATGTATTATTCTATAATTGTAATATTATTGAAAAAAAAAATTTTCCTAGAACTAACAGCTTTACTTTTTATTTTGTCCTGGAAACTCAAACAAAAATATAGATTTCCAGGTAACAATAAAAACAAAAGATGTAATAACAGCTGAACTCGCTTTAAAATTTAATTATCATAAACAGAACCCAAATTTATGGCAAAGTGCTCTATTTTTTTAATTGGGATCTCAAAAAAAAAAAAAAAAAAAACTAAGTGTACAGCGAAAATTAATTATATAAATTATCAAACATTGTTAGAAGATTTTATCTTTGCCTTTTTTGTACTTTCTTACTTATTTCGTACTATTACGTGCATACTTTGTAATTTCTTTTTTATTTCTGCAATTTTAGTCAAGTGCATTGAACCCTTCTACGAACGTGTTGGTAAAAACTTAAGTTAGCTAATCGCTATAGTAGTATCCTTTTTATTGCGGACGAATGGTATTCGTTGAGTTGCTAATCTCAAATTGCGATAGTGACTTGTAAAAAGAAACACCATTTTTACAGCGCGACACTGTTCAAATTAAAAACAGCAATAATGACACGATAAAGAAATCTTTTACATGCCACGAGTTCGCAATGAAAATAAGAATACTGTGCCTAATTTACCATCGAAAATTTTCACTGAGATATAGACTAACAAAATTATTACCTTGGAGTTTTTGGTGGCATCCTTTGTTAAGCCAACAAAGGATAGCTTTTTTCCTTTCACAATATACACATTGTTAATACAAAAACATTGAAGAAAAAATAGTTAAATGAATGCTTAGGCTTCCACGGTCATTTCATCGTAGTTAAATTTTCGGTAACAACCCAGTCTGCAGGCTTGGGTTTGCCGATGTTTCGGGCGTCTTTGCTTACGGTAATAAGAAGAAACTGGACAAAACATCGGCAAATCTAAGCCTGCAGACTCGGCTATCAGCGGAAGACATAGTTACGAGAAAAGTCGCATGTTTAGTAAATGATTAAAATATTTTTGTGATTTTTCTTTACAAATAATGTTACTGTTGAAAATTATAAGAATCATTACTTACATTGCTTTCTTATACAAAACATAATTACTAATTGTGAAAATAATTGTTTAAAATAACTGTTTTTAAAAATGATCATTGCATTTAAATTAATTAGTTACCAGTAATAGTCCGTAATGCCATTTTTCCTGGCTATATTTCAAGTGCTTTCTTGCCTAATTTTTTCTACCTTTTGCAGTGCCCAATATTCGATTTCTAATCATAAGATAAGGCAAGTCATTTAAAACTTCAAATTGGGAGGAAAAGGCGAAACCCAGCCTGTTCAAACTTCCCTCTCAAAATTAAAATGGCCTTTTTGTTTAAATTTAATTAAATAGATAGTTATTGGAACTGCCAAGTTTGATACACTAACGAGAGGAATGCATGAAGATGTATATAAATGATGTTTCTATCTTATTTTCTTAATTTAAACAGTGACAGATGTTATGAAGTATGAACGTTTGCACAGATATTTTATACAACTAAGGTAATAATAACGATCATCTATCGAGGTTTCGAACACCAAATAAAAAAAAAAAAAAGGCAAGAGAAAGAAAAGAAAAATGTTATCCTGAATTCTTTATTTCAAAAATGCTTATATACCCCTGTATATTAATCCTGTCAACGAAAATAAAGATTGAAAGTACATTAAACTAACCTCAATTTTAATAGCAAAAAACTATGCACGTAGTTATGTTCTTAGCCACTTCTATCTTTACTAATAAACAAATAGTTGACAAACGTTTCACTTCTTTTGGTAAACGATAACATGAGAAAATAATTGCGAAGGTACAAAAATTACTCCATACTGTAGCAAAAGAAACAACCGCTGATGGAAGTGCGTGGAAGAAATTATTGCATTGTTGCGGTCAATGGCCTTGTAATACCTCTCCGTGTTCGATAGTCGATTAGATAACTGTTTTGCATGTCCAGTAAACTTCATAGAAAATGTCACCTTGAGTTTCAAGGCAAATCTTTTTGTTACAAGGTTAAGGAATAAAAGAAAGCCCTGAAAGTAAATATATATAGGATTACCATAGAGTAACGTTGGATTTATATATATAGGATTACCATAGAGTAACGTTGGATTTCAGTATTGAAATAAAAGGCTCAAATATTCCATTATTTTGTGTAAATTAAAAGATTACGACTAAAATACATTTAATAGACAGTTGATGGTAATAGTAATTCGTTTTGAAAACAAATGACGACTGTGTTAATGCCCAAACACATCGTCCTTTCGTTTTATTAGAGGAGTAAGATATGGAGGCAGGATTGGTAAAAATTAATTTTACAATATTTATGACAAATAGTAGTAATGGTGAAAGTTGCTTTAATTATGACAATGGGAGTTTCGTGCTGCATTTGAATACAACAAAACTTCAAGAAAGAGTCAATTAGAGAAAAATAGAAAGTTATATGTTAAATTGTCATATGTTTCACTTTTTATGTTCTTTTGGCATTTGAAAATTGATAATTAAGACACTAAAGCAGCTGAAAAAAGGAAGACTTGCCTAAAAGTATTTTATAAATAAATTTTTTTCATAAAGAATGTGCTAATTTTTTAATGTATAGCTATCCATATCAGTGTATGTTTTGTTGTGAAAAATTGTTCTATTTAAATGGCATATACGGAGTTTCGTAGCGAAAAAAAATATCAAAGCCACTACAGCAATTTTTAAATTTTGGATTACAGGCAAATCCCTTCTTCCCTTTTAATGACCCGATTCCCCTGATTTTCAGAATCGATTATTCTTATTCTATTTAAATGGCATATATTGTTTTTATTTCAAAAATCACATATTAATGCCACAAGGGTGTTTTTTAAATGTTGGGTTTCAGGTAAAAACCCCTCCTAATGGTCCGATTTCACTGATTTTCGAAAACTATTTTTTATTATTTATTTCAATGGCATATATCGAGTTTCCTTTAAAAACTTTTAAAATTTCAGCGGCTAAGGTGATTTTTAAATTTCGCTTTAACCCCCAAAAGTTTTTCAGGTATTCTCCCAATCCGAGTGGCCCGATTGCCATGGTTTTCGCAAACTCCTTTTATCAATGTATTTTAAAGTTCTTTTTACTGAGTTTCGTTGAGATAAAGAAAAAATTGCGGTCGCTAGAACTTTTTTTTTTTTTTTTTTTTTTTTTTTTTTTTTTTTAAATTTTCGCTTCCGATTAACCTCTATCCCCAATGGTCCAATTTTGCTGGTTAACGAACTCGACGAATCGTTTGTTAATTGATGGCTATGTGCCGAGTTTTGTTGGGAAAAACAAAAACTGCGAACGCTAGAGAGAGAACGGACACATACATGTACATTCATATACGTATATATAAGTATATTTCTCGAAATTTTTATTTTTTTATTTTTTTAGGTCCCTAGTAGGTACAATCGATGCAGGTTTGGATAGATTAGTAAAAACTCTTTCAATTAGTACAACGGCAATAGTTTACATTACTTTTGAATTTGCTAAAATAAATAAATAAATAAAATAGCCGAAAAATAAATATATTTTTCACGGTGCCCACCGCAATAGCTTCATTTCTTCGGAACTCGATAAAAGATAGCTGAAACACCTGCTGTTTTGGGGAATCTTTATTTTGTTCCCAATTTTTAAATACTCCCTTTTAGCTTTAGAAGTAAATAAGGTAAGATATTATTGATGTGAGAGTTAATTCACTTTTGCTCTATGCTAAGACTGTGTGATATCTTGACATGCAACCGCCGAGGTTTTGCATGCGGTCAGTGTGGCTGACCACCACTCTTAAGATTCGTTAAGAAAGTTCCGCCCTCTTGCGTGATTTTCTAAACTCATTTACATGCGCAGGGTTATTGCCCTGTTGGAGAAAGAAAGGAAACGTATAAAGGAGAAGAAATGGTCCTGATATTGAAGAGGAATATCTAGAGTTATTAATGACAAATTGTTTCCGTTTGAGCATATCTTGCTCCTAGTATAGTGCACCAATGTATCTTCAGGGTGTTAATTAAATATGGAACATTTCTCAATACTTTTAATGCATTTTAATTTCACAAAAATGTTATAAATAAAAGCAATGTGAATGAAATAGATGCATTTAAAGCAGGCAATACAAGAAAACGCACTGATACGTAACAGATCGTTTTCGTAGAATATTTAAATTGCTATACAAGTTAAATATAAGAACTATTCACAGCCAAGCAGTGTCCCATTCTATCATGAAAAGCGTATATAGTGTACATAATTAGTTGCGTTTATTCTCCAGTTCTTCCCCTTAGTTCTTCAGTATTTTTTGGTTTATCAGAAACTTCATATACCTCGAAAGGAAGAAAACTTAACAGTTAAGGTCAGGTAATCTAGCTGATCATTGTTCTTCTTCTGCATTTACCAGAGCAAACTTGGCTCAGAAAATCTTTTAATCCTCTACTATAATGTAGAGTAGCACCTAATTGCTGTAACCAGACATTCTCTTGAAGAACATCAGGCAACAACTGTCTCTCAGCTGGAATAACATAATCACGAATAATTGCATATACTTATCAGAGCTTACATTTCTTTCTATAAAAACTGTCTCGCACTAAAATTGCTCTTACCTCCTGAGGGCGCTGTTGCGCGCTGCTATCATTCAGTAAAGATTGTGACGAAACAAGTACAACAGTAATGACTAATAAATTAAATTTTGCCTCGCATATCTCAAATTTAGATTTTCATTAATTTTTTTTTTACGTTTTCGCAGAACTGACTCCTTATGCCAAAAATTATCTTCACTTTTCGCCTGTAACAGGAGTTTTTCTCTTTCAAAAACACAAACCTCAATGAATAATTTCAGCTCAACAATAAAAAATAGTTTCTGTCAATTTATCATTGTTTGATTAAAATTTCATACCTACTCTGGATGCACTTATTTTATTCTTATATCTTTTTGTCGAAAGTCATTAGTAACATTTCACACTTAATTAACATACTTTATAATTAATGAATCTTATACTAATTTGTAATAATCGTATTTTAAAAATGGAAAAAGTCCGAATAAAATTCCGGAGCCTGAACCTGAGTATGTACTTGGGTATGAGTTCGGATTTATCTGCGTTTACATTAAAAGATTGTGCTAAATTACACATGGTATTAAGATTTAGAGCAAAATATTATGTTTTCTTTAAATCGAGTGCAAAAAGTGATTGTACAGTAAAGAGTTACGGGCCAGCAGTGCGCGGCTGTGTACTGGAGCAGCCAATCCTCAGGTATAATGCATGTGCAGATAGCAGATTGTAGTTAGTTTGTCAGCAATCCTTATGACATTACATATAGTCTTGAAGAACGGTTGTCTATATACGATACATATGTGAAAAAGGATTCTTACAGACAAGTGGTAAGCGATTCGGAAAAAACTATCCTGGTTATGGTGTTCCGGGTAGAACATGTGTTAAATTGTTAAAAAGCTACGAGAGAGAAGATCTTTAAAATACAAGATTCGTCCTCCGAATTACTGTGTTCTTATGGAAGAAAAGTTAGATGAAACACAAATCATTTCTACGTAGATGACGACAGTATAATGCCCCTGAAGGATATCATTTTTAGTATCTCTTATAACACGGATTAGTGCTTACTGATAGTTTTAAATGCAGTATCATTTTATACTTTTAGTAAAAACACCAACTTTAAGCGTGGCGATTCTATTTCCTTTTTTCCGGTTGATGCAGCTACATCAGTAAGCAGCGGCGCTCAGACGGCCCATGACTCAAATAATCTCACTATACATTTAAAAAGTTGTGAATTATATGACCAAAGAGCACAGATAAGCAAATAATTGAAACACAGCATTACATCGCCCAATTGAGCTGAAAATAGTGCAATTTGCTTAATGAGCATTCAAATATAACTAGGTTACATAAATTGCATATTGCTTATTATATTTCCTTAAATAATGAATGGGTAGAACATTTATAGAAAATAACGATGATGTCAACTAATATAACCTAACTTTTCTTATAAGGCATATATTAACACTGCAGTATATAAACAGTGGCTATAACTGCAATATTCTTCACTACCAATCACATTTAAAACCCTGCCATATGTGTTATATTTTCAACGATTATTAATGCAAACTTCTTCAAGATGTGCTGTTAACAAAGCATTTTCGATTTTCAGGAGCTCTGAGTCTAGCTCGTCCTTTGAAGGATCTGAGGATCATTACGCGGCCACAACAGCCAATCGTCCTTTCTGTAGTGGCCGAAGAAGTGAAGACGGGTCTGGATGAACCGCCGGCAATGTCAACTACTGTACAACTTGCTCTCATTCTGGGGGAACTCGACAACAACCCTCCATATTTTGAAAATGACCAGTAAGTGCTGACGTTGAGGATAACGGACATTGTGTGTCTTGCAAAATACATAAATACTAGTTGTTATCAAAGTTCCATGACTATATATTGCTACCTTCTGCTTCAAATTAGTTCTCACACTTCGCTTCCAACCATTTACATTTTGCGAAACCACCCTGGTAGCGCTGCTCTCGAAGTGTGTCAAGAATTTTTGCTCTAAACTCGTTCAAGGAATCAAAACTGCTACCGTTCAAGTTCCGCTTCATCTGCTGGAAGTCTGGCGAGTATGAGGTATGAAGAATGGTGCTCATACCAATCCGGCCGAGAAATTCATTCGTGAGTGGATGCAATGTAGTGATAGAGCAGCCAACTCTTCTCGCGCTACATTTCAGGTCTTTTGCGCCGAATATTCTACCTCAAATGCCCCATAACTATGTTAGCAATGTTCTGATTGGTTCTCCGATTATTTTCATACAAAATCGTCTAATATTTTCCGCATTTTCGGAGGTAGTGCCCGTGGACGGTGGTCGTCCTTCAGCGATGTTCTGCCATGCCACTCAAAACATCTTGTTGCCATAAGACTGCCCAATTCATTTCAAAAATCTCTGTTCTAATTTGGCGCATAGTTTGATGATAGCCCTCCGCTCTAGTTTGCAGCTCTTAATGAAATCGCAAATTTGTTCGTGCACATGGTAACACCTGCTGTGTCTGAAAAGTTCGATGAATGGTGTCATATTTGAAGAGCGCGAGCATGCGCATGGTTCTAGAGACATGGGAAAAGCAATACCTAGCGCGGACTACATGTGATTGTCAGCATAAATCCGCTGCGGCCAGTAGAACGTGGTCAGTATGAGAGGCAGTGTCACAGCCCAATGGAGCTTCGCCTGAATATCAAGCTCTGGGGTAAACGGCGACGGACGCGCATGAAGTGCTGGTACAAGTTTACGGGAGGGAAGCCATGAACAGTAAATGTTTTTTACGAGTGGTTCACACGCTTTCGCGGATGGAAAGAAGCAACTGAAGATGAGCCATCGTCAAATAGAATCCTAGACATGATCGAGAAAGTGCGACAAATGCTAGCACAAGATCGACGATGACTACGATTGATAACGGAGGCATTGGGCTTGGCGCACACCATCCTGCTCCATTGTGCTCACACTGGCTATGTTCTACTGATCGGAGCTGGTCATATGTAGTTCACGCTAGATTTCGCTTCTCCCCATGTCTCGAGAAAGCTGTTCAGATATTGCACTATTCATCGATCTTTTCAGACACATAAAAACTTGTGCAGACAGTTACCAGAATGACATCACTGTATATAGGTAATGAGTAATGAATACAGCTCACGGTCGCTGCGCGCGCATTCCTGAATTCCCTATGTTTTCATGCTATGGGCATAGTTTTGGAACCTTGCCGTTCAATACCAGCCATGGTCGATGTTTTTTTTTCTAGCATAAAAATCCTAACAGTAAGTATGGCTTCCTTCGGAAGGGAGGTAAAGCCGTGGGTCCCATATCATAGATTTACGGCTCATAAAAGAACCTGAAGCCTAAAAGAAGAGACCTCTGAACAAAATTTGTCGGCCATTTCATCCCCTGAATTGAATGGGACGCTGATGACCTGAGGTATTAAATAGCGTCCGTAAATAAACCAAATAATTGACTTTTCTATTAACACCTGGATTTAGTTACTCCAACTTTAAGGACACTCCGTAGTTGTTATGTTGTTGAACCCTTCTGTTAGAAGACTTTTGGGAGTGTGCAAACACAAGAGAAGCGTATCATTGTCCTTTTGTTTAAAGGCCCAAATTCTCAAATTAAACTACCTACTTACTTGATTATGTTTTTGCTGTTCGAAAAACATTCTCTATTGGAATTTTTTGTAATTGATGCTTATAGTGATAACGATAATATTAGAGATGCAAATATGCCTTCTTCTGAATTATTTACATAAGTAATATTACACTATATTTTTGCAAACTATTTAAACATTCCATATTAAGTTTTCAGCAAATGCTATTTAAGATTATTCAAGGCGATTAACTTTTAAAAATAATTTAATGCAATGTTCATGCTACATATTATATTTCATTGTGTAATGCGCTTTTCTGGAGATAGGCTCCAGATATATCTATAAGCAATTTAAATGTATCGTTGCAAAAATTCCGTCATTTATCGATCTTAAGCTAGCCTGTATGGAGTGCATTTGCCTGCTGGTTTTTGTTGCGTTAACCGGGACCCAAACAAATGAATGTATAACAGTACGCAGAAGGAATGCTATAATGTTTTTTCTTTCTTTCTTAAAGCTATGTGGCCAGGGTGAAAGAGAACAGTCCGCAAGGCACCGCCCTTCTCTTCGAAGATCCTTACATCACCGAGATACGCGACGGCGATTTGGTGAGTATGTTGCACATTTCTGAATTCCTAAATTGCTTTTTCATTACTGTAAAACTTCGGAAGTTATTCTGATAGTTGCTGATAAAACTTACTAATTGAACTGTATAAGAACACAACACTAACAGTAGAACCTCAGGAGTTTGATGAGTTTCGGATAATTTCTGGATCAAGAAATTGTCAGATTTTGTAAATTTGTTTCTTCTGAACACATAGATGAGATGTTTTTACTAGTATTTCGTATTGTTTGATCGGTGCTATAATATCATTTGCTGTTTATGGTTTCATGGTGATTGCTTTTTTAATTATTTGACCATAAAAGTAACTGGTGACATTTCAGTTTATTGGCTTTCCCATGAAAATCTTCCTAAATTTCCATATGTACTTCAATAAAGTTCTTCGCAGGAATGGCATAGTGAGAGCGGCGTCATTTTATAAGTACAATCTAATCTTTATAATTCATTTGTAGTCCTGGAATTCCATACCGTTTCAAAATGATTCTCACCAGTTATACTGCCGACAAAAAGTCATAGTCCATTTTCCTATGACAATGTTCCAAACTATAACACCTTGCCGACTGACTTGACTTTCAAGTACAATGCATGTGCCTGCGGTTGTGAATAAAGCAAATTACAAGTATGTGTATGTTATTGTTATAAAATTCTATATACACATTACAAGTATTTTATGCATGGGTCGTAGACCGTACATGCTTAAATATGATACACAATTAGAAAGTGGAGCAAGTTATAATAAAAATAAGACAATAATGGTGCTGATAATAATAATAACAATAATAATAATAATAATAATAATAATAAATGTTTTTGAAAATGTGAAGAACGATATTTACAGATGTATTAATGGAAAAATATTACATATTATTTATAATTATACTAGCTATTATGTTCTAACCAGAAAACATATTGCCTCTAACTTCGCGCACTTTGGCTAGGAAAAGGCCCATTTCAACCAATTAGTGTGGTTCACAAACAGATCCCAGTATACCAATCTACCTCTAATTGCATTAGAAACGTTTTCTAGGAGCAGCGTTTCCTCAGGTGTTCCCAATGGGTACAAGGTCGCATCTTCACTTAAAAAAAAAAAAAAAAACTAAACAAATTTGAATTTCTTTCATTAATTCTCATTCAGCATCCTTTCGCAAAACTATAACATACGATCAGAAACCGCTTGAATCAACCTTGAAATATAAATTTTGAATTTGAGTAATAATCCTTGAAGAGGTTTTCTTGAAATGCGTTGTTGTATTGCTATTGCATGTTGAATTTTTTGAACTCTGCACTACTTTTCAAGGCCACATACTTCACTGGTAGCAGTGTTGGACATCCTTGATCTTGGGTGGTCCATGGCAGTTTGCTTCATCAAAACGACTCTAAGTAATTTGCATATTGCAAGATACGGGCGGTTGTGTTCTAAGTGGCGGTTGAAGGGTTGAACAGTTCCAAAACAAAATAGGCAATTTTACTTAGTAAAAGTTGAGCATACCTTAACGTGGGTTGACTGTTTATATTAATGGATGATGACTTTTGCACCAACATGTAAAACTTTAAACAGTTTTCTAGATTTGAAGCTCTCTCGAATTTGGAATTGGATGGTTTCGCTTGTTGCGATTGTGAACCAACATTTCGGTCTTCAGGGATTTTACAAGATTTTATATACAAATTAGGAACCGATTAGCACGTTGATTCAGTACCTCGAGGAAGGCCACTGGGTTTAGATGACGAAAGCTTGAGTAACAATTCTGACAATGCTCGACTGGTATCTATTATTATTCTACCTGTGATAAGGTCTTCAAGACATCATATATAATATTATTTTCAAATGCATTACTTTTTAATCGTGATACCCTTCTCATATGTACTCACGTTGAGCAATATCTTCTTAATCTTTCAGGGTAAGAATGGAGTATTTGCGATCTTCCTGGAGCATAACAATGGCACGTTTGAGATTTCTCCGACAGTGGGCGAACGACGTGCCAGCTTTGTAATAAGAGTGCGCAATAATTCTCTGTTAGACTTTGAAAAGCTTCGATCCGTTCATTTTGATGTAAGTATGAAAAGTAAGGATAGGTAATTTTGATGGATTTAGTTTACAGTCTCTTGATCTCCATGCATTCTGTCTCAGATTGTGGCTCGAGAAGTGGGCCCTGAAACCTCTTTGTCCAGCTCGGTGATGGTGAACGTGTATGTAGACGATGTGAACGACAACCCTCCTGTGTTCATGGCTCCAGAATATCGCGTGGAGCTCCCGGAGAATATGACAGAAAACACCCGCGTGGTGCAGGTAAAGTTCCATTCAGAAACTTGAGCACATAGTCTTCTCTGGAATGAGACAGTATAATTAATTTTGAAATTATTTTAGGTAGAAGCTACAGACGTGGACACCGGTCTGTTTGGAAAATTACGTTATACTGCAATCCTGGGGCAGTACAACAGCTCCCTTGAACTGGATCCTCTCAGTGGCCTGATTACGGTGAAGACCAGCCGGCATCAGTTCGACAGAGAAGTCGCCAAAGGTATTATGCGAAAGTTAGAGATATTAAAATGTAAAATGTAGGAGTTTTCACTATTATTCATGTACATTTAGCTAAATTTAATTTACAACGCTGTTTGTGTAACTTTTTTTTAAATAAGCATATTTCTACACCTCTAGCTTGCATATTTGTATGTAGTTTTAACAAATACCCTCAACTATTCACACTTTCGATCTGTTAGACTTCATGACTTGAACTCAATTTTCCTTTAATCGAAAAAGCAGGGACATAAACTTAAATAAGTACCTCTTCTCATTTAGCTCTACAGCCCAGGATGAACCTTGGCCTGCCATGGCGACCTCTGCTTCCTCCATTTCCGTTTTACATTCATTTATAGAGGGCAGTGTTGCTGGAGGGACATGTGATCAGCATGCCGGCACCCTGCCGGTTGCCTATAACGCGGTTTTCGTGATCGAAAAACGCCACCTCTCCAACAGGCAGCTTCCCAATTGTCCTCACGAGGCTGGAATGACCCCGTTCCAGAACTCCCTAGCTTAGAAAAATTACTAAGTAGATACCGGGAATCGAACATGGACCTCCCGGCCAGCAGTCAGCAATGCTAACTACTAGACCAAAAATAATAACATTTTCTGGTAAACTACACATTATTCCATACAATTCTACAGTGGAGAATCTAGACTCTACATGGATTCAGAATAAGCAAGTCATATATGCAAGTATTTTCGATTATTCACTTTCTAAGACAATTCGTATTTTCTTGCTGACAAACTGAAATTAGTATTAATACAAACTTTCGCGACACCACGCTTTGACTTTTACAAAGTGCTGTCAACTTACAATATATACATAATGAGCGTGTTTAATTTTGACATCTTTGCGTGATTTTGAATTTCTTGAATGTAGATTTTTCATGTTGAATGATGTTGAAACTTTAAACTGTATAACGCTATATGTTACGGCCTACTTTAGAGCTACTCGCCCACTTATCTTTTTTTTTTTTTTTTTTTTTTTACTAATTTCATCATCATTAGGCCGAATATGGGATCTAGCTTACATGACTTAGTTAAATCCACTTATATAACAAACACCCAAACGCACAATGAAGTGAAAATGAAACAATGGACCAAGGTAATTAAAGAAAATACAAAGACTTCTAAATTTAACTATCTCATTTTATTAACAGAAGTAGTGGTTTCCTAACCTCGAGTTGTCCGTCGTAAAGATAGCCATCCCGGAGCAGATGGTGCAGCGTCCTCTCTCTTCAACCTTCTGAGCTCGACTCTCGAGAAACAATTGAAACACTACTCGTGCGCAGAGTTAATCTGTGCCCACGATCCAACCTTCAAACGTCACCTGAAACACCAACTGCCCTTATGCTACAATATGCAAACTCACCCCACATTGTGAACTCCCCATATGACCAAATGTTAAAGTCTGATTTTCTTCTTTCTTCTTCTCCGGCACGATTTAGGTCGCACCAGCATGTTCCTGTGCCAAGATATTGTTCTATCCATCTCATCCTGGTCTCTCTGGGTATCGTTTTTCCTGAGGCCGGTAATTTAAAGCTTATTTAACTATTGTGTTTTCCGTTATCCTTTCAAGTGTATATCCAGTTGGTTCTGCATTTTGTTATATTAGTGTTCAACTTTTTCATGTTTAGTTGTCTTGTTTCTTCGTTTTGTTTATATGCAGCATAGTATTGTTGTTCCAAGGAATTTAATATATAATTTTAGCTATATTTTGAGTAGGAGTACACCCTTAAGACAGACAAGAGCCTCAACTCGACTCAAGAGCCCCAAAGGCAACATAGCTAGGAGAAGGACATTTGCAAGACAAATCTCTCTATCTAAGGTATAAAATTTAAGCAAAGAGTTGGTAACCCGCCTATTTACTCTTAAGCTCTAAAGAAGTTTGACTTATTTGCTTAAAAAACAGAGCAGAAACTACTCCTTTATGATGTGATACAAATTGAGTAAAACTGTTGCTTGATCTGTTGTTGTTATTATTATTAATCTTAATTTTTACAACAAAGCTCATTCTGCACTGCTAAGTGTAAAATATGTTATATTATATTTTACTATGAAAGGGTGCTTAAATATGCAAGAGAAAGTAAACGAAAAAGAAGGCTGGGATATAAAATCGAGCAGTATTTTACAAAGCGCTAGGATGGATGATGTATGGAGGTTAAGGGAGCATTATATAAGGGATTATAATATGAAATAAGAGGTAGGAGGGAAGCTACTGTAAGCTAAGAAATATTTAGTTGTTTTAAAGTGAAACGCTCCTTGAAATGGCAGGCGAATTTAAAAAAATAGGACATAGTAAAAGATGTGGGTATTTACAATACATTAGGAAGAGATGGATAGCATTGATTAGAATAGAAGTTTTGAAATTAAAAGAATTAAAACAAGACGAGAGCCTGGATAGGTATACTTGTGTACAGAAAAAGGAAATGGTTTGCCCTGTATACTGGAATGTAGAAAAACAAAAATATGAAAGATGAAAATTGGAAAAAATTACAAGATGAAATTGTACCAAAAACTATGCTGAAGAAAACAGGGTATGTACATGTTAAAACAATAGGAAAAATTAATGTAAAAGCGAAAGAAATGTTCTTAGCAAAAAATGAAAATAGAGATAGAATAATGACGTATACCTTTGCCCCAAATTAAATTAGGGAATATAATTCCTGTAATTAGAGTCTAATATACCCTTCTACATCTACCTAAAACAAAGCTACTTTAGCCAACTTCTATGAAGAGTAATGAAACGTTCTTGGTTTAGTCATAAAACACCCAAAGAACTCCTGCAGTCGTTTTTGTAACATACAAGGCATAAAATTCCAAGAATATCTCCGACGAATTAACTATAGACTTATTTTAGAGATTCACACACCCTTAATGCATTTTAATCTGATGTTATTTTCTATGAGTGTATGCAGAATTTGAGGTTATGTTTCAGAGTTCCGCTTCAACGTGGAAGCACGTGACATGGACGGAGTAGGTCTGCGGACTACTGTGCCACTCATCATCTCCCTTCTCGATGTGAACGATGAGACCCCGAAATTCGAAAGGCCATTTTACGAGTTCGTGCTTTCTCATAATCACATCAATTTTACTACTCCGGCTGTCATAAAAGTAAGTAATCTTGTTTCTTCAGATCGACCTTAAAAGACAGAGGATAACTGATCCTTTGCTTGCTAGATACTCCATTGCTTTCTTAAATGCTGAAGTAATAATAGAAAGTAAACTACTAGGAATTGATTCTGGACCTCAAAAACTGTGTTTTGACCGACTGGTTCGACTACTTCAGTTATTAGTTGTATATGTGTAACACAACATAGTACATTCTTATTAAGAGCACATACTTGAGCTGAAGGAATACGAGTACTATTCAATAAAATTGAATTTATTTCACAGGCATACTTTCTCATGCTAAAATTTAAATTTGCAATAATTTGTTAATTTAATACATAAGTACATGTGGTACTAGTTTCATTGTTGTCACTTACGGTTCCCGCGTGTAAAACGTGTGCCACTTAGGACATGTTCAGTACAGCCTATTACAAACGGAGGTGACACGCGACGAACAATATATAGCTCTGAAATTCTGCTTTTATCACAACAAGTTTCATCTGAGACGTATG
Source organism: Metallyticus violacea (assembly GCA_030762175.1). Taxonomy (NCBI): domain Eukaryota; kingdom Metazoa; phylum Arthropoda; class Insecta; order Mantodea; family Metallyticidae; genus Metallyticus; species Metallyticus violacea. The sequence continues at coordinate 39,832,985 of CM060842.1, forward strand.
CAATGTACAAGAAGCCTATGGAGAGATTGCTATTCCCTATAGCACACATCGGAGACTACTTAAAATTGCTTAAAATGTTTAAAGAAAGGAGGCAATCAACTCAAAGGTGAACCCGGCGCTCCAGTTTGTACTCTAACGGGCAGGTGGCAGTGAAACATTAACACCGCTGCCATCATTATGAGAGAGCATCGTCATATACCATCAAGAACTCTTTCAGAAATTATGAAAAATTCACTAAATGCTACTCACATGTTGGTAACTGAAAAGTTGCAAATGAGAAGAGTTTGTGCACGGTGGGATTTAGGCTGCTACATCAGTTGAAAATGATGTTACAGGAAGATACAGATTTTCCTTCAAAAGTAATCACTGCTAATGTAACTTTGCCCTCATTTCGATTCTCAGAGCAATCGACAAGCTCTATACAGAAATCTCCATCATTATCAACTTGAAAAAAAAAAAAAAATATGCAAACGTGGTTGCTTCTGCTGGGAATGTTATGGTAATCTCATTTCTCGGTATTTAAGGAATGGTTTATTTTCACACACAACTGTAATTGGACAACACTACATAGATGTCATGAAATCTCTACAAGGTCACATCACATTTCTATGCAACAAGCTACACAGCAGCACATCGCAAATGTTTCTGAATATTTCACAAAAATCAACGTGAAGTGTGATCTCCGCCCTTCCAATAGTCCAGATTTAGCCCCGCGTGACTTTTTCCGTTTCCAAAATTAAAGGAATATTTTAATGGAAGACATTTTCATCATCAAAAGCAGTGATGAAGACTGCGGAGGAGATTCTGAAGGACCTGTCAAAAATGGTTTCCAGCATGTCTCTGAAGACTGGCAGAAACGCTGCATTGCATCCAGCGGGCACCATTTTGAGAAAGATAATCAGAATTATGAGGATGAGTAAAGGTGTATTGTCAAAAAAATTCATGGCCATCCTTTATTGACGAATTTTATGAAAACAACAATTTTTGAGAAGCTATACAGAGTGATTCGTTTGCATAAAAAGGAATGTTTATTATAAAAAGCATTATGATAGTATGAAATTTCTTGGTGGTAATTTTATGCTTAAAACATAAGTTTTTTTATTATACTGGCAATGACAAACAATTGCTAACCATGCAGAATTTAATATGAAAACGTTAACATTGAAATGGCTACTTCACATCAACAGCAATACAAATGCGTTTTTTAATACGTTAAATTTGGGAGTGCAACAAGATTCAGTGACTATTTCGTCGTGAGTATAGGGTGTGTAATGCACCTAAGTGTGATTCCTTATGTGGTTTCCAACATTTGGAGAAAGGTTTTGTTTAAAAAAAGCTCGTGGTCATAAACGAAAGCCAGAAGAAAAGCAGTTATCTCTGAAGTCATGATAAGGAGTCCTAAGAAACGTTTAAGGCAACTTTCAGCATATATTCATTTATCATAAACAACCTGTTAGCTTATTGTTCAAAAGTATTTTAAATTGCATTGGAAATGAAAAATTACTCATGCTTTGCAATAAAACACCCTTGTGAGGTTAAAGCGTACTATAAACCTAGTCCTGTGTCATGTCAACAATAGACTGCCAACTTCTTGGAAGATGACGCACTCCCTATGAATCAAACCTGTGTACATCTCTCTCAAAGCTCTTCGGATGTAAACTCTTGATTGAAAACGAATGCCTCACAGAGGTTCTTTGATCTTCTAAAACAAGTAATAATTACAAGGGATGTGGCTGTTTTTTAATATGTGGGAGGAGGAATGAATTAATTCGTGGATTAACTGATTTCCCCGTATTAGGGCGCCAATTTGCCGCAGTTTTGAAATAATATATCTCAGGATGATTGGAGTTTTGTGATTCGTTTGAGCCAACGGGAAGAGCAAAGGCAGCTCACCAAAAAACTCGTAGAGTACACAATACACATCTATTGACTGAATATGCATGTTCATACGTATGACTCTCCGTTGCACTTGAGGACAACTGTAAGAGTTCTTTATTCAACTCTTGCACGCTTTAAAACTAAGTCAGTTTGCAACTCACTGCTTGCCGACACACTGACGGTGGATATCAACCTTATGATCATGTATCTACAAGTCAACTCTGAACTTGAGCCACCGTTTACTCTAAGGACGATTGGTTGACTGACTCTTCTGAAATCAAACGTGGTAACTTTTGCTTCCTCTAGGTCGTTTGGTCATTACATGATATACTTTTTGTATTACGACTTTTTGAATATTATTGGAGTTCCCTATTCGATGCAAGAATCTCCATTTGTTAATGCACAGCTGGGACTCAATCCCCTCATCTCTTACTTGATGCGATTTTATCGCTTATTTACTCTGTTTACTGTTTACAAGATTTTATAGAGGTGGTGCAATTTCTAAAAGCTTGCGAGGATCAGTTTATGACTCTGTTACATCTGCACTTTTAACAAAAGGAATCCTTCTGCTTGCGCTTTCAAAGCGATCCCTTCCTGCTTTTCCTAAAGTCCATTTTTCTATACGGTTAATTCTAAAGGCTGTTAGACAATTTTTGTTACACATAAACATATACCTCATAAAACATACACTATTAGCTCTCTGCCTAAAGGTTCTCTCCACAAGTGTTTCCTATCAAAACCTGACAGTGAATTCGTGACTTATATATATATATATATATATATATATATATATATATATATATATATAAGTTCAATACAATTCAACCACGTATATCGTAACATATTCATGAAGCATTAATATCAGTTATAATCACTCTATCAAGTTTAGGAAATGAAGCTTTGAGTTTCGGTTTCAGGAATCACGAAGAAAGGCTTCAGCTTCATGTTCATGCCGCTCCAGATACAGTATTGCTGTCTTCATTCGCTATCACTTTCCAATTTCAGTTAGATTTGGCTGAACCAGCGGACACAAACTTTCCCCATTTTCAGTTTATTTACTAACATTTTATGAACAAAAATGCTGCAGTGCCATGTATCCAGTGTCTGTTTCCTACCAATAAAACCCTTACAACCTCAACAAGGAAATCTTCAATTGCAACTACGAGTCTACTAGCGCGTGGTCTGTGTTCATAGTCCTTCTTTCCTTGACGAAATACTTCCACCATCTTGCAATAGTTCGTTGTGGTAGGACTTCTCTCCCACAACTTCTTGTAATGACCTAAAGCGCCGATTTTCAGTTTTTCTTCTTGCAACTTTATACTTATGAACCATCTTTGTTTAAAGCGGTATTACATACACATACCATAGATAAAAAAACATTCACTGTATTTACAAAATATGGTTAATTGGAGACTTTAATATTGCAGATTTAGGAAATACTTGCTGCTCTATAGCATAATACAGCATTAACGGTCACCGCTAGGAGCAATGATTTATAGAATTTTTTTTTTTTTGTTCGTTTAAGGACACTCTTTAACCTCTCTTTTCATTAGCGACCCATGCAATTCGGGACATGAAACGGCTGATAATTTTTGTTCAGAGGATTCTTATTTCAGGCTTGAGATATGGAACCCAATGAAGGATGACATGCTTAGGACTTTTATCCTCGAAAAAATTCATCGATTCTGGGCGGGCTTGAACTGTGACCTTGGGTTTAAGGGGCAATAAGGTTACCACTAGATCACCAGAGCGTAAAACAGCATTGTTGCCATTACTTTTCCAATGCCTTAATATTTTATCCATATCTAAACGGATCATCCTGTAGAATGAAGATTTTTTAGAGAAAGACAATGAAGTAATGCAAAACATATATTGTAATAACATAACATACATAAGCATGGGCGTAACAAATGTTATTAACAGCGGCTCCCTTAAAATGTAGCATGTGAATTTAATCATCTGCGTAGATAAGCTCTGTCTAAGACTTCATTTTCTTAGAAACTTCACATTTTGCAGCACAAAACAACCTCATACATTGTAGTTTTGACAAAACAACTTAAATTTCACTAAACATTTGAAAAGTTCGGTATAAAAGAATAGAAATACTAATTTTTGGAGAGGCAATATGATTTATTCTGCACCAAAATTAGTGACTTATTCGGAAAATAGGTTCTGTCAAATTCTTTAAATAATAATTGATATCTTCATTTGACAAACATTTCCTCCCACCGAGTGAAATTTTTAAGTTCGAGAAGAAGAATAATTCGTTGGAAATTAAGTCCGGGGATTAGCATAGACAAAAAATAAATTTGAACCCCAATTCATGCCACTGGCGCGCGGTTCTGGTGAAAGAGCATGCAAATCTTGGTGATTTTTCCTTTAATACCTTCCCAAAAGCCAGCAATGATTCTAAAAGGCTGATTATTCCTGTGGCTATCACGTTCCCAGGCCACTAAACAATCTTCGTGTTCTTCGGCGTACTTTCATAAGCCTTTGTCCAACACTTTTGTTTGACGCTTCGACTCAGATGTGTAATGATAGATCCCAGATCCCACTCCGTTGACACCACGAATGGGCACAAAAGATCTTGTGAGTTGCAATTAAATATGAGATGACTGTCTAACCTTAACTAAGCGTTGTGTACAACTGAACTTTTGTCATGACCGTTGCAAGAATGATAGATATGCTTATCAACAATAATTCCACTTAACACATTTTCGCACCATTTTAAGGACCATTTCAAATGACTTCATGTATAAAATGTATATAAAATAGATCTAAAATATCCAACACTAAAATAATTAAGGTAAAAAAAATGAAATGTTAAAGAGTACCTTAAATATTCCTAGTATTAATTATAATTATTATTGCATTCAGAATTGAAAGATTTTAAAAATGAGCACAAGGTTTCCTTAAGAAGTATATCATATAATTAATATTTTTACACGTAAAATTCGAAATACTAATATTTTATTGTTAAGCCACGATTTTTATTTGAAACTTGATATTTTTGCTGTCTATAAATTAAAGTGAGTGGTTGAAACTCCTATAAATTTCTTTTTATTTCTTTGCAAAGATTGGAGTGTTAGAGAATAAGAGTAAACCATAAAACCGAAATTAAAAATAGAAAATTTTGATTTAATTTCAGGCTTTTGACAAAGATAGCGAAGCTCCAAATAATGTAGTGCGTTACGAAATCATAGCAGGAAATTATGAAAATATTTTCCATTTGGATGAGAGAACAGGTAAGTTTGCATGCTTTAATTTGTGTTTACATCCAATAGTGAACAGCTCCTTAGTTGGGCATAGTAATGTTTTTGTTAATTTTAAATAACGAAACAAATTATTCATACATTTCAATTACTAAACATTCCATTAACTGTATTAAGGTGGTTTAAGAGATGACGTCAAAATTGCAAATAGTTGACCGCAGACATAGATTTGCGATTTTCTTGTTAAGCAGGAGCAATGCTCATTTAAGAAGCGGCAAATGTTTGAAATTTAAAAAAGAAAAAAAAAAATGCTATGATATCTACGTTTCAGTTTTTAATGACGTGTAGGCATAGTTAATATCTAAAACTTGAAAATAACATTGAAAAAAGTAAGCGCAAATAAAATTGACTATCTTAAATATTTTAACAGGAGAACTTGTGATCAAATCACCCCATAAGCTGTCTGACAAAGCGGGCCGCTTCCAAGATCCGCGACCAAATACCGTCATCAACCTCACGGTGCGTGCTTATGACATGGGTAAGTTACTGAGCTAGAAAATATTCTGCTGAGGAAAATCATATTGAGAATGTATGTACTTAATCTTTGTAAATAATAAGGTATTGTTGAACGTACAAGCTGCAATGACCAAATGTTTAAAGATAGTTCTGTATTTTTTAATGTACAATTACAGGTTCCCAAAAATAAGCTTAAGTTTTGCATACTACCATGAATTATAGATATTTACTTTTTTAATTTTATATTAAAGAAAAAATTTACTTGGTTTTCCTTTCAAATAATGAAAATATGCAGCATAATATGTTAAGATGTAAGTTAACAAAAAAAAAAAAAAATGATTGGCCTTCACATGCGCAAAAAGTATTTTCTTATACGCTGCTAACAAATAAATGAATTACCTGGTTAGTTCTGTCTTCCATTGCTCTTCAAATGACCTTCCCCTTATAAAGGGACAAACTAGTATATTTCTACTTTCTAAATGAAGCGAAGCTCCCTTCTTTAAGGTGATTATGAAGTCCTGTGGTTTTATTCCAGATGGTTTTCGAATTAAAAGAGTCGTGAGAACCAACTGCGAAAATGTTTGCTGATCCTGAGACCGCATTCATGATTTTTTTCAAAGAACTTAACATCTGTAACAGCTTGAATTAGTGCATGTCTCTTGGGATTAATTTCCTTGCGTTTCTTCAATGAGAGTTTTTTTTTTCCTGCATTCACCTCTGAGTTACGAGACAATGGATGATTTGTTGAAATTATTATTTTGCAGAATAGTTTAAGACGAGTTCAAACTATTTATTATATTATATACATTCAATAAATAAATATTCTTCAAATCTAACAACTAAGATGGGACGAGGAAATAGCAGTTTGCATTCTTCTGAGATTATTTTGGAGAAAAGGTTGAGTATCAGGTCAGCAGCTAAAGAAATATGTCAGTATGAGAATAGGCGATTTAATGATGGAGATACCTTGAAGATATGTCGCGAACTGAACAACCTTCAGTTTTGTGCACTTGACAGTACTCCAAAAGTGTGACATGCCCAAAACAAAGTAGCTATACAACTGCACCAACTCAATATAATGTACAAAAGGCGAAGAGTATGTACATCGTATGAACTTGCTGCAGTTCAGAACCAGCAAAAATCTACATTTAAAAGCAACTTCTTAAAATTTTTCTAGATGCCCAATTCTGGAAATGCGTGTGATGAAAAATTGGCTCCGTTCCATAATTACGAGAAGAGAAAGCAACGGGTATCCGTAAATACAACCTCAGTCAGTGATTCGACATTTTCGGTAAAAAGTGATACTCTTGAGTTTGATAAAATTTCAGGTATAGCCCATTTCGAGCTGGTTCCAAACGGTCGTGACGTTGAGTTGTAGTGTGAGCAAAAGCACAGAGTTTACGAAGTTTTAGAACTACTCTTGCTGGCTTTAATAAACAGAAAGCGTGCTGTACTTCAACAAGACAATGTTTCTGCCCATCGATTAAAATTTTCCCCACAAAAAATACAGGACTTAGAAGAAGGTCCTGGTGGTCTGGTGGTAACATACTTGCCTTCTAAACCCAAGATCGCGGGTTCAAACCCGGTCAGGACCGATGGATTTTTTCGGGCGTAAAAATCCAAAAATCCTAAGTATGGCTTCCTTCGGAAGGGAAGTAAAGCCGTGGGTCCCGTGTCGTACATTTACGACACGATAAAGAACCTCAAGCCTGAAAGAGAGGCCTCTGAGCAAAATTAGTCGGCCGTTTCACGCCCTGAGTTGAATGGAATGCTGATGACTTGAGCTGTTAAAGAGCGTCCATAAATAAATCAATCAATAGAAGGAATAGTATCGCTATCTCATCCAGCATACCGCCCAAATGTTGCGCCTTCTGTCTATGGCAACATGGTCCATGTCCATGGCAACATTTACCTCTAATAGATCCAAGAATTTGTATTGCCAATAAAATGGAATGTTGGAAAGTATATGGATAAAAGTGTTTTAAGTAATATTAAGGTACCAGTTAAAGTAAGAACTTTCTGGTCCACCTAGTAAAACGATAACTGAATATATCGATAGGCAGCTGTGATTTTTTTAAAATCAACACTCCCTTATTGGTTAATGCAGTAAGAGTAGAATAGTTAATGATAATAAATTTGTTTGTGCAGGTGTTCCCACCCGATGGACAACGGCCTATATCAGAGTGTACCAACCAGAGACAGGGGCTCACAACATCACATTCATTGTGAAAGGATCGCCCATAGACCGAGAGAAAACTCGGGAGATGCTAAGTAACATCACAGGAGGGCGTGTCTACATACAAGAAGTTCATCCATATGTCTCTAGACTTGCCAGAAGTGAAGACTCGGGCAAGTCCACACAGCCCGCTAAGTGAGCAATTCCATTATATCTTAGTTTAATATACTTGAAAATAAATCGCATCACGCTTGTAGATTTAGTTTACCAACTCACAAACTTGAGAACCTTCATCATACATTTATCGTTAACTAATACTTGAATTCCAGAACACATAGTTGAAGATTGTGTGCTAGAAATATATATCGAGAGCAATTTTTCATATTTTGAGTACAGTCCGTTCCATTAGACATCTTTATCCGTGATAGGAGGAATAATAATTTAAAAACAAGACTAATGTAAAAAAAATATTTCCAGAATATTAAAAAAAAAGTTTGTCTTTTTTAATATATTCCCTATCCCTATCTACACATAATTGCACCCGTGCTTTCATTGCAATGCTGCAGCTTTTCAACCCCGAATACCGTTCAGAAGTTGTACCTCTTGCATCTTCATTTAAAAACGAGTTCCCTCTAAGAATTTTTTCAAATTCGGGAAGAGGAAAACGCTACAAAGCGCAAAATCTTGCGTATACTATGCATTTATATATATTACTTCATGACCAATTTCGTGCAAACTTATCGCATATCAGACACGAGACAAGTCCCCAAAATCTTTACGTATAAAAACGCAATTGAATATTTATAAGAAATGAAACGTAGCAATTTGTTGGGGGGGGGGGCGCAAACTAGCTACCTCCTAAAGGAGCTGCACCTGACTGTCAGTCTTTATGGACCTTCTGAACATTTTTCTCGGTTGTAGGGGCGAGGAGAATATTAATCTTCCTCTTACTCCCTACACAAAGCCTTTCTTTTGTTCCAATCGAATACTCTGAGCGTGACATCCTCAAATAACTGCTACAATAACTTGAACAGGGTATTTTTCAATTTCATAAAAAGCTTGAAGTTAACTCGAAGCAAGTTGACACACAGTGTTCACTTCAAACATATTGAGACTAACTAAATGCAATGGCGAAATGGAACTCGCTCCTTTGCATTGCCAAGCTTTGTGGTCGGAGAGGACACGGTAGTTCAGATGGTAAGAGCATCGGCATGAAAAGTTGAAGATCCATGGTTCAAGTCCCGGCCGTGACCTCCAATTTTTCCTATCTGGCTCTAATTACAAACCTTAGCCTATCATACTACTTTTGTTAAAAAATATATGAATTAAACTTAACCGCGTGTCTATGAAGCCTGGGCCAAAGTAATCAAAGGTTTCCAGTCATCTCTTAGGGAGATGAGAGATAGCCAGAGCCTGGAAGCTGGGGCATTTATTTTGATTAAAATAAGCAGGAAAAAAGGCACTTAAAATACTGAAAATTAGTAGTAATATGATTAAAATATGTATTTATTAAAAGTAAAAACAGAGTAAAAGCACTCATTATTAATGAAAATAGGAATTTAAGGTACTTAATAATTTATTTATCGCATAATTAAAGTGTACACTTACTTTTCTTAGTTACAAGCAACAACAATATGTTTTCTGAAGGTATCAACTGTCATAGTCAGTCGCTTGTCAGGGAGAACATTTTATCATCATGGGGAAAAAAAAAAAAAATTCTATTTCCACTGAAGTGATTGAAGGATATTTAAAACAAGCAATTTCAGAATGATTCATACCAGTTACAACAGAACATTCACCTTTCAAGACATCATGGAAATGTTGATCAAGACAAAGTAAAGTAGTTTCGAATAGTCCTGGCAAATGAGCAAACAATGTGCATTGGTTTCTGGTCAGTATCTCACTTACTTCCGTACTGAACACATTTTGTGGACGGTTTATTTCACAGTTGTACCGTTTTCATCTTTATCGCTTGTAATTGTTATATTTATGTAGCTGAGAAGTTATCCTCTTCCCACAAATGTCCTAGAATTGTCTCGCGCAGATCGATATAAGGTCATCCGCCAGGATTATTGAAAACTACAGCACTTCCCTCATCCGCTCTATTTCCTGATATTTGTATGACCAAGGTAACCGCACGTTCCTTTCACTAATGACGTTTCTGAAGATTCACAATCGATATTTTTGTGAGGTGAACATATCATTTATTTTTTACAACATGTTTCATTTCGATGTATTTAAATAATTTATGTGGGTTTTTTTTAAAATGCGCAAATAATCGCAGAAAAATGCATAACGATCCAAAACAGACAAAATAAAACTGGTTCCACCGAATGTACGGAAACATGTTCATTTATTTATTACCCTTAAACATAGACACCCAGATATAAAAGACATTTTGCCTAACTTCCGGGCTCTGGAGATAACCTTAGGAGGATTTTAGCGACGTTGATCAGTCAGGGCACGGTAAGTCGAAGATCAGTGGTTTGAATTGTTCATATATAACTTATCCTAAACCTTCATGGTTAAGGACAACTAGAGAGCTCACTTACAAAAACCTGTTACTGAACCTTTTGGAGTGCTTGAAGTATGTTTCAGTTACTTCAGTTAAAATATAAAGTGATTTAAAAGCTGCTGTGAGTGATTATAAAAAATATATATATATGAATATGCTATACTTTTTTTAGTAGAAATAACCCAAGTGACATGAGTTATATCTGTAGAGAAGTTACTTTTAAATCAAAAAGGTAAGATTAACTCTTATTGTTAAACAGAAGTACAACGTTTTGATTTCAAGGTAGGGGACCAGGATAGGGCATTTGCGTATCATTTTTGTTGCCATACTTGTTCTACAAATCTACGCGAATGGCTAAAAGTTGCTGTTAGTTTTCTCGTATCAGAGCTAGCTTCGAAAAATAATGTCCAGGTTGCAGATGGTGTGGTGGAAAATTTGATTTGACATGGAGTGACCCACTATTTACTGCATTGCTAATTTTATTATTCCACTGCTTAAAATGTTGTTGATTTGGTTTGTTTACGGATGCTCTTTAACACCTCAGGTCATCAGTGTCCCATTCTATTGAGGGCGTGAAACGGCTGAAAAAGTTTGCTCAGAGGCCTCTTCTTTCAGGCTTGAGGTTCTTTTTCGTGCCGACATGGGACCCACAAGTATGGTTACTACTACACCACCAGGACCGACCACTGCTTAAAAATGTACAACTCTTTGTGTTGCAGGAGTGTGGTAGTAGCTACTGTGGTGTATAACGACAATCCTACGGTAGACCTGAGTCGATTGGAGGAAGAATTGCAGAGGAATGCAAGTGCTGCAGTAATTGTGCAAAAGGAGAAAGTGGTGAGTACTAACTTCTCAGCTCTGGAGTTTAGGGTACCTCCCCGGCATTTGGCATTTATGAGTACTGAGGAAAACCTGGAAAAAACCTCAGTCAGGGAGGCAGGGATATCGAACCCCAGACTCCCGCTCACGAGTCCGCGTCATAATGACCTCGGCCACCCTGGCGGTAAATTACTAAGGAATTCACCGGCCAAGCAACATAAACGCGATGCATGCGAATTCCACTTAAAAAATAATATACAAGATTTAATAAAATGATTACATGAAGGCTTTTTTTTAAAGTCCATTTGTTTTAATGCTATAAATTTATAGTCTATTTATAAACACCCAAGTTTCAAAGCCCAACCGAAAAGCCAATACTAAAAATAACAAATTTGATATTGTAGCTGATAGCACATGTTCTATAAATCTGGGTTTGTCATATTTAATATAAAATTTCACCGGGACATATAACAATTAATTCATATTTGATCTACCTCCCCAAAGAAAACAGTACTAACTAAAAATATCGACTTATTTTCATCTCTCTCTCTCTCTCACACTCTGAAAATTTGTTTTCAAGATTATTTTGGTATTTCGTCAAGAAGAACTTCAATAAAAATAATTTTGTTACGTTATATATCGGACACGCCGGTCTTGCTATTTGCGTTCTTGGAAGGAACCTAGCCAGAAATCAGCTGTACTACTCGTATTTTGACTTGAGGATGGAGCGTTTTCTACCATGCAATTGAAATTGCCCTAACACCTACCATATAGTGTAACTGACCCTCAATTAAGCCTAGCGTTCGTTGTAAACAACACAGGATTCTGCATTGCAGCCACAAACTCTAACCTCCTCTGTTGTCCATCCAGCCTTATGCTGATATCTTGTTTCCAAAGGAATTCTTCCATCTCTAACGATAACTCTTTTGGCATATAAAGCAGACATAAGACTCTATACTTCTAGGTCTAGGTATCAAATTACTTTTGCTTTACTTTCCTTTACTCGTTTATCTGAAAACTATATCTATTTGCTTATACAACTTATAATATTTATACCTTTGTGAGATAGTTTTCAAATATACACACGTTAATCTTGTAAATAATGACTGTTTTACAAATCTGCCTGTTTGGCAAAATATATACTTTAAAATTACCTATTGTTTAGATTTACAGTTAAGTTATTTGAGTTACCGGCCGCCTGAGTGCTACTGCTTGCTGCTTACTACAACCGCTGCAACCGGAAAAAAGGGATATAGATTCGCCGTGCGTAAAGTTAGTATTTTTATTTTATTTTTTATATTTTACTGAACGATAAAATTATACTCTATTTATTAACAAGCAGTAACCTGTGTTATAAGAAATGCTTAAAATAATGCCCCTCGGAGGCAATACATTGCAACATTTACGTAGGAAATTCCTGTATTTTATCTAACTTTTCTTCGTAAGAACAAGAAGGTTCGGAACATATTTCTTGTCGGAACTTTATGGCAAATTGGCAAATAATTTATCTAACTGGAACATGATTGCCAGAATATTTTCTTATAAATCGCCTTACCACTTCTTTGCAAAAATATGTTTTCGCATATGTATTGCGTTGAAAATTCGTTCTTCAAGACTATGTTTATGTAATGACACGACCAATGAAGAATAATATACACACGAACGCACAACCCCTCGCTGACAAAACCACCCTCATATAACTACAAGATGCTACCTCCATATTAATTATACTGCTAACATGACGGCATCTGTCAATATGCTGCTCTGCTCTGACGACCCGTACCTCAAATAACCTCTCTATATATGTTAAGTGTTGGGGGAACTGTTTCTATAAAAGGGAATAATTTAATAAAATGGTACTATTAGGCCTAGGGATGTCATATATTTCACAAAAATGTTATCTTTACCTATATGTTGCAGGAATATAAAATTAAACTAAACATTTTAAAATGTGAAGCCAGTTTTAATTGTATCCCATTTTACTCACCCTCACGTGTTATAAACGAGGTATTGTTGATAAGTTCCTAGCCTAACAATGAAAAATTAACATTATTTTCTTTCATGTTTGGAAGTAGGTTAAAACCCAAGAGGGCTAAATCTGGCTAATGAAGAGAATGATCGATCAATTCAGTCAGCTTTTTACATATACTATGATGTAATCAGGAATTTGGAAGTGAATACATTATCTTGCTGGAAGAATATTCCTTAGGAAAATGTAAATCGTTTTGTCTGCGCTAGGGATAGGGACAGTTGGGGCAGAGGAGGATAAATCTGCACCTAATGCTTCCTCCCCCAAGGGAGACACCACCAGGAGAAGGGGATGCGATGATAGCTCATAGCTTCCGCAGACATGCCGGCGTCTGGGGCTTATCATTTAAAGAAATGTTAGGCACACGTGTTATCATATCAAGTCCCCCAAGCAGAACCCGCCAGGCTCCAGCAACTTCTATGCACCTCTCCTGGTAATGTACCCCCTTCTATGGAATGAAATGGGGAAATTGGAGAAAGAAAATACTACACTAGCATTCGCCTAATTGACAAGGGGAACCACGAAAATATCTAAAGCAAAAATGGTCAACTCCAAGGGATTTGTAGCCGGGACCTTCCGAAAAAGATCCCCTTCCTCTTGATATACGCGAGGACCTTTTTTTGTCAATTTTGGCTACGAAATTTCTTGCATGCGGAAAATCAGAATATTTAAAGTTTCTAAATCTTAACTAACAAGGCATATTTGTCTATAGTTACAGCAACAAAACTTAAGAGTCATGATATAGATATTTTCACAGTAGTAGTCATAGTAATAAGCATTCCAAAATAATTAATCTACGTTTTTCTCTTAAATCCCCAACTCAATATTGAAATGTTTCAAAATTTAAATTTAGAATGTAATTTCTTTAAACATTTGGGATACTTGTTTGTTGTCTCTTGCATTTTAAATATGATACTATTTTATTGTTAGGCATACCTGCATGTTTCAGTTCGACCACAACACTCTGGCTAGCAAAACGACGCGACCTGTGCCTTCTGCTCTCCAACGAGCCTTTGCCTATACAGATGGCATGCTCCCTTAAATATCAATGGTCAATAACATTAGAAACGGCACAGTAAGGAAGCATATGATTACAGGTTTAGTCGAGGATTATATACTCTATGTACTGCTGTTTACTATTCTAAAAGCCCACATTAAATACAGAATGATACAAATCTAGATAATTTAAGGAACTGATAGTTGTATCGGGCCCGTCAGTGTTCAATGGTGCCTTTGCTCTAGATTAGAGATGCCCAAAGTGTAAACTTACTAATGCATATAATAACTGGAGTTATATACCCAAAGTTTGTAAATCCCATCAGACAGAACATTGCAGTTTTCAGACGAGGGCGCTCGTGTGCCGTGAATGCGATTCGCTCCGTCTCTGCGCGCTATGTCAGTTTGAATGTGGATTACAGCCTGATCATAAAAACATCAACAACTGTTAGGAAGTGAATAAAATATAATTACCAACACCATAACTGAATGTGCTATTTCTGTAATATATGCGGTATATACACGTGCGTTAATCCAGAAGTGGCTCGATGCCCTAAGCAGAGGTCTCAACTTTATTTGCACTAACTGTTGAACTGCCTCTTGCTACCTTCCCCCTCATAACCCATTTCATCTTCAACACACTCTTCATCAATACTCACAACACCTATGTTTATTACAATCTTTGCAACTTCCTCTTCCATTAACTCGTCACGACGGATTTAGGGTGTAGTGATAGTACAGTAAATCCGTGCTCTTTTAAAATCCTGTTCACTATGTATTCAGGCTTGTTTTGTTTAACTATTTCTATTAATTCTTGTATAGTTAAATCTGAGTCTGCAGTGAAATTTTGACTTTTTAAAGAGGAAATTGTGTCAGCTGTTCTAGGGACCATTGTAAGTATGTTATTTTTATTTTCTTGTAGCGTGTGATATGATGCATTATCTAAAACAATAATGCACCGAGATGATACATTTGGTTTGAGATGTTTGTTTAATCAATTATTATACTTTTTGCCAATCATTTCACCATGATAATCTGCAGAATTATGATGGAATCATATATAAACTTAGGCCTGGAACGCTTTCTACCTTAAAAAATATCCTTTCCCAATATATCATTTCATCTCATGTATCAATGTTCAACGTCTGTGGTGTCTCAGTAGTAAAAACGGGAATTCAGCACTATTAAAAAAAAACATGCACACCTTGCGTACTATCATGCTACCAATACTTTTTAATGTATAATGAGTATAGACCCATGTTTCATCTGTATAAACAATTGGCTTCTTTGACACTTTTTCATTTTTTCTTAGCGTTCTCAGGTATGCTGCAGGATGGGCAAATGTCATGCCGCTCCATTAAAATGTGCCGCAAGTTTTTGCATTCTTTAAATCCCATACCTTTGAATATTCTCAAGAATGAATCTTTTTTCCTTAACAGCATTCGGGAGTTTTCGTAACTTCGAAACTTCTTTTCTCTGCTCATAAAACTCAAAATAGCGTGCGTTTTGCTTGATCATTACTTTCAATTTTCATTGTATGTGGACGGTTTTTACCAAGAGTTGACAATGTTTCTCCAGTGAGCTTTGATAACTCACCCTCTTTGTTCTTTCACTTTACCCCACTGCTGTTGCTGTTTTTTTCACAGCATTCTTTGATGAAATGATACGACCTTCATTCTTTTCTTCTTTACAAAACTGTAGCACATTGTATATACTTTTTCTGCCCTGCAAGTATATGACTTTGCATGATACTTTTTCGATGGGATTTCTTGTGTACTCACACTTCTGACACCGAATTGCTGACCTGAACTGCTGCATTTCTTTACTGCAGCGCTGTGCATAGTACGTCAGAGAAGGATGACGTATTACAGTATCGTAATCAGGGTGACCCTCAAGGTTCCGCTGCCTGCCGTCTGCAATGTTTCTGCAGACAGGTAACATAAAGCTGCAGTACAAAAGGAAATGCATATCTATTACTGTTGAGTTTGCATGGAGGAAGTTCTTCAGCAGCTGAACAAGACTAGAAGCGAATTCTAAAAAGCGGTTATTTAGAAATAGCAAAGCTGACCGTCGTAGCTAAATCTTCCATTAACAGAAAATACATTCCTCATGTAAGAAAGGACGTATATCTTTTGTGCTTTATATATTAGTACAGAAGTAAGGGGCTCTAGTACTCGGACGGTAAAGTTTGAGACTCGGGTTTTTTTGTTTTTTGTTTTTCGTGATTTCTTATTGCAACGTTGTCTTTAAAATTAAATTATTAATCTGTCGTATATTACTATGGCAAAAACTGTTTATTTTAAAACCTAAGATTATTTTGAATAGCCCGTTATTATCTATTATAGTGGAATTTTGATGAGGGATTTACAGAGGATGAATTAATTTAGTTCTGGTAGGGAACGAAATGAGATTTTAGTTCTAATTATTTTATGAAGGTCCCCCAAATCGGTGCTTAAGGGGGATGTGAAATTCTTTGATGAAAATTCTTCTCTTCTTCTCCCGTTCGATTCCTGGATGATGGAAGAAGGTTAATTACCTCGCGACCGGCCTTTGAGACTCGGTTAATATTTTGGAGACAATTTGTTGTCTCGCGGGGAAGGAACGGGAGAGGTTATAGCTAACTGATAAGACTTTTGATAATATAACAACGATATGGCTTTATTCAATGTTCAGAAATTGTCAATGAAAAGCAACAGAAGCCTCAATAACGTTTACAAGCCGGCCGCACCAGGTTTTAAGAAAACTTTGTCTTTTACCATATCCGACCACAGTCGCCTGACAAAGGTTTGCCTCTATCGGATGCAGCTACATGCAAGCACCAATGTTCGTTTTCTATTTATTAATTGACGAAACTGTATGCTAATTTCTACACTTCCCGCTTCTGACGCAGCGGTTATCGTCGACAACTGATGCATTGGTTGTAATAACGTAAGTCATGAAATTCGTACTACGCTGACAACTCATAATTTATCACAACTGAGAACATCTTACTGAGAACGAACACATTGATGTTGCAACTGATTTGAAGCGGAAAATAACTGACGGACTGACATCACCACCGGCTGGAAAAGAAGGACACTGACTTTTTTTTTTTTTTGAATGGTGTTTAAAGCCCGTTTTTACTATTGAGGCACCACAGATTTTTTTTTTGGTTCGTTTTATTTAAGGACGCTCTTTAACATCTCAGGTCATCAGCGTCCCATTCAATTCCGGGCGTGAAACGACGACCAATTTTGCTCAGAGGCCTCTTCTTTCAGGCTTGAGGTTATTTTTCGTGCCATAAATGTACGACATGGGACCCACGGCTTTACTTCCCTTCCGAAGGAAGCCATACTTAGGATTTTTACTCCCGAAAAATCCATCGATCCTGGCCGGGTGTGAACCCGCGACCTTGGGTTTAGAAGGCAAGCATGGTTACCAAGAGGCGGTGGACACTGATGATATATGAGATGAAATGATAAAATGGAAAGGATTTATTTTAAGGAAGGAAACGTTCCAGAACTAAGTTTAGGGCACCTCCCCGGCATTTGCCATTTATGAGGACTGAAGAAAACCTGGAAAAAACCTCAGTCAGGGAGGACGGTCCTGGCGGGATTCGAGTCCCAAATCTTCCGCTCACCAGTCCGAGCCGTAACGACCTTGGCCACCCATGGCGGTAAGGACACTGACTGAATGACTGATATTGCCCTCGAATTCATACTCGTTTACTTAAATCTGTCTGTCGGTTAAATTGTCCTCCAACTAAGATGCCTCTTGGCATTATAAGTATTTTCCTGGTTCCTTATTGGTTCAATGCCTTAAACACTAGTTACTGCTATTATCCGATTGACGTTCTCGCTTCTCCCTACGCGTGTTTACCGCGAGAAGAAACAGTTACATCTTCGCGGGGATGTGAGTCTGGGGGATGATACAGTAACAGAATAGATTTCTCTTGCAAACACTTAGAAGCGTCCTTCAACTTTTTAAGGCTGATGTTCCGGCTTCCCTTTCAAACATGTTTTTAAGGCTTATTCTCTTTATGAAGGTTAACGGTTGTTCGGGGGTATCTGTAAACAAGAAATAACAATGGAAATAGCAGGCTTTTCCTGCGCAATCTAGGAAGAGCTTTCGGTGTTTATTGCTGGTATTGTCGTAAACGTTTCGGGCATGTTCACACAAACCTATGTACAAATAAAACCCTTGCATCTTCATGATGTCTTCTGCAATACGGGTAGTTAAACAATAAATATAACATGAATATGTACTCTTGGTTTGCTCAGTAATACTTACAATACTTAAATTTAATCCTACTCTATAACATACAGAATCTTTGGTTTGAAAAGAAATATTTACAATACTTATATAAATTTAAATACGTAGTATACTCTGTTGAAGCCGGGATAAAGCCGGCCACACTATCATTAATGTTATTGCAAGGGTGCCAAAACATATAATTGTCTTTATTTTTTTGAGTCAGAGAGCAGGATTCTGATGAGAATCGAACGATAGGCTTCCCTAGTAGTCCCTGTCTTTTGTTTTTTTCTTTGCCTATACTCTTTATGCTTTTTATTTACTTGCCATCTACATAGAAAAAAATAAAACCATTAAAATATGCGAACTCTGCGGTCTTAACACATCAGGATTGTCCTCTTAGGATCTCGTTTGACACATTGCAATAAACAGATATCATTTTAAAATGATTGTATTGTTATTTTAGTAGAAGGTTACAAACTTTTATATATCTTTGCATGACGCCAACTAGTAATTTATCAATAAATTTATTTTCTATCACACTATGCAGAAAAGCACTTGCAATCCATACTTAGGTGAGCTTATTTTTTGCTTATTCCCACATTTCCTAAACTTCCTTAACGAAATCGTGAATCATTTGACGACTTGGCGCTTTAAAACAGTAATTTTAAGTGTTTGAACTTGAAAAGCCGACTGTCAGTATAGGGTCATAGATGTACAATAATAATAATAATAATAATAATAATAATAAATAATAATATTACTAATAACACATCTTCACAATTTGTGAATTGACTCGTAACTGGCATTACCTTGCGAGTTATCACTTTGCCGACCATGTGAGCGAAGACTAGAGTGGTCGATGCTTGGTATGGCTGACCAGTGCTCACATATTCGTTGTTATTCCAAGCCGTTCTTTGGTATTCTCTTGTACCTTTTAATGGTGATTAATTTACTTTCTTTCAGCAGGAATACCACCGCGCTGAGAGTGCGCTATTTTGGATCTTGATGGTGTTGGCAGTACTGATAGTCATCATCGTTTTGTTGCTGCTACTGTGCTGCATATGTCCAGGATGTCCTCTTTTCGTGGATCCAAGGTGCGTACTACGATATCTTTAATGTGAAAATAAATGTATAGGCAACATAGCCTGTTCATAAAAATGTACATCTGATCGGATGTGTACTGTACACTGGACATATAAAAATAATAGGCTTCAGTTCTTCATATACCTATATAAACAATTACAATTTGTTCTGTAGATAGCGCAATATAGGAAGAAACGTGCTATACAGCATTTCTTTTTTTAATGTCACCATTCAAATTTGGTAGAATTATTAAGAAAGCTTGATAACTGTAATGAGTTGTGTAACTGTGCACGCGGCTCTTAGGAAAATGAAGAAAGTGGAACATCATCACCAGGGAGAGGAAAACATTCACCTAGTGGTGAAGGGGTCTGGGCCTGGTATGGAAACAAAAGCCGTACAAGGTAAGCGTAAACGAATTAACATTACAATGGCACTCCCATAATAATCTTCAGCCTTGCCAAGTGCACAGAAGAATCACAACTTGTAAGAATCTGCTTAAATTAGAATAGAACTATACACATATAATTTACCATATAGGTTTTATTCTTACCAAAATAAAATAATTGCACGTTTGAGTTTTGAATGATAAATGTGGCAACTTTTGGCCATTCTATTCCAAATTGCTGTTTTTTTTATAAAGGTATGACTGTTTATGGTTGCTTTTGATACTATGTAATACTCTTCACGTTTTAATATACCTGCTTATAACTTGTACATAGTTATTACCATAAAAATCATCTAAACGGTTGGACTAAGTGAAATCTAGTTTTTATTTATGTTAATAAAAACTTTCAGGCATACAAACTCCAACACATTCTTTTATTTTTCATAAGAAATTAATTATGATCAACAATAATTCTGTTACCTGTGACAATTTATTTCTGATAGTAAAATCAATCATCTTAACCATTGTACATTATTTTAAAACTTGAAATAGGTATAACTTTATTGGTAATGTTGGCTATCCCGTAGAATAACTTTATACCTTTGAGTGATTTTAAGTTCAAAAAAAAACTCTGTAGAGATAAGACGTACAAAACCTTGGATATTACTGCTGCAAATAATGTGACGTCACTATTTCGAGATTATGCGTTTTTCGCATATAATGTGCATATTCCTCTCTTATCTGCGAAAACAGAGGGAAACGATAATGACATAAATCGGAACGTAGCCTGAGCAACCTATACGCGAAATGTTTATTGTTATGATTTTTTTTTTTTTTGAAAGAAACGCTTTAGAAATGGATTGAAACTTGAATATTGCTGTCGATCATGATAGTGTACTGTTAACCATACTTGCCTCCTAAACTCGCGGGCTCAGTCCTGGCCAGGATCGATGGATTTTTCGGGCGTAAAAACCTTAAGTATGGCTTCCTTCGGCAGTGCAGCAAAGCCTTGGGTCCCATATCGTAAATTTATGGCATGTAAAAGAACCTCAAGCCTGAAAGAAAAAGTCTCTGAGCAAAATTTATCGGCCATTTCACGCCCTGAATTTAATGGGATGCTGATAACCTGAGATGTTAAAGAGCGTCCGTAAATAAACCAAATCAACAATTTAATATTTGTACGCAACGCAACCGTAAATGTTAAAATTTAAACTTGCCTAAAATAACGAAAGTGAGTGGAAACTTTATTTCACGCAATTTCTTAATTAAGATTAATAAGGAACGTATTATTGTGAGAAAACTTTTTATCTTGTCTTTTTTATTTCGTTATGAGTGGATCTGCCAAAAGCAATTTTACTTATAGGTTAATGATGCAGAGACTTTTGAAAGGGGTTGTAATCTCTAATTCCCTTGAATTTCTAACTACAGAACTCGTTAGAGCTGTTGATCTTTAAAAGGTATTTCGTTAAGACAACAAAGGGTATTTCTAAAATACGGAATAATGCAAAACAATTAGCTATTATATTCTGATATTATTATGCAAGTAATAGAAAATGTTTGCCATACCTTAGTATTTATGATATGAGCCTTAAAATAGGACTTGTTTCGCAAGCATTCCAGCCTGAAAAAAATAATAACTTAACATTCATGTCTCACACTATTTTTAGATAGCCGTTCGCTATTTATAAACAATAGATTAATTCTTTTTCCTTCGTTATCCAAATATCACCTGTGACGTTTGTCATTTGTTTGAAAGTTGTTTATTTTTAGCGGTATACCAACCGTTTGAACAGTTGAAATGCGTTAGTTTTACTTTACAATATAAAGCAGCAGGCCTTTAAATGCTAAAAGTAAATTACTATCAATGTAATTGTAGTGACAATAGTACTACAAACTATTTTGTTCTTCAAATGCTGTGACTTTACATCAGGTTTTATACTTATTGTTTTGTTACATTTTTTATTTGTTGCGCAATCTCAAGAAAAATGTTTATATACCTCAAACTTTACCATATGCCAATTTTCAAAATGTAAGATGTAAGTAGGTATACTTTCAATATCTATATCTACTTACAGAAGAGTAGAGATTCTCGATTGTTTTCTTCGGTGCTACAATAAGGGTTGTTTTCATAAATTTTCTGTGGCTTGCCAGGGAAATGTGAAAACACTTTCTCTAGTAATCAGTACTTACTGTCTTTTACTGAAAAAGCCAGCAATCAGAATTTCTCGAGTGAAAAATATTTACACTTCCCCCCCCCCCTTATGGGATTTCTGCTGTGTGAGCAGTACTTAATAACAATCAGCACACAGCAAGGCTAGGTCAGTTGCAGCTACACCAGCACGCTTAGTGAATGTTTTTCTCTTGTAGACTACAGCATAGATTATAAGCAGACATTGGAATTCCTAAGTACTAAAACCAGAATGAAGCGGAATAAAGTTGTGCTGGTAGTGAACTGTAAACAAAGGTGGGAGGGGTACAATAAGTCACGCGCTACAAACCATCTTCTCCCCTTAGGCCTGTCATTCATAGGTTTTTGTTTATCTGCCGTCGATGACTCATAGCTTCAGTTCTTGTTTTGTTTGTATTGGTCTAGAAGTTTGAGTGTGCCTAACTTGATGTTAAGTGCTTAAGAATTCCGATGCCTATTGATAAGAATTGCATTACAAAAGCACACTGATTTGCTCAAGTTTCAAGGAATTTAATGAGTATAAAATAATTTTGTTACAGCCGAATGGGTGGGTGCACGAAGAGAGGCGTGGAGTGCTGATCAGCGGGCACAGCGACATCTATCATGGCGCTTCAACCGGCGGAATGTCCAGCATCAGGATCACCCAGAGTTTGCGACAGCGCTGGAAGAACGCCGCGGGGACTATGGGCAGTACACAGGACCCGCTGCTTCTGTCACCGCTAAGGCTCATGACGATCGTCACTCGTTGCATAGCCTCCCCACTAGGCAGCAAGGACCTGGGCCAACAGTAATCTACACGCGGGAACTTCAAGATCTGCAACGTCACCATCAGCATGACGTCTATATAGAAGACATTGAGGGCAGCGAGTATCCTTCTGGACACTATGCAGATCACCGAAGACATTTTCGAGGTTCTCTACCAACCCTTCGGCACTCTCATCAGGACGATGACCACGACACGGATTCGATACGACGACACGAAGCAGAGAGGGGTTCGGATCTGGGAAGAAGGGGGGAATATAGAAGATTAGATATGGGCCCGGAATATTCCTATGCACCTGCTAGAAGAGGTGCAAGCGTGCATCGTGGAGTGAAGCATTACCATGAGGATGAAGAAGAAACAACGGAAATTCGTGAAGATGAGGACGCCCCAGAAGAAAGCGCAAGTCCCATGACAGCTGCACAAAGGGAACAATTTTATATTCGCGAGGGTAATGCGGAGATTTTGCGTTTGGTAACGCGGGGTAGATCTGAGGACGAACACGATTTTTCTCAAGTAGCACCCGAACAGCAGCAGCAACAACATGAACCACAGCAACAGCAGCAACCTGCACAGCCACCAGAGCAACAAGAGCAACAAAGGAGACCGATGACCCTTGTGCCACCACAAGGAAAAGAGATGATCATGCAGAGGTTCATGGAAGATCAGCGCAACAACACTGCAGCTGAGGGCGCTGTAGATGCTAACGCAGCTTTGCTGTCCAGCTTACAGCAGCAAGACATTCTCGTCAGGAGGCTAATAGAGGAGGAAACTCGACTGAACAACGCGTTGCTATTAACCGAAGCTCTACAGCGCACTCAGCAGCAACTTGTGGCTGAACAAATCGAGACGCAAAGCCTTCCCGGCCAGACCTCCATGGCTACTCAAACAGATGTCGATTCTAGCACCCAGACAGAACCTCTTCATTTGCTGAGGCCTCCCCGAAGACGAGCTCGCAGCGATAACGACGACTCATACACCGAAGAGGATGCCATTGAGGACGAAGAATACGCTCGGTACAACACTCCTGGAGAGGCCATGCACAGCTTCTGGGTCAAACGACATAGGAGCAAGCGGAAACGAGAGCATTTAAGAGCAAAACGGCCCGGAGCCGCAATAACTAGCAAGAGGCATAAGATCAAAACTCCAATCATTGAGGAGACAGAGAGTGCCCTCGAGATGGCGGAACGCCAACCTTCTAGTGTAGGCCTTCCAGCTGATATCTATGGATACGCTGAGAATAAGTCAAGTCTTTTGAGAAGGCGGACAAATAAAGCCAAAATTGCTGGCGAAGCAGACAGCCAGCATCATCACCAACACCTCGGAAACATCGAGGATGATGGTGAAGAAACGCCTACAGATTCATTAGAAGAAAAGCCTTCCAGAAAGACAGCGGTTACCTCTGATGGAGGGGCCAGTGACAGACACAGCAACAAAAGCAGTGCGCAAAAGAGATTATCGGTTTCTCTGATAGATGTAAGAGATGGGTCTTCCGAAACGAGGCTTGCAACAGAGGGTAGTTTCGATCCCAGTAGCACCACTACATCTGCGACGAGACATTCCCGGAGAGGTTCCTGGTCAGATAGAGGACAAAGACTCCGTTATCCGCAGGGACTTTCGAGCACATCAGCCACACGTACAGAATTCGACAGCTCTACGGACAAGGACGTTATAAGGCGAAAAAAGCGAACGATGAAGACTCCCTATGTCAGAAGCACCGATAACCCTCTTCCATTACGCCAAACAACATCAGAGACCGCACTAGACAGTCTCTCCCCTAGATCTCCTGATCGCCGCAGAAGACGCTCCTCTAGGCGTCAATCATTATCCGAACCTGGGAGGCTGGAGCAGGACATTTCCTCTCTATCAGAAAAACACACCATAGCAAGTAGAGCCAAATCCCTGGGACAAGTCAATAATCTCGAAAAGAGCACTTTGGATATGAGACGGGGGAGTGTGAGTGGATCAAATGTTCCCAAGCGAACGTCGCGCTACATGGAATGGTACAAGAACAAAAAAGAACAGTGGGAGAAAAAGAAAACAAAAAAGGAGGACAGCAAGGATGAAAGACATGGGAACAGAAGATCCAAAAGCACCCGACGAGAAACCAAGATCACTGCTAAAGATACAGAGCAGCCACAGAAAACTCACGAAGGTGAAGCAAAATCTGAACAGTCACTGAAGATTGTAGTGTTTGATGATGACATGGACTCAGGTATAGCAATGTCATCATTACTAGCAGCACCCAAGAAGAAAAAAAATCACCCATTGCTGGAGAAGAAGAGCATCTTTACAATAGCATATGATGACATGCAGACAAAACAACTAAGGCCTGATACAGGCTCACCACCCTTCTGATCATTTCTCATCTCAGCATTCAAGATGAAGGAAATGAGTCTTATTGATGAGAATAACACAGAGAACTTATTGAAACATGTAAGAAAATGGACATAATTTGCTGAACTTAATCCAACATGTTGCTCTTTTGAAATCTGCTTGCAGATTATGACCTGAAACATAACTAACATATCACTGCCCTGGCAAGCAGTGCACATGAGCAATTGCTTCTCACATCCTATCAGTTCAAGAAAACTTTTTTTTTTGTATTTTCTTTGAAGTTTGCAGTAGCATGTTGACTTTCACTAATATTCCTGGAGAAATATTTTCTCCTCACAGCTGTTAAAATGACAGCAAGACGAAATTGGTTTGATTTTATACATGATGTATTCATCAGTAATTTCATGTGACAGAGTCACTTCAACAGAAGAAAACAGTTTTCTATTTTCCTTGAATGTCACTATTACAGTTGTCACCTTATACATTCATCAAAGACATTCATACAATACAGAACGTTATATGTACTTTTACCAAGAACAATTCTGCATAGTTTGTTTTATTACTGTGATAGCATTTAACACCATCCTGATCCGTCCTGCTCTTATGAACTTTTATTGTCTCTACATTTTACATGCAGCATGTGAATTGAAAAAATGAGATTTTGAATATAAAAGTAGCATTAACATATTTGATTCCTCCTTTGTTTGTTAATCAAGAACTGAATTACTACTCTATTTTTTGTACAAATTGTTAACTCCATATGTTAGGAGTTAATGAGCTAACTTACTGTGATGGAGTAGATTTAATAACCACACCACATAGGCAAAAACAGTGAAATTGTGATATTATAAGCAATAGCATTTACATTTGCAGTACAGGAGTTTAGCAATTATTTTTAAGCTTTTTTCTTTTAGGTGTGTACTTCATTCAAGCATCTTAATTTTAAAATTAGAACTTAAATTTTACATACATTTTGTAAAAATATCTCTTTGTATATAATATGTGCTGTGATGTACTAAATTACACACAAATAAGAATGTCATGATGACAGCATATTGCATTTTTTTCTGGGAGGAAGGAGATTTACCCTAGAATATGATATGAACGAACTTAAGTTTCCCTAAAAATGCAAATATTAAACTTGTAATTATTACTAGAGATTAAGGATCAAATGAGATGGAGTGAGGAGACTTTTGAAGTTTAGTACAATCTGGTATGTGAGGATGAATAAACCCTAGTGCACCACAAACTCCATCTCTCAGTTGTCCACAGACACTACCTAGTATGTGGGAGCAATGGTTCTTATCTAGTTTGAACTTGGTTGTTCAAATGCCAATCCAACTCTGTAAGGTTCAGTTGTATGTCATAAAGGAAAATCATAATTATAAGCTCAGAAGAAAGTGGAATAAAAATGTATCCACTGGAGCTGCAGGTGTTATGATTTTACAGAATAGTAGCCAGCTATTAAGATGAAATGAATATGAAGAGATGAAAGTGGAAAACAAAAGGTGGGCATAATTAAAGCAGGAAAATGGAATAATCCTGAGAAAAAATTATGTAAAAGCCTAACTCTGTCCACCAGAAATGTCACTCTTCATCTAAGAAATTCAAATTTGAATTTGCAGTTGCTCAAGCCATCTGAATAGGGACAGCCTAACTATCACTTAATTGAATCAAAAAATAATATTACATTTTTCTATTAGCATTTACTGTAATACTGATTTTAGAAACTAATATAAAATTTAATTTAATTAAAATTGATAATTGTGCATTGTTTTCCAATTTTTATAACTTAATAAAATTTTTCCCAAAATGGTTGCTTGGTTTCTAATGACTAATTAAAGACTTGTTTCATTTGTTTTCTGCCATCCCAATACAAATATATTATTATTATTATTATTATTATTATTATTATTATTATTATTATTCAATTTTTTGCATTTCAGTAGTCGATCCTTGTTCAGAATTGTCTGGCTGATTGGACATTACACAGTGTTTACTTTGGTAGATTTTTACCTTGTGCAGTTGGGTTATGAAGTAGTTGAGACTTGTAATTAGTTGAAAGATTGTTGTTGACTCTTTTCTTGGTTGTTTTCACTGCTGCATCAGAAATCTTGTATCCTTTTCCATGTTTTATTATTTGTTGTTTGTGACTTTCAGCCTGTGGTGCCTCAGTAGTAAAAACAGGCATTAAAAATACCCTGTCTTTGAGGAGTAGTTTTTAGTGCTTTTTTTAATTAAATTTTTTGTTGAATGTAGTTTCATTAATGTTTTAGTGGGTTGATGTTTGTTCCTTCTGCCAATGATAAACAAACTTTGATAATTGTAATTAAGTACTGAGTTAGAGAAAGTTCAAGCTTATCTTTTACCATCATGACGGAAAATGAAATAAGGCTAGATTATTAACTAGAGATGAAATGTCAATCCATGGCATAGCAGCAAAAGATTCAAATCATGGTCCTCAGTCAAAAAATGTATAACCAACTGTGGCTTGCAGCAGCATAAAGCCAGGGTGCACAACTTTATACTGCTACTGCTGCTGTTGAATATAGATTACAAGCTTCTAGAATCTTAATAATCAGAATTAAGATTTGCACATATATAACAACAGAATGAATTTAATTAAAAAATAACAACTTTTTTTTGGTACATGCCAGCAAACTTCTCATACCGTTTGGAATCTGCAGGATGAAGTCTGTTTCTACAGAAAGCATTTTATACTCCCTGTGTGTTGAAATCACAGTTTAATCAAATTAATATTTGGAAAAGGTCTACCCAGTTTTTAAATTTAATTTTCTCTTCCTATAATTGCAAATAAAAAGCCTTAGAATTTATATAGTGTTCATTTTCTTTACATTCATAATAATAAATGAGAGCTGTTTCATTAACTTCACTAGTTTGCCATTTTGTAACAGTTACTACGATTGAAATGCTCGATTATTATCTTTGCATGCATGCCCAAGAGAGCATCTGTATGAGAACATTTTTATTTAAAATATAATATTGTTTGATATTTAAGTAACTGCAAGTTTTTTCCATATTTAATGCATATGACTTGAAATAAAATAATTTGGATGCTCTTTATTGGGAAGCTGCGGAAAAAATGATAACAGTATCCCCAATAACCACCAACAAACAACCTATATATGGCTGTGTTGCCATTAATATACACTTTTATTATATTTATCTAATAGTCTTTTGAAATACTTTAATTAACTCTGTAACACAGCAATAATCAATCTGTTTAAAACTTCCTGGGAGAGCATGTCATGAGAGGTGATATTTCAGATAGTGCATGTACATAGTGACTCTTATATAGGGTGAAATAAAGGGTAAATTTCTGTGACAGCTTCACAAAATTTGTTCATTCTTGCATGACATGTATTCAGTACTTTGAACAACAAGTACTGGTAGTTTAAGAGCTGATTTTAAGAAATATATTTGCATTTTATTTTAAAAAGTATTTTCATCAATCACAGGTAATGTTCATAAAGAGATTATATCCTATTCAATTGTCGTTTAACTATATTGTACAGATTACCAAAAAGAAGTACTGTTACACACAGTCACTGATATATAAATAAAACACAATGTTTTCAATCATGTAATTTTTTAATTTTGTTGTTAATATTTAGACATAGTCTATACATAATCCTCCAGCCGAATTTATAGTGATATCACCACAGTGGTGCCAACCTAACTAAACATGGCTGACAGTCCTGCAATATCATTACATAGTGAGGACAGAAACAAGTGCCCACTCACAGAGAAACAAGAATATATGTTGTAGTTTTGATTACCAAATTCAGTCAGTCATTATTTCCAAAATTTGATTTCCCTATCTGTTACTACTCTGTTGGTTTTGAACTAAAAATAAATGTTGTGTAAGCAAGTGATTTTAACTGTTCCTGTAAGTGGGCCAGGATAGAAGAAAGCACAGAGGTTCTTACAAGGCACGGGTGATGACATTCTACTCAAGATGGTATCATCGTTTACTGTAAGTTGGCAGACGTCAAAGCATCATGCTAACAGTTTTCAAAGCATATACAATAAGTTAGTAATATAACAGCTTTGCACTTTATGTTTACTTGAAGGTTTACCTTTGGGCAGCTAACATTAACTCTACAAAGCTACCATGCTGAAGAAAATAACCATTAATATACTTAAACAAACACTTTTTGAAAAATTTAAGCACTTTGCAGTACTTGTTCCAGAATGTACAAATAATTTTCACATTTAGTAGTAAGATGTAGTTACAGTTGTGATGAAACAGCAGTCATTGAACTTCAAGCTATTGCAAACCATTATCCATAATATTTTAAGAAAAATAAACAGATTTATTTATAAATTAAATACTTTAGTTAATGTGTTGATTATATACTCTTATCTCTTAGCTTACCAATATTTATTGGCACAACATGTTTCATGGACTCTTGTCCACATTCTCAGCTGCTAGTCAACTGGTCTTACTGGACTTAGGACTTACACCTGGCTTTTGACAGGAAATTACAAAATGTATAATTAACTGTCAACTGTAGGACTGTAAACATCCTGGAGGCTATTCAGCTCACCTGCCAGTTGAATACAGCAGAGGATGTGGAGAAGGGTCCATGAAATATGTTCTGTCAATAGATGTTGGTAGGTGGGAGAGATAAGCATATATAATCGACTCACTAACAAATATTTAATTTACAATTACATCTCCATATAAGTTCTATACAGTTGCATTTACACAAGATGCACCTATTTATCTTTTTGTCTAGCTTTGACATTCCAAATCACATATTCTGTGAGATATCTTAAATTAATGTTGTTCATCAATTGTTAAAAACCTCTACAAACAAGAATCCTAATTTTATAACTTGTTTACATAATTTGTATTTCAACAATTTAGTTTTAAACATGTATATTTGACCTGCAAAATTGTTTAAGTTAATCATAAAAAAGCATATATTTTGGAGAATACTTAGAATACTGATTTAAAATTTCTGTTCATTGTTGCTTTAATCTGCAACTTTTGTTTCAGAACTAACTAATGATATCTGGGTATATCAAAACTCAAAAAACCTTAAGTCGGTATCTATTTATAAATTAATTTTAGAACTGTTCAGTTTAAAGCATTAAGTAAAATAGTGATTTGTCTTCAATTTTTTCCTGAAAAAATTCAAATATAAAACAAAAAAAAAAAAAAAAAAGAAAGAAAGAAAAGAAAAGAAACCAACAACAAAAAGACTGAGAAACACTTAAAAAGGCCATAACTTTTTAATTTTCACATACTTAGGCTACACAAATAGCTGCCTGCAAGAGCAGTAGATTGCATAGGTTAGACTTGTTTAATGTGCTTTGCTTTTTCTAGAAGTTGTCATTTCTTTTTGTTTTTGCAGAATATTTAAACAAATAAAATATTTATATAATACATTTTAGGAAATTACTTTTTAGAATTCTTTTAATTTTCTGCTAGTGATATTAGCGGCTGGTTAAATATTATATTTATTTATTTATTTATGGAATTTGTTAAATATTTCAAAATTATTAAAATATTTGAATTAAATAATTTTTGCTTGATAATTTGAATAGAAAAAGGGATTAAAACTCACTTGAATTGAGATAATGACCTCTAGTTTTCATTATACAATATATTTTAAAGCTCTATTATGCCACAAAGTATAATGAAGTTCATAATCAAACATTTAAAACAAAAGGCATTAAAAATGGAAATTCAGGATATACACAAACCTTTGCAAGCATGTATTCATTGTGGAACTCATAGAAAACCAAGCTAAGAAATCATTTTTACAGATTTTAATTTAAAGATCACGTTAACAGCATGAATGTGAGATTAATGTACTAAAGTGCTACATTAATATGAGAAAATATCAAAACATTGATGTTTGCACTGTACAGTAAACAACCTTGTTTAATAGAGAATCTTTCAGTAAATTCTAAAATCTCAAAATACTTTTCTCAAAATCACTTAATTTTAATAAAGTTATTCATTAACATTAGGAAAAACTTAAAGATGAACTAATGCTTCATGGCTTATAAAACTGTGCTATAGTTTCTATTGTGTCAATTATAATAAACAAAAATAAACCAAAAAGGTTTAAATACCTAGCATAAAAATATGATCGATTAAATCCATTCTGTTTAACAAACTATATTTATAGATAAAAAATCTGATTGTACTAAAGGAAATTATAAACATAAAAATGATATGTCAATATCTAACATATATAATTACCATAGAATTTATTATTCATATATTTTAAATCAAAATTGCTAACAGGGTAAATTTCTGGTAAACAATGTTATAACTAGAAAAACTAGAAGTAATCTCTAGTGGAAGGGCAATATACAGAGGAACTAAATAAGGAGAAAAATAAAATCTAAGAGAAAAATAAATAAAAAAAGAAATATAATAAAGTAAGCAACAAATATAAATAATGTGAAAAGTATAAACTCTTTATAAACTATGAGCTCTGTAGTTGTATTTAGATGTCTAATAACAGATGGATCAGGAATATATTTCTTGTGCACTTATTATTTACATTATAGCAGGAATTGAGCAGGCAGTACCTTGTTAACATGATGCTTTACAGTGCCTGTTAGTGGTGCCGGAATAATTCGGTGAAGAGCTCTAAATATAAGACAAGTTAACAAACAGTATACTAATTTACATAGTGATCCCTTTCATCTCTACCCTAAAAGTAGAAAGTGAAAACAAAAAGGAAAAATTGCTTTACCCATGAACAGTGTTGCCAGTTACACTATAACTGGAAAGTACATAGTTTTTACATTTTTCAAGTAATATAATTTTTTTATTTTTTATTTTTTTGTTCAAAAACTAGCATCTTAGCTTACCTAAGTGCTTATGATTTCAAGTTTTCTATAAAAAAATAATCGATACTCCTTATGAGTTGGTGTTTTAAGTTTGGTAAGAATGATTCATTGATACTAATAGCATTATTCAAGATATTTTCTTTCAGTTTTTTTTTTTTAAATTCTACAAACTTTTAACTAGTGAACAGCCTGCCTAATTGCTGTTTTAAATAACTGTGCCAAAATATAGAGATTTAAGAAATACATCAACTTTTAGTAAAATTCTTTTTGGATGAACTGAATCATTTAGCTTTGTCTATATAGAAGAATATCAGAAAGTAGAAAGTAAATAATACATGAATTACTAAGCTGTTAGAGAAATTAAATGTTTTGGAATGAAAACTTAAATGCAATAAGTTATTAATTTTTTTATTGTAAATATTTGGAGGCATGTGCAAAAGATTGAGAGCTCGGATTCACATAGCTGTTGCCACTCTGATTTCAGAATTTCTTTGTTATTTTCTATATTAATACTTTGTTTCTCCAATATATATACACATGTGCATTAAAATGTTTTCTGCCTTTTGAATATTTAGCTTAGAAATTGGAGTAATATATATTTCTAATAAAACTGTGCACTTTCCTCATTACAGGTAATTTGAAATTGCTTTTAAATAACTCCAAAATTGATAATATAAAGTCATGATTTTACTGTCATATAGTATATAAAGCATTATGTACAAAGCAGTGTAATAGGTAGGTATTTTTATTAAAAAAGAAACAAAGAATTAAAGACACTGAAGAAATTGTGCTGTCCTTAGGTAAAGCATCTTCCTCTACATAACTTTAAACATAACCACAACTGGATATCACAGACAATATACAGTAGTATAGGAATATCATATCATATATTGTAATCATAATCATAATAATGATAATAATAACCAGCAATAACAGTGATAATGAGAAAGCTTAATAATAGATTAATAGCAACACCTCTGCTTGAAAGTAAATATGTATGTGTGTATGTATAAACTATGTACAAATTGCTAAGGATGGCCTCAATGTAATGACTGGATGACTAATTGCTGCAGGGTTTGGTGCATGAACTGTTCAGGTATAATATTGTCAAATTGACTACATGAAAAAATAGTTAAAATTCGGCGTACAATATGAGTTAAGGACAGGTCTCTTTAATCTTGTTCCACTGTTTTTAAAGATTTATTTTGTAACTATATTTTGAAGAGTTGAATGTTTTTCACATAAACAGTTCTAATACCAAATGACCAATACCACACAGTAATATTTAATCCACACCTATATTCTCTGACATTTACTAAGGCTTTCAGTAACAATTTAAAAGACACGTACATTTATAGGGCATTCAATAAAATTCTATAATTCAAATACAGTTGTTTCTAACTTAAACGATGTATGTTAATTGAGGAGAAACATGCAAATTATATCCCTTATAATCTTATAATCACACTATGAGAAAGGATAAGAAACGAAGACACCAAGTAACAGATAGTTCTGCAATTTATATATTAATACTGAAAGATCAGAAGTTGCCAAGTAAAATATTCAACACAGAGTAGATACTTATCAAGTGAGATAGCTACAATACAACTACAAGAAATGTACGAAGTCTGATAATCTTTTTTATAAAATAGTGCATATGTAAAGAACATGGATGTTATTAATATATGTTGACATGTTCAGAAGATCAGGATGTTTGCTGTGGAAAATCATGTTTAGGCCTTTTGCTTCAAAATAAAATATTAGCCACAGATATTTCAAATTGAACATACTGTTTGCAAATTTAATGTTTTAATAATCTTCATGATTTTTTTAAAATTTTTAGTTATTTTTGCTTTGGCTGCATTGGTCTTCTCATGACATCTGTAGATTGTGAAGTGAATACTATAGGTGTAAGTCTGTTGGAATGAAATGAAAAGAAAAATAAATTAATGAAGGCACAAATTAGCTCAGATTCCTTGGCATCTTTAAACCATCTGGCATTCTCAGAGTAAGAAAAAAAAACCTTTCCCAGTCAGCTTGGCCTGACTAGGATTTGAACCCAGGACCTCTGGATTAGTAGTTGCCTACACTACCACTAGACCACTGAATGAGTCTCATGCATTTTGAAACAAGTAAATAAAGTTAATGCTTGTAATGGAGGCATAATGAATTGCCCTATGTGCGTGGAGCATAGAAGATTTTCAAAGGTTGTGTATTGTTGAGCCAAGCTTTTATCCATTCTGTGTAATTAAATTAAATATAAACATTTTCTCTTGAATGAACAAAAATATTAATTTTTTTATAAATAAGTGTTCAGTAAATTATTTACATTTTGAAATAAATGAAGTGAATAAATAATATGCAAAAGAGTTGTTAGCCCTTGAAACTATTTTATAACTGTCTTTTCAGGAAGTGGAAAAAAACCTGAAAAAATATCCTATCAAATTTACGCCAGTCAGAGATTGAAACTAGTTGCAGTGGATGGTAAGTCGACATAATGCTAATACATAATGGTAATGAATACTATTGTGTAATTTTTTTAGATGTGTTCCACATTCTATGACTAAAAGTCATTTAAAAAGAAGTGTGGTAGCTATGCAGATTAAGGAAAGACTTTTATATGACAATGACATTAATCTTTTGTACATAAACAGAATCCCTCAAATCATATAGAAAAATGCAGTCAATGTGAGCTTGAGAAATGAGAGTATCTCCCTTGTAACAATTATGTTCCAATTATCACTTTTTCTCATAGCATTTTTGCTATATGTCAACAAATGGTGCATTTAAATTTTTAATGCTTCAATTTTGTTTTAGTTAAAAATAATTAGAAAAGTATGTACATTTATATGTTTAAAGCAGTTTTAAGTTGAGTAATAAAGCTAGTGTATGGTTCAAATGCAGTTCCCCTCATCCATGTCTGTACATGAGAGTGCAAATTTCATTCCTCTATCTAGCATGATAGTCAAGAAGAGATAGCTTTTATTATTTATGTTACAAGAGATGCTGCATCTTGAATAAGTATGATGTAATTAAAATTAATATATATATATTAATTAATATTCCTTTGTGCTGTATAATTTCTTCAGAGTTTAATAATTATTACAAGTTCAGACAGTTTTTTATTAAATAATTTTATATTTAAAAATAGCTTTTTCTCCTCTGCTGCTGACGTCATGATTTAAATGACACATGGCTTCTTCTAAGTTTGTATATCATTAGATTTTGAAATAAACTAAAAATTGTAAAGTTTTATTTAATTAGTGTTTTATATATATATACCAAACTTACTGCAATATTATTAGCTGTCAACCTCCTTTGTTAAACTTAAAATATACCAAAATTTTTAAACTATGTATTTCATACATCACATTCATATTTCTGAGAAACATATTTCAGATGAATGCTGCTTAAAAACTAGTTAGTATCTTTGAGAAATCCTATGAACACAGTAAAGATATTACTTACTGAGCATTAACATTAGGCACCCAGTGCATTGACATCTTTTCAGGGCCATCCTAGCAGCACATTGTGGACTGTACCAATCAGATATTTCTCTGCATTCTTTTGTTGCAGTAGTTTACTCATTTTTAACATAAGTTCTATTTAGCCCTTTATCTCTGTAAAGTATGTGGTTGTTGGTATCAGTAATGTGTAATAGCTCAGTTGTCAATAAGCTGATTGGAGATCAACATTCAAAGACTGGCAGAAATTTAGCATAAGCACATGAAGTTGTTCACTGTCTCCTTTCTGCTAATTACTAAGTGAGCTACCATGCTTTACTCTCCAAATCAATTTATGGAGAGTTATATTTAATGTCTAGTACAGATGGTTATAGTAGTGTACAAAACTAGAAGATTCAAGGGCACAGTCCACACTAGCAGAGATGGAACAAGTTCTGCATGGAATAAATTTGAATGATTTTGAAATATGCTTGTAAGCAAGCAACATAATGCTGATGCACAAAGCAGTTACAAAAACAATTTTGCTGCAATCTTTTATTTTTCAGATTTAGTATTGCTGAGAGCAGTTGAAAGTATTCAATAATCATCTAAGTTTTTAAAAATATTGTAATATCAGGTTTCATTCTTTTAAGTTAAAACAGAGCCATAGTTGAAATGTGTTTCTTTCTCCAGTCATTTTGTATTATGATATCATTATTATATTACAAAGGATAGTGTTGACAATATCCTGCAATTCTTATTTTTTAAATATCTTATTAGCATTGAAGTCACATAAACGTAATCTGGATACTTGAGTACAGAAGCAGTTTTTAGGGCATAAACTTTCTCTAAGTATGGCTTTCTTTGGAAGGGAAGTAAAGCCTTTAGTACCATGTCTAGATTTACAGCATGTAAAAGAACCTTAAGCCTGAAAAAGCAGGCCTCTGAGCAATCTTTAATAGCTGTTTCATGTGTTAATTTGAATAGGATGTTAATGATCAAAACTGTTAAAGAGCATCTTTAAATAAATAAACAAAACAAAAACATAAATAATAATAAAATTAATAATAATAACAACAGCAACAAAATATACAGATGCAGAGTTCCTCAAAGCCATGCTAGTTTCTACTATGACTACTACATTTTTTCATAACTATGTCAGTCCTGGTGGTTTACTGGTAACCATGTTTGTCTTGTTGACCCAAGATTGTGGATTCATTTTCAGTTGTAAATATCCTAAGTATGGCTTTCTTTGGAACGGAAGTAAAGCCATGGGTCCATAGTCATAGATTTACAGCATGATAAAGAATCTTAAGTCTGAAAGAAGAGGTCTCTGAGCAAAATTTATTGGCAGTTTCAAACCCTGAATTGAATGGGATGCTGATGACCTGAGGTGTTAAAGAGCATGCAAATAAACCAAATAAATAAATTTACAGCTGCAATATTCTTCAGGATCACAGTTTTGTTACATTTTGCTCCTACATTTTAAACATTAAGTAAATGCTAGTGATAAAGTAATATTTTAATAGGGAATATTTGTAGTTAAACCATTTAGTGAAAAATGTAACAGTAGTAAATAACATCTGCAGAAGTGGCAAAAGTTATAGTGATGAGCTTTGCTTACTTAGCATTATTAAATTTTTTCACATGAGAAATGTGCTAAGCTAAGTTTCAGAATCATGGTCATACCTTGGGTTTTTCTTATCTGACTTGACTTGTGTGAAAAATTAAATTAAACTTAATAATGTGGTAATAAAGCCTGAGCCCTAAGTACTTAAAAGATTTGAGTTGTCTCTTAGGGAAAAAATCTTCGTAAGAGGCTAATCTTGCAGCTATCCAGAGGTATATAGACGCAAAGGGGGAGATTTGCAATTATAGCTGAACCAAGCTATGCAATGTTTCTTTTTAGTTTGCACCATCAACAATGATAGATTTGATCCAGCATGAAAGGAAACAAAGACCCATGGCATAAGCAAAAGAAAAACAGAAAATGCTAGCAGGTAAATAAATATGGTTAAATTATAAGAGAACATGTTTGTAAATATATAAAATTTAATAGAAACAGAATTTTGCATTCAGTAGCTAAATATAAATGAAAGCCAACAAAGTAGTGAAGCTTTTTAATGTTTTACTACTAAAGGACAGACCACTTTACACAGAATGTTTTTTTTATTTCATTAAATACTTTACTAAAAACAAATTTGGGCTCACTTGTAATATATGTTATAGACTGTAATGTGAGCAAGATATCAAATTTATACAAAATGAAGAGGTATGTGCTTTTGTTATAAATTGAATTTTTGAATGAGCTTGTTACAAATTTAAGCTGTGCATTACATATGGTATTTCCAGAAGCAGTGGTTTTACTGATCAAAAATAGTCAAGCTATCTTCCTGTGTCAAACATGACATCTGAATGTTTTTAATTATCTAGTGAGTTGATTTGATAATCTTATGCTCCACTTACTGTTGAATTATACAAAACTAGTTTTGCAGGCTTTTGCCTGCATCCTCAGTTGCAAGTCGACTGTCGGCTTCATTATTGGTTGGCTGGAGAACTTGGTGTAGCTCTTGTGGACATTTTATGAACTTCTGGATTAATTTGTCTTCTGTTGGGAACTCAAAGTTCATAACCTTATCCTCATATTTTTTTATATAAATTTTTTCCCATATTCCCAGCTCAACAGGTCGATCTACGAATTTCAATAATTTCACTTCCCTTTCTATATCATGCTTATCTCTCCAAAAGTGATGTGCAACTGCTGATTTCTCTATCTGATTGTACCTTATGTTTCTCCAGTGTTCCTTCAGCCTGATTCCAATGCTTCTTTTTGTTTTTCCAATATATACTTGTTACATTCTGAACAATTGATTTTATATATTCCTGGTTTTTTCTCCTCCAGTATTATATCATTATCACCAGAATTGAGCAGATTTTTTAGGCTAAATTTATTCACTGTGGACAAAGTAATCCCAAACTCTCTGAGTATTTTTTGGAATTTTTTGGTGGCAAGGATGATAAGTGAGTTTCAGGTGGATGGTAGATTCTTTTATTGCTGTCAATGTTGTAACATACTTTAACCTCTTCTTTTGTTTGAATTTCATGATTTTCTTATCTACAATTTCTTGGTCATACCCAATGAATTTTGCTGTTTGTATAATATGATGGTACTCTTTGTTGTATTCAAACTCATTCATAGGTATGTTGACGAGTCTATGTGCTAAGCTATTGAGAACTGCATGTTTGTGTGCTGTGGGATTGAATCCACTTGCCTTGTAATTCTCAGTCTGCGTGTCCTTTCTGTATATTCCAAATTCCAAATTGTTGCCTGTTCTTATAATCTTTTAAGTTGAGAAAGGGAATCATGTTGCTTTGTTCTGATTCAGAAGTGAATTTAATTTCTTTATCTTGTAGGTTTAGCAATTTCAAAGCATCATCAAAGAATTTCTTGTTGACCACTGCAAAAATATCATCCACATATCTGTGCCATCTTTGAAAATGTATGGAAATTATTTGGTGATGTGCATTTCTAAACTACTTATATACAAATCAGCCAGAAAAGGCGATAATGAATTCCCCATAGCTAAACCTGCTTCTTTTTGTAAATTTCACCATTGTACTTGAAGAAATTATAACTAATACATACTTCGGGTAGTTGGATATATTCTTCAATCTCCTTGTTACTCAGTTTCTCTTCAAAAATGGTTACAATCAGTGTATCAAGTATGAATAATTTAATTTCAGATCAGTGGCAGCTGAGAAACACACAAAAATATTTTGCTAAATACAGCAAAACGGTAATTTAATACAGATATAATGTGCCATTAGTTTTTGCTGTTACTGCAAAATGGCTACCAGCTTTTCTTGATTTTTATGAGCAGAAAGGGGAGTAAATATTAACATTTTTTTGCATATTTGTGGAAAAAATAAAATAAGAAAGAAAAAGAAAACTATCACTCTTGAATTAAGATAGCAGTAAGTTTCATAAAATACTATAAATTATTTAACAAATAAATATGCAGATTCTAATAGAAAAGTAATTATTGTAAGAATCCATGGTTTTAACAACTATAAGCTGCAGGAGATACCTATTTACTTTATTTGTATGAAATGATACTTCTCCATTCAACAAATATCCACTTATATTTATTTCTTTAAAGAGTTTAAATCCAATTGTAACATTTGAAAATCATTCAGATTTATGTAAATGACCCATGCAGATCTTGTTATTCCTACAGAAAGGCATTTCAAGAGATTGTCAACATTTTGAAACAGTTTCTAAAAACGTGACTACACTCCCCAACAAGTTGGCCCTTGCAAAGAGGTACCAACATATAGGCCTAGCTAAGGCAATGGATGGAGAGAACAGAGATAGGGAAGAAATCTATGCAGACATCTATGGTCTTCTAGAGCACCAAACTTATTGCTTACAGGATGCTCACTCAGTACTAAGCCCCTAGGGGCTCTGCAAAAATGAAATCCAGGCAAATTTGCTTTGATTTTAATTTTATCTTCACTATTCTGAGTTTGTGATTCTCATTGGGTTAAATATTGCAGCACAGTAGCAGTTTCATATTTGCAGGCATTTGTTTAAGGATGGAAAGAAAACTTTGCTTATCTCTTCCTGTAAAAGATAATCATAAAAACTGCAAGAGCAAATTTCATTTATATCTTCTAATTCTTTCAGAAACAGAATATTTCCAGTCAAGATAAAAAAAGGGGGGGAAGGAAAAAGTGTCACTTATGAGGCATATTACATTCAATAACAGCACTCTTGAGGGAACAAAAACTTTCAGAGAGGGGGAAAAAATATATTTATATTTTCTTTTTCAAAATATAAAAATGCTTTTATGGCCTCTGATCAATATTTTCACAGAATTATTATGCAGCATTATTATACAGTTTTAGTTGCTTCAATGTCAAGTACAAGATAATACATAGACATGAGAAAATATTCTACTATGTTAAAAGAAAAAGTAACCTCATAGGTGTTATGAAAAATAAATATTATGAAAGTAATAATAAATGAACTTGTATAATGAAAATTCTGCATGTCTTTGTCATAAGAGGTGTTAATTTCAGGATTTTTGAATCTAAGTTGGTGCTCCTGGATTTATTTAAAGCAGAGATTACCTAACATAAATTAACAGCATTATAAACTAATAATCTAATAATGAGATTCAGTTTGAAGATTATTTTACATCCAGGAAGACAACAATCCAAAAGCTAGTCGCTTGACTAATGGAATGAACAACATCTTAAAGACTATCTCTTCATTAGCTACACATGTTTTAATATTTCCTACATGTGACTAGCTTGAAGACACACATTATCTAACTCTTTCAATACTCAGTTCTTTTTTTAAGACACACATTATTTGACCCTTCCAGTTTTTTCCATTTGTTTGAATTCTGTAAAAGTAAAAATTGTTCTTTTTTAACTGTGTGCAAAATTTCAGTAAGATTTCCAGGAATGTCATTTAATTATGAATTATTAGATTTTAATAAATTTGTTTTATTGAAAATGTCTTGTCATCATTTAGCACTAAATTAAATAACTTTGTACAATTCTGCAGGAAATAAATGTGTTTATAATTTGCTATAGAGACTTCAAATTAATTACTACAACTGCAGTTAGTATGAAATTTCTTATAACAAAATAGTTTGAAAAATTATCTTTCTGAAGACTGAAACAATCAACATTAAAGTTTAATAATGAAGTTCTATTATAATTTTTATACTAATGTTTTTTTAATGTGATGCATTTAACACTGAAGTAATTAGTAGTGATAGTAATGATTAGTAGTGACAGTAATGTAGTAAGCTCGAGAAATTAAACAAAACTTATTTTTCACTTAAACTAAAATATTTGCTTTTCATGACATTCCTGGCTCTATATATAAAACTTTACATCATGCACCATTCTTTTCAGGAACTAATTCAACAATTAACAACACAAATTTCACTTGTACTTTCTCTAAAATTAAGATATGAAAAGCTACTTTAGATCTATAGATACCAATCACACCAAAGTACAGTGAACTTCTAAAATTTATAGCCTATTTAAAGACTGAATGAGCATCCTGTTCCACTCTTGCAGACTTGAAAAACACACAGCACCATGTGGCTTTGATTTGCCAATGTATTCCTCACTAGTCACTATAGTTCTATGAACACAACCAATCTAAACATTTGTTTTCCTCCTCCTTCTCTATCATCCCTTCCCAGGTAGATTCAGCTTCTTCAAGCAATTCTTTGGCAGGGTTTGCTATACAGTTCATAAAACTCCTGTTTAGCTTATAGAAGGTTCTTAAAATGCACTGAAACAATCCCATGAAAGGGGATTTACAGTATTTCCAACATTTTGTTTAAGTTCATGCAGCTCTTAGTGGGGTAATCTTACAGTAGAAGATGCTACTTGGACCCCAGGAGCAAGCATTAAAATTAGGAAATAAATTCCTTCTCCTGAGAGATGTTTGTAGGGGATCTATTTCAAAGATGCCACCATAAATAATGGGCTAAAGTTACCGCCCAAATGGTGCATGAGGCATTTGCCTGACAAGAAGTGTAACAAAATTCATTGTTCTGACACATCCACACCGTCAGTCATTGCAAGTTTTCTGAGATGTTTCTGCCTCATCTTCAGATGAAGAAGCAGTCTCTGTGACAATTACTTGTATTGTATCAAGAGGCATTTGCTGTTTTACTTCATTACCCTCTCCTTTATGTGTTGCATTGGATGGTACTGATGTAGAGGCCACATCAGTGCTGCATTGGGCTGTGGTGGTTGGGGTGCCAGAGGATGAAGCAGTTGGGTGCTCCACTTCATCTCCTGGAGTGCAAGTTGCAGGGTAAGGAGGGGGCACCAAAATATCTATGCACTCAGGGGACACATCTGGAGAGGAAGGACTCCCTGGTGTAGGTTCTGGTACCCAGAGCTCTGAGAGATTAAGCCTCTTTGTGCTGCCTAAGTCCTTAGGCTTTGGTACTGATAGCAGTTCCTAAGCATAAAATAGGTTATCATGTTTTATGTTTCTGATTTTTTAAGAACTGTACAAAAAACACAATGAAAGCTAATAAATGAGCCTAGATGTAAAAAAATGCAACCTTTTTCAATAAAAACTATTGGTAACAACTACTTATACTAACTTGAGCAGTAGCTTTATCTTAAACTTACAAGTGGTTTGCATGTAAAAGAAATGCTTTGTTTTCAGCAATGTTCAGCAGTTTTTTAACATATACAAGATGCAATTCATAAGTTTCCAACCTGACATAGAAGGCATAATTCATCTGACACTATCTATCTTACAATCCCATTTTTCAGGAGGGAAAGCACTGCATTTTCTTTCTGGCAACCTCATCAGTTGGACTGAAAAGCTCATTGAAGCCAGACATAGCATGATGTTCCAAATTCAATACAGGGTACTGATAAAATTCTTAACTAAAGAAGCACTTTCACCTAGTAATATTAAATAATATCCCAATAAAAAGTTGAATAGTTTCGGATTTTCACAGTGAAATATAGTATCATATAACAAATTATTTATGAGGAAGTCACAACCCAAAACATAAACTAGCTATAATTAATAGTCTCACGTTCAGATTAACAAATCTACCAGTAAATGAGACAGAATACAAATTGGAGTACCAAAAAATCATGGATATAGCACAGAAAAATAGCTACACAACAGATCTGGTCAAGAAAAAGATAGAAAAATTCAAAAAACAAAAACAAATAAAAGAAATCACCACATTGAAAGATTACAAAGGAGAGCAGATATATAAAATATTTACATTCCATCCATGGACACACAAAAAATTTCAAAAGATTTTTAAAGAGGCAAACATTATTTTGGCTCCAGTAAATAAATGCAATTTGAAAAACCTCCTAAAAACCAACACAAAGGACTAAACCCCGCCAGGAAAACAATCAGGCAATTATGAAATCAGTTGCAAAGAATGAAATAATAAATATATACGTAAAACAAAAAGGAGCATTACCATACGGTTCAAGGAACGCATGAGAAGTGTAAAATATAAACATACAGAAAAATTAGTTTAAATTTTATGCCTAGATGTATATAAATATATTTTCCATAACCTTACAGTCTATTTAAATCTACTTTCTGTGATCTGGGATGGCTATTTCAATATGATGAAAATGTATTAAGAAAATATAAACAAACACAAGAGGAAGAGGTACAGAACTCCTCACAAGTTGGCTACCTGCTCCATGACACATAGATAGACAGTGAGAGCTATCATGTATCTTCTTTCATAAATCAGATAACAAATAAGCAATGTCATGTACGTAACTCATGGGACCCCTGGCACTGGATCAATAACAATAAACTTCATACTGAAGAACCTCTTCAAGTTAGCAGGCATTAGGTACACATCAGTTTTTAAGCCATAAAGTTGGCAATAGAAATGATAATAGGCTATAAATGGTCTTCCTGGAAAAGCTGGTCCAGTCATTTTTAAAGAGAAATCAATGAATGAACAAATGTATAGTGGGATAATTGAGCCATGGGCTACCTGGGCATGGCTGCTTACTGGGGAAGGGCAGCCACTGTAACTGAAAAATGGGAGATAGAGCCATTGTGTATAAAATTAATATTTTTATTTTAGTATTTATATTTTTACTGAAAGTATAAAATGATACTGTACTTAAAACATCATGATGATGACGATGAAGAGGATGATGACGACGTCGACGACGACGACGACGACGACGACGACGATGATGATGATGATGATGATGATGATGAACACTAACCTTGTTATAAGAGATGTTGAAAATATAATACATTGCCAGTTTCTGCATAGGAAATTCACATATTTCATATAGCTTTTCATTCATAAGAACTTGATTATTCAGAACATATTTCTTATAATTAAGAGATCTTCTTGTCTCTCATAACTTTTTAACAAATTGGCAAATAGCTCCTCTATCTGGAATACAATTGCCAGGATACTCTCTTGAAAACCC
This sequence comes from Metallyticus violacea, assembly GCA_030762175.1. Lineage (NCBI taxonomy): Eukaryota > Metazoa > Arthropoda > Insecta > Mantodea > Metallyticidae > Metallyticus > Metallyticus violacea. The sequence continues at coordinate 39,877,386 of CM060842.1, forward strand.
CCTTACAATTTCCTTGCAAGAATTCATTTTGACATATGTATTGTATAGAACAATCCTTCAAGTTTATATTTATGTAATGGCATACTAATAATGAACAATGATGAACACACAATGAAAGCACCAAATAACATGAATGTGCAAGCACTCTTTGACAAAGTCTCCCTCAAACTAGCTACAATCTGCTCACACATTTTACTGGCTTCTCCCAATATGCAGCCATGCTCTGCTAGAGTATAACTCAATAATCTCACTATATAAATGTTCATGATGAACAAGTTTAAAAGTTGTAGAAGTATTAAGCCAATAAAAGTTTTTTTGTAGCCTGTGCTAAAAACTTTTGGAGTAATGTTATTAAAATTTAAAATTTTAGTAATATTCACTATATTAAAATATCAGAAGGTGTACTTTATTTATTTTGAAATACCTGTTCCTCGACTATATTATAACCTGTGGCAGGATAAGCTGGTGGTATGCCCAGAAGCAGACCTTGGTGTGAATGAAAGGTCTGTCGGCGTCTATGCTGTCGTGTGTATTCCACAGATCCACGTCGTAGGGGTATTGCCGAATCTAAAAGAGAACATATCTATCTGAAGTACAGAGACAATATCTTCTTAAGATGTCAGCACAGAATATAATGAGAAAAAAAAATAACATTTGTAACTTTAATGGATCATTAATTACATGAAACATAGCTTGGCAATAAAAACTGAATGTGCCATACCATCCTGTGAACAAAAAGTGAAATTGGCGGGGAGCGAAAGGACCTTGCTAAGTGTGGGGCGAATAGGAGCAGCTGATGCAGCTGCAGTTGCTTGCTGCTGCTGTTCCTCTTCCTCCAGTAATTCAGCCTCTTCCTGTTCTGCAGCTAATTCTCTCTCTAGTTCAACTTCCATGTCCATCTCATCCTCCATCTGAAACATTTCCAGCTGTTTTACCACACAGTATCACTGCTGCAAAGAACATTTTATATAGACAAGATTTTTTATTAGGCTACATATGGGCATGAGTTGTAATTAAAGCTGCGGTCTGCAAAAGAAAGTTATAAAATATTTTGACTATTTTTCACACCATTCCCCTTGTTTAAAAATAATTATAGTACTATTATTCAAGAAATCTTATTTATGTAAAGTATTTCTGAGATTAAGAAACTAAGAATTGTTTCAAGATGCCAAATCAATTGAACATGAACTACAAAATATTATGTTGTTTCTAACTGCTAAGTTAACAATTTGAAAAGCAGGAAACATGTATCCTGATGATAGAACCGATTTTGGCTAATTTGATTTATTGAAATAGAGTATGCAGCTAGAGTTTATTGCAAATTATATGGCAGAGTGGTTCCACGGTATACCATTTGTATAACAACATTATTTATATTCATAAGATCAATAAAGCATTTATCTTCTTCTTTTCCATTCATGATAATCTGTTTTTACATCTTGGCCTCTAGCCAGTGCAAGGTTGATGCTTTGTTTATCTTTTGATCTATAATTCAATAATATTTTGGGATATCTTTCATTGTCAGTTTTTGTATATGTGTATAATATTATATTTCAAATTATTTATTCTGCCTCTCTGATATTTAAATTTTCTTGTTTATCTAAAATGACCAATTCCTCTAGTGAACATAGAAACCTTATTCTGTCACTTCATTTCTTCTTTTATCAGATCTTTTTATTGTACAATTTCCACTGTCATAAATGATCATTATATATTATTATTATTATTATTATTATTATTATTATTATTATTATTATTATTAAACTAATTTAAGAACACTCTTTAACATCTGTGATTATTAGCATCCCATTCAATTCAGGGCATGAAAAAGGCAATAAATTTTGTTCAGAGGCCTCTTCTTTTTTAAGACTTTAGGTTTTTTACATGCTGTAAATCTACAAATGTACCAATGACTTTACTTCCCTTCTGAACATTAGGGAGCATGCATGGCCATCAACTTGTAAAACTTAATTTGCATGCATCTCCTTGATTTACTTTTTTGTATACATTGAATGGTAGCACACATTCTATTAAATTTATTAATTTTTATATTAATGCCTTCATTCTTGTAATAAGACAAAGTGTATCCTTAATAATTAAAATTATCAATTTATTATATAATCTGCTGATTTAAAGCAATTTTGCAACTTAAATGGTGACATAGTTTTTATTGTATTTTATTTTCATATTATATTGGGCAATGGCAATTGGCCTTCGGTCTGATGGTCTGCAAATAAACTAGTGTTTAAAATTATATTTTTTACTTTAAAAGATTTAGTTAAACTATCTAGCCATTTACAATATTAATTAAATTTGGAATCTAATACAGTGAAACACACATTAATAATCTATTCTGAGTCAAACTATTTAGACACACTCTTTTTGGTTTCACTTACTGGAGATTTACTCAGGACATATTTCATGAAATCTCATCCACATCTCAGCTGTTTAATGACTGTTGGGTCATTCTTAGAAGTTGGGTTGGGGGTGTCTGGGTTGACACTGGTGGAATTATGGTTATGTCTTGAAATCATAATAAAAGGGTTAAATATCCTTGTTAATCTTATTACTCAATTGCGATGAACTTGAATAAAAAGCTGTCTACTTTTGGGATGTTGAAATCCATTAAGTTTTCCAATTTTAATATATTCAGGAATCAACACAGCAGAAATGAGTATAAAATCTCCAGTAGATAAAATATATTAAAATGCTTAAAAACTCTTCCCTGGCATCATTTCCAATGAATAAGGAAGCAGTCTGAGTTAAAACATTTAAAATATTGACACAATAATAAAACACTCTTAACATTTCATTCTCAAAATTAAAAAATTCAGAACATGTTTTACCAGACCTTTGCTCACATTGTTAACTGTCAATTCACTCTCAAAATTTAAAAATTCAGGACATGTTTCATGAGACCTTTGCTGTTTAACATTTACAGTTGACAAACATCAGCAAATATCTCATGAAACATGTCCTGAAATTTTAAATTTTGAGAATGAAACATTAAAAGTGTTTTATTATTGTATCAATATTTTAAATGTTTTTAACTCAGACTGCTTCCTTGTTCATTGGAAATTGAGGCCATGGAAGTGTTTTTAAGCATTTTAAAATATTTTATCATGAAATTTTTCTCATGTTTTTTATGAACAAACTTAATGAATTTCCACATCCCAGAAGCAGACATTTTTTTATTCAAGTTTATTGCAAGAGCACTGGAGTCAACACAGACACCTACCAACCCAACTTCTATGAATGATCCAACAGTCATTTAACAGCTGAAGATGTGGACGAGAGTCCACAAAATATGTCCTGAGTAATCTCCAGTTAGTGAAGTCAAAAAATATGTGTCTAAATAGTTCGACTTGGAAGAGATTATCTAGACATTGTTAAATAGCATCATTAACTAAATATTAAAAAGTACAGGACATAAGCAGATCCTTATCAGTATCTATCAGTAACCAGGGTAGTGACTGAATACCTACTTAATTGACTTTTAAACTTTCCTTGATTGTATACTACCCTTTAAAGATCTCTCTCTATTGCAGACTCCTATGATTTAACTTCTCTTTGTTCAATGATGCATTTAATCATGATTACAAAGAAGTGAGATAAGAACAATGCTATAGTTGACCAAATGCACATATGCTACTTATTGGAAGTAGCAGGCCAGTGGTTCCCAAATTGTGATCTGTGAATCCTCTAGGGGCACATAAAGCAAACAGTTAGCATTTATTCTTGAATATATAGATAGATACAGGCAATGAATTATAAGAAAACAGAAAGGTGAAGTAAATTAGAATCACATTGGAGGTGACTATTTGTTCCAAAGGGAGCTTTCAAATAAGTAAGCTGAAATGTGGACCAGGCACCATATATGTTCTCATAGTTTTCCTGGCCACAGCATTCATCTTTCACTAGTGAACTGCATGCGTAGACTGGAGTCGACTGTCCCTCAGGGTCTCAGATTTTTCCAGACCATCAAAGAAGATTATGAAAGGTGATGCCTTTTTTAACAACTTATTTTTGTGAAAAATTGTTCTGTGCACTCATTTATATGAAAAAGAAACCATTTGGAAAACATAGAGTCAAAACTCAGAATACAGATTTCTTTTATTAATTCTGATACATCATAGCTTGCTTATAAGTAAAATGCAGCCTTATTCCTCTCATTAAGAAATAAAATTAATGGGTAATGTTGTGAAATCATTTATTGATAATTATTATTAATAATAAATTTTGTACTTATGAAGCTGTAGACCATGGAGTGGAAAATATACCCTAAACTTAGGTATTCATTTTTTACACTAAACTCCATTTACTTCCATAAAAATATAACATGTTTCGGAAGAATATCCCCCATTTTGTTTGCTCCCTGAACCACCCGTTACTGAAAACAAAGGCTAGATACCCAGCTGTGTTCCTGTGGTGGCATCTGTTGGCTGAAGTAGGATCTTGCCGAGTTTATTCATAGGAGGAAACTCGAAGTGCATTAGGTTTTCTTAATTTTTTAATATGAAAATTTTTTCCCAAGTGAATAACTCCATTGGGTTGTGAAGATGTTTCAAGAGTTTAACTTCCAGTTTCATTTTATGATTTTTGGTCCAAAAGTGAGCTGCTACTGCTGATTTATCCACCTGCTTAAATCAAATATTCCCAAGGTATTCTTTCCTTTGAATTTTCAAATTTCTCTTTGTTTTGCCTATGTATCTCTGCTCACAATCTGTGAATTTTTTTTCATAAATTCCTGATTTCTGTTCTGTTGGTATGGAGTCTTTTACTGTGCAACCTAATAAATTTTTGATATTATATTAAAGTTTAGTGTAAAAAATGAATATCTAAGTTTAGAATATATTATTAATAATATTAATGTTTTATGTACTTTACATACTTTTTATAATATTATTATTAAGATTATTGTGTAAGGACACTACAATAAAAAGGCAAATATTGAAACAAATATGCATTTGTTTGTTTATAACTTTAAATTTTATAAACCAGTGATAAACAACTTCAACTTTAAAAATATATAATGCTAAGACATACCCCTTAAAAAATTTTATTACAGGAGATGTAAAAGTTTAAAAAATGTTATGCAAAGTCATATCTTAAAGAGATGCAAGTGGAACTTTTTTTCAGAAATCTAAAACAGGAAGTCTTTAAACCACTGAATCATTGAAAAATGAATTTAGAGAATGATTAGTGAAATTACAGAAGATTAACTTTAACAAACAAGTGTAATGAAATCTTCAGCAGTTTAAATTGAAAAAGAACATAATTTTCAACATTTATTCGAAATTTAATTAAAACAGACAAGAATTATTAAAAATTATTTTTATATACTCATATGTATATCAACTTTTGTAAAAATGTTTGTTTTCTTGTTGCAGAATGGAAAATTCTCCTCATTCATATGTTCATTTTATTCTCCATAAAGGTGCAGCAGCTATACACAGATAAAAGCAATTTTTAGACACCTGAAAGTAAAACTGGTATACTGCATAAAATTATTATTCTAACGGTAATTTGGCTAAAATAGTTGACAATGCTCAAGAGTATTTTAACAAAATATTTGAAAGCATGTGGAAAAAAATGTAAAATTGTGGAGCAACAAGTTTTAGTTATAAAACTGCAGTAGTCCTTTCATTTAACAAATATTTTAGTTAATTGATATCATTGTATGATTAAGTTGAACTACACACTCTTAAAGCTTCACTTACTTTTCATAAATGTTCTTGAAACCGGTTCCATACATTTATGAAAAGTAAGTGAAGCTTTAAGAGTATATAGTTCAACTGAATCATACGATATCAATTAATATGATTAGCTTAACTGTACAAGTTCAAATTTACATTTTAATTTAATAAACATTTTAGTCCTTATGTAAACTTGGTTATAAGAGGAAATATGTAAATAGGTACACATGAAAGTTTCAAATATAGTTTTGGAAACTGAAAACACATCTTTTTTATTAACTCTCCATTAAACAGAAAGCTAAAAGGAGGTAACTATACCTGTTTATGGGATTCTTCTAAATGTTTCATAAGCACTGCCACCACAACGTTGACAAGCACAAATTGTGCCATCAACACAAATATCACAAAGAAAATGGGAGCAATTACTGTGGAGACACAACAATTACGAACACAATCGGCAGCATCATCACATTCTTCCCGCAAGGTGTCTTTCATAATTCCATTCCAATTATCACCAGTGGCCACACGAAAGAGCGTAAGGAATGCCATGCCAAAATTGCTGAAATGGGCATGCTCACCAAGACCTTGACATGGGAATTCTTCACTGCATTCTGTAATCAGTGCAAACAAAACATGAAAGTTTTTAACAAAGTTTAGTAAACATTTGCATTTTTAATGAATAGAATCTTTCAGCTTTCCTTAAAAAAATTATCATGACTAAAGCATTTTACTTTGAAAAAGTCTAAGAATGCACTTACTTCTAATCATATTTTAATGGTAGTAAAATTAATGCCCTGTCAATAGAATATGGATGTATAACCAGCCATACTGACCCAATCTGCCAAAGAGCTCAACTCCAAGAGCTGCAAATATGAAGAAAAGCAGGAAGAAAAGGAGTCCAAGGTTGCCAACCTGAGGGAGGGCCTGCATCACAGTGTCTAGCAAAGCTCGTATCCCCTTTGCCATTTTAAGTAACTTCAACACTATAAAACAAGTAGAAAAAACAAGTTTACTAATATATGGAACTTGATAGTATTTTATAACTGCTAATGAGTGGGAAATATGTTTATAATGAAAACACACAAGTGTATGTAATCTGTCGTCCAACACACTCTTATGCTTCATTTACTTTTAAATACAGTGGGACTGGTTCGAAGAGACATCCTCTTCATCTTCAAATAACTTTACGACTGAAGGACAACTTGATGTCTGTTCCCATCATATTTAAAAGTAAGTGAAGCATAAGAGTGTGTTAGATGACAGATTAGATATAATTTACATTTAACAAGCTTTACTGTGTGAATCTTATTTTGATTTAAAGTAAAACACTAAAAATCATGTCGTCACATTAAAACTCTCTTTAAGTTTCACAAACACACTTATAAAAGTAATTTTGGTACATGTTTCGTGAGGTACATTCCTCACATTGTCAACCAAAGTGACGACTGAGGAGTCAATTTCAGCAAGGTATGTATGTTGCTATGTTTGCTCTGGTGGTCAGTTAATGAACTTAAACAATATGTTGTCTGCTTCTGGTATATCAAAATTCATAAGTTTGTATTCATTTCTTTATGTAAATTTTTTCCAATATATTAAGTTCTTTCGGATGTTGAATTATTTTTATTAATGTTATGTCCTTCTCTATTTCATAATTTTCATTCCAAAAATGTGCAGCCACTGCTGATTTTTCTACTTGTTTGTGTCTAATATTTATCCAGTGTTCCTTTAATCTTATCCCCAGATTTCTCTTTGTTTTTCCTATGTATATTTTGTCATAATCTTTGCAATTAATTTTATATATACCTGAATTTTCTTCTTTGTTTTGTTTAATTTTATTTAGATTCAATAATTTACCAACACTATATCTGTTTATTGGTGCCAGAGTAATGTTATACTTTTTGAAAATTTTTTGGAATTTATGGTTTACATAAGGTTGATACGTGAATTTTTGATAAGTATTTTCTTTTAGTGAAGAACTGAGTGTAGTGATTAGTTTAACTTCCTTTTTATTTTTTTATCTACCATTTGTTTGTTAAATCCATTAATTTCTGCTGTGTGTATTATGTGTGTGTATTCTTTCTTGTATTCATCTTTACTGAGTGGTGTATTAACTAGCCTATATGTCATACTATTGAATGCTGCTTCCTTGTGGGGTCTGGGGTTGAAACCTTTTTCTTTTATGTAATTGTCGGTATATGTGTCCTTTCTGTATATACCAAATTCTATATATTATTCCGACATTCCGTAAACATTTCACTGTGTGAGTTCCAACAGAATTTTTTAAAAATGTCTTATTTTTCGAAAGTTCTTAAATGAAACACAAGTGTATGTTATGTATTCTCAGTTGAATTACTATTACTTCTTAAACTGGAAGTTTGTGTAAAATGTAAATTTATTTTAAAGTATTGCAAGGGATTTCAATTAAATGGTATCAGATGATCTATTTTTGGATTTATCATAATATTTTATTATAGTTCAAGCATTTTAGTGTAGAATGAATCAAATATTCAAGATAGGAAAGCACTGAACATAAACCATATCAGATAAGTCACTATAAGGATATAACAAAAATATTAAAACATACCTCTAGCAATGCGAAGCACGCGCATCACCCTGATTATTGTCGGATTTATTGGAATGATCTTTGACTCCACTTCTTCCAGTACAATACCAACAATAGATAATATGACAATTACTACATCCAACTGGTTCCACCTAAAAGAATAAGGTTTGTTTGTGCTATGGCTAACTAGTATTTCAACATCACAAACAGTACAACAAATCAACAGCTTCATAAGTAAAACTATAATGTTAAATGGAAAGCTTGGTTTAAGAAAGGAAGTATGAAATGATATCATCCTATGAATTAAGCAGAGAAAGTAGATTATATTTATTTAGTAAAAAAAAAAAAAGGATTAAAATGGTTTGGTTAAGTGAAGAAAATGTGTATGAAGAGAGGTACTTACAAAACAGCATTATATCTTTAAATTCTAATATATTCAGGAATCAACTAATGTGAAAACCAGTATAAAATCTCCAGCATTAAAATATTTTAAAATGCTTAAAAATCACCTCCATGGCCTCATTCCCATTGAACAAAGAAACAGTCTGAGTTAAAAACATTTAAAATATTAATAAAATGATAAAACACTCTTGGTATTTCACTCTCAAAATTTAAAAATTCAGGACATGTTTTGCGAGACCTTTGCTCACATTGTCAACTGTTAAACTATGGTGGATCATACTAGGTTTTGAGATAGGTGACTGCTGGGACTCTGGTGGTATGTTGATGAACTTGTACAAAATATTGTCTGCTTTAGGAATGTCAAAATTCATGAGTTTATGTTCATATTTCTTTATGAAAATCTTTTCCCATATGTCAAGTTTCTTGGGATGTTGAACAGCTTTTAATAAAGTGATGCCTTTTCCTATTTCATGATGTTTATTCCAGAAATGTGCTGCTATGGCTGATTTTTCTATCTGTTTTATAACGAATATTTCTTCAGTGTTCCTTACATCTGAAGCCTCCGTTTCTCTTGGTCTTGCCTATTATATCTGTTCAGTGACAAATATGGAGGAAAAATATCACAAATAGAGGGCATTCATAAGGCACAGTGTGACAATTGCACTCCCCACATTCTGAGCTTTTCTTTGATACTCATATTCAATGGCCAAAATGAAAGATATTGATTCCCTTATCCATAATAGGTAGTAAAATAGATTAATAGTCCATACAATAATGAAGTAGTAAGCTAATACTTTTATAAATAAACATTATTTTTCAGAAAGGTACTTGTTCCTCTTACATAAATATTGTGTAGATGCTATTGCATACAATTACAGTGTTCCATTTTTGGATTTTTGCCAGATTTCATCTGCTAATGTAAATATAACTTTCTTCTACTTGTTTGGACTAAAATACCATCATTGTGGTTAGAAGCGATATGTAAAAATTAAGATTAGCAAAAGCATTATTTACGATTATGCAACAAAAATAAATATGATGAATATTCATTCAATAAGTAAGTTTTGGAGACAGCTGAACTTTTCAATACATAGGGGCAGTTGCATGAAGTACCTACATGATGTCATTTCTATTTTATTATAAAAACTGCTTGCTCTTCTCACATAAATTTGAATAAAGAAACTATTAACTTTATGATATAGCAGTTTTAAAAAAATGAACAAAGAGAAAGAAAATATAAAATATGTATATGGAATGCATGCTGAAATAGCAGTTCCAAAAACATCAGCAGGAATGCATGTCTGTTCACTAGGATTTCAAATTGGAGTCAGATGGGAAAAATTGATATTGTGGCTGGAACTCAAGGGTAAGTTGAAAGTCTGTGCTCCAAATCCTGATCATAACTAGAAATTTTCTTATTTGACTGTGATTTAAAAATTAAGGTTTCATGATATGCTTTGGCATGTGAAAATTATTTATGGATAAAAAAATGAAAATGATTGACAGGGGAAAAGCTGATGTTTGGCCAATATATATAGCACAGCTGAAGCTAAGTTATGATGCAGTCATTATATTTCCATGTCTATTTAGAAAACAAAATAATGTTTTCATATATGCAACATATAAATGAGCTATCAGACTATGAGCTCCTAAACTGTGTATGTCTATCTTATCTTAAAAGCATACTCGTTCAATTAATTTGCACTCTCTGTACAAAAATGAGTATAGTATAATGGAACTATTAAGATTAAAAGAATAAATTGTACTTATGAAGCTGTATACAATGGAGAGATTATATATCCTACATTAATGTATTCAAACTGTTCACACTAATTCAATTTACTTACATAAGACTGGACATATTTCCGGAGCTATTTCTTCCATCATCAGCTGTTCAACTGACTAGTTGAACTGGCGTTGGATCCCAAGATGCTATTGTGGCAGTCTCTGAGGTTCTAGTAGGATATTACTGAGTTCGTTCATGGTGGGAAATCAAAATTCATCAAGTTTTTCTTATTTCTTAAGATAAAAATCTTTTCTCATATGGATAGTTCTATTGGTTTATGAAGTTCTATTAGCAGCCTAGTCTCTGGTTTAATTTCATGATTATTGATTCAAAAGTGAGCTGCTACTGCTGACTTATCAATCTGTTTTAAACGAATATTCCAAAAGTGTTCTTTCCTCTGAATTTAAAAATTTCTCTTGATTTTTCCGATGTATCTCTGATCACAATCTGCACATTTGATTTCATAAATTCCTGATTACTGTTCTGTTGGTATGGTGTCTTTTAAAGTGGTGGTGTAGTGGTAACCATACTTGCTTCCTAAACCCAAGATTGTGGGTTCGAACCCGGCCAGGACTGATGGATTTTTTTGAGTGTAAAAATACTAAGTATGGCTTCCTTCGAAATAGAAGTAAAGCTGTGGGTTCCATGTCATACACTTACAAATAACCTCAAGCCTGAAAAATGAGACCTCTGAGAAAAATTTGTCTGCCATTTCACGCCCTGATTTGAATGGGATGCTGATGACCTGAGATGTTAAAGAGCATTCATAATTAACCGAATCGAAAGATCAAAATTAATGTGCACCCTAATACATTTTTAGTATTATATTTGTTTTTTGGGCTAACATTGTATCTTGTTCTTTAAATATCCTGTTAAATTTGTTATGGAAAGTTGGATGGTACATGAAGCTTTTGTATTTGTATCTTTCCTTGATGTTCTTCAGTGTCAAAACCTCTCTTATATCTTTTGTCTTTTAACTTTATTTATTACTGTGCCTTTGTTGAAACCATTGGTTATTGCTATCTTCATTATCTGTTGGTATTCCAATTTGTACTCTGTTTCTGTAAATGGGATGATAGTTAATGTGTGCTAAGCTCTGAAACACTGCATATTTATGTGCAGTGCAGCTATAACTATAATTTTTATGTAATTTTCTGTGTGTGCTTCTTTTCTATGAATTTCAAGGTTCAGACTATCTTTAGTTCTTATGATTTTTAAATCTAGGGATGGGAGCCTACCATTTCTTTCTTCTTCTATAGTAAACTATAAAGATTTATGCTGTAGACTGAGCAATTTCAGAGCATCTACTGAATGTCTTTTGGTATCATTGCAAATATGTCATCTGCATACCTATACCATGTCTTGAAAATTAAAGGGAAGGCTTTGGTGATATGTATTCAAATGAGCTCATGAATAAATCCTCTAGAAACGGAGACAAAGGGTTTTCTATAGCTAGGCCAGAAACTTGTTAATAATATCTTTGGTTGAAAATGAAGAAATTTTGTTGAATGCAACTATTAGTAAGCTTCAGAAAGCCTCTATTTCTTCTTATTGTAAATGCAAGGAAGTTAACCTTTTTTAAATATTTGCATTAGATTTTCTATTGGTACGCTCGAGAATAAGGCTTTTACGTCAAATGACACCATTATACTTCCTGTACAATTCTGCTATTTTTAAGTTTTTTCACTGAATTTGATTTTGCAACAGCAGATATAATGGTGTCATTTGGCATAAAAGCCTTAACCCAACCATATCAATAGAAAATCTTATGCAAAATTAAAGAAATGGTTACTTCCTTACATTTACAATCATAAGAAATAGAGGACTTACTGAAGCTTACTAATATTTGCATTCAACAAAATTTCTTCAGTTTCAACCAAAGATATTATCAATAAGTTTCAGGCCTAGCTATGGTAAACTCTTTGTCTCCATTTCTAGAGGATTTATTCATGAGCTCATTTGAAATACATATCACCAAAGCCTTCCCTTTAATTTCCAAGACATGGTACAGGTATGTAGATGAGATGACATATTTGCAATAATACCAAAAAGACATATAATAGATGCTCTGAAACTTCCTAATTCACAACATACATCTATAGAGTTTACTATAGAAGAAGAAAGCAATGGTTGGCTCCCAAAATCATAAGAACTAAAGATAGACTGAACTTTGGAATTCATAGAAAAGAAACACACACAGAAAATTACATAAAAATAATAGTTATAACCGCACTACACATAAATATACAGTGTTTCAGAGCTTAGCACACAGATTAACTAACATCCCACTCACAGAAATGGAGTACAAATTGGAATACCAACAGAAAATTAAGACAGCAATAACCAATGGTTTCAACAAAGACATAGTAATATAAATTATCAATAAAGTTAAAAGACAAAAGTATATGAGAGGTTTCGACACTGAAGAACCTCAAGAAAAGGTATAAATTCAAAAGCTTCATGTACCATCCAATTTCCATAACAAATTTAAGAGGATATTCAAAGAACAAGATACAATGTTAGCCCCAAAGAACAAATATAATATCAAAAATATATTGGGTTGCATATTAAATGACACCATACCAACAGAACAGAAATCAGGAATTTATGAAATCAAATGTGCAGATTGTGATCAGAGATACATTGGAAAAACTATGAAAATTTGGAAATTCAGGGGAAAGAATGCTTTTGGAATATTTGTTTACAACAGATTGATAAAATCAGCAGTAGCAGCTCACTTTTGGACCAATAATCGTGAAATTAAATCAGAGACTAGGCTGCTAAAAGAGGTGCTTCACAAACCAATAGAACTAATCCATTTGGGAAAAGATTTTTATCTTAAGACATAAAAAAAAATTGATGAATTTTGATTTCTCATCCATGGACGAACTCGGCAATATCCTACTAAAACCATCACAGACCGCCACAAAACCATCTTGAGATCCAACTGCTGGTTCAAGTAATCAGTTCAACAGCTGATGATGGAAGCAAACAGCTTCTGAAACATGTCCAGTGTAACGGAAGTAAATGGAGTTAGTGTGAACAGTTTGAATACATTAATGTAGAACTATTGGGAGTTTAAAGCAACAAACTTTTTTTTACTTAAATGTAAAATTGGAACTTAAACACAGTGAAGCCAATCATATTAATGGATATCATTGTATGATTAGTTGAACTACACACTCTTAAAGCTTCACTTACTTTTTATAAAAGTATGGAACCGGTTTCGAGAACATTTGTTCCCATCTTCAGCCATGCTAAGGTTCAACTGTCGGATCATTCGTTGAGCTGTGGGAATGTAAATTCTGCTCTGGTGGCGGTGTGATAAACTTGTAGTTTATGTTTTCATCCCCGACAATGTCGAAGTTCATTATGCTGTTTTTGTATTTGTAGATGTAGATTTTCTCCCAGGTTGCTAATTCCGTAGGTCCTTGTACTGATTTTAATAATTTTGTTTTATTTATTATGTCGTGATTTTGTGTCCAAAAATGATATGCTACTGCTGATTTCTCTATTTGCTTGTACTTTATGTTCCTGAAATGTTCCTTTAACCGTGTGCCAATGTTTCTCTTTGTTTTCCCTATGTAGATTTTTTCACATTCTGCACAGTTTATTTTGTAAATACCTGATTTTTCTTCTTGTGGAATACTGTCATTAACATTATCTATCAGCAAATTTTGAACATTAAATCTATTAATCGGTGCCAACCTGATATTAAAATCTTTAAGAATATTCTGAAATTTTTTTGTGGATGATATGTGAATTTTTTAAAAATAAGTTTATCTTTTTTTGCTGAAAGTGTTGTGGTTTCTTTGATATGTTTTTGTCTCTTGAATTTCTGCACCTTTTTATGTACTAGTTCTTTTTTAAAACCATTTTTAACTGCTGTTTCTTCTATTTGTTTGTATTCTTTAAAATATTCTTCTTTGCTAATTTGTAGGTTAACTAGCCGGTGTGTTAAACTGTTAATTACTGCATGTTTGTGTGCTGTAGGGTTTAAACTGTCAGCTTTGATGTGATTATCTGCATGTGTATTCTTTCTGTATATTCCAAATTTAAGTTTTTCTTGGCATTTCATTATTTTAATATCCAGGAATGGCAGCATGTTATCTGTTTCTATTTCGTATGTAAATGAAATGTTTTTATCTTGAATATTTAGAAGTTTTAAGGCATCGTCAATGAGTTTTCTGTCAACTATGGCAAATATATCATCCACATATCTGTACCATACCTTAAATATGAATGGAAACGCTGTGTTGATGTGTGTTTCAAATCTACTCATAAAGAGGTTAGCTAGAAATGGAGATAAGGGGCTGCCCATTGTAAGTCCTGCTTCTTGTTTATAAAATTTTCCTTTGAAAGTGAAAAAGGCTTGGTTTATGCAAATTTCTGTCAGTTTGATGTATTCTTTAATGTGTATATCATTAATTCCACTTGTTTTTAGCCAATCATGTAGATAAATCAGGAGTTTTTCTTTTGGTATGCTAGGAAACAGAGATTCTACATCGAAAGATATAAGAGTGTCAGAGGGGTGCAATTTTATGTCTTTAATTTTTTCTATTCTATTTCTGTTAATAGAAAAAATTAAAGACATAAAATTGCACCCCTCTGACACTCTTATATCTTTCGATGTAGAATCTCTGTTTCCTAGCATACCAAAAGAAAAACTCCTGATTTATCTACATGATTGGCTAAAAACAAGTGGAATTAATGATATACACATTAAAGAATACATCAAACTGACAGAAATTTGCATAAACCAAGCCTTTTTCACTTTCAAAGGAAAATTTTATAAACAAGAAGCAGGACTTACAATGGGCAGCCCCTTATCTCCATTTCTAGCTAACCTCTTTATGAGTAGATTTGAAACACACATCAACACAGCGTTTCCATTCATATTTAAGGTATGGTACAGATATGTGGATGATATATTTGCCATAGTTGACAGAAAACTCATTGACGATGCCTTAAAACTTCTAAATATTCAAGATAAAAACATTTCATTTACATACGAAATAGAAACAGATAACATGCTGCCATTCCTGGATATTAAAATAATGAAATGCCAAGAAAAACTTAAATTTGGAATATACAGAAAGAATACACATGCAGATAATCACATCAAAGCTGACAGTTTAAACCCTACAGCACACAAACATGCAGTAATTAACAGTTTAACACACCGGCTAGTTAACCTACAAATTAGCAAAGAAGAATATTTTAAAGAATACAAACAAATAGAAGAAACAGCAGTTAAAAATGGTTTTAAAAAAGAACTAGTACATAAAAAGGTGCAGAAATTCAAGAGACAAAAACATATCAAAGAAACCACAACACTTTCAGCAAAAAAAGATAAACTTATTTTTAAAAAATTCACATATCATCCACAAAAAAATTTCAGAATATTCTTAAAGATTTTAATATCAGGTTGGCACCGATTAATAGATTTAATGTTCAAAATTTGCTGATAGATAATGTTAATGACAGTATTCCACAAGAAGAAAAATCAGGTATTTACAAAATAAACTGTGCAGAATGTGAAAAAATCTACATAGGGAAAACAAAGAGAAACATTGGCACACGGTTAAAGGAACATTTCAGGAACATAAAGTACAAGCAAATAGAGAAATCAGCAGTAGCATATCATTTTTGGACACAAAATCACGACATAATAAATAAAACAAAATTATTAAAATCAGTACAAGGACCTACGGAATTAGCAACCTGGGAGAAAATCTACATCTACAAATACAAAAACAGCATAATGAACTTCGACATTGTCGGGGATGAAAACAAACTACAAGTTTATCACACCGCCACCAGAGCAGAATTTACATTCCCACAGCTCAACGAATGATCCGACAGTTGAACCTTAGCATGGCTGAAGATGGGAACAAATGTTCTCGAAACTGGTTCCATACTTTTATAAAAAGTAAGTGAAGCTTTAAGAGTGTGTAGTTCAACTAATCATACAATGATATCCATTAAACTTTTTTTTGTAGTAAATGGTTTATTTTCTCAATTGTTTCACAACATTTAAAATTAAATTCCTCACTTTTTACCTAAAATAAACATTATACTGCCTGGAAAAGCATAAACATTTTATTTCTATTATCTCTGCATGTGAATACAAGGATTTGTTTAATCCAGACAGTGGAAAATGGTAGAACCCAATTTGCTTGCCATGTAATATTTTCAATATAAGATTTATTTTCTGCTGCTGCCAGAAGCATCAGGAATACATGTACCCTCTATGGGTAATACTATCATAATTTATTACCAATTTCAGCAAACTTTGCCATTGAGTGTGAGCCTGCTATTGTAGATGTTGACAAATGTTGGTGATTGTGGAAAGTGAGAGAGTGATGAGAGTAGAATGCATATATAGTCATTCACACTGTTATAAACAGTGTGCAACCCAAATAGTTTTACAGAATTAAGATGTACATATCTGAGTCATTTATAACAATTATAACATGTTAGAAATAATTTATAAAATGTTGTTGATTGTTTAACACAACAACCATAATCAAGTGCTTGCTTCAATGACCTCATCTTTCCACAGCTACTGTACAAAATATGATGTTGTATGGTGTAAGTAGTTAGTTACTGATTTCACTATCAGTAAATTAAGCTGGAATGGGTATTAAACAATTTAAAATATAAATGTATTTAAATACTGGAGAATACTTACTTGTCTTTGAAATATAATTTCAGTCCAAGAGCAACTAATTTCATAATAGATTCTAATATAAAAACAGCTGTAAAAAAATAGTTGAAAATCTTCAGTGCATATGTAAGAGCCTGAAAATAAACATACAATTATTAAAATTAAAAACATTTTCTTATATCCATGCTTATGTGACAATGTAAACAGGTTTATTTCAATATAAACCCAATTAGGAATCAAAACACAGTGAAACTAGCATTAACAATCTCTTCTGAGTTAAAATATTTAAAAAACTCTTTATGTTTTCACTCATATGAGATCAAATCAGGACATGTTTCGTGGAACCTTTGTCCACATTATCAACTGTTAAATGACTGATGGATCATTGGTCAAAGTGGATAGGTTGGTATCTGGGTGGACTCTGTTGGTCTAGTGATGAACTTAAATAAAGTACTGTCTACTTCTAGGATGTCAAAATTCATAGGTTATACTCATGCATTCTTATATAAATCCTCTCCCATATGCTTAATTCTTTTGGTTGTTGAACAGTTTTTAATAATTTGATGTCTTTTTCTATTTCATGGTTTTCATTCCAAAAATGTGCTGCCACTGCTGATTTATCTATTTGTTTATAACAGATGTTTCTCCAATGTTCCTTTAACCTAATACCTATATTTCTCTTTGTCTTGCCTATGTAGATTTTAACATAATCCTTACAATTAATATAGTAAATACCAATTTTTTTCTCTTTGGATCTGGAATCTATTTTATTTAATTTCAATAGATTTTTTATTTATTTAATTATATAATTTATTATTGTTTGACGGGTGTGAACTTTTTAAATGTTCACTTACCACCCATCAGCCAATAATACATTTCAAAAAAATTTCATACAGTATAATACCATTATTTTGATTTTATTTTATCAAAATAAGATTAACAAAAGTTTCACTGTGTGGATTCCCAAATTCCGTAAACATAGTATAATACCATCTTAGCACCTCAAAACTGATATAGTGTTAAAATGTATTGAAATTAAACAAAATAGATTCCAAACCCAAAGAGAAAAAAAATCTCATATTTACCAGCTTAATTGTAAGGATTTTGATAAAATCTACACATGCAAGAAAAAGAGAAATATAGGCATTAAATTAAAGGAACATTGGAGAAACATCTGTTATAAACAAATAGATAAATCAGCTGTGGCCATTTTTGGAATGAAAACCATGAAATAGAAAAAGATATCCAGTTATTAAAAGCCATTCTACAACCAAAAGAACTAAGCATATGGGAAAGGATTTATATAAAAAAACATGAGTATAACCTTATGAATTTTGACATCCCAGATATAAACAGTACTTTATTTAAGTTCATCATTAGACCACCAAAGTCCACCCAGATATCTACGTTTCCAACTTCAACCAATAACCAGTTGTTTAACAGTTGACAATGTGGACAAAAGTTCCAGGAAACATGTCCTGATTTTATTTCATATGAGTGAAACCATAGAGGGTTTTTAAATATTTTAATTCAGAAGAAATTATTAGGTTTATTTCAATATATTTTTGGCATATCATTTGAGATAAACATTTTGTATGCATTGAATATACAATAAGTAAATTACACATTTTTTAATCACATTTATTTTGTGTGATCAATAAATTAAATATATTTACCTATCAATTTAAGGAAATATAATTATTACTTTAAACTAAACAGATTTTATTTAGGTACTTTAAAATTCACTCTTATAATAAAGACACCCATAAGAAAGAGACAATGAGCAAGCTATTGGCATAATCTGTCTTCCACCTCTGTCTCCACCTCCTCTCCAATTACCTCCAATACTATCACCACAAAATTATTGCTGTGATTTTTTAAGTTTTGTCTTGAATTATTATATTTAATAAGCACCCTATGTTTTATTATGATAAGTAGAGCCTGGATGTTTATAAGTATTATATTTTTTTAATCCTTTTTGTTATATTTTATTACAAACTTAAAAGAAACATGATTTCATTTAATCTAATTAAAATTATGTGCTTTTCATTGGTCATATAATATCATATTTTGGCTTTTTTTTCCTTCCAGCTTTTGTCATTTTTATAATTTGGTCATCTCTTATCATATTTTAATCCTCTTTCATCCATTTGCTCGCAGTCCGTTCAAAGATGGATTTTGCACACCCTGAATTGTTGCCTGTAATTTCTGAACATTTTCTTTATTAAAAATACTTTCACAAAACATCTCTTTTTATGAATTAGGAGAGTAAGTTGTTGTATAAAAAAAGATACCAGTGTGCAAAGGGACAGTTACATAAAGAAAGTAGAATTTCCTAGCCCATCCTCACACAGGAAACATGCCTTAATGATGCAAATACATCTGTCCCAACTACAATGCAATCAAAGATGTTAATGGGTTCAATGAAGACAAAGCTTTCTACAAAAAACTGTCATGGCACTACTTTCAAGTACCCCCTTGAATAGGGGACCTCACTTACATAGTCAAATTTTAGTACGCTGTCAACAATAATTACACTATTAGAACAAACTGGAGTTAAACTGTGCAATGGTCTTCTAAATATAAAAAATATAGAAAGTGAGTTAGATAAAGTTGATGTATGTTTTAATGCAAAACTATAGTGTACTGGTCAGAATGGGGGGTACTCTACACTCTGCAAGATTGGTAACATTATTCA
Organism: Metallyticus violacea; assembly: GCA_030762175.1. Taxonomy (NCBI): domain Eukaryota; kingdom Metazoa; phylum Arthropoda; class Insecta; order Mantodea; family Metallyticidae; genus Metallyticus; species Metallyticus violacea. The sequence continues at coordinate 39,897,201 of CM060842.1, forward strand.
ATGAAGGTGAGACTAAATTCAACAGAATGATTTGACTTATTTCAAATGTGTCCAATAACATTCTGCTATGTTCAGCAAAGGTTTTCCCAATGCAAGTAATTCTAAGTGAGAATAAAAAATTGTTTTTATTTTAAAGCTTAAAAATGTACCTGATTTGTTACTCCAATTCTCTACACAGTCGTACATGTTGTAAAATTTCTTTCTTTGTGCAGTGTTGAGTGTTTCTTATAATTGAATTATTTATTGTCCCTTTGATTGCATTGTTCTTCTCGCAACCTCTGTACATTAGAAATTGATTATCCAGTTGTAAGTCTGTAGTTACGAATGAAGTAAAACAAAATGATGATGGCACAAATGAGCTAACATGCTCCTAATTTTATCCATCAAATACATTTTCTTGAGATTTCTTCACTCAGCAAACAGCAATCAAACAAAGAAAAGCAGTTATAATGCTCTACTTTAAAGAAGAAAGTGTTTATAAAATGAAAGTAATTTGAAATGACTACTGTTCAGAAGTATGTATGGAAAAAATTTATCACGTAGGAGCTGCATAAATTAAGCATATTCCTCACCAGTTAAATAGCTTTCAATAAAAATTAATATAAAATCTCAATTAGGCTTTGTTAATGAATGAAATGAAATAAGTTATGGTATTACTGTGTGGTATATTAGGGGAACAAAATTAGAATTCTTGCAATCTATAAGTATTTCAAAAGAGAAACCACATTTATTATTGTTGTTGTTATTGTCATTATTATTATTATTATTATTATTATTATTATTATTATTGTTGTTGTTGTTGTTGTTGAGATTAAACCACAAAGATTAATGGTATTCTATTAATTAAATGAAACATATGTCCACTGATAGACAAAGCTATACTGTGTGGGTATTTTTTAAATATTTTTAAATGTAACCATGTTTATGAACTTACCCATTGATATCTTCACATTCACTTAAAGAGAGAAAAATAACAGAAAGTTTCAAGTTACATTCTGTATTTAAGAAGATGATGTTCATATGTTTCAATAAAATAAAAACATGTTACTATTTAAAGTAATTTCAATGTACTAAGAAAACATACAGAATTAGCAAAGAAAAATCAAAAGTTTCATCAATTTTCAATGGCTTTGAAATTTAATTTAAATGTTATTGATTAAAAACATATAACACAAACTTTTGCTGAAGGTTATTACAGAGCGCTCTTACATATGAATGTAATTCTCAAACATATTTAGATTAATATATTACTATCTTCACAATGATATTTATTAAATTTAAAACACACACAATGTTATACATACAGTTTATATGCTGATTTCTCATTTTTATTTTAAAAACAATATAGAGAAAATTAAGCACAAGAGCACTTTTTAAATTTTGGTTTTCAAGTATACCTTTATTCCATATAGTTCAACTTCCCTAATTTTCAGAAACTATTTTTCTTATTTACTTAAATGGTATATACCAAATTTTGTTGTTAAGAAATAAATATTGGTCCTGCTAGAGTGATTTTTAAATTTTGGGTAACTACCCTCCTAATGGCCCGATTTCCCTGATTTTCAGACATTGTTTTTCTTATTCTATTTAAATAGCATATAGGGAGTTTTGATGCAAAAAAGCAAATGTTAATGTCACTTGAGTGATTTTTAAATTGTGGGTAACCCTCATGCTAATAGAGCAATTTTGCTGATTTTCAGAAACTATTTTTTCTTATTTTATTTCAATGGTATATATCTAATTTCCTTTAAAAAATTAAAATTGCAGCCATTAGAACACTTTTTATATTTGGGCTTAACCCCTGAAAGTATTTCAGGTGTACCCCCACTCCGAGTGGCCTATATGCAATGATTTTTTAAAACTAATTTTATAAGTGATTTTAAAGATTTTTACTGACTTTTGTATTATAAAGCAAAAATTTGTTATAAATTTTCACTGTAGGTTAATCCCCCCCCTCCCAATGGTCTTAATTTGCTGGTTAATGAATCGACAAATTGTTTGTTAATTGATGGCTGTTTAACAAGTTTTGTTGAGCAAAACCCGAAATTGTGACTGCTAGAACATTGGAACACATACACACACACACACACACATATATATATATATATATATATACAAAAATGATACATTTTTACAATTTTTTTTGTCTTTTTCAGTGCCTAATAGATACACAATCAATACAGATTTGAATCGACTAGTAAAAAATCTTTTCATTGGTAAAACCACAATAGCTTACATTCCTTCAGAATTTGCTACAAAAAATAAAATAGCTAAAAAATAGATGCTTTACAGGTACAGTTCCAATAGCTTCATTCCTTCCGAATTTGTTAAAATTGTTAACCCTGAAATTAAGGATTTTCAGTTTTTAATGTTTTGTTGTTAGGAACATGTCCCTAAAGCATTTGAAATTAATTTACATACACTCTGTATACAGGATGAACCATAAAATATGTTAGATGACAGATTAATTATAATTTACATAAAATATGTGTTTTCATTTGTTTATCACATGGCTTTAGGCAGGCTAAATATGTTAAAGCTGAACTAAGTGATACAGTTGACTCACAGCTGATGATGTGGGCAATGGTCTGTGAAACATGCTCTGTATAATCCAATAGTAAGTGCATAAGAAATTAAAGGAGCTCACTAGCTACTTAAGAATATATTACTTGCTTACTGTATTAGTTCTGACACAAAATTATCTTTATATTTAACTATGAAAACTGAGAAAATGTTTAGTAAATAAACTAGGAGATAATAGTATTTGGATGAAAAAATAGGAGCTAAAATTGTTTTGAAACATTGGATAAAAACATGTTACTTTTGCACAGATGTTTTAAAACTTATTTAAACACAAAATGGACTCTATGCTAAAACACAGTTCTGCATACAATAAAAGAATTGAAGATGAAGAAAAAAAGAAGTATCTTAGAACTGAAGCAACCACATCATTCTGTGTTTTACACATCTGAGAATACTGTAGCCTGAAATGTTGCAATAATCAGGATCAATAGAAAAGCTGTTTACAATTTAGCTTATTTTATGGAAGAAGTATGATAAACAAATGTGATCATAGAGCATATTTTTCACACCTGAGGATTTTACCAAAGTTCACTTATTCTGAGTATATTTAAGTCGGAAATTATGCTGAAATCCATTTTTAAAACTCCAATTACATTATCGTTTTATGTTCCCCCCTGCACACATAGGGTTACAAGTCTATTCTTAAATTTATCCTTATACTGAAATTCTTCATCCTGGTAAATAATGATATGGCATTTGCACATCTTAAAGGCATTTGATACTATAAAGCTGTTTTATGCATAACCTCTTTATTATGCTATGGTATCTACTCTTTAATTGTATATTAACAGAAAAGAACTCAAACCTGTACTGTAAGATATTCAAGGGTATCCTTCTCACCTTGGGCATTAGATAAAACTCCATTGCCATGGTAACAACATTGAGACCAATGACAGCTGCGATGGCAAGGTCGAAGTACTTGGATGTCACAACATTGTGCACCATGAGACGGGAGTGAGAGTAGTTGGTATAATATGGTGGTTCATGCATCTCTGCAATGTAAAATAATTTTTTCAGAACTATAGTTGCTATTTAAGATATAATTGGGGGAGAGAAGAAAGAAAGAAAAAAAAACATGAACCAGAATAATTAACAATAATAAGGGGTGCTTACAAAATACAAAATTAGCGGGATTTAATGTAATGTAACAAACAGACTAAAAAATGGCATATTGACATGGTAGAATTAGAAAATCTGGGTGTTAAAATATGAATAGTGGATAAGAAAGGAGAAGGAGAAAAATCTGAAGAAAGGAACAAAAAGCAAAAATAGAGTAAATTAGAACTGAAATAAAAATAATACCAAAAAAAAAAGTTAGAAAACTGGGTTCCAAATCTGCTATGTTTGAATAAGATCAAACACTTTCTACCTAAAATTGTTAAATGGAACATTGCACAGTGAAGCTAATCATGTATCAAGATCATTGTGTGATTGAGTTGAACTAATACTCTTTTGCTCTAATTATTGTTCAGATATGTAGAACCTGTTTCATGAACACTTTCAACAAAAAAGGATAAGCTAATTTTTAAAAAATTCACATATCATCCATGGGGTACAAAAATATCTAGATTATTCTTAAAGATTTTAATATAAGATTAGCACATGTAAACAGATTTAATGTTAAAAATCTCCTGATTGATAATGTTAATGATAGTATTCCACAAGAGAAAAAAACAGGTATTTCTAAAATAAGTTGTGCAGAGTGTGAAAAAATTCACATTGGAAAAACAAAGAGAAACATAGGCACACAGTTAAAAGAACATTTCAGAAACGTAAAATATAAGCAATTGGAGAAAACAGCAGTGGAATCTCATTTCTGGACAGAAAACCAAGACATAATGAAAAAAACCAAATTATTAAAATCAGGAATCTACAGAATCAGCAACATAGGAGAAAATCTACATTTACAAGTACAAAGACAGTTTAATGAACTTCGGCACTTCAGATGATGAAAACATAAACTTCAAGTTCATCACACCTCCACTAGAGCAGATTACACATCCCCACAGCATAACAGTTTATCCTCCAGTGGACAATGGGTTGACAATGTGAACAAAGTGTTCATGAAATAGGATCTACATATTTAAACAAGTGGAGCAAAAGAGTATTAGTTCGACTCAATCACACAATGATCTTAATACTTTCTACCTATTACAACTAAATAATTACGATCAGAAATACAGCAGATAAAGTTAAACCTACTCTGCATTAATAGAAGATCATGAAAGGAATGAAACATAACTAAAGATGAAACAATCTAATATAAATAAATAAATAAAAAAACAAAAACAAAAGAAATACTCATATGCCTGTTAGGTAAAATGAGAGCTATATAAACATTATATAGCTATTACAGATTGAAATGTGAACTTATAAGAAAAGTATTCACAAACCGAAGGAAGAATACTCACTTTTGCGCTTTTTTTCCATTTGTTTTGCTCGTTTTGCAGCCCTTCGTACACGTTCTTCCTTCTCCTGTTCCTCTCGACATCGATGAAAATTTTCCACAACCACTCCAACAAACATGTTGAGCACAAAGAACCCCACAAGAAGAATGAAGGCAATAAAGTAAAGTAAACGCCACTCTGAATAATTTTCTACAGGCTGTAAAAAATAAAAGCACAATTAATCCTGCACTAGAAATGGCTTATTTCTTTAAAAACTAAAGCAATTTTTAACTAGATCTAAATATGCCTGTAAAACCATATTGCAGTTTCAAAGGTCAGCTTGAAGTCTAATGGTAACCATACTTGCCTAGTAGACCCAAGATCTCGGATTGAATTCCAGCCAGATTTGGTGGATTTTTCCAGCATAAATATCCTTCAGATGGGAAGTAAAGCCATGGGTCCTATGTCATAGATTTAAGGTATTTAAAGGACATCAAGCCTGAAAGGAGAGGTCCCTGAGCAAAATTTATCAGCAGTTTCATGCCCTGAATTGAATGGGATGCTGATGACCTGAGATGTTAAAGAGCATTGGTAAATAAACCAAATAAATAAAACTGTTTAAGGCAGCATGGTAAAAATGTGAAACAGATGCTAAATTAAACAAAAGTTCTACAAATATTACACTAGCATCAGTGTCATGGTACTTGCCAATTGCCATAGTCAAATAAGAGAGACAAGTGAAGTAAAGTATAATGCCTTTAGTGGCTGTAAAATGCTAATGTGTTTTATTTGAATATTCTCCTGTACTAAAGCAAAAAGTCACTACCAGAAAATAACATTTGCCAAATTTGTCAGTTTAAAGAAATTGGTGGCTTGATAAACAAAAGTTCTACCACAAGACGCTGTTAGTGATCACTTAGTTGAAGCAATCATGCACTCTGTTCAAAATGATATTTTGTTGTTGGCCAACAGACCCGAGTGTGCAAGACTAGCGAATGGTTGAATACAGTGCGTGATATGTGGAAAATCCACTCAAGAAGACCAAGGAAATCAGCACATATATGCACTGTACACAATATTCTTAAGAAACTTCTCAATGGGCATATTTCAGCAAAGACTTGGCTTACAGCCCTTACAGATGAATGATGAATGGATGGAGCTCAAGAGATAAGTCAAGATGATCAGTTTTTAAAACAAGATATTGCTCCTATATTTCATGTTTTCTGGTGAGACTAAAGTTGGGATGTTTTTCTTTTGTATTTAATTACTTCCTGCTAACTAAAGTATTTTGAGACAGTGAATGGAATAAATGAAATGATGATGAAAATGGGTCTGGAGTCCTTTGCATTTAAAGTTTTATTTTCAAGGTAAGGGAAAACTGAAAAAAGTCTGTCATGCAAGAGCTGCAAAAACTAATCATGTTTTTCACTGGTTGAATAACTTTTACTTAAATGGAATATAAAATCCAAATTAGACCTTGTTAATTAATGAAATGGAATAAATTATGGCATTACTGTATGGTATTAGCGGAACAAAATTAGAATTCTTGCAATCTATAAGTATCAAAAAAGAGAAACCACATTTTAATAATAATAATAATAATAATAATAATAATAATAATAATAATAATAATAATAATAATAATAAAAATAATAATAATACTTTAGTATAACTAATGGTATACTACAAATAACTTTTCTCGGGCTATCAGCCAGGTGAATTCTGGAAGGAGTTCCAAGCTTTCATGAGCTAACGTCGCTCTCATCTTCAGTTTAAAGAAATTGGTGGCTTGATAAACAAAAGTTCTACCACAAGACTAGCTGTTAGTGATGACTTAGTTGAAGCAATCATGCATTCTGTTCAAAATGATATTTTGTTGGTTGGCCAACAGACCAGAGTGTGCAAGACAACAAATGGTTGAAATCCCTGAAGATGAGAGCGATGTTAGCTCTTGAAAAGCTTGGAACTCCTTCCAGAATTCACCTGGCTGATAGCCCGAGAAAAGTTATTTTCATATCGTCGCCAGGAAAGCTTTAAGTAATGGTATACTATTAATTAAATGAAATATATGGCCACTGACAGACAAAGTTATACAATTAAACATTTTTAAATGTAACTATGTTTATGAACTTATGCACTGATATCTTCCTATTTACTTAAAGAGAAAAATAACAGAAATTCTTTCATTATTTTATGAATGAATTCATTCATTCATTAATTCTTTCGACGTAGAATCGCTGTTTCCAAGCATACCATGAGAAAAACTCCTAATTTATCTACATGACTGGCCTAAAACAAGTATGAATTAATGATACACACATAAAAGAATACATCAAACTCACAGAAATTTGCATAAGCCAAGCCTATTTTACTTTCAGAGGAAAATGTTACAAACAACAAGCAGGACTTATAATGGGTAGCCCCTTATCTCCATTTCTAGCTAACCTCTTCATGAGCAGATTTGAAACTCACATCAACACAGCTTTTCCATACTATTTAAGGTATGGTACAGATATGTCGATGGTATACTTGCCATAGTTAATGATGATGCCTTAAAATTTTTGAATATACAAGATAGAAACATATCGTTTACATATGAAACAGAAGCAGATAACATGTAGCCATTCTTGGATGTTAAAATAATGAAATGTCAAGCAAATCTGGAATATGGAATATACCAAAAGAATACACACACACAAATAATATTATCTAAGCTGACAGTTTTAATCCCACATTGCACATACATGCAGTTACCAACAGTTTAACACACTGGCTAGTTTACCTACAAATTAGCAAAGAAAAATATTTTAATGAATACGAATAAATCGAAGAGACAGCAGTTAAAAATGGTTTTAAAAAAGAACTAATATACAAAAAAAGATACAGAAATTCCACAGATAAAAATGTATCAAAGAAACCACAACACTTTCAACAAGCAAAGAATTTTAATTTTAAAAGAAGTGGGGGACAGTGAAGTTGTTACATATACAAATGAGTCAGTATTAGGTGACACTAAAACTTCATTTACTGGTTAATTCTTTAGAACATGTTTCAAGAGCATTCACTCTCATCTTCAGCTGGGGTCTTCAACTGAAGTTTTAGCGTCACCTAATACTGACTCAATCGTAAAAGGTAAGATAATTTTTAAAACATTAATGTTCACATAACATCCTTGGGCTACAAAAAATTTCAGAATACTCTTAAAGATTTTAATATCAGGTTGGCACCAGTTAATAGACCTACTGATAGACAATGTTAATGACAGATTCCACAGGAGAAAAAAGCAGGTATTTACAAAATAAATTGTGCAGAATGTGAAAAAATTTACTTTGGAAAAACAAAGAGAAACATAAGCACACAGTTAAAGGAATATTTTAGGAATATAAAGTATAAGCAAATAGAGAAATCAGCAATAGCATATCATTTATGGACAGAAAATCATAACTTAATGAATACAGCAAAATTATTAAAATCAGTACAAGGACCTACAGAATAGCAACCTGGAAGAAAATCTATATCTACAAATACAAAGACAGCTAACGAACTTTGACAATGCTGGGGATGAAAACAAACTGCAAGTTTATCACACCTTCACCAGAGCAGAATACACATTCCCACAGCTTAATGATTATCTGACAGTTGAATTTTAGCCTGGCTGATGATGAGAACAAAATATTCTGGAAACCGGTTCTATATATTATGACAAGTAAGTGAAGCTTTAAGAGTGTGTAGTTCAACTAAATCATACAATAATATCAATTATATATTATCTCTTTCCATTTCGACAGTGAACTTAATTGAAGGCTCTTGCAGGTTTAAAAGTTTTAGTGCATCTTCCACATGCTTATTGTTTATAATAGCAAATACATAATCTATATATCTTTGCTAAACCTTAAAAAGGTGAGGAAAAGCCTTAATGATGTGCATCTCAAAATAACTCATGAATAAGTCGGCTAGGAAAGATGATAATGGACTGCCCATTACAAGTCCTGCTTTTTGTTGAAAGAATTTGTCCTCAAATATAAAAAATGCTTGATTTATGTACAACTTAGTGAATTCAATGTATTCTTTGATGTGTCCTTCTGCTAGGTTGGTTGATTGTAACCATTTTCTTGGAAAAACTAATAATTTATTCTGTGGTATGGTGGAAAACAGGGCTTTGACATTAAAAGAAACCAGTGTGTCATTTGATGATAATCTTTTATCTTTAATTTTATTGATGAGGTCCAAGGAGTTTCTTAAACTTAAGCTATCAAATTTTGGTACTGAATGGAACTTTAATAATAACCAGTTTGCTAAATGGTAGATTGGAGTATTTACGTTGTTAATAATTGGCCTCATACTTCTCCCAGGCTTGTGGATCTTAGGAAGGCCATATATCCTGGGTAAAGAGGGATTGAGGACCTTAATTTTGTAATGATCCGTTTTTTAAATCAGGCTACTATTTTCCAAAACTTCTTCCATGGATTTAATGTATTTGTTCAATGGGTCTGTTTTTACTTCGACAAATTCGTCACTACTTAACAAATCTAGCATCCTTTGTTTGTAGTCTTCCTTATCCAAAATAATGATTTTACTATCCTTATCAGCCTTTGTGTAAGTCATGTCTTTATTATTAAGAGCTTTTGTTAGTTTTTGATAAGATCTTGGGCCAACTGTTCAATATCTCATATAAGTGAAACCATAAAGAGTATTCTAAATATCCGACTCAGAAGAGATATTAATATATGTATCACTGTGTTCGATTCCAAATTGAATTAATATTAAAATTCATTAATAATTAAAATGTAAATTGGAACTTGGACAGTGAAGCTAATCATACAATGATATCAATTATTTCATTAATAATGTTTATATTAGGTACATAAATACTTTAAACATGTAGTTAATATGTATAAGAAGATGAATGAACTAATTTCTCGATTTTTGTAAAGTTGAAACCTACCTGTTGATCCACACCCACAGCATCCAGTCCTGTGTACATGATATTGACCCAGCCATCACGAGAAGACAATACAAACAGTGACATAAGTGCTTTCCCCAGATCATCAAAGTTGTACTTGCGATTCACCCAGTGGTTACGTTTATCTGATTCACAATCTGTCCTATTACGTACATGCTTAATGTCTGGTCCCTCACAGTAGTAGAATGCTCCTTTAAAAAGCTGCAACATAGAACAATAAACAGTGTGTAACATTTGAAAATTGAATAAGCCAAGTTATAACAAAAACAACAGTAATGCTAGTAAAATTGTAGTAAAAAATGTATGTACACTATTATATTAAAACTACATAAGGTTTACTCACTTATTACAAATTTATAAGATTATTGTTCATTTAGAAACTTGTAAACGTTTTAACAAAATAATTTGACTTGTTACAAAGGCATTTTCTAAGTATATATCCAAATTAAACATAAATGTTACTTACATTTTTAATATGAATGGGAAAAGCATTAAGTATTTGTTACAGTTATAATTAACTTATTATTGATAACATGTCTACGTTACAAATGATAAATGCAGATTTTTCTTTTTCTACTACTAAAGTTATACATTTGTAAATTTTGTATAAAGCTACCTTTAATGATCATTGATGAAAGTTATAACTATATTAAGTTACTTAGATTTTAAATATACATTTAATTTTGTGTTGCAACCAATACAGCTATGCTGCTATTATGTTCTTAATTATCTAGTGAGTCGATTTGATAATTAAGAACATACTTAGATTTTGCTATTACTACTGTTTTCGCAAGCTAAAAATATTTTTAAATAGAATTTACATAGAAATAATGTCATATTTAGTAATGGAGCCAAAATAGCTTCATTAGTGCAGATATTTAGTATTGATAAAATAGCATAGAATGCAGAGTTAACTTGTGACTCTATGTGTGATTTCAAATTTAAACAATTATCAATTTGCAAGTCAAGAAATGTGGTTCTCTTGGTTTAAGCTAAAATTCATATTTTTTCCATATGCAGTAAAAGTTTTGGTGATCTCTGAGCCTGATTTTAATTACACTTAGTTTTGAATAGCAGGAATTTTCACAGTGAAATGTAGTATAATATAACAAATTATTATTGAGGAAATCATTCAAATTTCACTAATTTTGTTTGACTTACTTGGATATGTTTCAAAGGCTGTTGCCTTCATCTTCAGCATGTTTCCAATGTCTGCTTCCCAACATGGTATGAAGATGTTGCTCTGTGGATTTTATGAACTTGGTGATGAGGTTTTGATCTCCCAAACAATAGTAACCTTATCACCAAGTTTGTAAATCCACAGATCATACCATGCTAGGAAGCAGACAGTGGAATTATGATGAAGATGAAGGCAACAGCCTTTGAAACATGTCCAAGTAAGTGGAACAAAATTAGTGAAATTTGAGTGATTTCCTCAATAATAATTTGCAATATTAATTACACTTGTTTTATTTAAATTAAGAGATAGTTTTTTTTTCCCCTTTAAAGTAACATGACATTATATTTAGTACGGTGTTTAAATTTTCTTTTAATTAAGTTATTTTTTCACTAGTACTGGTCTCATCTGTATAGCATTTTGAATTTTCCAATTGTTAATAAGAGATCATCAATGAAAATTAGAAATAGTGGAGAACCAAAAATTGAGCTCTGAGGGATTCAATTATTAATAGTGAAACAGTATTTGAATTTTTTCATTGAACCATTTGTTCTTTTTCACATCCTCTGAACCAGTTAAATAAACTCAGTTCATAAAAAATTGATATGGCTGTTAATATGCCATGTTTTACACAATCAACCACTTTAGTTAGATCATAAACAATTCATATAGTACATATTTTATTTAGAGCTGATATCTTGTTAATGAGAATATATCCCCTTTACCAGTCTATAAGCTCTTTCTAAATCCAAAATGTTCTTCTAAAAGCATGATGTTATTTTCAAAATATGTTAACTATTGTGCAAATCTTTCAAATATTTTAAGAAAATGATTAATAGAAATGTAATAATTGAGTATTTGAGTTTGTGTGCTAAGGTGCCAAGTTTTAATGATGCATTGCATATAAGACTAAGCTGCAAAAAAATATGGCATAAAGTTAACACAAAATTAAGTTTTCATCCATTTATTTTGAATTATTGAATTAAGGCACTTATGTCCCATCCAAGCCTTTGCAACCTGGGGACTCATTGATTTCTCAAATGGTGAGCTAGTCCAAATGAACCAACAAAAATTTAAGTTTCATCCATTTATATTGAAATTAAATTATTTTTTATATAATATATGAATTCTTATAAGTATAAATTGCACAGTTTAGCTCAGCACAGAGAAAAAAATTAAACTGAAAGGGAGAAATTTTATAAATATTCCAAGCATATCCAAAAATAATTCCAGTATGTACTTATTTCCCACTAATAGGGTAAAAGTCCTTAAAATTCAAAAAGAATTTGGGGGTTGATGGCATTCCTATGTCTCTTATAAAAGCTTGTAGTAAAGAACTAGTCAGCCAGCTTACAGATAAGTTTGCGTCTTGAGCCTGGGATTTTTTCAAATAAATTTAAATTTTCCAAAGTTCTGCCCATTTTTAAAAAGGGAGACAAAGTAAACATAAATAATTATTGGCCTATATCTATTTTCTGTTCCTTCTAAAATACTAGAACAAATTATGCATAATAGAATAATACACTATTTAACAAAATACAAATTGATAGCAAAATATCATAATGGCTTTGTGGACAATAAATGCTATATCTGATGTCTGAAGAAATAATTCAAAATTTTGATTCTGGAAATTAATCTGCAAGCAATCTGATAGATCTTACAAAGGCATTTGATTATGTTGATCTAAATTTTCTGACGAAAAAGCAAGACCCATTAGGCATAAAGGGCATGGGACTAAGTTAATTAAATATTTCATAAATCAGAGGAAACAGTTTGTAGTCTTATAAAATCCAAAAGTCAATATATATCAACATGTTAACTATCATGTGGTGTGCCGCAAGGATCCATTCTGGGACTTCTATAAATACTGTTAAGTCTATACTAATTACATCATTACATAAATGATGCAATTCCTAATGGTGCTCATATTTTTCAATTTGTCAAGGATATTACTATTACTGTCTGGAATAAGGATTATTTGCTTGGATTAATTCATAATAGACACTGTTAATAATGTTGTAGGATATTTCACTGCTTCTAAAATGCATGTGAATCCTTCTAAATGTCTGTTAATAAATTTTAGGTATAAAGATAATGGCTTAAATTTCAATGACAATGAATAAAGAATTTTAATGAAGTTAAACTGCTAGGCTTAAATATTTATTGATGAAACCTTTAATTATGCTGGACATGATGAGCAAATAATAACCAATGTTACTAAAAATTACTATTTATTCTTAGATACCTGACCCATTACATACCACACCCACTGGTAGAATAATTCTCTTTTCTTATTATTTTATGCATTTCTTATGGCATTGAGCCTTGGGGTAATTAAAGTACAATGATATATGCAGATATATTTTCAGATAGTACAAGCTTTTGATACTCCTTAGCCTATATAAGTATCTATAGATATTATACTTATTGAAGTTTAAATTTCTAAAGAAAGTTAATGCTGACATTCATACATACTATATAAAAGGCAAAGATAAACTAGCAATATCAGCAGATATCAAAGATAAACCAGCAGATTGTGCTAATTTGAGAAGCACCTAATTATAACTGAATAAAGTTCTATACAGTACTTCCTGTGGGAATTAAATCTGGTAATAAGTATAAAAATTTAAAAAAATTGTTACATCAATGGGCTTACTACAGTGTTCAAGATTTCATACACAGTGAATAGTCTTCATCATCTATTGATATTTTGTATTCTTTTATTATTTATGTATCTTATTGAATGTATTTGTCATTGTTCAGATGTGATGCATATCACTATGCTGAACTGCAATAAATAAATAAAAAAATGATCTAAATTACTAAAATGATCAAAATATGAATTACCTACCTGAACTCCGAGAATGCCAAAGATAATGAAAAATGTACAGCAGATAAGAACAATGTTACCGATGGGTCTTAAGGAAGAAAGAAGTGTCTGGACTACCAATTTTAGACCAGGGGCACGATTAATCACACGCAGTGGCCGTAGTGAGCGTAACAGCCTAAATACCTGCAACGTTAACAAAAAATTAAGTAGTTAAACATTATAACAGAAAGTAGATATTTACTTTGCTTATTTAAATAGATATGCCACTATATGTTCTAATTTTCTTCTGACTGAATTTCATTTCAAGTTATGTCTTATATTCTTTAACTCTTTTAAAAAAAAACAACTTTAGTTCCTTCTGCTTTTTTTTATTTATCTTATTATAAATTCTGTTTTATAATAAAATATGTAATTTCATTATTTTTTCAAAATAAAGTAATTTCTTGCTCTGTACACTGCTTATGAATAAATACAGATTATACCCAAAGAACTTAATGATTTTGTCTTTTGTCAGTTGCATCTTCAGAAATAGGAGCTTTGCAGATGATTTTGCAAGCACTAAGTTCAATGAAAAATCAGCAATCTTTATAATTGTTATACATGCATTTAAATGCTAGAACTACTGATATAAAAGCAATTATAAATCTGTTGCACAAATATTTATGAGTGATGAATTTTACAGTTTATGGGAAAACTCTGCTAGATAGTTCCAAAATGTTTTGACAATCCATATACCACTTACTAATTAAAGGCAGCAATTATTTACCAAATGTAAACAGAAAAACACAACTTGGAACTATATTATGAATATCATAGAGATCTTTAAATAGTAAAGCAAATACTTTAAAATACAACTGTTCTTTTTTATGAAAGACTTCTTAACTCACCTTTTACATTGTGATTTGAAGCATACATATACCTCATATTTTTAGTGATATTTCAGTATGAAGAAAACGTTGCTTTAAAATGGACATAATATTTAAATTCCTCTGTAATGCAAAGAGCCAATATGGAAATGTTGCTCACCCTGAGAATACCAAAAATGCGAGGACTGCTCTCTGATACCAGAGACATGAGTAAGTCAATGATGGAGATGATCACAAGAGACCCATCCATTATGTTCCAACCTGATGTGAAATATGCTTCCCGTCCATATACCATGCCACTTGCCACTACCTACAAGAAACACAAATTTGTCTTAATGTCATGAGAAGTAGCTTTTTATGCAAAAAACTTATTTACTTACTTTAATTTAACAAATTCCAAAACAAATAAAGAAAGAAAGATAAATGTCACAAAAAAGATTATATTGGTTTGACAACTACTACTGTTTCCCTCTGTATGAACAATCATAGGTATTCTGTTAAAAAAATACGTCTACCTTACCAGTAGATCAATATGCATGCTGTAAATATTCTGATTGTATATTTATTTTAACAAACTCATATCCTGAAAGTAATCTTAGACATAGATAGCAGCTAGTTTTTTTTTATTTAAAGTATGTACACAACCAAGTTAAATTTTACATGTTAATATCTCTTTTTACCTAGTCATGATTTTTTTATACAGAAAAAATGTATTAGGCTAATTTCTAAATTGGAATATAGACAGTCATGTAAGGATGCATTTGTAAAGCATTTGTAATGCAGTACATTAAACTACCTTTTCTCTGACAAATTAATGTATTTACCTTTAATATTCTCTTATGAGTTGAACTATACACTCTTTCTGGTTTCTTTTATTCCAGATTTACTCAAAACATGTTTCATTGATTAAGCCTCAGCTGTTGAATGCCTATTGGACTGTTTATTGAAGTTAGTTGGTAGGTGTATTAGTTGACTCTGGTGGCCTTGAAATAAACTTGAATAAAGGACTGTCTGATTCCAGATGTTTATATCCATAGGTGTTGCTTATGTTTTTTATGTAAATCCTTTTCCATATATTTAATTCCTTTGGATATTGAATTGTTTTTAATAACATTCCTTTATTTAATTTTACAGTTTTTATTCAAAAAATGTGTATTTACCATTGTTTATATTTGTAAAGATAGAAGTTTATATTACATAATTTTTATACATAACATAATACATCTATGAGTTCTGTCTGAAAATGTATTCAGCCATTTTAAATACTTTGGAAACCATCTCACAGCCCCAATAATTTGAAACTAATGAGAGGATATCATGCTGCATGTGTATGAACAGTCACTCTTTTGTAAGCAGTGGTGAAGTGTGATTTTTTGTGCAAGATAATCTGAGACTTGAGATGTTGAAATTAATGGAAAATCTAATTTATGCTAAATATACTATGAAAATGGCTTTGTAATACTATCATAACATTTTTCTCATGTTCAAAATAATGACATTGTGACAAACCATATACTGACAATTAAATCAAATTACTGCAATATTAAAAAAAAAAAAAAAATGTTTTATGACTCACCCTTACATCTCTTTGTATATAAGCTCAATTCTATGATCCTTTTTCTATACACATATAGAATGATCCCATAAACTATGAACCAACTTGCAATTTTTTTTTTTTACTGAGTATGTGTACATTTTTTTCCTGCCATTCAGTGGAACAAGGTCACACTAGCTTCTGGCTGAGTGTGATTCTAATAGTGTTGAGTTGAATGCAGAACAGTTCTTTTGAGTGGTATGTTTTGTTCTGTATTTACTTGTGAAGTGAATAATAGTGATATATATTTTCTACTGCACAACATGTGTATTTATTATTTATTTATGATTCACATTTATTAACTCAGCCAGTTTGACAATTTCAAAGATGATTAAAGAAAGAGCCTAGATGTAAAAGTTATTTATAATAAATTTCAGGCCATGGATCTAAGAAACCTAACAGACAGGTTCTCACCAAAGACATATTAAATAACATTTGTCAATGTTTGGAGTATTTCCCTCCCAAAACCACTTAAGACATCTTCCACAACAAACAAGCATTTCTTATGGTTCTGTGCAAAGAACTACCAAAATTGTTACAGTTAAAAACATATAAAATAACTGTAGCATATGTGATTAGAATTTTGGCCCATTATGTTTTAGAGAATTAACCGACAGGAGTATGATTTGCCTTTCTTTCAATAAGTTAATGTTACAATTCATACAACAAATATTTTGAGAGAGAAATTGATAGAGTGTTTCAGAATGCCAGAGTTATTAGTATGGATTTTGGTTCCCTCAGTCCCACAACCTAACTCCTTGCAACTTTTATCTCTGAGGTAAATTAAAAAAATACTCTATAGAACACAAACCCACAAACCCTAGAAGAAATGAAACAAAATATGCACCAGGAAATAGCCAGAATTACTCAATGTGAACTACAGTAAGTGATGGATAATTTTTTAAAGAGGTACAAAAAATGTATGGACAATGACACTGGCAGGTTTCATAATGTTGAAAAGTAATAAAAATTTTTAAGGAAACGTTATATGATTGTGTCAGTTCCACTCTATGATACCTATTGGTGGCAACGAAAGTAGCTCTTGCTTTAGGCAAACACTGAAAGTCAGTTCATTGGCTTGCTCTGTACATCAATCACTTTTGAAATGAGATTTCACTGAAATATTTACTGTCCCTTTCTCTATGATCCTAGCAAGATATTGTACTCATCCACTGCAGTTGACAATTACATAGAAATAGGAAACTGATTAAAAATGAAGGGTTACCAACCTATCTTATGCTCTGTGGTGCCACATAAACTAAAATATGTCCAAGAAAATTTAAGAATGAATTTTTAAAATAATAATCTATAGTAAATGGTATTTACTGTTAAAATAAAATAATTGCATATTTCCACACTACAACAATACAACCAAAAAGAGTCAAATATGATATTTTAAATTGATATAATCTGCATTTGATCCTTCTATTCCCCTTCAGATGCTACAAAATCACAAAAGAGGGGAGCAATAATCAAATGGATTGAGACCAAGTCTAGCCTAAACAGGAACAAAAACCTTTTCTTCCCCTTCACCTCTCTCTGACAGTGACTTGGAAAAGCATGAATGAATTTTGTTCATTACCAAACTTGCATTATTTAAATGATAATTATGCATGTTTAACTGTGTAGTACTGCCACTGGTGGTTGAGGTCGTTAAGACATGGACTCGTGACGGGAGGTCTGGGGTTCGAATCCCACCAGGACCATCCTCCCTGACTGCGGTTTTTCCCAGGTTTTCCTCAATTCTCATAAATGGCAAATGCCGGGGAGCTACCCTAAACTTAGGCCTGGAATGCTTCCTTCCTTAAAACAAATCCTTTCCCAATATATCATTTCATCTCATGTATCATCAGTGTTCACTGCCTGTGGTGCCTCTGTAGTAAAAATGGGCGTTAAACACCATTAAAAAAAACAAAACTGTAGTTTATTTGTGCCCTTTAGCTAAAGTATATGAAGGTAATTTCATTTAACAGAATATCTTTATCATAAAGGTAGAAACAAACTGATTGTCCTGATATATTCTGGAAATGAATGGTCAGTTTTAGATTTCCCTGCCACATGATTGGATGATCCAGTTTTAGAAATGCAGTGGAACCCAGCCTAATATAGGATAAATTACACCCATTACTGCAGAATCAAATCTTAGAAATCCTGATGGCTAACAATAAACTTTAACTAAACATGTTAATTGGAACATTGCACAGTGAAGTTAATCATATATTAACATCTTGTATAATTGAGTTGAACTAAACACTCTTTTGCTGCACTTACTTGTTAAAATATGTAGGACCAGTTTTACGAACACTTTGTTTGCATCGTTAGCCCATAGTTGACTGGAAGATAAACCATTATGCTGTGGGGAAAATGTAATCTCCTCTGGTGAAGGTATGATGAACTTAAAGTTTATGTTTTCATCACTGGAAGTGCAAGGACCTACAGAATTAGCAACATGTAGAAGAAAATCTACATTTACAAAGACAGTTTAATGAACTTAGACCCTTCGGGTGATTCAACATAAACTTTAAGTTCATCATATCTCCACCAGAGCAGATTACACATTCCTACAACATAACAGCTTATTCTCCAGTCGACTATGGTCTGACAATGTGAATGAAGTGTTCATGAGACTGGTCCTACATATTTTAACAATAAGCGGAGCAAAAAAGTGATTAGTTCCACTCAACTATACAATGATCTTAATATTGGAATTCTATATATACTTGAAACTTTATTATTTTTGCACGTCTTCACTGCATTTTCAGTAACTTTTTACTTAAAAAAATATATGCAATACAATGATTACAGCTTTACTAACTATAGAGCTAATTAATAATTTTAAATATCAGAGATATTACCTTAACATACATCTCAATGGCAAACACAGCTGTGAAAATATAATTGGCAGTGGAAAGGAAGAGTCTCTCAGTACTCTCAGGTGGGATATTAGGGCGCTCCATAGCCAATGTAATGCAGTTTAATGCAATGAAAAGCAGCACTACATTATCAAACCACTTCTTTTCCACCAATCGCTGACATAACAGCCTGAACCTGCATGAAAAATGTCAATATTTTTACTTAGTATCATTATTTCACTTAAGAATCAGAAGTTTGTTCTGTCATCTGAATTATAATTTTGGAATTGTACAAATAAAGATTACAAATAAGCAAAAAACTAAACTGTTATTATGTAGCCTTCTAAAGAATGAAATTACAAAGTGGCAGACTACAAATTTAAATTTATGAATGAATTTTAGAAATCATATCTATAAATATGCTTACCTATTATTAGGTGGAAAGAGATAAAGAGAATAGTCATCTCTTTCTTTAAGACAGCCTCTTGGTTCAAAAAACATAAACACTTTCTTTATTGGCACTACAGTTGTCAATGATTCTGTCTCTCCATTTCCACCATTTCCATTTTCTGCTGTACTCTGTACAGGCCCTTGCTCTATTACTACATCTTCTTGCAGTTGTTTAACTCGTGGCAAAGGTGATGCAGATTCTACATCATATCATTAACATAAAACACTATTACTTCCAATGGAAATGCTTATTGTATAGCAAACATAATCCTAAAGGAAAGTGATATGTCAACTAGCATAAAAAAATGATTACTTGTTTATTATTAAATGTTTGCTGATGGTCAAGGAAGGAATTATCATTGTTTTGAACTAAGTGCTGCCAACAACATAAGCATTAGCATTATTAAAGTAAGTTGACATCAAGTGAAGAGGGAGTGAGAGTTCTATCTGCTTAACCTGAGCTGTAATTACTGATAGCTTTATTTTGTTTATACCCATTAACAATGCAGCCTATTATGATTGTTTCTATGTTTATGCCTTCAGTTAGTATTCCTACATGTCAAGGGATGTGGAAGGTACTAATAGCAGCAGATGCAAACAGTTTGCAGCATTTCCACCAAAATCAGTAAATGAAGCGAATGGATAATAGGCATAACAAAAATATGGCTTATCATGTGTGCAAAACTTGTAGAATTTAATACTATGCAGACAGTTACAAATAACTATCATAGTCCATTGTTAGTAAAATTCCAGACAGAAAAGATGGGGAATCAGGAAGGAGCCAAAGATAATAGAAGAACTTTAGAAAGCTATAAATAACATATAGAGGAAGAAGAGAATTATAGGGAGAATCTAAACTCAAACAGAGGAAGATGCAGGGAAAGGGAAATCATACAATTAATTCAGAAGGGAAAAGCTGATAAAGCAACGTTTGTTTCTAGAATGAGTAGTGATTTCAACTGGGAAGATTATGGAAATTAGATACCACAGGAAATCTATAGAAAAAGGCTGGTATGACGGGAAGTGCCTTGTTGCAAAGAATAGGGTGGAAAGAGAGTTTAGGAGGTAGAAACAAATAAATGCTTAATTGAGAAAAAAGGAAGGAGTGGAATAAAAAGATATGGGAGTTGGTGAAGAGAGTGTGTAGAGTGAGATCAACAGAGAATAAAATTGGCCCAAAAAATGGAGGGGGTACTTTGAGGAATTAACAAGAGGAAGCATTTTGGTATGGCAAATAAAATCAATGGAGAAAATACACAATTATGTTGCAGAACTAGACCATGAAATATTACAGAAAGAGGCAATGGAACATATTAAAAAATTAAAAAGTAAGAAAGCAAATGGGATCGATGGAATACCGGGGGGATTTTGGAAAGTGTTGTTTGAGGATAACTAAAGGAGAGGGCTGCTGATAAAATTTTTCAATGCACTGTTTGAGGTGGAAGGATACTACAGAATTGGAAACTGGGGATGATTGTATTATCTTTAAAGGGAAGGGAGAAGTAAATAACCCAAGCAATTATAGAGGCATTAGTCTCTTAGCAGTGACAGGTAATATATTTACAGGGGTGTTAGCAAAATGATTATAGTCTTGGGTAGAGCGAGAAGGGAAGCTTTTGGATTTCCAAGAGGTATTCAGAATAGGAAAATGTACAGTAGACAACATTTTTATAATAAGAACATTCACAGATAAATATCTGAACATAAAAAGAGGCAAGGTATATTTGTTCTTCACAGATCTTGAAAAGGCCTTTGATACTATCAAAAGGGAGGAGCTTTGGATTAAGCTGGGAGAAAAGGTAGTGAGTGGGAAGTTATAGGACTAATACTGAGGCAGTATTTAGGTAATACTTTTTGCATTAGGCTCAAAAGCAACAAAATAACAGACTGGGTAACAAATAGAATTGACTTAAGACAGGGATGTAAATTAAGTGTAGTACTATTCAATATTTTTTTTATTTTTTTATTTTTTTTATATTTGATTATTTTAACTTTTTAATAAACAAAGAAGTTACTATTCAATATGTTTATAGATGAGATATCTGGATAATCATCATTACTTGTACACAATTAAGCAATTAAGACATTTCAGATCTCCTGTCCCAAAACTTTAACACTTGAAAGTTTGCTTCAGTGACAAAAATGATGTGATTACTTTATAGTTAGCAAAAATAATTATTCCTGAATACTAACTATTAATTGCACATATAAAACTTAAGTAGAACTTGAAGGGAGAAAAATGGGAGGTTGAAAAAGAAAAAGAAGGGGGAAAAAAATCTCATGCAATCAATGAATTTTCTACAACATACAATACTAATAAGAGAGTGAGGATAGAACAATTTTAAATAAGCCTTATTTCTATTTTTATTTTCTTCAAATTTCCATTAATTTCTAAGCCTTAAAAACTGAAAAAGTGTACAATACTTTTCAGATGAGAGAAGAGTTATTTGCCTATAAATCTTCAGAACTGAAAGATTTAAAGATGTCAAGATACTACCACAAGAAGTCAATTGAATTTAAGAGGGAATATGCTGAATAAAAAGGGGTTTGTATTTGTTTTCATTTTTCTTATTGTATAGGCTATGAATCTGCCAATGCTTCTGTGCATGAGAGTGCTTTAGGACCTTTGTGAATAAATAATCCTTCAGATTTCTCAGAATCTGAAAACTAAAAACTTTAAACTTTAATTGCAGTTTAAATTGCCATTTAATTTTCTACTGGGTCTTTCTTGTTTATGGCAGTTGGCAGAGCCAGAGCACAATTCCTGGAAAGTGGATTTAATATCCTTGTAACTGATTCAAGTTCTTGCAGGTACAGCCATAACAATATGAATATAAGCATGTAATTTATAACAAGAGATGCTTTTTTTTTAATGGTGTTTAATGCCTGTTTTTACTACTGAGGCACCACAGGCAGTGAACACTGATGATATATGAAATGAAATATTGGGAAAGGGTTTTTTAAGGAAGGAAACGTTCCAGGCCTTAGTTTAGGGTACCTCCCTGGCATTTGTCAGTTATGAGGACTGAGGAAAACCTGGAAAAAAAAAAACCTAAGAGGGAAGCCAGTCCTGGTGGGATTCGAACCCCAAACCTCATACTCACGAGTCCACACCTTAACGATCTCAGCTACACGTGGCAGTACAACAAAAGATGCTGAAAATATTTTCTTGCTATACTCATAAGTTTCTGGCATCTTTTTAGAAATATGTCATCCATGCGCATCAATTCATCTTTCCAAATGACTCAATTTAAACTTGAAAGTATACAAGGTCACTGTTTCATGAAATGAAGGTATATGATCCTAATATTCATATAAATTTCTATAATTGGATATTAAAAATGTTAATAATAGTAGGGCACAGCAAAATAATTTTATATATGAAATGTACTTGCATGATAGAAAATCCATATATAGTGTGCAGTAAATGCATACAGAGCCTATCTTTTTTGAGAATACCATAAATGCAGAAAGACAAAGGAATAACATACTTGTTTTTGAACAACTGACTGATATTGAATGCTAATCTGTGTATTTGCAGCAAGAACTGATGAGTGTGAATAACAAAAGATGTCAGAAATGTGCAGATGTAGCAGGATAATATTTCCATCACTTGGTAAGATATATGCATATATTCATTATAGTTGCAAATGCAAGAACTTGAATAATTTGCATAGATATTACATCCACTTTGCCAGGGATTAAGACTCTGCCAATTGACCAGTTGCAGTGAAATAGATGACGAAAGTATGAAAGACCTATATTTGCCACCCTCTATTGCCATGAAGTAGGTCAAAGCTTAGTTCACTGACTAATTATATACACTAGTCTATATTTGACAAGAGTTTTGCATATGTCTTTTATGTGACACTTTCTGTATACTTTAAGTATTAATGTTAACATTGTGCTGAAGTCAGATGACATATCTGTTTTTTTTCTTTTTGTGGCTTCCACCATTTCTATATTTTATATATATATTTATTTTTGACTACTGTGGCAGCCAGTCTTAAGAAGTTTGTGTGACAAATTATGTTTACTTCCTGCCCAGTGACTTGCAACTTTGTAAGTTCATATTTGCTTTTTGAATTCATTCCTAATATTTCCAGATTTAGAATACATTAACTATAGCCTTTTCTTGTCCATACTTACATAATAAGTTGTGTTTATGCTTGTATTTAAAATTTATTAAGAAGATTAATTGTATGCTCAGGTTATACAGTTTAATTCTTCATTTTCTTCTCATTTGTCTCATCTGAAGTGAGCCTTGGCCTGCTGTGGTGCCTCTGCTTCCTCCACCTCTGTCTTACAACTTCAGTGATAGAGGGCAGTATTGCAGAGGGACATTTGATCAGCACATCGGCACGCTGCAGGCTTTTGTGATCAAATTAGTTTAACTATTTTCTTTTATATGAATGTGGATCTGAAATATGTTTATTTAGGTAGCTTGATTTAATATATTGTTAGATTTATGAAGGTTTAATTTGTTACCAAGGATATGTACATATACATGCTACCAGTTATGAAGTTTTGATTTTGTCATAAATGAATGAATAATGTTAACTTTAATTTTTAATTGGTAACAAAATGAAAATAAGATTTTAGGGGATTAATTGGGCATTTAACGTTTATTCCTTTGTAATTCCAACAATAGTTAGATCTGATTGTAATTATATGAGCTTATGTAAAAAATCAATACTGCCTACCAATCATATTGTTTACACTTACATGTTGAGTTGTGATACTTAATATTATTATATTAAACTAATTTAAATTTAATTCTTCATATCATTTAATGGTGGACATTGTTTATAACTCCTTGGTAGCTTGTACCCTGGAATATTTTGACAACTCCCACAATTTCTGTAGCTGTTTTCAGAGCTATAATAATCCTTTTCTTTATCTGGCATAGGGACTGGGGTTTGTGCTTATTTATGCCAAAGAGTGGGGGAGAGGGGCAGGTTGTATGGATATCAGTGCATTGCAACATATTCATTAAATGGCTACACCATGAAGGAAGTAGAAATAACTTTTATTACCTACCTCTAGCACTGAGATTATTAATATTTTTCCCTGGATCATCAGAATTTCTGTAAGTGCTGCTCTGGTATGATGAAAATGAATTCTGTGGTGTCAACTGCTGATGGTGATGGTGATGATGATGGTGGTGAAAATGTCGCAGGTTGAGACTCTGTGGAGAGGGCACTGCACTGGATATGGAATTCTGTCTTGTTAATGATCCAACCCACGACACCTGAAATTCAATTATTTATATATATATAATTATTTCTGTTTGCTACCAAGCAATGGGACAAAAATAAACAGTTCAGTATTAATGTATTGAATGTTTATTTAGAAAAATGTTATTTACCTGAGGAACTGCACATTCACTGCCAAGTCCTCTGGTGCTGGTTCCACTGCTGTTGTTGTGATGGTTGTTGTGATTGTTGTAGCGATGGCGGTTGTTGATATTATTGTTGTTGTTCCCGCTTTGCGTGTCATTCCTGATGGTGCCCAATAAATTGCCGTTACACAGAGAGTGGTGGTCGCCACTGTTCCTGGGAGTAACCATTAGCATCATCTCCCAGCCACCCTTAACATACCCTTGTGAGAGAAAGTACTTGAAGTCCCCCTCTCTTTTCCTCTGTTCTAGTGTCAGTTAGTCATGAGTCATGAGTCAGGAAATTATTTCCCAATCAGCAGTGTTGATAAATTGTATCTGCTG
This sequence comes from Metallyticus violacea, assembly GCA_030762175.1. Classification (NCBI taxonomy): domain Eukaryota; kingdom Metazoa; phylum Arthropoda; class Insecta; order Mantodea; family Metallyticidae; genus Metallyticus; species Metallyticus violacea. The sequence continues at coordinate 39,922,625 of CM060842.1, forward strand.
TCAAATTTTGAAAATCCCAAAAATGCCATATTATATGGAGTCCTATTTGGAGTATAGGGATTTATAGGTCAGGAGTGAAAAGGCCACAGAAATAGCATTATGTGGCTCAGGAGTCCAAAGTTAAAAATTACCATTTTACATGCAGCTACAATAATGTGAGGCAGTGGCTAATTACATGAGAATGGGGAGTATTCATAGAAAATAGTTGTGACAGTAAAGCATTTGGAAAAGATGAAAAGATTTAAATATTGTCAATCATTACTTCAAGAAAAATATTTTTACAATAGCTGAATGACAAATGTAAATGCTGATTAATTGGAAGATATAGAAACTAACAGAGCTCAAAAAGATAAAAGTATACTATGCATTCATTAAAAAGAAAATAACTATTATCATCATTATCCTGTGAGGGGAATTCAATAAGTTTTCTATCAGAATATGAAATGAAACCTGAAGGTGAAACTCACCTCATTAGTTTTCGCTGTAGTTTCACACAATTTCCTCCAAACTTAATCTACCTTGTCTCCAGTGATATAATTCCTTCTGAAATTAAGGATATATCTTGTTCATTCAATCAACCCACTACTTCCTTCTTCATCACATTACTGTTTGAACATCTTTGTCCTTGAAGGAATTTCTTCAGATTTTGAAAGAGAAAATAATCACTGGGGGCCAGGCTTCAACTACTAAGCTCCATGTGCCCATAACCCTTGATAACAGCTCTTGTTTGTGGCAAAGAGCATTATTATATGCCTGTCGTCAGTTTTCCACATCATTTGTCATTGCTGGTCTCATACAATTACTACATTGTAGAAACATAAGCTTCTCCAGTGCTGATATTTGGCATGAATTTCCACAGAGAACACACACTGTATTGCAAAAAATGGTTACCATGACTTTCTGGCTGACTGACACACACAGAATTACTTAGTGGTGGGGAGACTTCGTGTTTCCATTGCGTTAACTCTTGGTTGATTTCATCTCCATTTGAGAAAAATTCATTAGAATTTTCTTGGAAGAGGTCCAAATTCATCTAACTGAATTTCTGAAAACATATTTTCTGCTATGGTGTCAGCATTTGAGGTATATATTGGGAATTTACCTTGACATCATCCCAATTGTAAAATTATGCCAGTTGTAATGCCTAGTTTATGACCTATTACATTATTCTTGATCCATATTGTACATATAATCGTAGCTTCCAATTTTTGATACATTTCTTAAAGATATTTTCAAAAGATTCCTTAAGGCGAGGTCACCTTCATGGACTCTCAACTCTTTAATATGCTTGGTCTAAAAGTCTATTTGGTCTTTAGAAGATGCTATATAGCATCCATACTCCCTTGGAATTATTTGGGCTTAATCCATTTTTTTTTAAGGAATTTAATCATGGAACAAAGCTCTAAATTATCGCTTTTAATGTAGATCCACATAGTATCCTCTTAGCTCCTGCTCTTACTGCAGACTGTGATTTGTATCTATGTTTCTTTAAGGCAAGACATATTCCAATTTGTATATGCAACCTTAGCTTTCCAGCAATTAGATATATACATTCCAGATAGAGTCCAAATATGTAGATGTCCCATCCATTATCATTTCTTCTACCATGCAATCAATCACTAATAGCTCTTCAAATTTAAAGAAAATTTGTGAAAAGTCACTTACAAGAATAAAAATCTTTTTAAAGAACATCTGGTCTTGGGCCATTTTTAGTCAACCAATTGCAATTATAGGTCTTGTTTGGAATGGTAGAATAGTATAACCAACTTTCATCACAATACACAAGGAACATTCAAAAAGCTTTTGTAATATATTTTTTCTCTCTGTTTATTTATTAATTGCTTAACAAAAATACATGAATTTTAAATAATGGAAATTTTCACAGTGAAATATTAATTAAAATTAAAATTTACTGAAAATATCCCAATAGACTATATAATATACTGCATTCAAATATTCTACATACTTTATCAATCCATTACAAAATGAGATCTAAAAATACACAAAAAATATTACTAATCTTTCTTATAAGATATTTATTTTTTGGAGTTGCTCGTTCATATTCTGACACCAATACATACAACTCCAGGTTAGTAGTGTATTAGTGACCATCTTATTGCTGTATTATCCTATCCTTGTTTCTGCTTATCTGACCTATTGTACTTCTAAGATTATGCTTCCCATTGTCTTCCTCTTAATCATTTTTATTCATTTCTCTCTAACTTTTCCCAAATAGTTCTCTAAGATTTTTATATTCTTCTGTCCGTTTACAGTTAAAGGCTTTCTAATTAATATTTCCACATCTAAATTTTTGTTGCCAAGTCTGTTCTCTCCATAACATGACTACAATGTAATAAACAATAAAATCTGTAATGGCAGTGAAATACATATTTCACTTAATTCCCGCTGCTTTTGCAATAAAATTTTCCCAGTATTCTACTAACTTTAGAATACTACCAGAAAGAACAGTCCTTGGTTGAGCATGTAACCACTGTGGCATGACTGCTTTCATGTTATGGTCACATGAAAATCTTCTACCCTTTACAGATTTTTGAGCATATCATTGTTAATTCCTCAGGCACATATCAAGCTTTGCAAAACAAAGCTGTCATACAGGAGAAAGAGGATGCTTACATTCAATATTTCTGCAATTTCATTAATAGTTACCCTTATATTTTTGTGGATGAGTTCCAGGCTCTTTCTTCATTCCATGTGTTGTGGCTGTTATTCAATGCTCAAAACACTTTGCATTAGAAACACTTGTATGGTCTTCTTCAAATATAGCCATTTACTCATAGAGGATTCTATAAGAGAGGGCATTGTTCCCATATTGGACTAACTTGTGCTGATCAATTTCTGCACCTGATATAACTTTTGCCCATAAAAACTGATGACAGATTGTTGCTCTTCTCTGATGTGAACTCTAAGCTTAGCAGCCATCTTGTTCTCAGTGTAGCCATTCTCATCCTAACTGTAAGGTCATAAGGACTGCCATACTGACTAGTCACATGACACTGTACAACATCCTCTACTACACAACTGTCCCACTTTCTCAGTTTTCTTTGAAACTATAAAAGTGCAGAAACTTTTTGATTGCCCTTCATGTAATCTATTACTCATTTTGGGCAGACTGGAGAAACATTCAGAGTAATTACCATTTACATTCCTTCTACATTTTCTTTCATTAATAAGGGAATGTGAAATTCATTTTGTACGGATATTTCTGAATTTAAACAATAACAATCAATAACAATTTATTGATAAAGCCTTTTTTCCATCATTGCCACACTGTGGGTTGTTCTCCTGTTTGCAAGCTTCTTCATGCTAACTAGAGCAAGAGTCTTCTTTCAAACACTCCTGTGTCTTTTTAAATCATCAAGTTTGTCTAGTTATGTTTTTAAAGGAATGCAATTTATCACCATGAACTGCTACCAAGTTCTCATGGAATTTTTATCTCTTTCTCAGTTTATTTTGTGTGAAAAGATAGAATCTAATTTTTTATTAGAAAAAAAACATGATTTTTTTACCAGCTTTTGAAGTGTGACTAAATTCAGCATATCTACCAAGATCATATGAGTTTTAATTTTTAGTAATTTATACTTTTATATTAATATTCTATACATATACATAGGCTAGTTGCAAACTTTTTGAAAGAACCTTATAAGAAATGACATTGTGACTCATGTTACAGGAGCTCAGTTAATAGGGCTATGACTAAAACACAATTTTTAAAAAGAAACAATATTAATGAAAATCCAAAATCTTGATAACTACTGAAGTTATGAGGTGAAAGTGTCAGGCAAACAATGAGGAAGGAGGTAGGAACAAGCATGAATGGGGAAATGTGTGGGGCTGTACCATGCCCCAGCATGCCTCAAACATTATAAAATCTCAGATGCTAAAGTATAATTTTTTATGTGTGAATAGTGATCTTATGGCCATTCAGGTGATAAATGGACAAACACATGGGCAACCATATAACTATGCTTAAAACAAAATAAATGTTTGTCATTTTATTCACATAGCTCAGTTATAATATGTTTTTATGTAAAGTAGGCCAAATAGAATATTACATCAGAGATGCACCATTAATAATACCAATAAAATAATACAGAGTTTTTATAATTACTATAATTCCACTCCATTTCAGAATTGCAAGGAGTTTTAACTTTATTTTTCTATTAAAGAGATTAAAATTAGTTCATAAATATTCTGAATTATTTAAAAAATGTATCAAATATTTATTGGTATATTCATATTCATTTATTGCATCCATTTAATCATATAAATGATATAGGACAAGTCATTTAAACTAGTTTTCAATAGAGCACAAGGCTGATTAAAATCTGCAATTAAAAATTAATATTTTGCTGTAGTGGAGTACAACTGAAACAAATATTGTATGTTAGAGGGCAAGGTACAAAATCATAGAATATTCAATATTTCTTTTACAATAACATGTATGCAAAATGGGAGAACTTAATTACTGAAATGGCAATTATTAGTATTCAATATTCCAAAATCTGCCAATATAACATCAGTATGAGTTAATCTATATTATTATTATCATAAAAATGAATGTGTGCAAATGTTGACTGGTATAAGTTTTAAATTTAGGAAATATTTTGGGAACCTTCATTCTTATTTTCAGTGGTTTATCAACTGTTTGGCATGTTTACGGTTGTCCCCTATGGTCCTATATGGTATCTAAAACACTTCTCTGCTGACATCTATTGGCTGGAATTGGAAGAGGTACTAAATGAAAGTGAAAAAAGTGACTTTGAGTTTAAATTTGAAGACAATAGTTAGAGTGAAATACACCATATTAGTGAAGATATGTACCATATTAACACAGACAATGAATTTATGTCAACTTTTAACATTTTTTTTTAATAGTGTTTAATACCAATTTTACTACTGAGGCACCACAGATGGTTTGAACATATTCATATTTTTACTTCATTGTCAATAGCTATAAACATATTTTTATTGTTCAAATAGCTATTTCAGTTAGGATTGCCAGTTCCTACATTTTCACTGTACTATTAAACATCTTTTATTGAAACTAAGAAAAATTGCATTTAGGCATGATTGCCTGTCAGAACATCTCTTCAGGATGAAATTAATTAAGGACAGCCACTGCCCACTGTGTAAGGACATGAATACTATCTTAAACAAAGAACATCTATTGAAATGCAGCTAACTATCCAGCAACAAACAAATGAAACATAATTTGGAAGCTAGGGAGAAAGTGATACATATCAGAATTCACAATAGCCACTAGCAACCAACCAACCAATTACATTTTCACTGTAATTATTAGAAATATTTTAACTTTTCTGTTCATTTTGTTACCTTTACTTTAATGAACAATATACTTTCATAATGTAAATTTAATGCATATACAACATTTAAAACTGTGATTAAAAAGCTTTTTGGCAAATGTAATATGCAGCACAGGAATAAGTTCAATTGACAGATAGATACTTGAAACAGGTTATTACTAGGAATTTAGTTTTATTTCAGTATTTCAGGTAGGTTAATAAGTTTCGGGCCTAACCATTTTCCAGGTATGATAAAGACAAAAACATATAGTTACCCTTTATTGCAATACACTTCTTACATCTTTGAATTAACGTTTCAATTCCCCTCCCCCAAAAATAGTCAAAGTTCTTGTCTGCAAAATGGGCATAAACAGCACCCATCACTTCTTCGTCAGACTTAAATTTCCTTCCTTGAAGGTCCTTCTTGAATTTTGAGAAGAGGAAATAGTGACTGGGAGCTAGATCTGGGCTGTAGGATGGATGATTGATCTCCTTGAAGCCACATTTCTTCACAGCTTCCTTTGCAACAAGAGCTATGTGCACAGGCACTTTGTCGTGAAGAAGGCACACACAAGAGCTCAGCTTTCCTCATCTTTTCTCTTTGATGGAAGCACATAGTCTATGCAGTAGGTTAGCATGGTACTCACCATTTACTGTGGTGTTCCTCTCCTTGAAGTCAATGAAGAATATTGCTTCACAGTCCCAAAAGATTGTGGCCATGATCTTCTTAATCGACTGAGTGACCTTGGCCATTAGAGGTGGTCTTTGCTAGGTTTACGCCACTCTATTGATTCTCTTTTGTACAAGGAATCATAGTAAAGGACCATAGTTTTATCTTCTATAACAACAGTTTGCAGAACTTCTCTCTTGTTGCCATGGCAGAACTCCAAAAATACCTGACAACAGATGGCTTGTTGCTGCTTTGGAACTGAGGAAAGAAGTCTAGGCACCCATATTGTACTAATCTTATTGATGTTTAAATGTTCATGAATAATTCGAAGGACTGTTGTTTTAGAAAGGCCCAAACTTGGTGGTATTTCTGTAACTTTCAGCTGCTGATCTTCCATAATTTCCCCTTCCACAAGAGTGATGTTTTCAGGACTGAACACCTCCAAAAGCCAATATGCACGCTATTCATCTTCAATGCTTTCTCAACCCATTCAAAAAAGTTTGTCCCATTCTTTTATGTAAGGGAATGCTTCCCCATATACACTGTCCAATTGCTGTTTAATTTCATTTGGAGTAAGTCCTGGTTTTGTGAAGAACTTAACAACAGCTCGATACTCCTTTTTGAACATGTTACAATCATTTACACATACCCTTCTTTATGCAACTTATATCTGAACAAATGAACATAGTGGAGAGGAAGTTACAGTTGCAATTACAATAGGAAAGTTAACAAATGAAAACTTTCTTTAGACAGTACAATTAAAAATAGGTGGCTTAGCTCATTTTGATTACAGAATTCAAAAATGCAATCTGTTTTCCCATAACACATTTCATTTTGGCAATATGTTCAATGAAATTGTAAAATTTATAAAAATATTACACAATTTTGGTGTACAGAATTAAAAAATGCATTATGTTTTTCTGTAGCACATCTTGTTTGGCAATATGACAATGTTCAATGAAAATATAATTCTAAAATTTGTAAAAATATTACACACTCATGTACAACTTTTAAAGAAAATAAAGAAGATTAATAAGATGAAAGCATACCTGAATTTGAGAATATATGTTAGTTATCTTGTGTACCCCTTATCTTTTCCCATGGAACTGCAGTACATGTGATTTTCTTGAGTGTTCTCTAGTAGGTTTGTCTCGTACAAGACACCAGCAATAATCGGCCATCATGTGTATGTCCCAACATCCCTGATAGTGTCTTTAACATCTTTCAAATCCTGATCAAACCTTTCACCTTGCTGTTCATTGACAGCTCCTAAATTATACACAAGAAGTGACTTGAAGAAATGAAGCTTCAAACTCATATTACAGCTGAACATTTGAAATTTTCCAGCATATTTGTGACAATTTCTTTGTATTTAGGGTCTTTCATATTGCTCATAAATTTCTTAACAATCTCCCTGAATCCATTCATGCATCATTTTCAATTTTATTCATAGAGCTGTTAAAATTAACATCTTTCATCAATGTCCTTGTCTGTCCATCAAACATTCCCTCTCTGATTTTAGCCTGTGAAATTGATGGAAACTTTGTGCATAAGTACTGGAAGCAAGGGCAGTTTTTGTCAAGTACTTTCACAAATGTTTCATCATGGCAGTTTTATGTTTAATGGAGGGAGTAGATTTTTTTAACGACCAACAAGAGGCACAATAGTAACATTTTTTATCCAAGTTCCAGTTGCTGCCTCTCAGGCCATTGGTCAGTTTCCCAATGTTAGTCCCTAGCCCTGTTATCCCATTTGCAAAGAAAACAAGGAAATTTTATATTCTCCCTGTTGTCCTAGTAACAGACCAATGACCTAAAAGTCACCATATATTTGCCACTCATGTTTGCAGTACTTGATTTTCTTAAGAACATGCTTCAGAGTTTCATAAGACTCTCTTAGGTGCATAGAATGTGTAAACAATTTTGAAGCTAACTTGTTGTCATTATGAAGTAACACTGCCTTAAAACTTCGTTTGGAAGAATCAATTAAAAGATGCCAGTTACTTGGCTCATAAGCTTGCCTGCCCAACTGTTGAATAAGATTACACACATCCATACAAAAGACAAGTTGATCTTATTAATTGATATCATTGTATGATTCAGTTGAATCACACACTCTTAACAAGTTGATCTTCTTCTGCGTAGGGGCTTGTGGAACTGTATTTCCCGATTCCTATACCAAGAAAATGTAACGCCAGGTGATAACAGATTGTTTTCCTGTAGTCTTCAGTCCAGTAATTCACTTTTCTGTTTTGTGAGGCCTAAATCCCTCACCAAATAATTTAACTAAAATTGATTAAGCTGTTGTGGCGAACTGTCAAATTCTTCTGGATCAGAAACCAACTCATAATCAGAAGTCACAGAGCTGCTTTCAGATTCTCTAAAATTGAAGTCTGCTGGTGGTGTAGATATGGGAAGTCCGGGTCCAAGAGGAATAGGCTATGTATCTGAGTTCATATTTGCATATTTAATTCCTGCCTTATTTTTTGTTGTAGCCAGCAACTTTGCGCATGCAAAAGTAACTATCGTCAGGGTGTTCTGCTGCTCTCTCCATATCATTTTTGGAAAGTGGCATTTCCTTTGGTTTTCCTTCACACCAATAACATAATATCTCAACACATCTGTTACATGCAATATGAGGCATGAATGATTTATCCTGACCACCAACTTTCTCTTTGAAATATGAGTAATATAGTTTTTTTGTTTGTGAGTCTATTTTACATACCTTCCCATCAAACATGTAACACCCACAAATGTAATCAAACTTTTGAGGACTTTGTAGACACTGGCTCCTGCATAATCCTGATGTAGAAATCATACTCTAAATTTTATTTTAGCACAATGCATATAGAAGATGAACATGTGTATTAATACAAGTTTTCAGCTCAACTGAATTTGAGGTCTATGATAGCTGTAAATGTAAACATAAATACCTCACAAGAAGACAGACCTAACCCATAGAACAAAATTTATAAGTGCTGGGAATATAAACATAAACATCTGGGTGATAAGGGAGGACAGAAATGAGCAGATTAGGAAGAAAATCAACAACAGATTTAGAATAACGTAATCAAACATAGCAGTAAGCAGTATAAGCTGAATGAAGCACCATAGACATTTATGCACATATCATAGAAACTAGATGTGATAGCAAAAAGCAGACTTCATTTTTTAAATCCGGCCACTGATTTCCATTAAAGTCACACATTTTCCTTTATACTGCAGAATCAATGTTGACCAGTGTTATTTATTAACAGATAAGGTGTGACACCAGATAAGGCTTTTGTGTAGGCGATAACCCTTATCACCAAGACTAGAAACTTATGGACTTACCCTTGTACCATAACATTTTTAAATTGTGCTAGGTTTATGCTTTATTCCAGTAACACTTTTATACCAGTACAACTATAGATTTGTGTTTAATTCTGTATAATACTACTTCATACTTATTGACTTCTGTTGGATTACAATACAGTATTCTTTCTTGAGAAAATTAAGTTAATAGCATAGGTACATGCATTCTTAAATAAATAAGTATACAAAATTAAATCACAAACAAGTACATCATTCAGAATCACTATCAAATGCTTGGAGAGACAGTATTAGATTCAGAATAATTTTAATGCTATTTTTCACAACAATAACAATACTAATTAGCTGAATTGGAACAAAGTTTAACAAAAGATACCAAACACTTGGCTTGGGAAGGTTGGGGGGGATATAGGATAAATAAAGGTACCCAAATTTTAGAGCTGGAATTCAGTCAAAAGGTGTGCATAAATTCATGAAGATATGGTAAATATTATAAGTTAATGTATTTATTTAAAGAAATAGTAAAATTTAAGTATCAAGATTTTGAAAGGGCAAGTGATATTTTTTAATTCTCAGAAATTTTAAAACTAATAATTTGTATTTACACTTTTGTGAAAACAGATTGAAATGGCTAGAAGATGTTCTTTGTACAAAAAGTGATGCCTTGATTTTTTATGTCAATTTTACATATTTTTAAATATTCTAGTTAAAATACACAGTAGCAAGGTAGTTTTATTTAACCCTTGAGTGGTGTTGTGGGCTATATGTAGTCCAAATATTAAACTTTTCTTGTATGCAATTACTATTGCACTTAGAGATGGGGGGGGGGGTACCTTTGGTTAACCTTTCAATCTTCATAATCAGTACATTTTTAGATTTCTGAGACTATATACATTGTTACCAGTTATTAGTAAACTTAGCTGGACTATAATTGTAGTTTGCACAACAATTAGCATTATGATTTTGAGCCAAAAGTCTGCCTTACAGGCAATCCTGAAGTTGAAGTAACTATATCATAGTGGTTAGAAGATATACTAGATGATAGTGAGAAAAGAGATTTGAGTTTGATGACAATGGAGAGTGAAATGAACTAAGTTAGTAAAAATATACACCATGAACACAGACCATAAATCCAATGATGTTGACTCAAATGCAAAAGCAACTATTGCTACCTCAGATAATAACCATGCTAACATACTTCTCAGAATAGAAGAGGGGCCAAAACTCAATCCAGCCTCACAAAATTAGTCAAATAGGCAGGTGCTACTTATGTAGAAGGACTAAAGACAAATTTAAAAGAAGAGTTGTGGCAAATGTTGCAGCAAAAGCTGCAATGATCATTCAAAGTTGATGTGCTTACATGTTGTGAGGAAGAAGAAATGGACATGTAATTGATGTACAGATGTATTTTTTAGTGGTGGCAAATGAGCAAAAAGATGCACAGTGGTTTTATGGTCAAGTTCATTTTATGTTTATGCTTATAGGGGAATCAGGTTAATATCTCTCTTACTTCCATGTGGAACACAGCATAGAGATGGTTTAACACGTGCATCATTAAATACAGAATAATTTTAGCTTTACCTTCCCTGTTCAGTAAGCTGGGCAGAAAGTTTTGCATTCTCAGACTTGTGAAGTGGTTAGCAATGTTCATGAAAATGGAAGCTGAATTACGAAATGCCATAAATATAAATGAGGTTCAAAATCAAAATAGGGTGGTACAGACTATTGGTGTCTTCTCATGAAGCATAAAATGCATAATTAAAGAGCTGAAGGAAATAAAAGCTGGAATGTCTGAAGTTTCCACTCTGCACAAGGTAAGGCCTAGAATGTCACCCAAAGCTACCTTGGACAAACTTAATGAATCCGTAGTTCACAGGACAATAAATGATTTTTACATCATTGAAAAATGTAGACTAATGCTAAAAAAATCCATCAATTTGGATAGTAGCATTTCAACACTGCACAAAATAATTTTGGCTCTGGGTTTCCGCTGGAGAAAAACCAAAAATAATAGGTAGATATTAGTGAAGCATGGAAATATCTGGGAGAAAGGATCGCTTACTTGAGAGCCATGAAAGAAATACAGAGAAGAAGGTTGCCCAATCATCTTCATGGATGAAACCTATGTTCATAGTTCACATACCACCCCATCGGCTTGGAGTGATGATTCTATGGAGGGACTCTTAGCTCCAGTGTCGAAAGGGCAAAGGCTGATTGTGCTACATGCAGGAAGTAAAGATGTTTTGTTGAAAATGCATATCTATGCTAGTCTTGGTTCATCAGAATTAGTGGTGATTATCATGATGATATGAATTAAGCAAATTATAAGAACTGAATAAGAGAACAGCTTTTCCTAATCTTCCTCCTTTAGGCTTCTTGTCACCGACAATTCTCTATACCATAATCCTTTTCCAAAATCCAATACCCAAACCTGAAATGATATCCTGGCTTACTAACCATATGTCCAAACAATAGCTTCAAGAAATTGGCAACTTAAATAATTTAATAAAACCAGAGCTTAAAAATTGATACAAAAAGATTAAATCCAAAGAAACCATATACTAAATTGATGCAATTTTAGAAGTAAAAATCATATAGTTACATGCTTTCCACCCTATCACCCAGAGCTATATCCCATAGAGCTAATATGGGGCTGAGCGAAAAACTGAATTGCAGAGTATAATATCACGTTTCACAAGGAGTATGTTATAAAATTACTAGATGAAAAAATTGCTTCAATTACAAAAGAAGATTGAAAGGCTATTGTGAAAAGGTGAATAGGATAGAAAAACACTATTTTGGAAAAGAAGGTCTGGAATTAGTGATTCATTTAGGTGAAGACAGTGAGTGATGAAAACAGTGAAACAAATTCAGAAGGTGATAATGAGGAACTTTAGATTGGCATAGCTTCCTTGCAAGTGCTAATTCATCAAAGGTGAGAACACAATTTATTGCACAGCTATACCACTCTTATCTTTCTCATTTACATATCAACAGTGACTTGTTTGTTTCATTCAGAAGCTGAGATGTTACTTCCACCACCAATTTCCTAGAAGTGTTTTGGCCAGATAGATACAAGGTCATTTGCCACCTCTATTAAATACATCCAAATTTTTCAGTATTTTATTATTAAATTTCAAAATAATAATAACCAGATTAAATTTTTTATTTAGCTCCTCCCATATAAATGATCATTGCTGTAATTTTGTAAAAACTGGAACAAAACCAAATATAAACAATGTATATTTACAAGTTATTGCTTGTTATATAAATATAATATATCAATATAAAGAATATAAAGTGCTAAGTTTTAAAATAATTGAGACTAATAAATACTCTAGGATGTATTATGTTGTTCATACTATATATATATAAAAAAGAGTATCATACCATGTTTAATTTTTCTAAAGAAAACTGTTAAATAATTGTGTTTAATAAATTATGGTTAAAATTTACATTTATTGACTTCTTTTCTGTTTTGTAGTATCTCAAACTTGACAAAAATAAAACCTTTAAATTTATGATTTGGTAGATTCTGTTTCATTATTATTTGAATCTTAATTGGATTAATGATTTGTATATTGAACATAAAATATATTAAACATAGAAACAAAGCATAAGCCCAGAAATTTTGCAAAAATGATATAAGGGCACTAAAGTTCAAATTAAAATCTGCGCTACTATATAGCGCATGTTACTGCTCATGTTACAAATGATGGGCTGCTCTTGTAGGGTTAATTAAATTAAAATGGACAAATATTAGAAGCAGAAATTGAGAGTCATTAGAAGGAGAATTACAGTCAATGTTCTATACTGCAGGGCTTTCATTATATCTGCTCACATAATGTTTTTCACCTTGGCTGCTATACCCTGTCTATCGAAATCTGATGTACACTGTCAACAAATGTTATATCCTTCCATACTGCTAGAGTGGAACAGTAAGGAAGAGGAAAAGAAAAGGCACTATGACTGAATGATAGAGGAAAGGGAGTAAGGCAGGAACATTGAAACAAACACTTTTCCATTACTTCCATAATGACCAAAATGTATTATCACTGTACTGCAGTTTTATACAAACCTAAAATTACCTGGAAAGTTTCTTACAGCAACTTTATAGATCAATAACCTAAATAATTGGCTAAAATGAGCCAATGTTTTGTAAACTGTTTATAAAAAAGAAGAAATACAATTAGCTAAAAATGTTAATTGGAATACCCACAATACCCACAACAGAATACATAGCAGAATACCCACAACACAACGAATTATCCAACAGTCAGAGATTTGAACTGATGATAAGAACAACCTGTTCTTGAAACTGGTCTACAATAATGACAAGTAAGTGAAGCATAAGAGTGTGTAGTTTGACTGTATCATAAAATGTTTTCAAGAAATACAATGTTTATGCTATAGTAAACATCCATATTCATTTGTTGACATTGCATTATAGCCTTCATTAGACAGAGAATATGCATATCTTTGAATATTCAATAACAAAACCATCTTGAAATCAGCACAAGTGGGGGTTTCAGAATGTAAAATGCACATTAACAATGAAATCAAATATTTTATGTTGCCCTGCCAAACTTAAACATGTCAATCAGGGTATGTTTTCCTGATACAATGCCTGTTTAGTCAAAGGAGGAGGACAACTGCAACACAATTTTAAATGTGGAGTTGAAGAAAAGACTTGCAAGCTGTGACACACTTAGTAGTCGAGATGTGCAGCACTGCGTGAGGAGACAAGTTTTAAAACTTGGTATGAAAGTATCTAACATTATGATTTTTTATTTTTATTTTAATTTAACTCTATACAAACATTGTCACTTCTCGTGGTCTAGTATTAACCAAATTTTCCTTTGTAGGCTCAAGGTTGTAGGTTCAAACACAGTCAGAATTGATGGATTTTTTTATGGCATAAAATTTTAAGAATGACTTCCTTTGGAAGGGAAGTAAAGTCATTTATAGCACTTAAAAGAATTTCAGCCTGAAGAAAGAGACCTCTGAACAAAATTTATTGACTATTTCATGCCCTGAATTGAATGGGCTGCTAATAACCAGAGACATTAAAGAATAAAACCTAAACCTTGAACATATTTTTTAAAGGAAACATGCTTAAAAATCTTCCTTTAACTGAGGAAAAATCTGGCAATCCTAATTTTAGTACCAAAGAATAGGTGCTTTGGGATAACTATCCTCTGAAATTAATGTACTTGTTTCTTTAGATTATTAACTTTTATCCTTTTTCTGAATTGCTGCATTAAAGGTTTTCATTGCTCTAGGATGAAATGATTGAAATGAATAAGTGTGATTTCAATTAAATATCTATTATATAGTATTTTTATATCTATGATATGTGAAAAGCTTAAAGGTATATTTTACAATAGTTAGATAGTGTTTGCAGAAAGAAGATATGAGGATTCAAGTTTTCTTACTCATATATTTTGATTTTGGTGCTCACCAGAAAATCGTACATTGGAACATGACTTTTAATGGCATATGAGAGAAATGAGAAAACACACTTAGTCTATATTTGACATATAACCCATAATTAACATAAAACTACTACATAGCAAAATTTTCATAAAGTAATGGGTGAAGCATACGAAACTAGCCTAGTCACACCTGTATAACTGTGAACTTAGATAGCAGTCTATTATCTTACAAAAGTTCAAAAGATATGACTTTCTATATGTTTGTTTCCACAAACAAATTTAATTATTTTGTGAGTGCTATTTTCTAGAAATAAACCTTTTTTATTTGTTTTAATGCCCAAAAATGTTATTAAAATTATTTTAAAATTAAATTAGAAATTATTAAATTATAGTTTTCTTAAAAAGATAAAAATCTAAGTTATTAAATTTCTTTTAAATCACTCAATAATATTAGATTTACATGATAACAAGGCAGAATAATGGATATTAAGAACATCTTACAATTTTTGCAAAAATTGTAAGCATGATACCTCTCCATGCCTTCATATTGTGTGCATCTACAGGGTCTGTCATGACTTGAGTTGCCTACTTCACAATGGAACTAACCACCAAGGGTGGCTGAGATTGTTAAGGATCGGACTCATGAGCAGAAGGTCTGAGGTTTGAATCCCGCCAGGACTGTCCTCCCTGACTGGGGTTTTTTCCAAGTTTTCCTCAGTCCTCATAATTGGCAAATGCTGGGGAGGTATCCTAAGCTATGGCCTGGAATGTTTCCTTCCTTAAAAAATATCCTTTCCCAATTTATCATTTCATCTCATCTATTATCAGTGTTCACTGCCTGTGATGCCTCAGTAGTAAAAACGGGTGTTAAACACTACTTAAAAAAACAAACAAACAAACAAACCAAAAACAAACAAAAAAAACAAACAAACAAACAATGGAACTACCAGTGAATTGAATATTATATTCCTGAACTGATTTAAGTTTCATGATTGCAGTATGTTTACAATGAACATTTAAAGCAAAATTAAGCATGTACTTTATGATAGGAGATGTTTAAAATGTTGTCCTCTTCCATCCAAACATTTGGCATCACTTAAGGAAATTTTCATTGACATATATCAGTTCAATGGCCAAAATGAAGTAAATTTCTCATTTGATATTTTCTTTCACTTCTTCATACATCACCTTATTTTTTACATAAAAATCACATATAATTAATCTAGTTTCTCCTCAGCAAGCACACGCCTTCTTAACCTTTGCTAATTCAGAATATAGCCAGTTTCTCTAAATTTATTTACAAGTTTTTTCATGGCATCGTTATATGGAGCAGATGCACCTGTATATTCTGTTAAAAACTGTCTTCTTGCTTCCCTGTAAGAATGTGTTTTCACATATGAATTATACATAAAATTTCTTTGTTGTATTAAATCTATATATGTTGAACATTATGAAAAGTACAGCTAAGCACAGATAACACCTGTAACAATCTACAGTAAAGCACTTTATAAGTATGACCAAAATTTATTCTTAATTAGACTGTGAGTCTATTTAATATTCTTATGCTCCACTTACCATTGAATTATACAGAACATGTTTCACAGGCCTTCACCACATTATCAGCTACGTGTTGACAGGTTCTGTATAATTCAGTGGTAAGTGGAGCATAAAAGTATTAAATTGACTCAATATTTAATTAAGAATAAATTAATTTCTTCACTGTATTAATTCCGACATGAAATTTAATTTAATGACCACAATTGTTCAAATGAACTCTTAATGCTGCTGCAGTGAGACTGAAATGATCTGGAATGCATTAATATAACATGTACAAAACCATATGCAACCACAGCTGGAGTTACCATTGTGACTGGCTGGTGAACCAACTTCATGAAGTGGGCAACTCAATCACGAAAAACCCTGTATATTATGTCTTTATGAATGTAAATAATTCTGTTATATACAACAACGATTTACCTAAAATCTTAGCTGTTAAAAAATGGTATTGTGCTAGATATATTTCACTTCTTTGGTGTACTGTAATTGCTAAGTCACAGACCTAAAATAAGTCAAATTTTTAAAGATAAGAAACCTATAACAATATGGACTATACTTACTGTGATGGGCTCAGCATATTGTTGTTATTATTGAGTATATCACCATCCTGCTGTTCTTGCTCCAGGCAGCGAGATTTTCGTCTTAGTGATGGACGAGAAAGTTTCCATGAGCAAACACGTTGGACTCGAGGAGTGCTGTAACAGATTAATGTTCTTTAGGAAGAATATTTTCTTATTAATAATTAAAATAGACTTTTATATTTTGCAATTCTTTGACAAAAACAAGGGAAGTCCAAGAAAGCAAAAGAAATTTTAGGATTGTTATATATATCAGTTTCTGTTTTATAATACTCCAATTCAGTTTGATTTATGATGAACATGTAAATGTATGGCTAATTTAAAATAATGAGAATATATTGGAAAAAAGAAAAGATAATAATTGCTGATTTATTTTATTATTTTGTGTATTTTCTTTGGTATTTATGATTTCTTGTTTTTTCTATATTTTGTTCATTGTTGGTGTTGTTCCTTTTTTGATTTCTCTTTACAATCAGCATCTGCAATGGATCACTATGTGATCTAAAGCCTTTACATACCTTCTTCAGATGCATGGTTCTAACGGTAAACTATTTTATGTTAATGCATTCTACCTGGGAGTGGGAGTCTGTTGTTGAGGAGAATCTTTGCGAGATGAAGAACTGGAATTGCTGACAGTAACTAGTGACACTCTCCGACCTGGAGGCTGCAAGTTGTTGAACTTGTTATTTGGTAGTTTCAGTAGACCTGGTATACTGTGTTGAGACTGTAATAAAGCCTGTATTTCACAACTGCATCAATAATGATAAAATATACTACTGCCAATTAGCATTTCAAGTATACTACTGATTAACATTTTAAAAAATTGAGTCGAAATTGTAACATACACACCACTAAAATTCAATAAAATGGAAGACTAGTTTTTATTGAATTTTAGTGGTGTGTATGTTACAATTTCCACTCAATTTTTAAAATGTTAATATTTGACACCACTGTTACAAAAGTTCACTATATTTTATATACTACTGATGTTAATACACATAATCAATATGAAGTATTGTGTTAAAATCAATTATTTTATGTTAAATTTTCCAACATAAAACTGTTAAGAATATCTATTTCATTTTAATCAGAATATTTCATTATAAAAAGCAGAAAAACGGACAGTGAATGTTATAATGGGTAAATATGCTTCCATTTTAATAATTTTTTATACAAAACATGTTTATTTATTAAAACATATCATGGAACATGTACAGAAAAGCCATATGCATTCAGCTAGTATATAATATACTTACTGAAGAGCGGTCGATGGAATCAATGGAGGTTGAGCTAGCATAGAGTGCAGGGGCCACCAGGCGATTATTGAAGTCCCTCATAGAGGCATCCAGTGTGGTGTTTGGTGAGTCCTGAGGTGTAGCCACAGTATGTGTGATGATTGGAGGCACTGGTTGGTTCAACATCTTGCTTTCTGAAATTATATATTTTCTTGAATGATGCAATTAAAAATACAAATGTGCATTATTAATATAACATTTATTTTTTATCTAGTGTAGCCATTATAAATGTTAGGAAAATAACTGTTTCTAAGAAACAAATTATCCAGTTATATATTAATACCATACAACTAATGAAACCTATTATATTATGAAGTTGCACAGAATTGCACTTTTGCAATTCATTCATCAGAAGTGCCAAACATCATCAACAAATACTATTTTTTGATTTATTTCAGCAATTAATTATATACTCAAATTTACATTTTTCCTCGCTACCTTTGCAACTATTTAAATAACTTCCTAATTATATCAATTTGTTAACTATACATTTTCAATCCATTTTCAGCAGACCACATTACAATTTAATTTACATAAGCATACAAGGAATTTAAAAGTGTGGGAGTACCAAAACTGAGATTCTCCCATCTCTTAACCACTAGGTTATATGTGTGGTAAAGAACCCCTAATATAAATTACTAATTTTCATCACTGCCTCTGCTATCAAGCTCCTTCCTTATACTTCTCCACTTATCCCTTAATTTTCCTAAAAATTCCCCTATCTTATTCATTTTCTCTACTCTCTATCTGTTAACATTTTTGTTGCTACTATTTCTTCTTGTAATTTTCCATCCCAAATACTATAACTCCACCCTTGTGCCATTTTGCATTTAATTAAACAATGGAACTGACTTTCCACTTTCCCACACATAATGCATCCTTCTTTACAATTTATCCTTAATCCTTTTAGAAATAATACCCTTGTATGCATCCAAGAAAAACCTATTCTTCCAAATTTCTTTTAACACTTTATATAAATCTAATGAATTTTTATCCTATAAGTTAGCCCAGATCTCTTGCCTTTCAATGTATTCCAGCCTCTGCCTTACTTCTTTCCAAAATTCACAAACATTATTTTCACCCTATCACCATATACCTCCCATTCCAATTTCTTCTAATAGTTTTCTCACCTCTCCAAGCCAACACTCTCTTCCCAATATATTTCTTTGATGCGTAAGACATTCTTTTAGTACATCATTATTGTCTAGAACAAATATTCCCAGTTTCTGAGATAGGAGATTTTTTATTGAGTCCACCTTATCACATTTGCAATCAAAGTGCAAGTAAGAGAAGCAACAGGTTAGTCTTCAAGACAAAATTTTGATTGTTGGTCCTGAGTCTAGCTCGTGTCATTTTGTATGTATGAAGCAGTAAAACTCTTTTGAAATGTTATTTGAACAGAAATTGATTTAAAAACTTGATACTGACCCCAAAGATTTGTATGATGCAGCTATGAGTGTTTACTTCGTTCTTTTGGGAGACTTCATTACAGAAGTCATCCCCAAATCAACTAACTACATCGCAGTCCATCACAGATGCTGAATGCTACAACCTAAACTGTATTATCAATAATGTGATAATACCAAGTGCAAATATGATTTTTCTTCTCTCATTTTCCAGTATACTTTCAAATCATCTTTTTGAATTTCTCAGTATTCTTATTTTATGGTTTCTAGTAGGCACATGATACATATTCAGTCTTAGCTTTTAAGAAAATTAATTTTAGAGTCCTCCCAACTGTTGAAAATGAAACATTCTCCTTTTGATTCCAAAATACATTTCTTCAAATTGTGGATTCATAATTTTGAGAATGGTTGCTGATCTCTTTAAGACTAAGATTTATCTATAATCAGCCTTAGCCTCTTTCTAGATGATAATGTAAACATGAGATATTTCTTAAAATGCTAATTGGAAGTTGTACAGTAAAGCTAATCATATTATTAAGAAAATTATATGATTAAGTCAAACTACACACTCTTATTAGCTCCACTAACTTGCTATAATGTATAACATGTAAAACATGTTTAAGATGCAGAAACTTATTAAAGAAAGCACAACACTTTCAGTAGGAAAAGATAAGATAATTTTTAAAAAATTCACATATCCTTGGGCTATGCACAAATTTTAAAATATTCCAAAATATTTTAATATCATATTGCCACAAATAAACAGATTTAATGTTAAAAATCTCCTGAATGATAAAATTAATGAAAGTATTCCACCGGAGAAAAAAAGCAGATATTTACCAAATAAGATGTGTAGAATGCAAAAAAGTCTATATTGGAAAAACAAAGAGAAACATAGGCACATGGAAAAAGAATCCTTTAGGAACATAAAATACTAACAAATGGAGAAATCAACAGTAGTATCTCATTTCTGGACAGAAATTCATGACACAGTGAAAAAAGCAAATTTATTAAAACCAGTACAGGGACCTACAGAGATAACAAAATTAAAATCTACATTTATAAATACAGAAACAGATTAATAAACTTTGACACTTCCAGGTGTGAAAACATAAACTTTAAATTCTTCACACCTCTACCAAGCAGAATATACATCCCCCAAATGCAAAATAAATTATACTTATGTGCATATATGTCTATGCTGCTAAATTCATTCAGCTTATACTGCTTACTGCTACATTTCGTTATGTTATTCTGAACCTGTTGTTGATTTTCTTCCTAATCAGCTCATTTCTGTCCTCCCTTATCACCTGGATGTTTATGTTTATATTCCTAGCACTTATCAGTTTTGTTCTATGGGTTAGGTCTGTCTTCTTCGAGGTATTTATGTTTACATTCAGCTATCATAGGCCTCAAATTCAGTTGAGCTGAAAATTTGTGTTAATACGCATGTTCATCTTCAATATGTGTAGTGCTAAAATAAAACTTAAAGTATGACTTCTACACCAGGATTATGCAGGAGAGAGTGTTTACAAAGTTCTCAGAAGTATTGTTACATTTGTGGGTGTTACATGTTTGATGGGAAGGTATGTAAAAATAGACTCACAAACAAAAAAACTATATTACTCATTGTATAAAATATAGTGAACTTTTATAACAGTGGTGTCAAATATTAACATTTTTAAAAAACTGAGTCGAAATTGTAACATACACACCACTAAAATTCAATAAAATGGAAGACTAGTTTCAGGAGCCATTGCTCCTATCATCAGTTCCTGGTCGACTGCCGGTCTCGTTGTTTGTGGTAGGTCGATTCATCTCTGGTGGAGGTTTAATGAACTTTTGTATTAGTACATCACTTGGCAGGATTTTGAAATTAAAAACTTTCTCTTTATTCTTCCAAATATAGATGTTTTCCCAGACTGTAAGTTCAGTTTTTCCTTTAATATTTTTAAGTAATTTGGGGTTTTTATTAATGTTATGTTGTTCTTTCCAAAAGTGCCAAGCTATGGCCGATTTTTCTTCTTGTTTTTGGTTTATATTCCTAATGTGTTCTTTAGCTCTTGTTTTTGTTTCTTTTGGTCTTTCCAACATAATTCCCCCCCCCCCCCCACAATCATTGCAGTTCATCTGATATATTCCTGATTTATCTTCTTCTTGTAAATTATCTTATTTTTGTCTTCAGTTAAGGATATTTTTAATGGAATGATTTTTTTTTTTTTGAGCCAAAACAATGTTGTATCTTTTAAAAATCTTTTGAAATTTATGAAAGGCTGATGGGTGGTACGTGAATGTATGTTCTGTTTTTCTCTTTGATGGGAGTAAGTGTAGTGGTGTCTCTAATTTTCTTTTTATTCTTTGCTCTGTCTATTTTCTTGTGCACAACTTCTTGTTTGAAGCCATTTTCTATAGCTATATCCATTATATTATTCATTTCCAGTTCATATTCCTCTTTGTCCATTGGAACATTAACCAGTCTGTGGGGAACTGGATTAAAACTGTTATATTTCATGTAATTATCCGTGTGTGTAGGTTTTCTGTATATGCCAAAGTTTAGGTGATTTTCTTTTTTTTAATTATCTTAATATCCAACATAATTATATAATATATAATAATAATAATAATATATAATTATAATAATATAATATAATTATAATAATATTATAATAATAATATCCATAATAGCTTAGCACTTTTGGAAAGAACAACATAACATTAATAAAAACCTCAAATTACTTAAAAATATTAAAGGAAAAACTGAACTTACAGTCTGGGAAAACATCTATATTTGGAAGAATAAAGAGAAAGTTTTTAATTTTGAAATCCCGCCAAGTGATGTACTAATACAAAGTTCATTAAATCTCCACCAGAGATGAATTGACCTACCACAAACAACGAGACCGGCAGTCGACCAGGAACTGATGATAGGAGCAATGGCTCCTGAAACTAGTCTTCCATTTTATTGAATTTTAGTGGTGTGTATGTTACAATTTCGACTCAATTTTTTAAAAATGTTTATATTACTCATATTTCAAAGAGAAAGTTGGTGGGCAGGATAAATCATTCATGCCTCATATTGCATGTAACAGATGTGTTTGTGATATTATGTTATTGGTGTGAAGGAAAACCAAAGGAAATGCCGTTTGCCAAAAATGATATGGAGAGAGCAGCAGAACACTGCGACGATTGTTACTTTTGCATGCGCAAAGTTGCTGGCTACAACAAAAAATAAGGCAGGAATTAAATATGCAAATATGAACTCGGATACATAGCCTATTTCTCGTGGACCCGGACTTCCCATATCTACACTACCAGCAGACTTCAATTTTAGAGAATCTGAAAGCAGCTCTGTGACTTCTGATTATGAGTTGGTTTCTGATACAGAAGAATTTGACAGTTCGCCACAACAGCTTAATCAATTTTAGTTAAATGATTTGGTGAGGGATTTAGGCCTCACAAAACAGAAAAGTGAATTACTGGACTGAAGACTACAGGAGAACAATCTGTTATCACCTGGCGTTACATTTTCTTGGTATAGGAATCGGGAAATACAGTTTCACAAGCCCCTACACAGAAGAAGATCAACTTGTTAAGAGTGTGTAGTTCAACTGTATCATACAATGATATCAATTAATAAGATCAACTTGTGTTTGTGTGGATGTGTGTAATCTTATTCAACAGTTGGGCAGGCAAGCTTATGAGCCAAGTAACTGGCATCTTTTAATTGATTCTTCCAAACGAAGTCTTAAGGCAGTGTTACTTCATAATGACAACAAGTTAGCTTCAAAACTGTTTACACATTCTATGAACCTAAGAGAGTCTTATGAAACTCTGAAGCATGTCTTAAGAAATTCAAGTACCGTAACCATGAGTGGCAAATATGTGGTGACTTGTGACATTTGTCTGTTACTAGGACAACAGGGAGAATATAAAATTTCCTTGTTTTCTTTGCAAATGGGATAACAGGGCTAGGGACTAACATTGGGAAACTGACCAATAGCCTGGGAGGCAGCAACAGGAACGTGGATCAAAAATGTAACTATTGTGCCTCTTGTTGGTCGTTAAAAAAATCTACTCCCTCCATTAAACATAAACTACCATGATGAAACATTTATGAAAGTACTTGACAAAAACTGCTCTTGCTTCCAGTACTTATGCACAAAGTTTCCATCAATATCACAGGCTAAAATCAGAGAGGGAGTGTTTGATGGACAGACAAGGAAATTGATGAAAGATGTTAATTTAAGCAGCTCTATGAATAAAATTGAAAATAATGCATGAATGGATTCAGAGAGATTGTTAAGAAATTTATGAGCAATATGAAAGACCCTCAATACAAAGAAATTGTCACAAATATGCTGGAAAATTTCAAATGCTCAGCTGTAATGTGAGTTTGAAGCTTCATTTCTTCAAGTCACTTCTTGATTACGTCCTGTCTAATTTAGGAGCTGTCAATGAACAGCAAGGTGAAAGGTTTGATCAGGACTTGAAAGATGTTAAAGACACTATCAGGGATGTTGGGAATAACACATGATGGCCGATTACTGCTGTTGTCTTGTACGAGACAAACCTACCAGAGAACACTCAAGAAAATCACATACACTGTAGTTCCATGGGAAAAGATAAGGGGTACACAAGATAACTAACATATATTCTCAAATTCAGGTACGCTTTCATCTTATTAATCTTCTTTATTTTCTTTAAAAGTTTTATATGAGTGTGTAATATTTTTACAAATTTTACAATTATATTTTCATTGAACATTGTCATATTGCCAAACAAGATGTGCTACAGAAAAACATAATGCATTTTTTAATTCTGTACACCAAAATTAGCAAAAGTCACCTATTTTTAATTGTACTGCAGAAAGAAAGTTTTCATTTGTAACCTAGTATTATCCAGCAGGACAGTTATTGAGGATGTGGACGAATATCTGCAAAACAAGTTCCACATTTAAAGAAGTTAGTGGAGTCAATAAGAGTGTGTAGTTTGACTCAATCATATAATCTTAATTATTAGATAATGCAATGAATTTATTTTGAATAATTTGAAATTTTAAGAGTAGGGTTCTTTCATTTCTGGTACAGATTAAATACTTTTTATCACTTAATTTCCAGAAATATCATAAAAAAAATATTGCTCCACACTTTCAAAAGATAATCCAAAGAATGAATAGCTAAAAAAGTAGATTTTTAGAAATGAGCATTATGTGATACTAATCAATGTCTACTCAAAGGCTTGTGAATTACAGCATTAGCTGTATTTTGATTATTCAAACTTAAATGAGAGAGGGAGTGGGAGAGAAATATTAAATATAAATAAAATGAAATGGGGCAAATAGTAAATGTAATACGGGACCCACTGAAGTTTAGTTGGATACAAAACTTAAAAAGTTTGCAGGTAATGGAAAGGAAGAAATGGAATAGCATCTGGACAGAAGAGAGAAGTAAAACAAACCGTGAGAAAATGAAGAATTATTGGAATGTCAAAAAGGAAGTGCAAAAAAAGAAATGAAAATATATGGATTGGGTTACTTTACATGCTCCCTAGATCCATGTCCTGAAATAAAAAAAATTAAACAAAAATGATGAGATTGGGAGCAAATATATAAAAAACAAATAAGAGCCTAAAATACTATAAATAAAAAGGAAAACAGAAGGACGACAGTGAGGGAACAAAAAAAGACACAGAGAGAGAGAAACTTTTTAAAGGCACCACACCAACAAAGGCCAAAAGGAGGATAGTGAGAAAGGGAAAAAAAAGCGTGAAAAATTTTTTTTCAGAGGCACTCTGTAATTGTCTGCAGTTAAATAATGAAGTAAACATGGGTTGCATTGATAACTTACATGTATCACTTCAAGTATTTGGTATGTAATAAAGTAAATGAATGTTAAAGGTAAATGGTGACCTATGAGAAATGCTTGACCTAATATGTTATTCTTGTTAATTTTGAAAAATACCTTTCTGGATGTTGCATTTTGGTTCACACTCAGTTTCTTGGCGCCAGCTGTTTTTATCACGTTGACCATTTTCTGTTTTGCATAGTTCATCAGCACTGCGCCATTTATTCTTCATATCCTGTTGATGCTGAAATAGATACAGGGTTTGTTTTCTGTCACATACCGTAATACTTTATAAGAATTAAAGGGTGACTCCTTCATTACATGGGACTAGCACTTGTACTGGGCATCCTATAGTTGTTAGCAATGAAGAATATAATTCCCATTAATGATATGGAGCACCAATCATTAAATTTATATATTTTAAGCTGTATACGCTTACACCTACTAAGCAATTAAATGATGAAACAGTTGACAGGCTACATTCAAGTAGTTCTGATGTCTGCTGACAAAATTAAAAATAATCTACTATAGTTTTTTTTGAGAAAGAAATGCTATTTAATGACAGATGTGGTTATAGCAAAAATTAATTCTTTTATTTTAAATCTCTTATAGCTATCAAAGAGAAGCAAAGAAAGCGAATGGCTGGGAGGAAAAGAGAGTGAGAAAAGATATAGAAGAAGTTGGAATGGGGGATATGTGACAACAAGGAGAAAGAAATATGATAGGATTCTAGGAGGAAGTGAGAAGGATGGACCTTATAGAAAAAACAGAAGGCTTTGGAACAGTTTTCAAGATAAAAAGCCATTGAAATTGTATACAGTAATAAAAAAGAACTGAGGTAGGGAGAAATATGTGGACTGTTGTTATAGGTGGGAGAGGAAAGACTTTGATTGGATGAGATCAGGTATAATGTTTTTGAAAGACTACAAGAAAAGTACTATGGAGGAATGTGTTGTGTAATGGAAGAAAGGAAAGTTAAAGATGGAGGAAATATGAGAACAAAATGGCAAATGGGGCAAGAAGAATTTATAGCTATAACAATGTTAGCAGACTGTGGAGGGGAAAGAATAGTCTGTAGTGCAGCAGGGCCTGCCATTTAGGGGGCCAGGGAAATATCATTTTATTCCTCTACAATCTAGTACAAAAAATTTAAATATATATTTACATTTATATTTCAGTATAAATGATTATTTCACAAAAATTTAAGGACATGAATTTACCCATAATCTGTATATTACATTCAGAGTATTGTAACAACACATCATGCATTATTCAGTTACATTAATTTCTACTTCATCATATCAACACACTGTGCCAGATGGGCAGCCAGTCCAGCACCTATTATTATAATTTTAAAGAATAAAATAGTCATCTATATTAAATACATTATTATAATTTTAAAGAATAAAATAGTCATCTATATTAAATACTTTCACATCAAATATATACATTTACAATTAGAAGACTTGAGTAAGACCACTATAACTGTTTTATATATACTGACATTTTGAACATTTTCTATTAGACCATAATTAACTCACATTTACATTTATATTTAGAATCAATTATCTGTAATGTTTGTGTTGTTCAGATTAGTTTTCTGTATAGCAGAACAATTCCTATATCCTCTTGGTTCTCTCACATTCATATCGAATATCAATATAATGTAGTGAAGTATAATATATGCACAAATATTTAAAAGACAAGAGAGGAAAACTGTGCATGGCATTTGTTGACTTACAGAAAGAATATGATTGCATAGAGTTACAATTGTTACGGAATAGATTACTGAGCAAGGGAGTAAGTTTTCATATGGTAAATATTCTTACAGCATTATATATTTCCCCTTCTCTGTGAAAGCTGGGGAAGGAATGGTAATAAGAGAAATAATTCAAGAGAAAGGATGAAGGCAAGGGTGTAAGTTTAGCCCAGTGCTATTTAATTTGTTTATTGATGACATTTTAACAGAGATAAAAAAAGAGTGACAATTCATTGCTAGTTTCAGTAGTCACAATCCCGGGGTTATTATTTGCAGATGACTTGGTTGTTGAATCCATCTCAACAATTGACTTAAAGCAATCCTTGCAGGAAATAAGACAAATACTGTAAAGATTGGAGCCTGAAGGTAAACCAGAGAAGATTCAAATACTAGTATTCAAGGAAGGAGCAAAATTCAGTAAATATGAGAAGTGGAGGAAAGGAGATAAAGAATATAAGATAGTTAAATATTGCATTTATTTAGGAGTTAAAATAGATGGGAGTGGCAAATGAAAAGCAAAAGGGAAAGGAGCAATGTCAGTGGTTAGAGGTTGTAAATATCAAATACCAGATATAAATGTTGAGGGCTGGAAAAAATATATTGTATGATGGTTGAGATAAAAATGTTACATGGTATTCAAATATGGGGACTGGAAGGAGAATGGGAAATTGTGAATGTTGTGCATAGGATGTTTTGTAGAGAAATTTTAGGTGTACCTTGTACAACAGCAAAGGAAGCTGCACAAATTGAAATGGGAAGAGTAGCAAGAAAAGGTATGATTATGGAAAGAGCTCTCAAATATTGGTTCAGAATCCTAAACTTAGATGAAAGAAATTTGTTAAGGAAATGCTTAGAATTTCAAAAAAAGAGTCTAAGGAGCAATGGATGGAGTAATAGTTTTATGATAATTCTGGAGAACAATGGATGGGGGACATTTGGAGGAGGAGGAGGAGGAGGAGGAGGGGGGATCAATGTAAAGGGTTTTTGGAAAGTAGTAAGAAAGAGATTGGAAGATATACAAATACAAAAATAGTTTAGAGAGATAGCAGGTAAAAGATCTTTAATATTTTATATACCGATATAAAATAAATGGGAAAGAGAGAAGTATATTGATAAAACAAATAAAGAACAAAGAGAGGGCATTGCATGGTTAAGAGCAGGTGTGTGGAGATTAAAAGGAATAAGGAAAGGGTTTCCTCAGAATCAATGTCCAATATGTGGGGGAAAGGGAGATATGGAACATATAGTATTTGAGTGTAAAGGGATGGGACTCTGCAGGAAAAAGTTTATAAATGAGAAGTGGTTTAAATTAGATAGAAAAATAGCCTTAATGAAAATCTTTAGTAAAGATGGCAGGAATGTAAGGGAGTTCGTGAGCAAAGTTAAAAATAAATGGAATTGGGTATTAAGAAGGGAAGTAAATCAAATAACTTGAAGGGTTGCATTTGATTAATTATATTAGGATGTAGAAAAAGGTGATTATGGTTGGGAGCGGGTTATAATTTTATTAAATTTAAAATGTAGCATTTAGTATGCATTTGAGAAATAAAGTCATTATTAGTTTGTAGAGGCTGTAACTAGCTAACAAAATAATGGTATTGGTATAGTAATGGAAAATGTTTATTTAGAATCTTGGATTGGGTTGGAGCCTGTCCCTTGGAATTCCAGTAGGCTGCAGCTGATGAAACCGGGACTGGGAAGTGATGCAATCAAAGTGGAAATATTGTATTTGTTCAATTATATTAGAACTTAGATAAAAGTGATAGAATAAAACCAATTATTGTATTAATATTTTTTGTAATTGTGAGGGGGCACACCCTAAAATGGCCTGGGCCAGATAGGTGGAGGTCCCCTGGTAGTTTGTATTTGTATTTGTTCTTAGCATATCAATAAATTTCAATTTCATTTTCATATAATGTATGCATGTGTTTTAAGTTTACATATTTCTTAATTTTCCTGATTTAACATTAGCTCAATAGATTGAGGTTTTGGATTTTGGGCCCAAATTAGCCCTTCAGGGGGACACAACAATTTTACATTATTCTACTGGTTTAAAATATGTATTAAAAGTTGTACAATAAGTGTAGACATAGGGATCAAAACATATTAATAGCCTGGGAAGTTGAGTTGACAGAACCTGGGATACAGCTGATGCTAGATTGATGAACAAGTTGTAGGAATTCATGTTATAATTACACTAAGTTTTAAACTAACATCTTTATCTGAGAGAAAGCATGTGGAAGTCAGACTGGTCTAAGACATACACTGATTGTTCTAGTAACCATGGTTTGAATCAAACATTTTGACGAGAGAGCAGAAGTTTAAGTGCTATATACTAACATAATTATATTTAACCTTATATAAAAAAAATTAATAATAATAGGAAGCCGGATGATTAGTCAAAAAGAAAAACTTTTTGAATCTGTATATATTCTAAATAATAAGACTACACTCTCTGAATTTACAGGAACAGTTTTCTTTGATGTGACGAAAATCTGGAAGACTCTTTTCTATGTGGGATGTCTGTTGCAGAATGATGTCCATTACTCCCATCTCTGCTGAAAACCACTTGGCAGGAAAGGAAAATCTTTTAGACATGGTCCATTAATGACCAAAAACATCACAGATGCTAGTGTTTTGTTTGCATTTGATTCCAGAGTTTGGTAAAAGTGTTATTCATGACACTAAAACTCCTTTCACTTTCTGTGGAAGACACTGGTGTTATTTGTATCCATTGCATCATCAGTTCTCTTAATGTTTAATGGATAAATTCCCTTTTTTTCACTTTTGTAATCTGGCAAAATTCTTTCAAAATTTTCAGAAATATAGGAGTGTTATTTGTTTGAAGGACTAATTTTAAAGTGATAAAGTGATAAACCTGGTTTTTTCATTACCAAATAACATTAATTAATTTTCCTTCTGTAGTCACTATATTTTATTTAAAACCTCACACTCTTTAAAAAATGAACCAACATTGGAAAATCTTGCAGGCATATTGTCCACTATTCTTGAAGAAATTGGTCCTTGAAGTTTGTGAATGGTATTTTAGCTGTGTTCAAAGGTTTGGAGATAGGGTGACTTTTGAATGCTTTTGTGCTGAATATTCAACTTGGACAGCTTGAGGATAAACCCATTTTTTTCCTTCATTGTAGTTAATGCATCAATGCAAAGTTTTATTTCTGAAGAAGTAGTTACAGCATCAGAGTTTCTAAAATGCAGATACAATGCAGATTCCAGAACATCCCTAAAAAGAACCAGTTCCATGATGACATTCCATGAAGCCATTTTCTGGAGCAATTCATGAAATATTGCTCTGCTTTGTGAAAGCAGTAGATGATAGTTTTCTCTGCTTGTAAAATACTGGATATGTTATGTATAACTTGACATTACAGCTGTCATGGTATCGCATGAGGATGCTACTAAATGAATATCAAATATTCTTCCCATTTTTTTTTTAATTTCAAGTCCCAATACTTTGGCAGTTTCAGTCAATTGAAGTAAATTTTTTGACCTTCCAGAAAAAGTGTGAAAACATTATGTCCACGAAGGACTTGAAATGGAGCAGAACAGACATAGTATCTATTACATCATGTACTGCAGGTTCCAGTTTATGATTTAAACAATGAATAACAACAATATTAGGATTATTTTTATTATAAATGTATGTAGCTGCTCCTTGGAAAATTTCTTGTAAATTTGTGGCTTCATCTGAAGCTACTGCTTAGATAAAAATCTCTTCAGAAGTACTAATTTTAATAAACAGATATAATACTGTCAGCAATGACTTTTCCTGTTGAATTTAACTCTTACTATATCTCAGAAATAGCTGCATGATGAACCATAGATGCAATGAGCATAGACAATTACTTGAAGTGCTATTAGAACTAATACAGTGAAGCAAATCATATAATTAAATTATTGTATGATTGAGTCGAACAACACTTGTGGCTTCATTTACTTGTATATATTTAGAATATGTAAGTGAAGCCACAAGAGTCATACAGTAATTTAATTATAAACATGATTCATTTGATTAATTACTGCTTTCATCAACAAAAATGCTGAAAACACAACAGGTATCAATTATGAGCTTTGATAGGAAAGATGACATATGTTTACTAATGAAATATATTATATTTGCAAAAGCTTGATCTGAATGAAGCATGCTTCTAACATCTAATTTGTTCAACACTATTTACATGAAAAGTAAGAATGGTTCACTTTCTTTACATGTAAAATAAGCTATTTTAAAAAGTGCACAGTAATTTGTAATTTCTTTAGATTTTTTCTTTTCATTATCTGAAATCTTCAGGAGAAATTTATTAATTCCTCTTTTTGTTTTGTTTTCTTTCTTTCAAAATCGATTCACACTTCAAGTGAAATTTACTCCTCCTGTGATCAATAATTTTATAACTCTTCATTGTTGCTTGCATTCAACGTTTGACAAAAGTTCTATCAATATGCATTTTACTGCTTTTAATAGCACTGTGATTTTGAATTTCTGAACAGTACAATCATAGAACCATTTGATGAAAGAAGGGCAATTTGTTTTCTATTTTTTGAATCTCACTTTGTCTATAAATACCCTGATTAGACTACCAAACTTAATATCACAATTTCCACTATATGTTTCACCGACACTTATCCCTGTCACTGCTGGAATTTTTACCTGTTGAGTAGAAGATGTAAACTTATTACTTGATGCTTGAGACTTTGATAGATCTATACCATTTGAGTCTGTTACTTTATGCTTTTTTTTATCAAAAGTTTATGTCAACCAATTATAAATAACATCTTTATCCTGAAAAGATAATCTCAGCTGACTATCACAGAATAGCAATCACTAGTGTAATCATTGTCATAGGGTACATTTAAATTATATTATTGTCAGCTTAAAAGAAATGGACACAAAGCACTAATATAAACTTTACAGGAAATATGGCAGAATGTATATTGTTGTGTATCTGTTGCAAGTTTAATGCTTACTAGATGATTTATTCTGCTGCACTGTATTGTGCAGGTGATTCATTTGCAGATGTCATTATGAAGAAAGATAAGTGCATGTTTCCAGCAATTGCATTGGAGTTTTGAAATTTGTGTTTACACACTGCCATTTATGAAATGGGGTGAAAAATATTTCTTTGGTAAGGAAGGAATTTTTATTTGATGAGCTGGGGAATTTCTTCGATTCTCCCATCTCCCCATCAATTTGAACCCTTCCAGTAACATACAATGGTAGAACATTGACTAGACTGTTCAGCAATAAATAAGGAAATAAAACAAAAGAGCATTTAATGTTAATGGTTTGGAAAAGTGAAAATGTTATATATTAGTAAGGATATGGGTTTTTGTTAAGGTATGTGAATGGAAACAAAAGAAATTCAAAGAAATATCCTATTTTTAAGTTGAAGCTATCAATATTATTTCATTTCATTTTTTTCAGCTAAATGTGGTGTTGAACACAATTTAACCATGTCAATTATAAATCAAAAAAATGTATAATAAAAGTACTTATAAACTATCCAGTTTCCACATACATGCATATACACATACATTGTACAGTAGTATAATTCATAGTATGTAACATGATAGTTGATCATAATTTGCATATTCTTCTATATCATAGTAAACCTTGTCTATAAGAAAATGAAACACATGCTTTTTGAATTTATTTGTCTCATATGATTATATGAAATTATAATTGATATATGACAAAGGAAATGCATATAAAATTAAAGAAACAAGCAAAAAAAAAGTTTGTATTAAAGCTCAATCAAGATGTTATACATACATGATGACAGCATGTATTGTAACTATCACTGTCAGAGGTGGAACTGGAACGAGAAATATCTGCACTGGAGAAATGGTCACTATAATCGCATTTATGTTGTGCCTGTAGTTGTAGCTGTTGCTGCTTTGCCAATTCCCTCTGCTCTCGTTCTCTGCGTTCATTTCGCTACAGAGACAGACCATGTGCTAATTATAATTTCACTTTAAAGATAAATTTCTTAAAAAATACATTGAACAAATTTCATGTAAGAACTAAGTGTAAAGATTTGTAAAATATGAGTAGATAAAATCTGATTATAGGTTAAGCTTGCATTAAGTAATTTATAGGCTTAGTAAAAGATATAAATGTGAGGGTCACTCAGAAAGTCAAACAGCAATGCATCACCACTGTAAGTGTTCTCATCTTTAGATTGACATTTTGATAAAAGCACTTGCAAATTTGAATGTGCTTCAACAACATGTATTGGAAGGTATCTTGTAATGTAGCTAGACATTACATCATAAGCCAGGATGGATCTAATGTAAGAGCAGTGCCATGCCACAATTATCAACTACTTTTAAGTTGAATTAGGTAAAATAGTCAGTCTTAAAAGATTGCAGCATGCATTTGAGGATATTTGTCCTTCACAAGCCACCATTTATCAATAGTTTGCAGAATTTAAGATTTGATGGCAATCTCTGGAAGAAGGAGATAGCTCACAGTGACTACTTACAGCAACAGCAGACAAAAATATAAAGAGAATATACCTGAGACATATAGCTCAGATTTAGGAATCCTTGAAAATTGAATTATCACCAATTAATAAGATTCTGGATGATAAATTTCATGTCAGGAAGCTCTGCAATTACTGGATCTCTCACAGCTCACAGAAAAAATGCAAGTGGACTGGAGTTAAAAATGCTGGAAAAATTTAATGGAGAAAGATAAAAAATCATATTTAGGGTTGTAGCAAATTATGAAAGCTGAATATCACAATATGATCTATAAATAATGCAACATTCATCATTCTAGTACTTCCCAGGAGTGACTTTTCCAGTAAAAGTGAAGAGATCGAGAAGAGTAGGCAACTAGCAACCATAGAGTAACGGTTTCTCTTGAGGTCGAAATTTAATTACCACAAAATGGTATACCATGCTTTCACTGAGCACCCAAAAACAGATCCTCATGGAATCCTACTGCACTCTAATAATGCATCTATTCACATTGATCAGGAAACAACTGCATATTTGCAGAAGTCAGGATTTACAACTTTGTCTCATCTCTCCTAAATTCAAACTGTTCCCATGTGACCTTCTTTTGTTTGCTAAAGTAAAGGAAAAAAATTAATGTTTGCCAATTTGAACGACCTAAAGCTCCAGTGACTGCATAAGAAGAATATGTTTGCAATATGCCCAAAGAAGTATGGTATTTACAAAATGATTTCAGTAGATTAAATGTTATATAGCATTTGATGGGGCATACTTTAAGAAGGGAAGTGGTTATAATTCACTTTATATTTATAGACTTTAAACTAAGATTCTGATACAAACAACATTTAATTGTGTTTTCTTTATTCCACTATAACACTGATAAAATTTATAGGTTAGTGAGCATTTCAATAAATTGTATTTTTCTTTTGCTTTTCTTGTTTTAAATTTTAATTAATATTTGTTCAAAAAAAAGAGTATGATGATGTTGAAAGTCTTGCTAAAAGGAGAGTTAAAACTTTTAATGCTCAGCTTTCAAACCTGAAAATTTATCATCAAACAAAAATATATAAGTCAAAAAAGTGTAAAAGTTCTAGAAGTATCATATTAAATCACTGCAGTCCTTGTATAAATAAGAAGAAAATAATTAGAATTAAGTAAAAATTGTACTTACAAAGCTGTAGACAATGGAGTGGTAATATATACTACATTAATGTGTTCCGTTGTTAACACTAACTCCACTTACTTTTTTAAAACTTTGGACTAGTTTCGGGAGAGGTTCCTCCCATCATCGGCTGTTGTTGACTGAATGCCGTTGTTCATAACAGGGGATGGACGCCCGTTCGCTCCTGTAGTGGATGAACTCAGCTAGTTTCTACTAGAACCACAAGATACCACCACAGGAGCAAACGGGCATCCATCCCCCATTATGAACAATGGCATTCAGTCAACAACAGCCGATGATGGGAGGAACCTCTCCCGAAACTAGTCCAAAGTTTTAAAAAAGTAAGTGGAGTTAGTGTTAACAATTGAACACATTAATGTAGTAAATAATTAGAACCTAATAAAGTAATATAACATTAAAATTTACCTCTGCAGAGAAGCCTTCTACCAAAATGGCTACCAGCAAGTTGAAGAGAACATAGTTGCCAAAAGTCATGAGTGCCACAAAATACAAAGCAGCCCAATGACTGGTTTTCTCCATTCCATTGAACAGCACCACATTCCAGTCTTCTTGGGTGAGAATCTGTAAGAGAGAACTTGGTGTGTACTATGTTCAGATTTTGAAGGGACAACTATACAATAGTGTGCTGTGACTTAATATGATAAGTTGATGCATGTAGAGCACAGGTTACAAGGGAAGAAAAGAAGTTAAAGTCTTAGAGATTTTTTAATCATATATTTTTTTAAAATAACAGACACAATAATTTGATCTTTATCAGGTGACTGGCATTATTATTTTTATGTCTTGGAAGACTTGCAAAAACTTGTGTATGTGTTCTGTACACAAGTATGTGTTCTTGAAGTATCTACTTAAATTTTGCTAGTGTAAAATATTGCCTATTGAAAAATTGACTCGAGTTTGCTAAGGTATATGATGATCAATTACTGCATTTTATAACTCTGCTGAATTGCCTTTGAGCTAGAAATATTTAAATGGTTTATTGAAACTTTTGAGCTCAGATATAATAGTTTAAAGAAAAATAATTTTACCTTGTATTATTACAGATTTAGACTGTTCTGGAATTGTTTGAGAAACTATGGGTATTTTCCAAACATTTTAAAATATTTTATATTTCATTTGTGTTGAAAAAAAGTATTGGCAACACATTCATCACGTTGCATAGCAATTACTGAAGGCACTGTAATTGTTAGCATTGCTAGAGGAAAGGGAGATCTATTCTAGGCACCCATTGTTGCAGAGCTTACCAAAAGATGTACACAAAGATTTGATGTAGAGTGTCAAAGAGCAGATAAAGATATGTTTTCCAAGTATGAACAATGAGCATGTATCAAATTAAAATGTTATATGGAAGAAATGTCCAGGGTCTATAGGTAAAATGATAAAGGTACCTTGTCCACATTTTGGCAAGAATATGATAGTGAGAAGATGCATCATATGCAGGTTGGCATGGTACTGCAGTACATTACATCAAGTTGATTAAAACTCATTTGTATGTGGAAGGAGATGGACAGTAAGAGAATTGGCTTCAGAGGTAGAAATGTACTCATCTGACAATGTTGCATGTGTTGAAAGACTTGCCTGGTATTGCAAAATTAATCCAATTGGGTGCTTCATCTTCTTCTGAATATTCAGAAATGGTATCATTATACCCTTTGCATGTGAACATTTGATACCATTACACCAGGCAAAGTAGCACATTCATTGATATTATTTGAGTTAAGGAAAAACCCAGAATAAATATCTGAATCAGGTAGCTTAACTCTAACAGGATTTTACATTGAACCCTTTCCATTTTATAATTTGCTAACATCTTACAAATGTGTTTCATTTTCATAGTCAAACATGTTGCTGTATTTCGGTTAATAAAAGGAAAAGAAACTTATATAAATAAAATTCAGCAAATCCTTCAAGAATTTGGCTTGGGAACATTATGGGTGGAGAGGGACATGAGGGTAGAATTTTGGAATTATATTAAAACTAAAGTGGAGGATATTTAAAATCAAGTATTATGGACAAATCTTAAAGATAAAAAATCCTTAAAACTAAACAAAACATCAGCTTTGGAGTGATATGCTTAAGTCAGATAGGAAAGGGATCAATAAAAGAAAATGTTTTATGTGTGGTGAATTGGATAATACACAGTATTGTATTTTGGAATGTGAATAGACCAAATTTTGGAGAGAAGAGTTTCATTTATCAAAGCAGGATATTATCGATGGATATATAAGTTATGACAATTTTAAATTTAAGATCAGGTACAAAAATAAAAAAGGTGAGAGCTATTGAGGAAAAGTGCAACAAAATTGGCTAAGAATTGTAGACAGACTTCATGAGTGATAATGAAACTTAAAATTGTACATAAGAATTGTATGTAATTAATGAATAATTAAATCTTTCAATATTTAATTATTTAAATGTATGTCATTACATATACAACCATAGTGTTAAATGTAAAGGGCAATGGGAGAAACTTAACTCCATAATCTGTTTCTTTTGTATATCAATATTATATGTATTGGTTGATTATTAATAAGTAAACTAAATAAATTGGTTAACTGGATGTCACAAAATTTATAATTCTTTGAAAGAGCATATATACCTAGGCCACAAAAGTTTAAACAGCCCATGATGATTGCCATTTACTTTGGAGATGATAAAATGAAATAAACAAATGAAGATATTAAGAAGTTAATAGTCCATCAGCCTGTTATCTCACCCACTAATATTTTGCTAATTGGAAAAAAGAACAGAAAAAGAGAGTGGTACCAAAAGAAGGAGTAAGCGTTCTTTAAACAAAAATGTTTTTATATGGTAAATTTGGCAGCACCAAGGCAGAATTAGACTACTTGCCTTCCACCAAGATATCTATGCTTAATGGCAGAAATAGATATGGCTTTGGGCAGAATGTCCACATCTTTTTCTTCTTATTTCACCAACAGCTTCATCATTATTTTAATCCCTAACATCATCATTGATCAATATTCTCATGGTAATTTTCAAGGTAACAACTAGGAAATGGATTGCACAATTCTCTTCTGCTGCCAACAAGTGTGGAAATCAATATCAGTCAGACAACAAGAGTGTTAGCATTAGACACTGACACCACCACCACCACCACCACCACCATCTCATCATCGGCACTATCAAGAAATATCTTTAGAAAATTCCTTCAATTTAGCTTCAGCTATGATACACAAGTGACGGAATGATAAGTTGCCTAATTTTGCTTTCATATTGCAATTGTAAATATAGTAAATATACTCTCCAACTCCAAACAGATATCATTATTAATCTCTTCTGAGTAGGATATTTAGAGCACTTCACATGGTTTCATTTACATGAGATTTACTCAGGACATGTTTCGTGGAACATTTTCCACATCATCAGCTGTTAATTGACTGTTGGTTCATTCGTAGAAGCTGGGTATTTAGATATCCGGGTTGAATCTGGTGATAAACTTAAATAAAGTGTTGTCTGCTTCCAGGATGTCAAAATTCATAAGGTTATGCTCATGTTATTTATATAAATCCTTTCCCACATGTTTAGTCCTTTCGGTTGTTGAACAGTTTTTAATAATTTTATGCCTTTTTATATTTCATGATTTTCATTCCAAAAATATGCTGCTACAACTGATTTAAACTATTTGTTTGTAATAGATGTTTCTCCAATGTTCCTTCAACCTATTGCCTATATTTCTTTTTGTCTTCCCTATGTAGATATTTTCACAATCCTTACAAATAATCTGGTAAATACCAGATTTTTTCTCTTTGGGCCTGAAATCTGTTTTGTTTATTTTCAATAAATTTTTTACACTGTACCAGTTTTGAGGTGCTAAGATGATATTATACTGCTTGAAAAATTTTTGAATTTCAAATTGGCCGATGGGTGGTAAGTGAACTTTTTAATTATTTTTTTCCCCTGATAAATCATTCAAAGTTGTTGTTTAATTCTTTTTTGTTTCTGAAATTTTTAATTTTTTGGTTAATCATCTGTTTGTTGAACCCATTGGATATAGCTCTTCTATTATGTGTAGATATTCATTCTTGTATTCTTCTTTACTCAATGGTATATTATTTATAAGTCTGTATATCATCTGTTGAATGATGCTTCCTTATGTGATCTTGGACTGAAACCATGGGCTTTGATATAATTGTCTGTATGTGTGTCTTTTTTTGTAGATACCAAATTCAAGTTTATTATTACATTTTATTATCATCTTCAGATCTAAACATGGCAACATATTATCTCTTTTTGTTTCAGCAGTGAATTTAATTGAAGGCTCTTGAGGTTTAAAAGTTTTAGTCCATCTTCTACATACTATTTATTTATAATAGCAAATACATCATCTACATATCTGTGCCAAATATTAAAAATGTGGGGAAAAACCTTAGTAATATGCATCTCAAAATAGCTCATGAATAAGTCAGCTAAAAAAGGTGATAATGGACTGCCCATTATAAGTCCTGCTTTCTGTTTAAAGAATTTGTCCTCAAATATAAAAATATGCTTGATTTACACACAAATTAGTGAATTTTATGTATTCTTTGATGTGATCTTTTGTTAGGTTGGTTGATTTAACCATTTTCTTAGGAAAACTAATAATTTATTCTGTGGCATGCTCCAAAACAGTGCTTTGACATTAAAAGAAACCAGTGTGTTGTTCAATGATAATCTTTTATCTTTAATTTTATTGATGAGGTCGGTGGAGTTTTTTAAACTTAAGCTATCAAATTTTGATAGTGAATGGAACTGTAATGATAACCAATTTGCTAAACGGTAGATCAGAGTATTTATGGTGTTAATAATTGGCCTCATACTTCTCCTAGGCTTATGGATCTTCAGAAGGTCATATACCCTGGTTAAAGATGAGTTGTGGAACTTAATTTTGTAACGAGTTGTTTTTGGAATCAGGGTACTATTTTCTAAAACTACTGCCATGGATTTAATACATTTGTTCAATGGATCTGTTTTTAGTTTGACAAATTCATCACTATGTAACAAACCATGCATCTTTTGCTTGTAGTCTTCTTTATCTAAAATAACAAGTTTGTTATCCTCATCAGTCTTTGTGTAAGTCACGTCTTTATTATTAAGAGCTTTTGTTAGTCTTTGATAAGATCTTGGGCCAAAGTTATTATTTCTTATTTCCTGTGGAATTTTTTCGGAAGTTTTCCTAACAAAATTTTTGTTTGTTATGTTTAAATTCTCTATTGATAAATGCTCTATACTCATCTAGATTATGTGAGAAACCTACATATGTGTTAATGCCTTTGTTTAGAAATTCCATTTCTTTGAGTTAAAACTATCTTTAGAGAGGTTGATGACATTGAGGCTAGATTTGGAAATAATGTTTTCCTTTTACATGGTTTTTTATACAATTTTTTAAATTTTCTCTTTTGGCAGATGACTTTTTGTTTTAATCGGAAATTGATAAATTTAAAAGCATTTCTTTCCAAACTTTCCCAAAATGCATGTGAAGTGTTTTAAATATCCTTCTCAGAAGAGATTATTAATGAGTGCTTCACTGTGTTTGATTTTGAATTGAATTGATATCATCTTATTTAACAAAACAGAACAAATCATCAACAAGATCAGCCTAAAAAAGAGAACGAGGAATTCAGGGAGATATCACCTTCAGCACATACAATTTCTGGCTTTTACATTCTTGATTAATTGAAATTTCAGAAATACTTAAAAAATTTTGAAAGTATGAAGTTGATAGCATTTGATTATTTAAATTTGTTTAGCTAACATTGTTCTAGTACATATCTTAATAAAAGTGTCTGTTATTTTCATTTAGATAATGATTTTATAATTTTTTTTTGCATTATTAACACTGTACATGCATATGATCCTGAATTTAATGATTTTGTTATAAAATTGTGCTTAAGATCTGACTCTGTTCTATTTACATTTAAATTCTTTCTCCTATAGTCCTTCGACCAATCAAACACATATATTTTCTCATTCTATTTATGTCAAACTTTTGTATCAGATTTATAAGAATTTTACTGAATATTTATTTCTTTATATAATCTTATTATATCTGCAATGTAGTATTTTGCAATATACTGCAATAATTCAAAATTTATAAGTCCAGATGCTAAACTAATTAATTAATTATTTTTTCATTTATAGTTATAATATGAATATGCTTTTGGATCTTTTATGATTTTTATAACAAAATCACAATGACTCTTAATAGCTATGATTTATTACTTTGCATGTTTTTTATTTTTAATAATATATTTTGACCTTT
The DNA here is from genome assembly GCA_030762175.1 of Metallyticus violacea. NCBI lineage: Eukaryota > Metazoa > Arthropoda > Insecta > Mantodea > Metallyticidae > Metallyticus > Metallyticus violacea. Next base: position 39,963,725 of record CM060842.1, read on the forward strand.
AGCATTTGCTAATTATATCAGAGATTTAAATTGTGCCACAAACCATTTCCTGAATGCATAATTTTGAAAACAGTCTTCAAATTACAATTTAGGTATGATAATTTTGAAATATGTATCTCCCATTAAAAAATAACTAAGTACACTGTAAGTCATCATTATTATTTATATGTGATTATATTGGTATTTATAGCTGTAAAAGACAATTTTAAGGGTATATGGTTTCATTCAATGTAATTAGTCTAGCCTTTCAATAGATATTTATCCCTTTATTCTCTGTTTGGAATTTATGGTTTCATTATGTATCTATCAATCTTTTTCATATTTATATTGCAACATAGCATATTGTGTGGTATGTTTCCTTATCATAAAAATCCACTAATGTGTCATAATTTGTATGATTGAAAGATAAATCTTTGTATACACAATAATGAGTTTGTTTCAATCCCAACATGCTAACATTATTGCTATTAAAGATGGTTAAAAATTAAAGATAAAGATACATAAGGTTTAAATATATTATACAAGAGCATCTTCATACTATTCTAGATATTGTATTAGCTGCAACTTACCTGGAAAACTGTGACAGTGGCCCACAGGATATTGTTAAAGTGCTTTCTGTCGCAAACACATCGTGGGTGTCGATTCACTATCTCATTGCAATTACACTCTCGAGATCCATCTGAGAGCATGCAAAACTTACCACCAAAGAGGTACATCCCTAAAATACTGCAATGAAAAGAAAGAAAAAAAACAAGTTCCCAACCAAACAGACGGCCAGTGCTTTTTACCTCATTTGTACTGTGAAAAATTTATTAGTTTGTTAAGTACATACACAAAAAATAAATGAAAGAATTAACAAAACAGACACAAAACAGATGTTTACAAATAAAGATTACTAAGAACTTAATATAAGCAACATAAGTTAATTGCTAAGCAGTGCTATGTTTTGCCAGTGAGACTAAAGAGGAACAATATTTTGTAATGTTAATTAATGTCCATAATAATAGTATAATATAGAAATTTCCTGTAGAATTTTAAAAATTAAATTTATCACTATTTAAATAATTAAAAAAAACAGCATAAATATATTAAGTAATGCATACAAATTAATGAAGGGAAACTAAAAGTATTTAAATAGATTTTTTTTAAAACTGTTTAGTTACTTTATTCCATCTACATTTAATTTTTGGATGTAATTAGGATCACCATCAATCTCTCAGAAATATCTACTGAATATTATTGGAAATGGCGAATGTTTTTAGCTTATTGTAAAGCAGCTTTTCTAGAAGTAACAGGCTTTTTCCTAGCTAAATTGAGAAATGTGTTTTATGTGAAAAAATAAAGTAACTGTATAGATTAGCCTCACTTCCTTTTTTGCTTGTTATTATTGAGATTGGCAACTTAGATTTGGTAATAATGGGGTGTTTCATTTGCTCTTAGTCCTTGATTTTCTCTTATAACTTTCAAACCAATGGATAATTTTACAGACATGTCTTTTATAAGCAAAAAGAAGGGACTCAGAAGATAAAACACATGATATTATAGGTTTAAATAGCCGGGATTTTCACAGTGAAACATAATATAATATAACAACTTATTTATGAGGAATTCATGATAAAGGCAATAGCCTTCGAAACATGTCCAAGTAAGCGGAACAAAACTAGTGAAATTTGAGTGAATTTCTCATAAATAATTTGTTATATTGTACACATTATATTTATAATATCTGGCATTATTCAAATGAGGTAAATGGAAGTTTCTTAACCCATAGGTTTTGAATTAAATATGTTTTTTTAACTATGAATTGCAACATTGGACTACTTTTCAGTTTTTCTTGCACAGAAACATTAATTTTACATATTTTTACTATAACATGACTAAATATAGATGATGTTCAAAGAGGAATTATGCTAGTAATAAAAATGGAAAAACAAAAACATTCTGGACAGTTCTTTCATAACCACCATATTCATGTTTCATGTAGTTTTTTTTTTTTGAGTAGTGTTTAACGCCCGTTTTTACTACTGAGGCACCACAGGCGGTGGACACTGATGATACATGAGATGAAATGATAAATTGGGAAAGGATTTTTTTTTTTTTTTTTTTTTTAAGGAAGGAAGCGTTCCAGGCCTAAGTTTCGGTACCTCCCCGGCATTTGCCAGTTATGAAGACTGAGGAAAACCTGGAAAAAACCCCAGTCAGGGAGGACGGTCCTGGCGGGATTCGAAACGCAGACCTCCCGCTCATGAGTCCGTGCCTTAACGACCTCGGCCACCCGTGGCGGTGTTTCATGTAGTAAATGTGTGATACTCTAAATATTACTGGTATACCAGACAGGTTTTCACTCTTGAATTATTTTTATGGTGCGGGGTTCAACATGAGCACATCTTGAGCATTGCTCAAACAGCTTGAGAAAAGATATCTTTTCATCTGTAACTCAAATGAGTATGCTCCCTGAAGCAAAACACTGAGTGAATTTCTCACCCCTTGACTTTAAGGGTGAATGAGAGTAGAGCATTGCTACTTCTGTAAATTGCAGCAGCTCACAGCAATATAAATCCAGGGTGCACAACCTCTTCATGCTGCTGAATACAGAACACAAGCCTTAATAGCTTAACCTGAATAACTAGAATTAACATCCAAATATATGTGGCTGAACTTCTACAGCAGAAAGAGAGAGAGCATTTTATAAAAATATTTGTATTACTGCATTTATATAAATTAAAAAATTAGTTTTTCTGGTATTCATGAAAACAAACTTATAGATGGCCTGATTAATGCAGATTGAAGTCTGTTTTCTCTACAGAAAGCATTGTAAACATCCTATGCTTTGAAATCACAGTTTGACTCAAATTAATACTTGGAGTTGATCCACCCAGTATTTAATTTAAATTTTCTCTTCAATGGTCACAAAAAAAAAGGCTTAGAATGTACCCTTTATACAGTATTAATTTTTTTTTTTTTTTTTTTTTGCAATCTATTAAACAAAAGGAAATAAACCAACTACTTCATGAATTTACATGAAACTTCATTAACTTGCCATTCAGTAACAGTTTGCCACTTATGAAACAACTGATTATTGCTGCTGGAGTGTGCATGAAAACATTACTTCATATGTAATATTGAAATAAGTGCAAGTTTTCCAATATTTAATATGCAGATTATATTGCAATTAATATACTGATTTACTTAATTTTATAACAGTCCTTTAAATTCATTATATTTTGTAATGCAACAAAACCAGTCTATTTAAAACTCAAGGCAAACTTTCCTGGTAACACACATTTCAGATGGTGAATACACATAATGGCTCTTATTGGCCAAAAGATTCCTCCTATCACTTTCTCTCACCTTCTTGGATTAAAATATTTCAATCTCACTGAGATATTCATTTGCATTGCAAAACAAATTCCCTATAGATAATAAAAGCAAATACAAATATAAGATGCAAGACAGAATCTCCTGTAGACATTATTGTTGCTTTTTTAAACTGAAAAACTCATTAAGCAATAGTTACAGAAAATTAAACAATGACATTTTCGAGGTAGTAAAACCAGCAACTCCTAGAGAAGTTGTTTTTGATTTGTTTTATTTATGGACGCTCTCTAACATCTCAGGTCATCAGTGTTCCATTCAATTATGGGAATGAAACGGCCATTAAATTTTGCTCAGAGGCCTCTTCTTTCAGGCTTGAGGTTCTTTTTTTGAGCCATAAATCTATAACACAGGACCCACGGCTTTACTTCCCTTCAGAAAGAAGCCATACTTGGGATTTTTACGCCTGAAAAAATTCATCGATCCTGGCTGGGATTAAACCTGTGATCTTGGGTTTTCCAGGCAAGCATGGTTACCACTAGAACACCAGGATTGACTCCTAGAGAAGATGCCCCTAGTGCATTGGATAAGTGGTTCAAGGGAAGTAAATCATTCCCATTTAAGTATCACATATCAAAAACAATAATTTAAAGAAAGCATTAAAAATACTTTGCTTGATATCTTCAACCTGAGAAGAGTCTCACTGTTTACAGAAAATTTCACATATGCTTGTCTCTGTCATCACTAGTTTGAATGGCCATATTTACCATTATGTTCTCTTAGCACAATGATCATCATGCTCAGTTTATATAGAGGAAATAATAAAAGCACAAGTAAAATAAGGAAGGTTATAAAATCAACATACAAGAAGTATACCAGCCACCCAATATACCCTAGGGAGAATGGTTAGATTATTTTACAAAACTTTATGAAATATAGGGGTAAATGGCAGCTAGGAGTATTACAAGAATTAGTAATAATTTTATAGAAATATTGGATAGTGAAATAAAAAATGAGGAAATAATAAAACAGGTCAAACTGTTTAAAATAAACAAAACAATTGGGCTAGATGGTATACCAACAGAATTTCTAAAGAAATAGTGCAGTGATGGAAATACAGTGGGAACTGACAAATATATTAAATTTAATAAAAATGCAAAGATAAATGTCACAGAATTGGAGAAAAGCAATTATCACCTAATATACAAAGATAAAGGGAGCATAGATAAACCTAACAGTAAAGAGGTGTGGCTTTATTATCTAATATGGGAAGAATTTTTACTGATATTTTGACAAGTAGATTACAAAAATGGATAGATCAAAATTGCATACTATCTGAATATCAAATGGAATTTTGTAAAGGAAGAAGAACAATGGACAATATACTCATTTTGATAACTTTAATAGATAAACATTTAAAAAACAAGAGAGGGAAATTATACCTGGCTTTTGTAGATTTGAATAAAGCCTTCAATCAAATCGATTTGCAATCATTATGGTATAAACTTGCAGATAAAGGAGTCAGTGGACATATGATAGAAATTCTAAAAGCTTTATGTAAGGAAAATACTTTTTGTATAAGATATGAGGAAGGATTAATAACCAGAGAAGTAAGACAAGAAAAGGGGTTAAGACAAAGATATAAGCTAAGTTCAGTTCTGTTTAATTTATATATTCATGATATATTGCAAAATATAAAGGAAAAACAATAACTTTATGCCAGCTATAAACAACATCCAGATTCTGGGTTTATTATTTGCAGATAATTTAGTAGTTGGCTCAATTACGGCCCAAAAACAGCCTTGCTAGAAATTGATAAATATTGCTCAGAATGGGGCCTCAAGGTGAACCATGATAAAACACAAATTCTAATATGCAAGAAAGGAGGGGAGTTCAATAAATATGAAAATTGGAAGGGAAACAAGGATTATAAGGTAATACATGATTCATTTATTTAGGTATAAAAATGGATGAGGGGGAAAATGGGAAAAGCAAAAAAGGTTAGTATTAGCAAAAGGGAAAGCAGCTATGTCAATTATAAAAGGATATCTTTTTAAAATATCACAATTAGAAGTCAAATGACTGGAAAGAATATACAATACAATGGTCAAAACACAAATGCTCTATGGTATCAAAATTTGGGGAATGGAAAATTCTTGGGAAACTGTGGATAAAGTACACAATTTATTTGGCAAAGAAATTCTTGGCCTACCAATTGCAGCTGTAAAATAAGTTGCCCAAATAGAAATGGGAAGAGCTACAAGAAAAGGTTTAATTATGGAGAGAGTTTTAAAATACTGGCATAGGATTCTAACCCTAAATGAAAATAATCTAGAAAAGCAATGTTTGATATATCAAGAATCATTTTTAACTAAGGGATGGTTGAGTAGTTCAAAAATATTTTAAAGAGCAATGGATTAGGGTATATATGGACGAAAAGAGATACAAATGTTAGAGATTTTGGAAAGAGGCATGAAGATGTTTTGAAGATATAGAGATACAAAAACTATTTAGTAATTTAACTAGGAAGATATCACTAGAATTTTATGTTAAGATGAAATGGGCATGGGAAAGGGAAACTTACATAGATTAAACCAATAAAGAGGAAAGAAAGGGTATAGCATGGGTGAGAGCAAGCATGTGGAAGTTAAAAGGTGAAAAAGGAAGCTTTACTCAAGGGGAATGCCCATTATGTAGAGAGAAAGAATACTTAGAACATATAGTGTTTGATTGTAAGGAAACTGAAAACTGGAGAAATGAACTTACTAAGGCAAAATTTAAAAGGGGTAATAGAATAACAAACAGAACATTCATAAAAGAGTGCAGGAGTGTGAATCAGTATTTATTTAAAGTTAAACAGAAACAAAAATGGACAGTGAAGAAGAAAATTCACACAAATAATAGTATATATTCGATAAAATAATGGTATAGATAGAGTAAGTTTGGTACCTGGGGTCCGGTCAGAGCTGGGTCCCCTGGAATTTCAGTACATTGTGCTGATGAACCAGAGACTGTGGTCTGATGCAATAGAAGTGATTAATTGGTATTCTGTTTATTTGGAGTTTAGATTAAGGCATTAGTATATCATTATTATAAAAATTGTAATTGTGAGGGGTGCATCTAAAATGACCTGGGCCAGATAGACAGAGGTCCATTGTAGTTTGTATTTTCTTAGCATTCAAATAAATAAATAAATAAATAAATAAATAAATAAATATAGAGGAAATCATTGATTCCAATCTCCTTAAAGAACCCATTACTTTTTATTCATGTCCACATGTTATAGCAAACCTTCTAGTTTAAAAACAGTTACAACTTTTAATATGTAAATAGTTTTTTCACATTAGTCATGTGTAAGAAAATTAGTTGTGAAAGAAGAATTAGACCTGAAAAATTTGGGTCATGGCTGGGATTCAAACCATGGCTCTTTGGCCTTCTCTGCAGGTGCTCTAACCAGCAAAAATACAATGTTATCTTCCAAGGATGGAACCATGAACCTCTCTCATTTGATTCTACATATCTCAGAGACCTTCTAAGATTTTCCCTACTTTGAGACATTTATTCCTTAAGAGGTGACTCGTAATGCTACAAGTATTTTCAACCCAGGATTCTAGTTTTAACTACCAACTGTATAGAGGTTAATTTATATATGAAAAGAGCTCTTTCACATTAGTCATATGTAGGACATTAGTTGCAAAGGAAGAATAAGACTTGAAAAATTTGGGTCATGGCTGAGATTCAAACATGGATATTTGGCCTTCCATGTTGATGCTCTAACCAACTCAATACAATGTCTTCCTCCAAACACGAAACTGCAAACCTTTCTCAATTGATTCTACACAACCTGGAGATCCACCTATGATTTTCATTACTGTTGTAGATTTATTCCTTAAGAGAATATTCAAAATGGTACAATTACTTCTGACCTGTTCTTCTTGGGCTGTAGTGATTTGTTTCAAAATTAAAGCTTTCACTGACAACTCTGGTCAATATTGACATTGAATAACAAAGAGAAAGCTGAGTTGTTAATACTCATCTAATTGTCACAGGTGAAATGATGTGGCTTCTAGTATTATTTTTATGATTGGGCAAGTGTCAATGTACTTTGTTGTAGGAGGGGAGGGGTAGAAGAGACTGAAGATGATTATTCATTCTTGGATACCGGTTTCAAAGTGTTGCTTAAGCAGAATTCATTATCTCTTATTAACTTGAAGAGTGAATTAGCTGAGGATATAAACAACAGTCTGCAAACATGTTCTAGATATAAACCAGTATGTGAAGCCAGTAAGTGTTCAACTGTGTCACGCAATAATTTAATTTGATCCATTATCTCTGTTTGTATGTGGGAGATTTGTTCTATATGCAGGGCTTTCAATGCTGACTGTTGAACTATCCTTGGGTCTTATCAAGTATACACTTCTGTTTTGTTAAAATTAATGTCATCACATTATATGAGGACATGTTCTATGATTGCAGAATGCTTTGGCTGATTTAAATGCAAATGTCATTGATATTCTGATAATTTTTTATAAACAATATATATCTACAAAATACCTTGTGAGTGCAAAAAAGTTTATTTAGGTACAACTACCAGCCCATTAAAAAGCTATTATCAGAACATCAATGACATCTACATTTAAATCAGCAGAATATATCCTCCAGAATGTCATGACATTTATTTTAACAAAACAGAAGTATGTAACTGCTAAAACTAAAGAGTATTTCAACTTGATTAGAATGGAGGCTCTCTGCAGATAGAGCAAAACCACAATAATATAAATTGAGATAATGGATTTCACTCAAGAAACACTTGGAAACCAGTATTCAAGAATAAAATAATTACCTTCAGTCTCCACTATTCCTCTCCTAATTCAACAAAATCCATTTACACATGCTCAATAGTAAAAAATCATACTAAAAGCCATGTTACTTCATTTATATGAGTAATAATTCATCATTCCACAAATTATGCCGATAATTTATTATAACAGTTTAATGTTCCTCATAACATTAAGGATTTAAAGAGACAAAGAATAAACATTTTTTGATTAAATGAAGTATAAATGAACCTAGAGCTCACAATGCTTAAAATTACCTGGCATTTACCTTTTAACTCCTCAAAAAAAATATTTTGACCTTAGGGGTTAAAACCCAGGACCTCTGGATTTGCAGACAGTCATGCTAATCACAGTGGTCAACAAAAGCTTTGTTTTGAAACAAACCTAATACCATGCCACAACAGCCCAGAAATTTTAAAATTTAATAAAATGATAAGCCATGGTAACTGGCATGCTGGCCCACTTACTCTCCTGATGTCAATCCACTGAATTTCTCATTTAGGGATAATTTAAAAGCCATTGTGCATTTCAGACCTATTGACAATGTGAAAATTGTTCACCAACATATTAAAGTAGGATGTCAGCAAATGCAGCAAACATCTAGAAGAATATGAGAGAGAGTAAGACAATCCATAATATAGCACTTGGAAATATCTATTAGAGCTCATGGTGGCCATTTTGAGCACTTTCTATAGAACTTGGGTAAGTATATAAAAAAAGAAAGAAAAGGAAAAGAAAAACTGGTGAATAAAAAGCTAAAAGCAATTGGCTTTATGTTTATATGAATTTTCTGTTTGGTTTTAGGTCCACTACCAATTTACCAAATACTTTCTACTGATAAGTGACTTTATGTATATTGATTTCTTTTTAATTTTTGTAAGTTTCAGATTTCAATTATGTTAACATGCATTTTATTTTTTCCTGAACTTCCTTTATAATTTTCACTATTACTGAACTTTCTCTAAATGTTATCAGAATATAGTGGAAGCAGTTACAAAAGTTAAAACAAACAACGTGACAGAACAGAAGCATGAAAAACAGCTTGGCATGAAGATTATTAAGGGATGTTTGAAATTTTGCAAAATTCAGGTTTGTCTGACTACCACTCTACAGGAGAAACTGAATTACCTGTCCCTGTTGTATAAGTTTTATTATACCATTAGATGAACTTAAAAATTACAATTATTACTAATAATTTTTGTTGTTGTCTTTTATTTATGATTTTGGTGACACTAAGCTGTAACATTTTACAGACTACAAATTTATAACATCTCTGGAAAATCACTGCCTCCTGAATATTCTATTCAGAGCCTTCTTATTTACATTCAGATTACATTTAAATGTAATCTATTTAGCAATGGATATATTGCTCTCGATTTGTTGAAATAAATAATTTGTAAAAGTGTGAATTATTCTATTGTAAAGAAGTGGATTTGTAACAGAATTTATACAGAATTTATACAGAATTTATACTATATATATTGCTTATAGTGTGCTACTGACTGCCACTTGCTAATCTGTACAGTTATATATAAAATTGCTTCTAAGAAGAAAGAACATCTTATTCTTTGAGTACATTGAATTTCTTGAATCACTCTTTTTGCCCTACTAGGAAAAATCCTAAACCTTTCATAGTACTTTAAACTATGCTGAAATTAAAAGTTTACATGCTGTTTATATAAACGTTATCTTTGAGAGCAGGTCTTGGCAAGTCATCAAATAGAAGTTTCTTTTAAATAATAGATCTAAACAAGCTTGTAGAAAAAAAATATTAGTAATTGTTTCGCAATATAAGTAGGCAGAACTTGCTAATATTATTAAAACTTTTAATAATAATTTACAAATTCTCTTCAGACTATTAAGCAATAGAAATATTTTACAAATTACAAATTATAAGCAATTATATTATTGATAATAGCAGTTTGTAATATTTAAGAACATTGTATATATCCAAACCTAAGTCTTCAGGAAATTCCAGTGAATAACAGTTGGGAGCAGAGGGTAGTTAATTGAAATCTGTTAGTTGTTTATGTATTGACATTAATACTATTAGTTTGTAGAATGTTATGCAATAGGTTGTGGTTTACCCATTTATTTTCCATCTATTAAATGGGTAATTATTGTGTAGTGTCTCTGAAACATTGTTTACATTAAGCAAACAAACAGTTTTGATAAAATGCGTAGTTTGTAATACATAATGTATTCTTAAATAATTTTTTCTGTTGTGTTACATTAATAGGAATGTGGTTTATACAGCACCATGCTGCTCAGTCAATTCCCACATGATACGTAATGATTCATAACAGTATTACTACTCTGTTGTCACTTAATCATTAAATAAAGGGACTCTATTAATATGTATAAAATGATATAAAATTATTAGAACATTTTTAGCTGCTATGACAATCATGTTTTAAAAGCAGCATTTAAGACACTTTTCTCTACTGCCTTCTGAAAAACTGCCAGAAATTTAGAGCTGCAAAAGGTGTAGAAACTCTTTTGTACATCAAAAGAATGAAGAAATATTTTAACATAAAACATTTGTACATCAAAAGAATGAAGAAATATTTTAACATAAAATATTCTTATAATTAAGATCATTGTATGATTGAGTCAAACTACACACTGAATCATACATTGATCTTAATTATATGATTAGCTTTGCTGCATAAGTTCCAATTAGCATTTCAAATAAAATATTCTGTTTCTACTATGGCAATTTGCTTATATTTTAACCTATATGTTGCTTTTTTTATAGTGTGGTTATAAAACACACACACACATATGTATGTATATATATATATATATGTTTTATATAGTCGGTCCTGGTGGTGTAGTGGTTACCATACTTGCCTCCTAAACCCAAGATCGCGGGTTCGAACCCGACCAGGACCGATGGATTTTTTCGGGGCGTAAAAATCCTAAGTATGGCTTCCTTTGGAAGGGAAGTAAAGCCGTGGGTCCCGTGTCGTACATTTACGGCACGAAAAAGAACCTCAAGCCTGAAAGAGAGACCTCTGAGCAAAATTTGTCGGCCGTTTCACGCCCCGAGTTGAATGGGACGCTGATGACCTGAGCTGTTAAAGAGCATCCATAAATAAATCATTCAAAAAAAAAAAAAAAAATGTTTTATATATATGTTCTATATATATGTAGTATCATTATAATTCAATTTACCCTAACACTGAAAGTCATATGTTCTCTTTAATCTCATGGTAATACACTGCAAAAGCACAATAAAACAAAAGCGTTTTAAACAGAAGCCTCCATACAGATGGCCAGTCATAGCACATTATGGTGCTATGTCATTAGATTTGCAATGTAACATAATTGATATTTCTAAAATATTACATTCGTACATTTGGCCTTCTGTATTGAGACAGCTGAAAAATGTGTATATTTGTGTCTGTGTGACCAATAATTAACTTTGATTTCCAACAGAAAAAAATTAATAAAAAAAAATTAAATAAAAAATTAATAAAGTATTACTAAGTTTCAAATTTAAAAAGAAATTCATTACTTTAAAGTGTATAGCTAAATTTTGTGTAAATTATATAGTCTGTTCTATGATTGTTTTGGTGAATGTACCAACAAGAGACATTTGTATTCAGAGCCAATGCAAAGGAGCAAGACTACATAGTCATTAATGAAGGGAAACAACAAAAATTACATTACTTCTTAATGATTGCAACTTTACTGCATTACTGTGTATCAAACAAGAGGAAGGAGCATGGAAAATAATCAACAGATCATGTTTACACCAGTTATTAACAAATGCTGAACTAAAGTCAAGATAGAATGTATAGAAAATTTGAAATATACTGTCTGCTTGATTGGAGCATAAGTTATTGCTTTGGCGCTGGCCATATAAATAAAATGAACTTACTGTTTATTTGTATACAGGGATTTTTAGCCTTAAACAATTTTGATAGGTAAGTATTTTATACCTGAAAAGCAATGTTCATAGGCAAAGATGTTTAACAACAATTATTTATACAAAAATGAATGTAGCAGATGAGTAATGAGAATATGTTATATATTACTTTAATATAAACATATATTCAAGATTTAATTCTGAAGGATCATCTAAAATAGTAAATGCAAGAATATATATACTGTGCCCATTTGAATAACTTACAAATGATTTTCTGTCTCATTTTGAAAGAGCTTTAAATACTAATGCACCTGAAAAACTACTTTCTGTAAAACATAGTCTTAAAATACAGATGTTATTTTAACAATTAACCAGAAACTTTATCTAGACATATTTTCTATATATATTTTGGCCCAAATCTCTAGAGGAAACAGTTTGATCTAGCATTTGTTTAACAATTTTAATGTTATTTGATTGATATTTAATATCACCTCATTTGCCTGTATCAAAGACTGAGGACAGTTTTGTAATTCATTTTCTATTTGCACACCATGTGGCATACTAGTTTGTGCTTGATGAAGATGATGGGGTAAAATTGAACTCACAGTTTTTGGGGGCAACATGCTCAATGCCATTAGCCACCAATTTTGCATTAGGCTAGTGGAACTTAATTTTAATATCTTGGTGGATGGCAAGTATAGTCTGATTACTCAGCCATTATATACTTGTATGCATTTAGGTTTATGGAGCTTTTAAATGTCATTGATTTCTTCTTTTTGTACATAATAAATTTCATTATTTATTAATATTAAATTAATTAAAATTTATATGAAGACAATTAATGTATGTACTGAATTAGACATTTTAGATGTGCAGGATCATCCGATTGTATAGCAATATTTAAACACCATTGCAAACTGTCATAAGTTCTCCAGACTATGGACAGAATGAATGATAGTGATAATGCTTATGAAAATTAGCCTTTATTTTATTATTACTTAAATTAAAAGCATTTGCTTTTTTAGGTTGAGGGAAAACTATGGAAAACCTCACCCAAGTAACTTAATCCAAGTGGGATTAGAAGCCTGTACAATCTAATTTTTCAGCTGATTTTGGACTGATGTCTTAACTTAGTCATGGAGAGACTGTGAGAGAGTATAGATTTAATACCCATATTTTTCTATAATGGCACTGCAGCACTTTTGAGTTTTGCCTCCTCTGAGAGATGATACTAAGGATAATTTAGTTAAGTTACAGAGGGTAGAGTGACAAGTGGTTAAGCCCATCACCTCCATTGCCATATAGTGGCAGAATAGGGTATTCTCATCTAAATAGATAAGAAATCATTTTATCCAGAGAACTCTTTGAATCAATCTTCACCTCCATTGCCATATAGTATCAAAATAGGGTATTAACTTAGATGAAAAATAATTTTATCCAGAGACCTGGTTAAATCAATTATGGAGTTCTTTAATGTACTGTAAATCTATGACATGAGTGTCACAAAGTCCTTCCTAGAGGACCTGCATTCTGAATTTATTTGTCATAAAAAATTAGTCCATTTCAGATGGGATAGAACCTTGGATCTTGAGGTAAGTGTATTACTCTTGAGACCACTGAGGCTGACATGATATCTATGGTGATGCACACATCTGCAGAATAAACATCTTTCTCTATAGTTAAAAAACAAAATATATTTTCTATATTTTCAATTTTGTAAATCAAGAGACTTATTTAAAAAAATATCACTCCATGACTTTTGTTCATTTTACTCTGCTCACAATAGCTTTTTGATTTGTAGTTTCTTAAATGTTTGATCTGTTTATGTGTATCATGCTCCCTCCGTGTTATACAGCAACCACACTGTTACAGTGTTATTACATCACCGTGATCCCTCCATCTAAATAGAAATCTGCAAATAATAATGTTTAATTTTTAATTAGTTACAAATCAATGAAAGATAGCCAAATTTAAGACCACTGTGTTATATATATATTAATGAAAAATAAAAATAAAGAAACACTATTAACAATGTAACAAATTAACACTAATAATAAAAGTAGATAAAGATAAAACACAGAGAAAGAGTCACACTTGAAATTGCTATATTTCGAACTACTGCGAGTTCTTCAATGGTAAGAAGCTAGACAAGTGGAGCCTATGTGGAGCTAGACAAGTCTAGCTTCTTGCCATTGAAGAACTCGCAGTAGTTCAAAATATAGCAATTTCAAGTGTGACTCTTTCTCTGTGTTTTATCTTTATCTACTTTTATTATTAGTGTTAATTTATATATATATGTATGTGTGTGTGTTTGTTTGTGTTTGTGTGTGTGTGTGTGTGTAAAGAGAGAGAAAGCTAAATATATACTAATGATCAAATGAAAACGTTTTGATAAAATCATTATAAAATTACAAGACTCGAGCAAACCCAGAAAAGGAAGAAGTACTATAAAAATGCTTATTAGTAATTTTATATCTACTGCATCACTGATGACAAAGTTCAACCAATGGTAGCATAAACCTTTATGACATGGCATTTGCAGCAGCAGTTTTGTCTATGTAAAATTTAAGCATGTTTCAGACTTTCAAAATATTAAGATTGTTTTATGCATAATTTATCTCTAGGTCAAAAAGTAGGATACGTATATATATGAAGATAATGCAAAAATGAAGACCAGAGATGAATGATTAAAAAATACAGGATTTAAAAATGTAACCTAACATACATACACCTGTGAAGAAAATGTTCCTGATTAGGACCACCCTGATGGTAGTGAGAGTTGGTAATAATGTGCTATTAAGAGCAACATTATGATATTATATGTTCCTGTTTTATGTACTGTATAGGATCAGTTGTAAAAGTTTACTGTTATAGTCTTAAATGATATCTTCACTGACATGAGACTACAAAGCTTCAGGCATTAGGAATAACCTCTGAATGGTTCCAATTTGGAGTAATTGCCTGCCTTATTTCCTTATAGTTCTATCATCAGTGGCATAATGCAAAGCCAATTAACAAATATTATTAAATTTCACTGTCCAGAAAATTTGGCTGTACATCTGTTTTGCACATACTTAATTTTTCTGAAACACATGTGAGTCCATAGTACACATATTTTTAATAAGAATAAAAACATGTCAAAATTAGTATATCATGTTCAGAAATTGTTGACAATATATATTTGAATTATTTTGCATTCTGTTGTGCAAAGCATAGTAATAGTTGTTATTATTGCTTTCAGACCTACACATTAAGCATACTAATTTCTCTATTTACAGATGTAAATATTGCACATCTCTGAAAAGAAAAGCATTTCAAACTGTAGTGAATGTGGAGCCTATTTTGGCTCATGACAATGTAAAGATAATTCCTTATATTACAGCTGCAATCAAACATTTTGTTGGTTTATTATTAAACCATCTGGCAAGAAGACACCTCTAAGAGTCCTGAAATTGTAAAATAGCATTAGATAATATTTTAATAATGCCATGTCTATTTATAAAATATAACATTTAGAGGGAAGGACCACAGTGATGATTCAATGGCTACAACAATCATCAATGCTACAACAAAAACAACGATCAACATTAAAATACACAGTTACATACTCACACACACTTACGTACACGCTCACATATATACATCAACAACTTATCTTACACTCAGGAATCAAGTGTATTAAACAACTTTCTACATTTACAAAGGACAGTACAAGTAGCTCTGGAAATAAAATAAATAAAAACCTCTTTATTAAGATTTGAAGTAATGTAGGTTTGTGTTTAGGCACATATCCTAATAAATCAATTAAGTTTCATTTATTTATTAATCTGTGTATTATTAGTCAAAGTTTATTAAAAATAAAAATACACAGAAACATAAGAAATGTTTATTTTAAGGGTATGAATAATAAGTTGAATTACTTAGAGAAATGTATGTCATATTTAGGATTTATATATGAGGAATATGTGTTCATATCTAAAATAGTGAAAGGTGGCAACATTTTATGTTACATCCCATGAAACTGTTAGTAAAATGTGTGACAGAGGTGACAAAGGAAAATGTTTATGTGGTAGCAGAAATCAGTTTATAGATAGGTGTCAGGGTGTTCAAAGTATATCAGTTTCCTCAATATCAAGGAGCACTGTAAAAACTCTTTGATGTTTGAAGAAGATTCATAAACACAGTTTTAATCCTGTAACTTATATAAAACACTTTCAGAGAAAAATCTGTAACAATAGATTTTTGTTAAACATTTTTCTAAAATGTAATAATCCTTTTCATGATAAGTATTTATTTGCTTTTTGCTGATAAATACTTAGTGACATAAATTCATAAGTAAGAACATGATATGAGTAGTGAACTCCCTAGTAATGAACTATTAAAGCAAAGCTTATAAATTTCCCCGCAGGAATCATATTCTTTTGTTTCTTTTTGTTCTGTGTGTTAAATGTTATCTTTTAACACCTTTTATATCACACGAATCTCATAATATTTCAAATTGTACAGGTTAATGCTTCCTCTGGCGACATTCAGAAATATAAAAAGCTGTTTATTTCAACTTTTAATTTATATAAAAGACTAAAATACATTTTTAAGCTGCCATTTTTTATAAAGTTTGCAATGAAATTATAAAACATGGTCTGCAATCTCTCCCCCCAGTGCTTAGGCGTGGTACATGTTCACTAGTGGTGAATGTAAAGAATGAATCATGCAAATAGTTTTGACAGGTACCATCAATGGGAAAGGGCTGTGCCATAAAATTCACTCAAACATTGTAGGGAGCTTGTAAGAAGTCCCAACATAAAAAAGAAGAAAGAGATACTTGCAGCCATTTGAAACGAAAAGGGATAGTGTGTTTATTTTGTTTTCATTCAGAACGATGCTGTCACATTCCAAGCCAGTGATTAGGTAGGGTTGAAATTATTGACAGAAATTATGTTTATGTGAAAAATAATTCAAATTATCTGCATTTATTGCTATAAGGGATACACTTTTTATGGTTCAATAGTAGCAGGAACATTGCAATCACTTTTAGGCATAGGCATTACATATTACATATTTATTAGGTGGTGGTAGCATAGCCATGTTTTACATTATTGTCATTTGCTTATGTCATTCCATTTACAGGAAAATAAGCATGAACTTGTATGCATATGGAAGTGAAAAAGTTTTAAAAAAAGTTGCTTTATTTGAAGATACGTAACTACTGTTTAAGAAGAAGGAAAATACAGATTTCGGAAGTTGACAAGGACAAAACACAAGAAAGACAATTATAACTACATTCAATAAGAAAAAATGAAGCAGCTACAAAGGATACTGACTAGAAGTTCAAAAATGAAAAAAATAAATATGTGCCGTACATTCAAATAAAAGTCCACACATGAATGTGATGTATGTAAAGTAGCATATTAAATATAAAATGTTGTCCTTGTGCAAAATCTAAGTAATGTATCATATGAATATGCTAGAGCTGTATTATGGTTTATTCACATTTTTATTTTGTTTTGAAAACATCTTACATCTTCTAAACAAAGATCTCCCATGTAATCAACCAACTAAGGGGAGAATTTTTATTTTAGAACTTTAATATTGGGAAATGCTTAACACAATATAAGGTGTCTAAATACAAAATTAATATCAACCACTTAATGAAAACTTAATTTTTCTTATTAGTTTTGTATTTTAATAATAACTAAATGATGGCAGGTTTTTTTTTTGTGATTTCTGTTGCATTTTCAAATGCTAGAACACATAGTTTTACAAACTGATGATGTTATTCTTATAATAAACGCCAATGCACTTAGCAAACAATCTTTAAACTTCCTTCTTTAAGAAAATTCAATTATACTTTTGACTTTACTTTTTATTTTTTTAAGTTTTCCTCACTAGGTTGTTATGAGAAAGCAAATGTAGTGAAACTTATGCATATACTACACTATTAATTTGTTTAACTCAAAATAACTTAAGAAAAAGGCATTAACAAATGAAATGATAAAAATCACATACTTGTCATGCAAAATATGGCCTGTTAGAAAAAGAATGACACTGCCAGTGTAACAAGGCAAAAATATGACTGACATAAAAATGCTTGTATATTAAAAAAAAAAAAAAAAAAAAAACCTCCTTTTCTTCAATTAGTAGGCCAGAGTTCAAAAGCAGAAATATATTGTTAGGCTGACAGATGATAGCAAATTGTAATATGAAAAATGGGTGATACAAGAGAAGAACAATTTACCACTTTGAAATTTTCACCCAATCTTAAACCTATACAAAACAGTTTAGTATGGATCAGTAATACTGAAAAAGCCTAAAAATGTTCCTTCCAGTGGCAAGAAACTGGAAATGACATTCTTCGATCATGTAGAAATGATTAATCAACATGTGCCACATTATTATTATTATTATTATTATTATTATTATTATTATTATTATTATTATATGTTTATATACAATACTTGAATATCTGTAAAAACATAATGTAAACGTGTGCAGTCATCTGTAGATGTTTCTGAAATGGCCAGTACCCAGTAATCATTCCAATAGCTTTTCTAATTAAGCTTTCTAACCCTATTCAGTACATCTTTAGCCAGAGTGCTGTTTGGATGCTTTAATAAGAATTTTACCCTGCTCTTGACTAGGAAAGTTCTTCCATTTTATCTGATTGTTCTTTTTTGGTCAATGATATACTTGATTCTAGAAGTTTTATTGCAAATGTTGCAGAAAGATTCTGGTCCTATGAAGTCAATATTCCTTCCTTCCTTCCTTCCTTCCCTCTTTCTTTTTCTTTCTTTCTTTCTTTCTTTCTTTCTCTCTCTCTCTTTTTTACCAGTTTATTTGTTGCTCCATTACCTTCTATGTCCTGATGTTCAGGCATCAATAAAGTCTAATTAAATCTTTGTAGAAAGATAATGACAATTTTGAGACTCTCCCACATACTCTACAACCTAAACTTTCACCCATGCTGCTTTTCTTTGCTCCCATCAGTGAAAATATTACTCCAAGTTCAATATTTTTGATCAGAAAAGGTAGTCAAAAAGGTAGAATCAATTTTGAAGGAACTTTCTAAAGATGTCTTACATGTTTTGCAGTGACAAAGAAAAAGAACTATAGTCATATCCCTCAATACCCCTTATTTTAAGTTTAAAGTAACAGAGTCACACTATATATAAACAATGTATACAGTTTTTTTCAACTCCATTCACTTACATAAATTTGGAACATATGTTTCGGGAGCGATCCCTCCCATCTTCAGCCTGTTGACAAACTCAACAGGCTGAAGATGGGAGTTTGAGTTTGTGAGTTTGTGAGTTTGTGAGTTTGTCAACAGGCTGAAGATGGGAGGGATCGCTCCCGAAACATATGTTCCAAATTTATGTAAGTGAATGGAGTTAGTGTGAAAAAAACTGTATACATTGTTTATATATATATACCACTCCATTGTCAACAGCTTCGTAAGTACACTTATTTGAGAGTCACACTATTTTTACAGTCCTCATAATAGCATATTTCAGATTTATTGCCTAGCACATAGACTCTATAAAAATCTGCTGGTTATACAAGAAAAATAGCATTTTGAATCTGAGTTAGTAAAGCAGATGGAATAGCCCAAGCATGATTCTAGTATAACTGCAACATATCTAATTGGCCTAATTTTCACCTAGCTTTATATTATAATGATTTAAAATGAAATAAGAAGTTAAATTTGGTAATCCATAGAAGGAATTTAATGAATTAGTTCTGTAGCTTTTTAAAGCATCAATTTAAAGTTGGTTGATCAGGGATAAGAATCAAATAGGAGACTAATCAGCATTTACCAATATTTTTCCTAGATGATGAATGGATGCATTTTCACAAGATAGTACAGTCATAAACAAAGCAATACAAGTATGAACTAAAATAAGTAACTATATTAAAAATTATACATATAAGAAATATATTCATTTAAATTAATGCAATTTTCTACTTTATATTATTTACTAATTCAGTTATAGAATTAAGGCACTAGAATTAGTTGTTCAATTTTTAGAAACTAAAAGCATAAATCACATTCATATGATATTTTGTGGACTTTATAAGCAATAATAAAGGTTTACACACTACTGCAAAATGTGAGAAAGCAGAAAATGATGTGAGTAAAAGCATATTCATTCTGGATCGCAGCCCACCAAGCGAGAGCCAGACGTGAAGCTGAAAAACTGAAGTGCCAAATGTAACTAAAAATTAAATCAAAGCTTCAAGCGAGTAATCAGCGTTCTAGTGAGCACTCAATTCAAATATCACCAAGACTGTTAAAAAGCATGGTTAGCGCAGAAATAATTACTGTAAGCAAAATATGAATAAGGTAAGAGCTAAAGCATGGTGATGAATAATGATTTTAAGCAAGCAGAAAAAAATTGAATCAAAAGCTTGGTGGATCGTCCCGCTGATTATGTCAAATAGAGCTGGGCTTCAGATGACCTAGTCAGTAGACAGGACGACACCATTCTTAATGATGTTTCATGCTTACTATTGTTCGCTGCAGCGCTGGAATGAACGGCGGCCATACTTTACCTTTCTATTGCGATCTATGACTTTCTCCCGCGAGCCCATCATTAAAATGAAAATGGAATGATGATAATGATAGCGAAAGTGATGGAAATGATGACACAGCACTACTGCACACTACATGCAACCATCTTTTAATTCAGAGAAAGATTCTCTAGGTAAGTGTAGCTACACAAACTTTCTCCTTAGTTTATGAAACTTTCTTCAAAGTTTATAATGTTAATATATTGTATACAGATTAAGTAAATTTACTGTTTGGATTTTATTTGTAATTACAGTGAAATTAATAATAATCAGTACATGATTTGAACAGTCTAGCATCAATGGCCAGCATTTTCTTTACTTTCATTGACATATTGTAAAGGGATTTTCCTTTCTATCTGATATTGAATATTGTAAATCATAGCTCGCTATTTCTTAAATTTTCAGATGTTCTTGCATATATTTTTGTTATGCAATAATAATGCATCTTATAAGTTTTCCTGAAAAACAATTTTTAAGAAAAATTAACTTTATATTTTTCAGAGACAAATATTTGCATCTATTTTATGCTGCAGGTTGATAATTTTGCTACCTTTGCTGCTCCATGTGGAGTTAAATAATTTTATTGTTGAGTTAAACCTAAATTTGGCAGTGTACATGAAGAGAGAGGTGAAATGCCATGAACAGTAGCACATTGTAATTTTTGTTTAAAATTATAACACTAGCTATATCTAATGAAATTATCATTGTAAATTGATAATAATAATTAAGGGATATTAGAAATAAACTGTAAAAAGTGCAATATGAGGTATTTTGGCACCTTTTGACAAAATTTGCTTTAAAAACATAAAGACAAACTTATACCTTACGAGGTGTAAGATATAATTTAGGCCATATTCGCTCGTGAAGTATTCAACTTTTTTAACTTACTAACTTATAATAATTGCATAATGTTATAAAAATGTAGTTTTAAATAAAATTTTGCTAAGGGCAAAAAAATAAGTTTAAATTAATAATGTACTTGGGAAAAATTATTCCTTGGATATTGTATGGTCTCAATGTATCTGAAAAATATTGGAGAATTTTCAGAATAATTTCTTCCATTTTTTTGGGAAACAACAAAGAGTAAATGATTAAAGAAACAGCTGTAATAAATATTATCCTTGTGTTAAAATGCTCTTACCCATATCAACATATTTGTTATCATAGTTGACAGCAGATGGGCATGTAGTGGCAGCAGTACTATTTTATGATAGTAAAGCTACGGTTGGTAACGAACGAATTGGTACCTGAAAGACCGTGACTAGGGCCCAGAGAAGTGAATCAAAGTTCTTTCTGTCGCACGTTACCTCATCACCATTCTTTTCACAGAATTTGCACCCAAAGAGGTTCATCCCAAGAATACTAAAAAATAAATAACATTATCATCAGCATTTCTGAAGCTATTAATATTCTAATACTATTAGCATAGGCTTTAAATAATAATAAAATATATTTAAAACAGTTACCACAATAATATTTAATTTATTATTAGAAAGATTCTACACAATATAACTTCTGATTTTTTTTTTTTTTTTTCTGTTTTCCCTCGTAAAAATATAAAAGAATTTATCACAGGAACAATGCTTCAACTAGTATGTCTAATTCATTATTCTGTTAATTACGGTTTTCAAAGTTATTATAAGTGCTCATTTGTAAATGAGAATTTTTAAGAGTTTCTTCAAGATAAAGCAGAAAATATTATTCAGTTGTTTCATGAATATTTTAAATTATGTTAAATAAGGCAGTTAAACTAATGCAGCTGATTCAAAACAGTTCAATAATTGGTGTAGTTTATTTCGATATGTTTAATGAATTATAGTTGAATATAAATTAAATGGAGAGGAATTGTCTTATTTGTTCATTACCACAAGTAAAGCACTTATGCAGTGCTCATTGGATAACATTTTTTAAATGTTCTATAGCTTTGCATTACTGAACATTGTACCAATGCTGATAGCAGCAGTTGCAATCATGGTAATTATATGAATGCTCAGCTTAAAAATATTTTGGAGTGTGACAAAGGTACAGTGGAGAATATGATATATGCATTACTGAAACATTTAATGAAGGAAATTTGAAATAAGAAAACTTTTGTCACCCCTGCCACTGCAAATTCACTTTTCATACACATACATAAGAGAAGGAGTGACGGTGCCATCTGAGAAAGGACTACTTCCTTATAAGCAAAAAAGTGATGTTGTATGTGATTAAAAAAAAAAGAGAATTTTTAAATAAAAAAAAGGCATGAATTGAAAACATTCAGAGTTTAAGTATGAAAAATAAGTTAAGGTTAATAAAATATGCTTTTTATAATACAGTCATTTTCACTGAAATGTTAAGCATTCACTCTCGGTTGTTTGCTGCAGTGTTAAGTAGGATTATTAAACTCCCCTTAAATGTTAATGACTCCACTGCCAACAAGTTTATACCCCAGAAATGCAAAACTTGATATCATCATAATTGCTTAATTTTGTTGTATTTGTTTAGCAGCTATTAATCACTATAATTCCTAAAAACCATTGATCAAATAGAGTATTAAGTATCCTAGTATATGAATAGGAATCATAGCATTTTGCCATTTGTCCATCTAAAAGATAAATTATATTCATCTGTGTATCATGTTCTTATAAGGCTGATTCTTTATGGCCTAATTGTGTGATTGAGCTAGAAGCAGAATAGCTGTAGCAATTAAGACATATACTTTCTTCAGAATTGCAATGCAGATTCAGCATAAGCATATCAGAAATTTGCAGCCTCTGAATGCATATATAAATGATGACAATGGTGAGCAGGGAAGGGAAATAACTATACAAAAATTATATGAATATTGAATTTAATAACATAAATTTAGAACCATTTTAGTTATGAACCTTTCTTTAGGTAACTGCATTAGAATTGTTCGTAATTTAAATATTTTTCAAAGAGAGAAGAGAAAAAAATTATAAAAAGAAAAGAATCTGAACTATTGATGACAGACACTGCAAAATGACGAAACATTCTTTACTAGTTGTAAAAAAACATTTGGCAATATGACAAAAACGAAGGACAGACATGCACGGCTTTCCCAGTCACGTGCAACACTGATAACATTCTTCCATGCGTCTTCATGGAAACAGATTATTTATTTACACCACAGCAAATCATAAATACTACATTTAACGCTTTCGAGCATTCATAGTAAGTACTGTCAACACCATCTATTAAACGCCAGGGTCCAGATATTTTCAAACAGTAAGCTATATTATTAATATCATCTGCAGATACTTGATATTTGAAAAGTAGAGCTTAGCACAGCAGATCTGAAATAAATTTATCTGAATTATAAAGAAAATTTAAAAATAATATATTCATTGCATAATATTTAGATTAATAGTCTATCTTTATCATAAATTATTTGATAATAGCTAGAAAAATATAATAAAACAAACAAAGGAGGAGCATTTATTGCTGAAACATTTGCTAATATATCACATTGAACTTATAAAAATTCTGAAAAGACTGTGGGCAACTTTGATACTTTCACACAGATATTTGCCATTTAGATTTTCAAAACCTGTTTCTCTCCAGTGCATGCATCATTAATCATGTGCATACACATATATTGATCATGTTGTGAAAACAACCATATAAAATCAGAAATAGTACTGAAACACGTTAACAAATACTGTAAATGTAAGGGATGCTGTTTCACTTGTGAAGTAGAAATGGAATGTGAATGAGATAGTAACATAAAAGAGAGAACAGCCGATTTTGTCAGAAGGCTTGATTCATAACTTTCATATAAGTTGCATAAGTTCTTACATAATTTTGCACATATTTGTTCATAATTACAGACTTCTAAACTTTGTAATTGTAACCTAACTACATCACAATTATAGAATCTTGAATGCTATTTACATAGATATAAGATTAATATGAAAATACCCCAATTTAATATTTGGAAATATTAATCTATTAGTATGAGAGATAGCAGTTCATTTAGAGCTTATATCTTGAGCAAATCTGGATCTTTATATGAAGCCCTTCTGACATAGCTGATTTTGAACAGTTATATTTTATTTTTGAGTGTAAGCCTTAAGCAGTTCAGAAAAATTTAGCGAAAGTTTAAAAAAATAACAATAATACAATTAAAAATATTTAAACTTTTAGCCTAATTTAATAAATAAAGCTGAAAAGTTGTTCTCTCCCAGCATTTCTAATCACTTTATTACTCAAAGGTGTGGGGAAAAACAACACACACTTTAGAATATGTTTATACAGAGAATATATCAAAACTACAGTAAGAGCAGTTTAAAAGTCCTGCAACTTAAATCAACTGACCAGTAGATCTATGTCCTCCACTCACTATGATTCCTTGCCATTCTCTCTGCCCGTCAGTTGCAAACAGGATTTCAACAGAGCCAGGCAGTTATGTTGTGCATTTGAGCATGAGATATCATTAAATAGTACTGTAGTGTTGTTTAATGGTAAGATAATCATTACATATTTATCTCCAAGGCATACATCCATTCGAAAGTCATGCAACATTTAGATGTAAATGTAAATTTTCTGGCAGCCCAGTTCCAACATAAAAAACATGAAAGTTAGTACAGAAGTTTAGATATACAGGAAGGAAGGGAGGAAGGAAGGAAGGAAAGAAGGAAAGAAGGAAGGAAGGAAGGAAGGAAGGAAGGAAAGAAAAAAAGAAAAGAAAAGGAAAGGAAAGAAAAGAAAAAGAAATAAAAAAAACTTGATGAAAAAGAGTTTCCATTAAAGCCCCCATGTTCCCCAGATCTTAGTTTTTTTGTTTTTATCTTTGGGGATACTTAAAAATAGAGAATATTCAACTAACTCTCACATACTGGAGGAACTTAAAACAAACATTCAAAATATAGTAATATAGTCATATTACTATGACTATTATTAGTCATATTCCCATCACTATATCAAAATATAGTGATGGGAAACTGATGCATGTTAGTAACGATTTTCTGAAGATGTGGAAAACCAGCAACATTTTCACTATCTATTGTAAGAGAAGAGCATAAAATTCTATTATTTAATATGTTGCACCTAGAAAATGGTGAAGTGCTTGAGTGCCACAAGTTTATGCAAGAAAATACTTGTGGCAACATGGGGTCTAACTGTTGACTGGCTGCTATGTATTGGTACTTTTAAACTGCTTTCACTGTAGCACACAGAATATTTTGCTATAGATGATAATACATCTGACAATAATGTTAAAAGCTTAAGTATGTTCCAATACACACTTTTTACAACTTTTATTATAATTTCTTAACATTACGTGAAATGAATAGAAATTTATATGAGATTGTAAGTTTCAAGATCTATGAAGAAAGGTTAGAGAAATACTCAAGCAGCTTAAATGCATCCATAAAGAAACTCAGCTCATAAGCTGAGACAGGAGTAAACTTGTTAGTTTTGCTGTTGCTTAATTAATTTGGAAATTGGTGGTGGCAAAGGTAGTGAATTTCAACAACTAGGTAAGAGCCAATTGTCATTATAAAGTTTGTTATTGTTGCTACTCTCACAACTCCTGCTTCATAGGGTAAGTGATTTATAGTGAATGGCAATAGTAACGTAATTTTTATCAATGGAGAAATAACCGGTCAACTTAATTTTTCTGGGTATCAAATATACCTAATAAAATTACATCTATAATTGGACATTGTACATTTTATTAAAAGTTGTTTCTAGCTTATAGAGAAATATTATTTAGAAGTACATTAAATATCTTATTCAATCGGATCATGTACTGTTAACTTTATTTTACTAATTGCTTATTTATTATTATATTTACAAAATTCTTCTATAAAATATTATGTGAGGTTTTAAAACATTAATTAATTTTTTGACAACAAGAACCTTTGTGATATTACTAAATATTGGTTCTTGATACCTTGATACCACTGAAACTCACAAAATATTGATATTGTATAATACCTTGGATTATAAACTTGATACTTTTAGGTTAAGTTGTTAATACAATAATTTTTAATTAGAACTGTCACAAATAACAGCTTTTAAAGTGGTTGCAAACATTTGTCTCTTTTGTAAGCTTATAAATGGCAA
Organism: Metallyticus violacea; assembly: GCA_030762175.1. Taxonomy (NCBI): domain Eukaryota; kingdom Metazoa; phylum Arthropoda; class Insecta; order Mantodea; family Metallyticidae; genus Metallyticus; species Metallyticus violacea. The sequence continues at coordinate 39,990,392 of CM060842.1, forward strand.
GTAGCAGGTATCTAGAAATGCTTACACTTCTAAGCCCAATCACCAACTTCACAATAACAGTTGTCCCCTTACTTATATTTCTGCAGAAGGCATGTTGACAATATGACTCAGCTACAAATTTGTTTAAAAATCACATACCAGAGCAATAAAATGATGAATTGCAATTTGAAATAGATATTTTTAAATGTATTATTGCATTAATTTTAGCATATTTTTCACTTTTTGCAGATATGGAAAAACTGTGCTCTGCCTACAAAATCATCTCAGTTCTGAGTCTGACCAATGATAAAAATAGACTTTTTGTAGACATATCATGTGATCTGTTAAATTAAGCAACTTCTTGTAGCAATATAATTTTTTGGCATCTAAAGCATGAGTGCTGATTTTACATTATTAATTAGTTGTAGTTTTCAAATCAATTGTTATTTGGAAGTGACAGAAAGCGGTACATTTTGTGGTCCACCTTTTTCAAGTATTATAAGGTGAAGTCTGGAACTATTTTCAATTGGATTCTATTAGTGATGATTATACCATTTGCTGCAAGTAAATATTGTATTCTCACAATACTAGAAATGATTATAAAGTCATTAAATGTCATAATAAAAACTACACTTGCTGATTAAGGAAATTCTGATATATGTATTTGATATTAATACTCCCAAAATAATTAAATGATAAATTTATGTTATTTGATTTAAAATATGAAAGAATTGAGTATGAAAATATCAAATATTGAGACTAAACATGTGTAGGTATTGTGTAATGAGAAAATTTTGCATTGCCCTATCTCTATATATTACCTATTTAAATATAAACAATGTCATTCACAAAATGAGTGCAAGTGATACACAAGCACCTGAAAGAAATCACACACTGCTTTAGAGTTTGCAAATTCTAACCCAGGTCATGCTCAAATTCATCTTTGTAGAGAGCAAAATCATTCTGGCAATTAATTGAGGTGCCACAAATATGAAGTAGACAATACCAGGATGCCAGAATTGACTGAAGACTAGTTAATTATAACTGATATATCTGAATTAATTTGGCATAGCATCTCATGTATAATTTTATTCTACAGAAATTTAAAAATTTTCCTGTTTAAAGTTTCCTCCAACAATACTGAAGTGTCAGTTTATTTCTGTTGCTTTCATTTTTTAGACACCTCTCTCATTCAGAATTTAAAACCATTTTGATATACTACTATAAACTCAATTTCAAATTAAAATGGTCTTAAGAGAATGAGCAGTTACAAACTTACAAATTCTCTTCTGATTTACAAATAATGAATCTGCTTGCGTGCCAACTGTGCACAGTTAAATTTTAAAACAATGAGGTTCTTTAAACATGTTGCCAATCAATATGCAAAAATGCCATTTTATTTCATTATCTTTTCAGCATTAATAATTCAATGCTAAAATTTTCTAGTGAATAAATATTAAAATGATATTGTCTTAAGGTTAACTATAATTTTAGAGCATCTCTTATATTGTATCACATATTGGTTCTTTTAACACACTGTTCAAAGAAGCTAGAAAATCAAGTAAATAAATAAATAAAATAGCTGAAACAAGCCTTCTAACTTTTTATGGATGCTTACAGCATTTAAAAACACCCACGAAGACACAGAGCACAACAATGAACAAATAAGCTGCCGACCATTTTTTTCTTTCCATTCCGCTCATACCTGAATATGAATATGAAGAGGATGAGCAAGGAGAAGAAGACAGCAACATTGTCCATTGTGCGCAGCATCACAAACAGCTGGCGTCGCAGGTTAGGCATGAAGCGTACCAACTTCAGTATGCGCAGAAGACGGAATGTACGCAGCACACTCAGGCCTGAACTGCCTTCTCCCTCACCAAGATATGTTTCACACATCTCAATCACACTGGAAAGCAATAGCATGGAAAACATGAAAAAGATTACAGACTTTACGATAAAATACAAAGAATTATGGGCTCATGAATGATAAAAGCAGGCAGTAGGACTTAGTTAATTTATAGGGCTATTTTTAATTTCTAATATTAATTAATTAACTGGTTGACAGGAACATATGTAATATGGGCAGCTAAGCAATCAAATGTTTTATCAATTGAAAAGCAGTGCTTTTGCTTGCTTCTCAGAAATATGGATAAAAAAGCTGTATCTTTCAAGGTCACCAATTATTTCTGGCGAAAAAAAATTTAGCATATATTCTAATATTGAAAACATTGTGTGATTGAGTCAACTAATCAAATTGACTTTCTAGCTGAGATGGGAATGTGGGTTTGTGAAACCAGTTCTACATTAACAGACAAGTAAGTGGAGCAATAAGAGTGTTTAGTTCGACTCAATCATACAATGATTTCAATTATATGATTGGCTTCTCTGTACAAGTTCCAATTAACATTTCTAATTTATATTTTAATCTGTTTATTGGTGACTGCTGGAAGTTTAAGATTATTAGAATGCTTTATTTGTGCCCTGATTCATCCATGCCTTTAGGCATTTTGCAAATTTATTTTCCATTTTGTTTAATATTATACCATAATGATTACTTCTTTTAATTAATTTATATTAGAAATTAAGAATAGCCCTACAAATTAACTACATTCTAACATGAGAAAGATTATAGACTTTATGATGATAAAACACAAAAGAATAATGGGCTCTTGAATAAAAAAGTAGGCAATAGGTAGTTAATTTGTAGGTCTATTCTTAATTTGTAAATATTAATTAAATAAAAGAATTATAAACATTATGGTACAATATTAAACAAAATGGAAAATAAATTTGCAAAATGCCTAAAGGCATGGTTGAATCAGGGCACAAATAAAGCATTCTAATAATCTTAAAACTTCTAGCAATCTCCAATAAACGGATTAAAATATATATTAGAAATGTTAATTGGAACTTGTACAGTGAAGCCAATTATATAATTGAAATCATTGTATGATTGAGTCGAACTAAACACTCTTATTGCTCTACTTACTTGTCTATAAATGTAGAAATAGTTTCACAAACCCACATTCCCATCTCAGCTAGAAAGTCGTTTTGATTAGTCGACTCAATCACACAACCATTTCAAAATTAGAATATATGCTAAATTATTTTTTCCCAGAAATAATTGGTGACCTTGAAAGATACAGCTTTTATATCCATGTTTCTGAGAAGTAAGCAGAAGCACTGCTTTTCAGTTGATAAAACATTGATTGCTTAGCTGTCCATATAACATGTATTCCAGTGAACTATCTACTAGGCATGCAAGTAATAGCTGGCCAGTTGCTGACCAAACAAATTCTGGTATTATTGTGATCTGCTGGTAGATGGTTTAATGGGATGCATAAAGTTGGCCTAACAGAATCATAGAAATGTGTGTTGTGCAGAAGAAAAAACTGAATTGTGGGGCAAGGACTGTGAAATCTTACAGTATTAAATGACCATGTTGTTAACATTGTGGTACAATGGGGGAAAACAAAAAGAAGACTGGACATATCAATGACATTTCTACTAATATTATTATCTTGCACTTTTATTCAATAAAGTTATGATGTATTTAAAAAAAGAAAAAAAAAAAAAAAAAAAACAAGAGACTAAATTCAGAGCACAGACAGCTATAGGAATAACATTTTTAATGCCAAAGGTGTACTTTTTATAACAGATAAATTGACTAAGATGAGATTTTATGATTTGTTGTACTTTCTTACTAATTATAATATATATATATATATGTACACACACACACACACCAAGGTGGCCAAAGGTAGGTATGCTGTATTGTTCAAGCAATCTCTTTGACAATATTCAATCTTGTAAGTGCTTGAAATGTCCTGCATCAGCATTGTAACATTGCTGAAATCTATCCTATGCACTGTGACATGCAGTAAGACCCAAAATATAGTCATCTTCAATGTCATTTAATGCTTCTTAGATAAATGCTATTAATTCATCCACTGTGTGAGGCTTACTGTCAACCCCCTCCCTCCCCAAAGGAAAAATCCACAGGTATTAGACAAGGACATTTACAGAATATTTCTGAGGGAGGGGCAACATATTTGTGAAAGTAGTTGATGATTAAAATTTATCATGTTTTAAAGGTTGATATAACAAAGAAAATATTGGTTAATCTGTTATGTTCACCTTAAATACTTTATTTTAAAATATTAGTGTTTTGGCTATTAAATGGAAATTTATTAATTTTAAAAACCTTGAGTGGGAGCCTTCTGTACCTACCTCCCCTTGCGGATGCCCTTGGTATCAGATCTGGTGAATGTGTTGCCACATTGTAATCCAATGTTATAGGGGAGTGTTGTCAGGGCTTTTAATGAATAGATGTCCCATGTTGTTGGAAAAACAATTTGGCAAAGTCTGTCTGGTTGAGATTTGTGACACCATCATGTTAGGTTTAGTTGCAACCATCCATAGTTGTACTAAAGAAAACTGGTCATATAACACCTTTGCCAACAGTGCATCCTGTGCACTGAGTTTCAGCTGGTTTAGTTGAGATGTGATAACCATGAGGACTTTCATCTGCTCGACACCTGTGCTTCATATGGCCTGACAATTTGAGGAAGCCTTAATCTAAACAGATGTTATGAATACCATGTAAGAGTTATGGTTGGAACAGCTTTGATTTTAATTATGCATCAAGTGTTGCAAGTACAATCTTAGTAAGAAGAGCTTCTTAAATATACAGACTTCTTTGGGCCATTTATAAATGTTAAGGCAGCTATAATCACATTTTCCTTTGTAATTAACTTTTGGTACCTTAACTATTGAATCCACTGCATCAAATTTATCTGATATGATAAGTTGTCAAATATAATAGCGGAGGAGTGTCAAATGCTTTTTGGCATGATGTGTGCATTCTCTTGGTAGAAATTTCCTCTTCCATGAATGCTTTAGAATATATTTTCTTGCTCCTGACATAAATTTCTTTGCCATCTTTCCTGTTCTCCTTTCCCAGTTAAGTGTTACACATAACATTGGTAAATAGTAACTTCTTTGTTTATTAAAAAGTTAAAATAATCAACACTCATGAGCGTTTCACTCCTTTAATTATTAAAATAACAGGACATGTTTCGTGAACATATCGTTCACATTGTCAACTGAGTACAACTAACGTTCATGCGGGGTTTGAATGTTAGTTGTACTCAGTTGACAATGTGAACGATATGTTCACGAAACATGTCCTGTTATTTTAATAATTAAAGGAATGAAACGCTCATGAGTGTTGATTATTTTAACTTTTTAATAAACAAAGAAGTTATATTTTCATTTTACTGTATGGATTCCTTCAATAGGTATAAATTGGTAAATAGTGTTTATTATGCTTACGGAATTTCGGAATCCACACAGTGAAACTTTTGTTAATCTTATTTTGATTTAAAGTAAAACACTAAAAATCATGTCGTCACATTAAAACTCTCTTTAAGTTTCACAAACACACTTATAAAAGTAATTTTGGTACATGTTTCGTGAGGTACATTCCTCACGAAACATGTACCAAAATTACTTTTATAAGTGTGTTTGTGAAACTTAAAGAGAGTTTTAATGTGACGACATGATTTTTAGTGTTTTACTTTAAATCAAAATAAGTGTTTATTATATCTGCAGAACCACTTGACATTTTGTTTTTACATGACTAAACAATTCATAACATCATAACAAAATCTTATAATACTGTATACCTACTGTTGGACCCCTTATATACAACTATTAAAGAGCACATGGTGCTTAAGCGTAATAAACAAAAAAGCACGTGATACACTGGACAACTGAATTCCCTTCTAAACATGTGTCTCACATTTTGAACTTCTTTTTCACCCCATATAAATTTTAAAATAGGGTTAAATCATTTTCTATAAAATAAATATTATTAACATTTTAAACAGTTCACTATATTTTATACAATAAATATTATTATTCATTAAAGGAGTTTCTTACAGATTTATGAAGTCATTAATCAATAATTGTTTCATGTTCTTACATACTTACATACATAATTAACTTGTTAATAGAAATCTTTGACCATGTTCATTAATATGTGCAGTCTCCTATCATATATTATGGCTCATAACTAAACATCAAAAATTAAAAAAACATGTATGGAGTTTAAAAATAAGTTAGCTGAAGAACAAGATTGTAATATAATAAAAGAAACAGAAAAGTTAAACTGATACTGTCACAGCTTCCAGTTGGGCATTCAACAAGTTTTAAAATGTAAATTCTATTTAATCTGTTGTCTAACACGCTCTTATGCTTCACTTACTTTTAAATATGGTGGGACTGGTTTCAAAGAGATATCCTCTCCATCTTCAACCTACTTGATGACTTGAAGCATAAGAGTGTGTTAGATGACAGATTAGATAGAATTTACATTTAACAAGCTTAACTGTGTGAATTCCAACAGAATTTTTTAAAAATTTCTTATAATATTTCGAAAGTTCTTAAATGAAATTTTAAGATGTTTGTTTCCTTTACTTTAACTACAGCTCTTTAGTTGTTGATTTGATTTATTTAATTTCGGGTCATCTGCATCCCATTCATTCAGGGTATGAAACAGTTGACAACTTCGTTCAGAGGTCTCTTCTTTCAGTTGAGGTTCTTCAGGTTCTTTTAGATGCTGTAAATCTATGACATGGGACCCATGGCTTTACTTCCCTTCTGAATGAAGCCATATTTAGGATTTTTATGCTAAAAAAATTCATCAACCAAGCTGGGATTGAACCCGCAATCTTGCTGAGTCTAGGAGGCAAGTATGGTTACCACTAAACACCAGGACAGACACAGCTCTTCAGAAATTGATATGTGCTTATGCACATGTGCATATGTGCTTATTTAGGTACACACAGAGATTGAATTTTGAGGTTTTTTTTTTCCTTTCAATTTGATGAAATATATAAGATTATATATACTAAGAAAAAATAATAAGCAACCTGAAGTTTAAATGTTTGCATGCTATGATAGTGAAAGTAGCTAATGATGAAGGCTGTGATTTGAAAAGTTAGTTAGAATTTGGTTATGTCATAGGCCATTTACTGATGTGAAGTTAGTTGCTAGAACAGGCATATTTCCTTGTTGCTTCTGTTTAATGGTTTCATATATCATCATTTCTGGTTATCTAAAATGTAAATATATATGAATTTAATTCAAATAAATATTCTCTTTATTTAAATGAAGTGCATTTCTCACAAAACTGTATTTTATAGATATATTTCTGCTCAGAGTCAGAAAAATATCACTTGGCACTTGCTACCTTGATCTTCAAATCAGCAATTGTCAAAAACAATAGTTTAACATTTTTCTAAAATATGATCTACTCTGAAATGGATATGACATTATTGAATGAATTCCAGAAAAGAACAAAAACACTGTTGAAAAAAACAAGAATACTGATATATTTTTAGTGCAACATATAAGTATGAAGTATAGAAAATTGTATATTACAGGACTGCAATGGAAATAATATAAGAGTATATCAGGGTATTCAGAAAGTCATTGTGCACTTAAGACTATGGATACAGATTAAGTTGGAAGTTCGAACCAATGTTAGGTTTTTTTCTATATAGAATTTTAACATAAGTTGGCATACTTGATTTTTCATAGATGCACGGTTGTTTTTTAATTTGTTCTATTGTTGCATAGTTTAACTGTTTAGTTCAATTATCAGTTGATTAAAGCTATTGAAATCAATACGTGCAATGTTTAGATGTTCAATTTAATTTTAAATTATGGTGCATTCAATTGAGAAATGTATTTTTTTTATTGAACATGTCTTTTGACAAGGCAAAAATACACAGATTTAGTGCAGGAGGTATTTGCTGAAAAATTTCCAAAAATAGCTGTACTTAATCATAATCCAGTTTGTGGGCTTATTGAAAAATTTTGAGATACAGCTTCAGTGTTAGATGCTGAACAAACTGGAAGATCACCTAAACTGAATGAAGAAAATATGTTGAACATTTCTGACTCTATGTGGTGGAGCCAATCAAAATCATTGCACAAGTTGGCACAAGAAAAAGACATCAGGCTTGCAACTATGCAAAAAGCAGTTAGGAAAACATTGAAATGTTCCCATATAAAGTGAAAGCAGTGCAAGATTGAAAGATATGAATCATTAAAAGTGAATCCATTACTGCAAATGCTTTACATCTTTTATTAACAGGAATATCACTGATATTCTTGATATCACCTTCTATACAAACCAGACCTATTTCCACCTATTTGATTATGTTAACATATTTGCAGAAAATATTCCTATAAAAATAAGCAGGCACAGGCTTATATATCTGCCCATGAATGACATTTCCAACATTTGTTGTAATGGACATTGACTTTCCGAACACAATATAGAACAAGTATAGCATTGTCACATTAACTCATTCACTTCTTCATTGCATTTCAACTGGTTATTCTAAACATAGTCTTGTAAAGTTTACGTGATGTATCCAAGATCAGTCAAAATACATACTTAAGTATTGATTCATTAGTCTACTTGTTGAACCCTTTGTTTTGGCAACCGGGATAACTTAGCTGTTTAGAGGGTATACAGTCCTCAGGCAGTAAGAATAGTTCAAATTAATGAAACTTATTGATAAAATCAAACAAACTTATGTGATAAGCCATTATATGTATAAGTCTGTAGAACTAAAGTAAAGGATTACACAAAAATTAACATTCTAGATCATACAGAAAACAAGAAAGTAAAATAATGGGATATTTATGAAAAAACTACTAATCAATACCACAAATGAAATGGGATCAATAAGAACAGAAATATGGAGAAACATGAACAACTAAAGAAAACGGTATTTCAAGGTAGCTGTATTATAATGAAATAAACCAAAGGCATTTTTAAAGGAAATTGGAAAACAGTAGCGGAGGAAGATAAGCCAGAGAAAAAAAGAATGCAAGAAGATGTCAGTCCTGTTAAAATTTGCTTAAATGTTTTAATACAGATGTTATTTTTGAAACATGTGACAATTTAAGATGATTTTTAGCAGATTTGAAAGGTTATCAAATAAAATAAGTGCTTTCACACATAATGATAAACAATATAAGCATCATAACCTAAACTTAGGTATTGATTTTTTACACTAAACTCCACTCAGTTACACAAAAGTAAGACGGAAAAGTAATTTATTAGATTGTACAGTAAAAGACTCCATATCAACAAAACAGAAATCAGGAATTTACGAAATAAAATGTGCAGATTGCGAACAGAGTTACATAGGCAAAACAAAAAGAAATTTGGAAATTCGGAGGAAAGAACATTTTAGGAATATTTGGTTTAAACACGTGGATAAATCAGCAGTAGCAGCTCACTTTTGGACCAAAAATCATGAAATAAAACTGGGAATTAAACTGCTGAAACATCTTTACAACCCATTGGAGTTATCCACTTGGGAAAAAATTTTCATATTAAAAAATACAGAAAACCTAATGAATTTTGAGTTTCCTCCTATGGATGAACTCAGCAACTTCCTACTTCAACCAACAGAGGCCACCACAGGAACATTCAGTTGTCCAGCCATCGTTTCGAGTAACGGCGGTTCAGTGAGCAACTGAAGATGGGAGAGATTCTCCTGAAACCCATCTTACTTTTGTGTAAGTGAGTGGAGTTTAGTGTAAAAAATGAATACCTAAGTTTAGGTTATATTGCCACTCCATTATCAACAGCTTTATAACTACAATATTTATTAATATAAGCATCAAACTATTAATTTAATGGAAATGTCCATTTTCTTTGTATTTTATCACAGACTAAGGTTATTAGTATGCTCATTACTTGGGATCCCACATGCACAACAGTATTTCACTTATTAAATATTAAGCAATAGTTTCAAAAAACCCACTCACTTCTTTTTTTCTGCTGAAGTATTATTTACAATCAAATGCTCTAATTATTCTGATGCAAATTCCTCTTGGCTTTCACCTTTAATAGATGTACTAAAATATCTTTTTGATATCTGTATAAAGCTGATTATGGGAATAAATATTTTGAATGGCCAACATGGTGCATCTTACCTGAGTACAACAATCACACCATCAAATACATTGAAGCCATTACTGATATAACCAAATGGTCCCTCAGCAATAACTTTTAGCACCATCTCCACAGCAAAGATTGCAGAGAACACAATGTTGCTCACTTCCACAATCACTGTCAACATCTCTGGCTGAAATACAATCAGTGCTTTTAGTTTATTAACTACATTAATGAGGGGTACTTTCTGGAGGCACTTTGATTGCAGAAATGATTATAAAAGGATTGAAAAAACATTTTCAAAAAATCATGCTATAAGTTTTTGCTTGTAATTATAACTAATGCTGTGCTTTTAATAATTCATATTAACTCTAAAAAATTGTAATTTTATAAGAGAGAAAAAAAAGGAAATATTTGTATTAAGACTTAAGAATTAGTTGATTATGTGATAAAATCCATTGCATTTAATGATGTGAATAGATATATTATAAACTTAAAATTATTTTATGCATTTTATCAATGTTTTATATTTCAATGACACTAATATAAATATGTAGATAGAGCTCTTTATATTGTGAACTTCCATAGTCACATAAATGTATTTTTATTTAAATATTTAATATGTATTATATTGCATTTTATTACAAACAGTACCCAAGTAACGTGCAATTATTAATGAACAAACAGAAAACACAGATTATTCATAATGAAATATATGTACATACAATTTTAAATTCACATTATTCTTAAAATGTCTCTGATTATAAAAGAAGTCACAAGTTTCAAATTATGCATTCTTTTATATTTTTAAATTATGTTACAGGTATAAATTTTAACAAAAATATGCAGAAGAAAATTTCTTTCCATCTGGTGTAAAATGTAAAAAAATTATGTGACTACTGTTATAAGTTCAACAACTGATGACATTAAGGGGAACAAACTACTTAAAAAATCAAAGATGAATGCAACTTTAAAACTAATTAAAATATAAATTGGAACTTGCACAGTGAAGTTAATCATACAATGATATTAATTAACTTTAGAACTGTTTATTTTACAGATTTCACATCTTTATAGCAAAGAATGAAAGCTGGGGCCTTTTTTGTTTGTATATTTGTTTTATACATAGTACATTTTATTCCTAAATGCCTCCATAATACGGATCTTTTTAGGTTTTTGTATTTTATAATCATTTTCTGAGGATAATCTTTGGAAATTATGCATTAAATTTTTTTTATGATTTTAGTTTTAAATTTATTTTCTGATTTAAGTATATGCTCACATCTGTAATTTCATAAATATACTTTATTATTATTCTTACTTTAGGCCTTTAGAAAAACTACTGCATATAATACAAAATCTCTATCGTTATCTGTGAGAGCCACTGCACCTGGTTGTGATATTCAACTCCCATGCTAAGTGTGTTAATGAGGATTGCTAACAGGATGCCCTGCTGGAAGTATTTGTGCTGTACTAGCATCTGAATCACATGTCGGAATCCTCTCAAACAGGCTGTGCAGCATCGACAGCAGCTTCTACTCCTTCCTCTGCTTCTCTTGCTCTCACGTCGCTCCCAATCACAGCAAGTTTCTGTTTCTGGACTACACCATGTAGCTGGAGCAGGCTCCTCAACACCTACTGTAGAAATTTCAAGCAATATGAAAATAATTTATTGTTGCCAAAACTTCTTTAGACACTCCATTGCTACTGCACAGTAGATTAATTGTTTAAAAATGGAACACTATTTCATCTTCCTACAGTGGTGGTAATATTTTTCACTTTTCATCTCCAAACTTTGGTCTTAAATCATTTAGTGTTAATCCTGTATTCCTAGAGTGCACCATTTAGTTATCTTTTAGCTAAAATGTTAAGTATTTAAGATACTGTTATTGTTCTGAAATAGCACAGAATAATTCTACTACTAAGAAAAATATTATTTAAAACATTTTCTCTATATAGGTTATAATGATATCCTATTTATGATGATGATAATAGTACATATGTCACTTAGAAAATAAAACTCAAAATAGTACATACATAGTTTTGAATAGCAGGAATTTTCATAGTGAATAGTATAAAGTAGCAAATTTTAATGAAATTTGAGTGATTTTCTCATAAATAATTTACTGTATTAACAAATAGATATTTGCATACTTCTGGCATATTTTTTGACTAAAACCAAAAGCGTTTGTTATAAATGTGTTAGAGGAAGAAAGAGAAAAATCTTCTAACATTGAAACTTCAAGAGAAATTAGGAGTTCAATGCAAGGATATGGTGTTGAAATGTAAGGTCATGTAAGCAGACTTTATCATAAGATGGCCTTATGCAGCAACCATGTATGATCCAAGATTTTGAAAGAGAAGTTGAGAACCTTCACCTTCCAGGTGGTGGGAAATGTTTCATCGAGAATTGCAGTTGGCATGAATTGCAAAGTATTAACCAAGTCAAGTGATTCAATGCAAATTATCTTATCAATTGCTTTCGATGTGATTTTTTGCACAAGTTTAGTACTGTGAAATAGAATCTGAATTCTAAATTTGTTGTTTTCCTCTCATGTAGTATGCATTTTATCATAATAAACCTTAGGCTTTCAAAACTGGTATTATTAACATTTCAGGAATGCTATTGTTTGATGCATTCAGTGTGACCAAAATTGCACAATTTATAAATTTCAAATTGTTACAATTAAAAATGAGACAAATAGCACTGTAAAATTATGAATTTATATCAGTTCTGATTTTTTTTTTGGCATACAAAATATCATCAAAATCTAAAAGTCTAAAGTAGGGGCTCTCAAACTGTGGGTCCTAGAGCGGTTGTGGTGGAAAGTACTTTTATATAAGAACTTATACATTTTCACATATGTTCTTATTAAGAATGTTTAACTATCTGTTCCATTATAATTATTTTGACCAGTTATACAGCAATGCAACAATGGATATTGTGATTGAATAGATGTCACATTGTTGAAGTCTGCATGTGAACTTGCAAATTAATTATTCTATCATTAAGCAGCGAAGTGGGTGGAGGGGTCCCCTATAATTTCATTCTTGAAAAGGGAGTCATGCATGCAAGAAGTTTGGGAACCTCTGGTCTAAAATAAAACTGAGCTATAAATTGGATCACTTGGCTTGAAATGGCCGTAAGTATTATAGAGATGGCTTAAAAATTACTAGCAGTAGGTATGTAATTTTTAATATGATATATTAAGGAAATGTGAATGTAGTTCAAACAGAATATAGTAATAGTTGCTAACCTTTAAATTAAGTTAAACTCACTTGGTTTGGCTTGCTATTTATAGGATGTCTTTGCCCTGAAGGATATCAGGTAATATTATTTATACAGTTTTCAGCTGCTAATTTTATTTATACACTTTTTCAATTGTTTTGCATTACAGATCTTCATTTTCTGTTAATCATTTGTAGATTAGATAAGTATAATAAAATAAATGCAAGTAAGGTACTTGATCCAAATTTTCAAGAATACATGAGTCATGTGTTAGTCGTTCGGTTCATTTTTGTCATACAACTTTTATGGTTTATTTTGTCACCAACAGAGAAATGAAAGGAAACAATAAATGAAGTAATAAAATTGAAATAAAAAAAAATCTGTAACATAAAGTACTATAACTCTTATAAACAAGTTTTTACTAGAGACAACCCAATTCATCTCAGTAGGGCTGTGATATAAACTTATACATATATCTTATTTAATAGAGACTGGGAATAGTTAATTACCAACCTCCTTTACTTAAGTTTGAGAAGAATGTTCCAAGACCTAACTGTCCAGTAGGGAGAGCTGCACTCAGTGCCCCACTTAGGGCTAGCAGCTCCTGACATGTCATGGCCTCCGTGACAGCACCTCCGCCCCCAGCACCCGCCTCCAGCAATATCTATATGATGTACCAAAATGTAATAAACTTGTAACATGAGATATGTACTCTTATAAATGAACAATTTGCAAAGTAATGCATTATACATTTAAAATACTTTTATATAATTTAGCTGAGCAGTGGGCTAAAACATAACATACATATATGCAGAATTATCCATTAATTAGCCCATGGTGCTCTCAGTGGGTGTGCCAGTTGTTGGTAGTGTTGGTCTCTTGTTCTTAGAGCGTCCATTGACATTTTCTCGATCATCAGTTTACAAGCATGACACTTGTTGAGGAAACTATGCACCATTTTTTGCAGGTTTCATTCAGAAATTAATGTTATTTTCTCTACTGAAAATCTGTGGCTTTACTTGTGAAATATTCAGCCATATGTACATGTTTGAAACAGAATTGCAATTACCAATTTTGATAATGCTGTTGAATAGCATATTTAAATTGAACCATATAGTTTTATTCAGAACACAATGAAGTAATAAAAATTCACTGTAAACAAATATTTTCCTTGAACTTGCAGCGCCTATAGCGTATTCCTCCAAACCCTCGTTGGGCAATTCGCGTCCGTAAGAAAGAACATAACCTAGTTCAAGGCGAAAATATGTACTCTCTATTGTTTGCTACTGTGATAAGATCAGCTGGTTAACTTCTGCAATGATAGTCCGTAATGAATGATTATAACCATGTATCAATCTTTTCTCTTTACTGACGAGTGGGAATAAAAATACTAATTCATTTTTGCCCCCCGTCCGCAGCTAATCCTGCGCGAGCAGGACAGTATCTATGATGATAAATAATAAATAGTTCAGCGTTTTCGAGTTATTATAACTCATCTTACGGTTAAAGGACCTACGTTAAAATCTTTATGTTATGATTTTTTATTACAGCTTAATGGAGTTATTGGTGTGCTAATGTTAGTAATTATAGTATGCTAGTGAAGTAAATTTAACTGAAGTGTATGGCATTGAAATCTTACTACTAGAAAAGAGAAAAATGAAGTCTACAGGAAAAACACCCATACTGTCGAAGAACTTAGACGTAGAAAAAGAAAAAAATTACGGAAGCAGAGCTGCTGTGAGCGAATGAAAAGTTCATTAAAAAATGTCGCAAGTGTGTGACTTCAGACGGACGCTTCGCATAACTTCTATAACATAGATTAGTACTTATTATTAAATAAAACCAATATTATGTGCCTGCTTTTGTTGATCAAAGATATACAGAGCACTGCAAGGGGAATTCATCTATTGACAGAGCCGGGGTCTGGCGCACCCATGGCTCGGCGCCGCATGCGTTCAGCTGCGAATGTAGGCTATAAATAATTCTGTGCTTTTTTTGTCCTGAAACTAAGGTAAAGCTTTGCCATCGGTCTTAAATTTAGACGACGAATATTTTTCGGTATAAACATGAAATTTATTTTGTGTGCTTCAGATCTTGATCCAGAGCTGTCAGTTTTTAATACTGCTGGCAAATAATCACTGAAATCGAATTAGGGTGTATAAATAAAAAACCATGGTCGATTTATAAATTTATTACTGAGTTATATTTGTAGAATTAATGTTAGTGAATATAATTTATTCTTTACTGAAAAAAAATTCATGCAACATATTAAGAAATGTGTGTTAATAAACGTTTCCACAAATCTTTTCAAGACAGATTTCACTTTCTTACATGGTGAAATCTGTAATTTTTATAGATTAATTTTTACTTTTAATTTTAATTTTTACGCATTAATGCAACTAGGCGGTGTTAAGGCACCCAAAGTGATTTTTAAATGAAAAATCTGAAAAATAAAATATTACATAGGTTGTATACCGGTCCTGTTAGACGATGTTTCCTTGCTGAGTTGAATGTGTGTGCACGACTGCTACGGCTTTATTTATTTTATATATATTCTTTAAAATTTTGATTTAAATTAATTTCATACATTTAAGTGTTCATACAATTATAAATAGCTGAGACTTGCACATTTTCTCCAGGAATGGACATAATCATAATTTAAAAGTCGTTACAGTTCCAAATATATGATTCGATTTCAAAGTAATTTCAAACAGATGTAAAACCATTAAAATGTTGAATATTTTACCTGCTGGTGGGATGTGGGGGCGGGTGGTGACCAAAGGTTGTCGTCTCCTGTTTGCGTCATCTTCTCGCTGGAACAGACGTTGCGTTGGGCAGTTGCCGCCGCCTCCCCAGTTCCTCCTCCGTTGCCACCAACGGCCGCGCTCCCGCTACCATCGTGGAACAGCACCACGTCGCTGAACATGACGCTACTAGGACGCCGCTGAGTTGTGTTGTTGGGGTTTAACAGCTGAAACATTATGTGGCAGTACAGTTGCTTTGGAAAGGCTCTTAGCTTCTGAGCATTGCTTTGATCTTTTTTTAAGACAGAAATCCTTACAAGGGTATTAGAGGGGATGCCACGGTGAGTTTTTCCAGTAAGACGGTGCCTTATAGCTTTAAACTAAGTACCTTATTACAGGTTAGACGCTAGTTACTCAGACTAGCAGTACCATTTCCCTAGCTCTGCAGGGGGAGAACCCAAGTGTGAGAATAAAATTTGCGGCGATAAACGCTCCACCTCGTTAACTATTGCTCTTTTTCCAGGCGCTGGTGTGTCGCCCATAGCTAGCTAAAATTAAGCCCAAACTGAACTGCAATTTTTCAAAAGTTATCTCTGATCTTATCGGAGATTCTGAGAAATAACACTTTGCGCGTTTTACAAAATTTACACACTTATATTGCAGTAACACCTGGAAGTAATAGAAGATGAACAACACTCCAGAAGCCTATGACAGCACTTAATTTGTTTCCAATATAGAGTGCCTTTTGGAGAGGAAGGAAAAACAATTCTCCTGTCTTAGGGCAAGAGAATCAGCAATTATTATATCAAAGAATGAAGCAAAGCTGCTCAGGGTTTCTTACCTCTGCTTCACCCCATCCGTTGGAGTTGGAGGGAACCCTGAGCAAACTTGGCTGTCGTTTGGGGCTGGGTTCTATCTCCACCATCTCAGGCGAAGCACGAGGAGGTGCTTGGGCACCTGGGGGCGGCGTTACCACCTCCGGTCGACTGCTTCCGTGATGATGATGGTGATGGTGATGATGGTGGTAATGATGCAGATGACCACCTACCTTCTCCGTCCCTGCAAACGTATAAAATATGTCTTTAAGGGATGCTCAACTTAAGCACTTAAAATGACGCTTATTTTGTAACTTCATCTGCCAGGAAATAGTTGCATACTTTTCCGACCAAAACTTCGAGGAAGGAGAAACATTAAATTACCTGATCTGTACTGCGTGAGTGTGAGAGTGTTGGCAGTGGCCTGTTCACGTCTCTGCTGTCTCCTGTAGCGATACAGTCGCCATTTCTTTAGCAGCCGTCTTTTGCCCCTCCTCCATAGGTGGGCGACGTACCTGTATATCATACTAATAGCATATTACATAGGTTTAGTACTTGAATTAGGTAATCACCGGATGTATTGCTACAAAAAAAAATTGTTAAATTAAATCGCCTCCGCAGGGTAATCTTCTGTACACCCTCACTGAGGGGCCTTTATCTGGTAAATAGAAAGAAAAGATTATACCAGAGGAGACGATGTAATCTAACATCTCTATACGGAGGTAGGTAACATAGCTACCATAGCTTTAGGAGATGCCAAAGTATCTCTTTGTGTATCTTCATAACTCGCTAAATAGTTTTAATACATAATACAATCGATAATATATCAGAGGGAAATCTCTATTACGCTTAGTTTTATTTATACTGGAATGCATGCTATTTTTGGTGATTGGAATGCGATGGTTTCTATAGCTATTACACAAGCTAATGGCGTATAAAATGAACATTTTATAGTAACAATTTTTGTTGATTTCTCGCTCTATGCGCCGGCAGATGTGCTGATATTTGGAATAATACAAAAAACCTTTGTTTTAAATTTTGTCATATATATACTGTGAGATTAGTTAAGTTTTGGACCTGCTGAACGTAGCTGCTTACCATAAAAATGATCATAAAGTAATCGCGTGTAAAGTATTTTAGTATTTATATTTTTTCTGAAAGAATAAAATGATTCTATATTTAAAACTGGCAACAATAAGCACTAACCTGAGATTTGAAAATGATGCCTCTCAGCGGCAATCAGCGGTATCTGCAAAGGAAATTCCTATATTTCATCTAACTTATCTTCCATAAGAACATGGCATTGTGGAACACAATTCTCGTCATTGTGAGAGCCTGCCTCTCCCACCTTTTTAACAAGATGGCGAGCATACTGCCAGGACATTTTCTTGCGAATCGCCTTCCCACTTCTCTGCAAGAATCCGTTTTCAACATAAAAACTCCTTCTCCAAGACTATATTTAACTAACGAAGAACAGTTTACATGCAATGAAAACCCTGAGTAACACACGGACAAAGCCTCCTTCAAATTAACTACAAGCTGTTACCCGCACATGCATTTTACAGTTTTAACTACTGACTTCTCTGCCTGTAACTCAAATAATTTCACTGTAATATTCACAGTTATAACTCAATGAAGACATAACCATTTACGAGGCTTCCTTGGAAAATATGATATAAAAAGCAAATGAAGGCTTAATTTTTGGACATTTTCTATTTTATTTACCAATATAGTTTCCATATAGAGATTCTGCCCCAACTCGTAAGGCGAGGAGGGCAGACACAATAAAATATGTTGAGACCAAGACTAGCCTACATAGTAACGAACTTTCCTTGATAAATCCGCCTTCACCTCTCCCTGACAATAACTTAGAGAATCATTACCACGCTTGCAAAAGGCAGGCTGGGTTTTCGACCGTATTATTGATGATCGGCTATTAACGTCTTATAATACTGGTTGAAACAAGGAAATATTTCAGTTCATCAATATGCATACGTGGCAACATACTAATTTTGGTTAGCTTAACTATACACCCTTAATGGACGCTTCGCCCCGGGTTTGAAGCAGGAAATGGTGTCTCAAAATTTTCTATTTAATAATAATTGCTTCTGATGGCAATTATAATAATAATCGTATCTAGTTTCAGGTATTGTTTAATATCAAGAATAGAATAACAATCAAGGGTATCAATGTTACAATTAAAATAAGGACTTCAATATTGCATGTGTTAGTACATGTATATAGATATGTCTTTTTGACCAGTAAGTAATATTCAAGTTATCTTCCTGTAATATTATGATTGGCAGTGCACATTTATGTCTTTCTTATGTTACTGTAAAAGGGATGGACATGCTGAATTTTTGTTAGGAAAAGGCCGCTTTACCTGGAAAGAGTGTCCTTTGTTAAACACTACTCTCTCAAAACCCTTTCGGCTCAAGGCGCCAAACATACAACTGCGGTATGGCTAGGAATATGAGTTCAATTGGTAATTGTTCTTTGATACAGTTTTTGGTACTCCATCAATTTATGAGAAATTGATTAGAATAACATTTTATTCCAGCTAGCTTTAGGTAAAGGGTTCTGTTATTAAAAATGTCAAGAAAAATAGGAATTTTGCTCGGACAGCAGAGAGGCCGTTTTGGCAGACAATGGAGCAAATCTTTCATTAGGAGAACGGATGCTCGCCCCCCGGCCAGGTATGTTGGCAAAGAACCACGCTGCTAAATAGCTATACTACTGTTAAGGACGTTGAACTATAACTTTGGTAGCAAGGGAATTTGAACTGGACGAATCGCGGGGTGGTTACGTCCAGACAATCAAACTGGCCAATAATATGAGAATGGCATGAAGTCACCGATAGCCTATGAGCATGTCTAAATCCATAGTGGCGGGAAAATAGAGCGTCCCTGCATAGTGTGATCAACCGAGCCATATTGGGTATTTAAGAATGTGAGATCGCCCATTTCGAGGTCTTTTACTCTGGGCACTCTGGTCTTTTCTCGTCATTCAGCATTCAGAAGTCATAGGACGCATTGGAACATCAATACTCGAGCTTCACTTCTACTTGGCACTTCTTCCCGGCAGTCAGGAAACACCGCTAGTTAAGCATTATAACTCCGCGTGTCTGCCCGACGTCTCATTACTGCAGTCCGAACAGAAACGCCACGAGATGCACTTTTTGTTGAATAAACGACGTAATTTGCAGATAATAAGGTGTTCTCTCTGGTCAAAACAATACCTGTAATTCCCTTCCCTCAACCCGGCACTACCAGTTCCCGAAAACCACCTACATCTCTGTAGATCGACGAGAAGAGTTATTGAGTTGTGAGCTGCATCGCAAATAATCAAACTCCTATCGTCATCCTTCCCGCCACCTATAACCCCTTTCAGACTTTGGTTTACCGACCTGGGGCGTTATAACCTTCGAATATATTAAAACTCCAACTAATATCTTCCTCAACTTGTCAAAAAGAAATGCCGCACGCAGAAACACGCGTTTTTACAGAAACCAAAATATTAGCTATATCAAAGGAAGGCCGCATATATTGTCAAAGCGTGCTTTATCGCGGGTATCTGGTAAAGGGCAGATGTCTCTTGCTTTGTTGCGTGGGAATAGCAGATGTATGTTTCCTGGTAAAACCCAGAAACTTCAACCAATGAACATATTACAAAAACTAGACGCATATAAAAGCGAATAACTTGTAATAAACAATAACTTGTGTGATCCAATAAAATTCTCGAAGGAACCGAATTTAATAATATTTAAAGGAATAAAAATTTCGCAAGGGACGGGGCGAATTATATATATATATATAACATTAGCTATAGGAAGTAAGCATTCGTGAGAAAGTAACTGTGGTAACAGTAGTAACAGAGAAGCAGTAGCAGCAGTAATCGCGTTTGGAAGTAACAAGTGTGGCAATAGTAGCAGTTAGTCACAATGAGCATCATTCATTAGTTATTCAATGTCATAGTAGATCAGTTAAATCGTCGTGGAGAGTCAAAGTAAATCGGTCGGTCGGTGAGAGTCAATCAGTGCAAGAGTAACAGTAAGAATATTCACGCGGAATCAGTGATTAGATGACTTCAGATTTCAGTATTACGTTAAAGTGAGTATATACTTGAGTGAAGATTATAAAGTATAATAAGACTTATGTTAACGTCTAAACAGCAGTTTCTTTATGATCACTTGATCAGTATGTAAAATAAGAAAAACTTGCTCATTACATGCATTCAAATATGTTTTTATTCCCTCCAAAATGTATTCATTTCCATAAAAATACTCGTTCAAGATGCCATGACAAAATGTTTTGCAATCCACTACTGAGATCTTAAGTGCAGTAGATTATTAGTGTAAACTTAACCTAATCTTACGTCACTGTTTCCTTTAGCATCTCCTGAAGCTATAGCTTTTATACTCCTTACATCTCCGTAACACACAACCAGTGGTTTTCCGACTTTTCATCAAGGACTCACATGTTGACGTGTCGTGTTGTGTTTAGGGAAGTATAGGTAACAGTACCTCCGGTTCATACCTATTCGACTTTAACGCAATTCATATCTCAGCTTGAATGTATCTAGTACCCCTTGACTCTGGGGGATGGATCTCCCTATACTTGGGTTGCAAAGCGAATGTAATAAACTTGAATAAACATTGCGGTTGGTGGAATTTCAGATACGTTTGCGTTTAAAGCGGTGTACTGCATTATAAGAGAAGGCTGGTGTCAGAGTTGTGTGCAATGGTGCCAAAAGCTGTCTTTACTTTGTGATTACATTTGTTTAGCTTTTGTGGCCTCTTCGTCAGTTTGAAAACCACTGTACTACGAAGCTATATGAGTAGTCCATGAGAAAACATGATACTTTTGACTTCAAGGATCTTTATTTAATTCCTCGAAATTATTTAAATCCATGTAAACAATGTAGGCAGGTAGTGATTTACTACAGGTACCTCGCTGCAGCGCATCTGAGAGAATATTATATATGTATTTCCCATCAGTTTATTTATTTACATTACACTGATTGAACGATACACAAATAATTACAACTGCATCTTTGTTAATGCTCTCAACGTTTAATTAAAGCAACAAATATGTAAACAATCCGTTTTATGTCATGATGCAACAAGTTTTGGTGCGCGGATTGATCATTTTAATTTTAATTATTAATAGTGGCACCAGTAGCATGAAATGAACATATTATGATACTGAGACATCTTCTGTTTACTCAAATAACAAATGAATGAGCTACATGAACTACATTCATTTATTATTTTATTGCCATTGCAACAATATATGAAATGTGCGCAGATATATTACATTAAACAGTGAGTATTGCTTATTTTTAAGAATATAAGCATAGTTTCTCTCATTTAAGGACAAAATAACAATGTGGAGAAGGAAAATGACTCTTGGCGAGTCGTGCCGTGCTTTAGGTACGCTGCAATCTGGAATAAAGCAAGTTGATGTGGCAGAAGTTGTACAAGTAACGCAGATCTTTATCAGTAAGCTTGCCAAAAGATAGACAGAGAGAGAAAGGGAGAGAGATAGGGGCATGAGCGTAGAAGAAAGACCTAAAGTTGGTAGACCAAGGAAAACCTCTCCTGCAGATAACAGGTTCCTTACTTTTCAAGCAAAAAGACACCCTCTGTACAGTAGGCGAAGACTAGCTGGTGAACTACGTGATGCAAATGTCGGTATCTGCCGTTATATTGTCAGGCGGGAAACTTGTGTTCCTGATACCATTTGAAGCGTATGGTTCTTTGCATTACATCGACGCCAAAGATTAGTATGGGGTCAAGCTCATCGAGACTGGCAACAAGAATATTATTTACGGATGAGTCCCTATTTGATCTTTGATCTGATAGTCACCGTGTGCGCATATGGACCATGCGTGAGACTCCTAGAACCAAGAGGTTTATCCAGGAAGTGGCACGATACAGAGGGAGAGCAATACAGTTTTGGAGTGGCATTTGTTACCAAGGGACATACAGAATTGTACATCTGTCATGAGAACATTAATGCTCAAATTTATAAAACTAACATTGTTGATAGTGCTGTGGTCCAATTTCATGCAGCAGTTTGAAGACTTGAGATTTCTGGATGACAACGCCATGCTTCACAGGGCTAACATCGTGCTTGATAGGCTGTATGAACTAAGAATAGCCACACTTCTACTTTCACGTCACCTGATCTAAATCCTATTTATTGAACGTGCTTGAGACAAGCGTTAATAAAGAATTAAAATTACTACTTAAACTACTCAAAATTTCTTTATTCTTCAATATCCTTAACTTTTGCATCAAAGTTTATATATGGCTGCCACATATCGGTCGGTATATGCAACCTAAGGAAAGTCAATGCATTGGCCGGTACCCCGTTATGCATTCTTCCCTATTCCCCTTGACATTGAGATCATATGTAATTTTAGGAGCTCCTTTTCCATAAAATAATTATTTTATATAAACGGGAGTGTAAACACATAAAATGATCTGTATTGATCTTCAGAAAAAACAGTAGTTTTGCCAGTCCTGGTGATCTAGGGGTAACTAACTTGCCACTTAGGCCCAATGTCGCGGGTTCAAACCCGGCCTAGGTCGATGCATGTTTTAGGCTAAGTATAGCTTCTTTCGGAAGGGATGTAAAGTCGTTGGTTCGTGTCTTAGATTTACAGGACGTAAAAGAATCTGAATTCTGAGAGAAGAGGCCTCTTAACAAAATTTATCGGTCATTTCACGCCCTGAATTGAATGGGACGCTAATTATGGATGTTAATTAGCATCGTTGAAAAAAACCAGACAAATAACCAGTAATTAAGCATGAAACCCTCAAAAATGGTGTCTGGCGTGCGATAAGTACAAGGAGGTTCAGTATTTTTAGTGAGAAAATAAATACTTAAGGGTATCAAACACGTCGTTCTTCAGCAATTGACAGAATAGAAAAAACTGTACGGTTTGTTCCAACAGGACTCATGGCTGAAAATCATTAAATACAAGTAAAGTGCTCCATGCAAGAGTAGTTTGTGTTGGCACTCCCGATTTGGCCAGTTGTGATTTTTATTTAAGAGACAAACCGTTTTGCCCGAATTCCAATACATTAGGGGAACTCCAGTCTAATATTGTGCAAGAATTAAGCAGTTTCAATTGATGAGCTTAGACGAGGGACTGACAACATATTTTCGCGTTATGGAGCTTGTATGTGTGCGGAACGAGGACACTTTCAACGTTTACTAAACTTTAAGGTTCATAATAAATTTGTGCTTCAGACATTGTAGAGAAATTTTATCAGCTGATATTCGACCTATTGCCCTGGAGCCAGACTCCGTGCTACGGTCGCCATATATATCATGTTTCTACCCTGAATTTGTTTATAAGGATCTCGATGCCATAACAAACACTAAATGGATTTCCTCGGTCTCTTGTTTTCTTTGCCAATGGTTTCAAGTATATTTTTTTAACATTCATAATGACTTATGAATTACTTATATAAACTTTCATTTTACTAGTAAATTGTAAGTTGCTAATTAGAAACGGTCACAAATTAAGACTAACTTATGAACAATCCAGTGCAATGAAAAAGTCTTAACGAAATAGTTTCAAAAGGGTTATTTTATATAGTTTTTAATGCTTAATTATTTTTTAAAATGGTTAATGCATTTTCTGCCAACTATTTCGATAGGGAAGGAAATATGCTCAAGGGAAATTTTGTAATATTTTCTGTTTATTTCATTTATTCAGAACCCTGAAACGATTTGTTGCTTGTTTATTTGAAAGGTCGGAACAGTTTTCTGATGGACTTCTCATATTCCACTACACACTCAAACACAACACTTTCTAAAACAGTTGCTGTCTATCTAACAGAAAGCGATCTAGCGCACATATAGATTTGGGGCTATAGGGGAATATGAGGATAAAAGCTGCTATTTGCGGCTAAGCACTTTGTATCAGCGTCTCCTGTTTGTTTTGCTAGACTGTGCCAGTTGAAAGAGCTAGAGAATATTCCATTGTCTCAATAGCAACCTCACCCAATTCCTAACTACAAAGCGGCTGGATGTATTTTGCATTCCCATATTATCTCACTTGACACACAACAAAAATTTCGCAACGAAACGATAGGACAGGCAAGAGCGGAGAGGAGATTCGACATCTAAGCCACACCAATGGTTCTTTTATAGTTACATCATCCAATGGGGAGGGGGGGCATCTCCGGGAAGAAGGGATAAGAATAGGAAGACATTGAGCAGCGATTCATAGGTTTCCTGAATTTTCCCAGATTTTAGGTTCCAGACGTCTGCAGGCTTGCGAAAGCCATGATGGTCACGAGGAGCCTCCAAGCAGAACCCGTAAGACGCCAGGATGAGGTTCTTGATAGCGCGAATCCACTGCCACGCCGCACAGTAAGAACCTACTTTCTATCCTGCAACCAGAATAATGGAATGAAATGAGATGAAATGGGAGAGCTGAAAGTACGTGGGAAGGAAATATGCATTCCAGCATTCGCTTAGTGACCAGAGAAAACCATGAAAAACCCGTAGGTCATGATGGGGGCTGCAAGGGATTAGAATCTTCCGAACACTAATTCCAAGCATTAGCGCCTGAGATAAAGAAAGTACAGCACAGTGGCTGAATTCACCATATACGTATAGACTCTGAACTTAAGGTTGAGTTAAATGTTATGTCTAAGTAATTTGATACTTATGCTGTTTGAAACAACGCTTGGAAAACGAAAGATCCGTGGAAAAGGTATTTAGACTTTTAGAAGATCCAGCATTTCTCATTGCGAATATGGTTCATTTACTATTTTCTTTAGCATTAAAACCAACACGACTTCTAATTACTCCCATTTGACTCCCATTTTCAATATCTTAAAAGTCGGTTACTTTCGCCCCATTGCTGATTGCAATTTTTAGCTGTTACACAAAGTAACTGAGTAAATATCTTTAGTTTGCAGGAAAGGAATAATATTATGGAAATCTTTTAGATCTTCCTTCGTGTTGATTAGTCTTTGAACTGAAAAGAGTAGCTTGAAACTGTAATGATGTACTTCGGAACACAACTTGAATTAAACTAAAATATTGATTTTAATTGCAAAATAAGCAGTGGGTATTAATGCATGAAGCGTGAGCTTCTGTCAAGTGTGATATTTTGAGAACATGAAATACAAACGACTCTTTATAGTTAAAGTTGTATCTGTGGCTACAGATGCAAACTACGCAATATACAGAGTTGATTACCCTAGGGCGCACTTTATTGAGGCTTGGGCGAAGCCCTGCTAAATACTTCTGTGCAACTGCAACGTAAACAAGATCGTTTCATTGAGGATCATTCAAATGTGTCGTTGATCGACCTTGCTTTGGCGCACATGTTGTTAGTGTAATGGCAGAGATGCATTTCAAGGTCTTATTCATTCCAGCTATTATTTTTTTACCAATTAGAGATACGACTGCCCAACATAATCAGCCTAAAAGTTGAGTGCCCATAAGGGAGAATATAATTCGTTAGGGTAAAAAATAAAACATTTAAAAATGTTTTCAGTATTCACATTTCCTCTTCTTTTATAGTGTATTTCAAACCAGTGTATTATTTCAGCTGGAGAGTGAAAATAACTTATATATTTTTTCAGAGATTGTAAACGCTAGAAAGTTAAAATTTTGCAAGATTTTTATAATATTGCTTATTATGAAATTGTACACTAATAGAAAGTTTTTTAAAATTAACATTGTGATGTCTTATACTTTTCCTATTTATTAGCCAATATTTTCAGTTATCCACAAAAATCGCTTGAACTATATCATTTAATAAAAACAATAAAAAATCAAATCGCCACCTTAGTAATTAAAAAAAACATATATTTACGTTTCAAAATTGTAAAATAGCGAGTACAAAATTTTGTTTAAACTATTGGTATTTAAAGACTTTTTAAAACATGTTCCACTATCAGTTAACAACAATAATAATCAAACTGGGAAAGAATGGCCAATTGATTTACATTTGAAAAAAAAAAAAAAAAAACAAGAGTCAAAAGGTTATACAAGCGCGATGTATTTTTAGAATCATCTAACACAACTGAAACAATTCTTCCTCTTTTCTAGCTCCACTAATAGAATAATAGTTATTTATGTATCTGATGTGAAAATTAACGCTGAATGGTTACGGAAGAGGCTTAGCCCAATCCGGAATCAGCAATCAATCAGCTAAAGCATACACACTGCAACACAATTTTTAATAAAATATAAATTATAAGTGAAAGAAAATGTAACTGAATCAAAGTTGCTCATAACCAGCGTAATGCTTAGCATAATAATAGTATATGTTCCTATAGGAACTAGGTTATCAGGGAGGAGTTATCTTTTCTTGAGTGAGTTGTTTTACAGTAGACATTTCGGTTAAGTCCAGGTAAACTGACACACAATTGTTACTAGCAAATTCTTAGCCACAGTAAGAAAATACTATGTTTAAATAAACACGTAGAATAAATGGTGTAAATGTTGTGAATGCAGACGCGGTTTTAACTAATTTGCACAAAAATACAAATTTTCATTGTAGTTAAAATCAATTTTGTCTATGAAAGAAAATATCAATATCAAAACGTTTTCTAACGCGACGGCTTTTCTGAATCGTAACACTGAGGGATATGAACCGTAAAAATCCATGGCAAGTTTCAAGGAAAGAAGTAAACACATTTCTAGTATAACATTTTCATTTCCAATAGATAAAGATCATTTCTGCGTTTTTACATTAGATTTCCGTTATAAAACATGTAAGATAAATTTGTGTAGTATTTATTGTTAAGGGGCTTCATTTCAAAACTTGCCAGTTATTCAAATAAATTTAATTTAAACAAAATGAAAAACTTCCTTCGAGGTACAAAACTCAAACAAAATTTATAAATATAGTGGGAATGTATATATTATTACATCAACTTTATTTATAACGAATGCAGGTATTATTATTATTATTATTATTATTATTATTATTATTATTATTATTATTATTATTATAGTTGGGAGTTCATGGTCGTAAGTATTGTTAAACTTACATGAATGTAGGAAATTTCCATATTATTATGTTCACGTGCCTGTCTTTCATTTTCCCCTCCAGGGCGGCTCTACGGACTGGGAAATGCCCCAGATGCCACCCTCAGCTACAGAGATCAGAGTCTTTACCATAAAGGTGGTTTCGGAAGTGGCGATACTGGTAATGCTGTCTGCAAGGGATATGCTGGCGTAGAATTCACTCATTTTACGCGAGGGCATCTGCCTCGCTGCTTCGCTCAGACTGTATAGAGCTATCTGTCATGCTAATGTACTTCACTAGAGACATGTGCGTCCTCCAGGGTAATCAAATCTTTCTCCCGTGTGTTATGTATCTGTATCACGCATTATGTTCCGACCGTTGCTAACGTCTTATTACCGGAAGTAATGGAATACCCCTATAGCAAAGCTCTACCCCTTCCCTTTCACGTCAACCGAGGCGCAGTACAAGCAAATCAAACGCATTTCAGCAAACATTGCCTTGCGATCCATGCTGTGCAGAAAGAAGATTGTAGCTTACTTTCAGATACTGCTGCACATCCTAACATAGGAAATAAACGCTTATCTAGCAAACTGACTAACTTGACAATTTCGGCGTAGCAGGACGTGGGTTCAGAGTTGTTTGTTGAAGAGGCGAGCGTGCTGGTAGATCTGAACCGTTCACGCTCTAGGCGCATGCGTTCCATTTCACGTTTTTTTGTCTCCGAAAACTGTGTGGCTATTACTACGAGGCACAGATTGATCATGAAGAACGAGCCGATCTGAAACAAACACAGAGAATAGTGAACATCGATTCTTCAGAATTTCTTGTGTCAAGATATATTTTTGTCAGGACTGCTCACCACAATAAGTAGCACGAAATATATCCAATCCCAGAAGGAGTGAGCGTCCTGCACGTAGTACATGATGTCCGTCCAGCCTTCCAGACTTATCACCTGCAAACAGAATCAACTTCAGTCAAAATGTCCTATCCCCACCAATGTTAAATTTAGCAAATTCATTACTCATTAGCTTAGAAACTATTAAAGATAAAATAGATGATTTCTGAGTGTACTGATAAAAAAATAAGAAGTTGCACTGAATAATAAGAAAATTAGTTTTTTTTATAAATATGATATAATTTCTCTTTAACTTTTTTGATTTTTGTTTTTTAAAAAGTTTTCATTGAATTAGCTGTTACTTTGTTAAAACGGTTGGTAGGAATGTCATTTTTTTATGTTTACAATTTTCTAATACAATGGTGGGGTTTGTATGGAAAATTGCGATTAAAGAGAAACATTAAAAGAAAGCACATATGCATGGAAGAAATACAACCTCTAAACCCTCCTGGCTGAGAATCCTCTATCCTTTTCTTTTAATACTTGTCCTTTTCTTATTATTTATTGATTTATTTCTGAATAATTAATAAAACACACATTTTCTATAGAAACATACGAAATACTTCATGAATGCTTCAGAACAGCGCTAAAACCGACATATAATTTCAAAAACATTAAAAATATATAGAATTATTGTGCTGCTTTAAAACATATATAAAATAGGCTGAAAAATCAAAACATTCAAAGTTATCAAAGTCTGAAAGGGGGGAGGACACATGAAAATTACCATTTTCCTTTAAAACTAATTTCAAGCTTAAACTATCCAAAAATCTACACTTTATAAAATAATGAATGTATTGAATTAAATATCTTTAAAAATAAACCACAGTGAGTAGAACATTTGCGTCAATTACAAATATACAAGAAGTTATTACGAAGCAAAAACAAAAGGAAGTCGACAAAACAGTAATAAAATATTAAGTTACGAAGAGATATCATAAATGTAAAATATGCCAATTGTTGAAAAATAAACACATTACTAAGAGTTTTACAAGTAGAAAGGGGTTTGGCACCTTAAGAAAAGGTACAAATGGTCTCGGACGCTTCGTTGCAGGTGTTATCTCCAAGTCTGCGAACACAATAGTTTACCTTGTATACAAATACAGAGCACTATCACATGCAGTAATACATAAATATTCAAAATAAGCCTCCGTATGGCGGTGAATGTCAGCCAGTTCTTCATACATGAAACCACGAGCTATTCCTTTCAAACAACAACAATACATTTCATAGAGTCAATGTTAACACCGAAATCGTTCATAAAATGTATCAAATGTAGTTCTAAAACCACTTCCATGAAGATCTATGCACTGAGTGACAGTATGTGACTGTCACATTATTTCACATTTGACTGGGTATGAACACCGTCACATCGCAACGTAGATAAGATGTTGATCCATATCGATGCCTGTAGCTCCATATTGAAGCGTCTAAGACCATTCGTTCCCACTTTCAAAATACTGTCAAGTCCCCTTTCTATTTATATATTTTATGTATATTATTTTTTCCACATATGTTCAGATATTAAATTATTAAACATTTGGAAGGAAAATATGGCAGTTAAATTTTCAAAAGAAACTCAAATGTTAAACCGCCCCTCCCCCAAAAATCTGCAAAGGATTCTACTGAGTATTGTACTAAAATTATTTACAAAAACCTTAGCCAAGGAGTTTATAAAAGGAAATATGAGTGAAGCACAAGAATTTAGACACAATAGATTCAGAATTGATGATATTCGCATTACATCAACCTATCGAAAAGGCTATAAACCAACTTTATATTTTATTGATTTGACATAAGAATTAAATAAAAATAAAATAAGAATTACAACTGAAATAAGACAAGTAGATAGCCTAAGCCAATTCATTTAAATGCTATTTTGAAATTATAACTGAGAAGAGGTAATAGGTTAAAGATAAAAAACATTAAAGAAAAAAGACGACCTGCAGAAATTATGTGCATTTCAAACACTGAGTAAATATGTAAGTAGAGAAAATTAAATCAGAAAGAGCGTTTTAGGTGTAAATAGCCCTGAGAAATAAAAACATACATACAGGTTGTATAAATAATAATGATAATGATGATAATAATAATAGTAATAATAATAATAATAGAATAAGTAGCATGACCTTGAACTATCACAAGTTATAAAACATTGAAAGAAGAAGTAAAAGAATGTCATAAACTCTCCCAATACGAGCTAATAGAATTTTTAGAAATAATTATAGAAATGAGTACCTATGTAAAATTGTTAAACCAAATTAAACGAATGATAATGAAACCATAATAAATCCGTGGTACCTGTAGAGGAAATATGTATAAAGAAACTAAATATGCGTGGGCGTTATTGGAATTTGTCCTTAACCCACATTCTTGCAGCTAGATTCACTGACGCTCACATTTTTACAGCCTCAGTTGGATACTCAAGTTCTGATTGTGCAACATGAAGAAAATCACAAACAAAGACAGTCTCAACTTCAACCACCAGCTAGAAAGTTGCTAGAGAAAATGGATTCAATAGTGTGGAAAAAAATACAGGCTATGAATTTATAGTAAACCTAATTAAGGGATAATTCGGGATATCTGTGGCTGCTTAATGAGAGTAGCAGTGATCAATGTTTCCGTTCCTGGCCCCAAACGTCTTCCCAATGCAATTTTGAATAACTTCTCCCTTTAGGCAGTCGCTTTTCTGATCTCCATTTTCGATACCTGCTTCGTTTAGGTTATTTTATTTCTTATGGAAACATGCTGACATCGTTTTAGTGCATTAAATTGGGAAATCTCCTGATATTATTCTTGTTATGGCCATATCAGTCTTTTTCCAACATTTCCCAAAGTATTTGAGAGGATTTTTAACAAATGCATGACTAGATTTCTCTCTGCGTACTCCATCTTATCTCAATTTCAGTTTAGTATTCATAATTTTTACTTCAAGGGCGATTTCATTTTACTTGCAATGGAAAAAATCGCAACAACCTTCTGCTGCGGTTTTTCTAGACTTCACACAAGCCTTGGACAACGTTTGGCATCCCGGACTTATTTACAAACTCCGTCGCATTTGTCTTAACTGTTCATATAGTTTAGGAATTTATTTTGGGTCGTACCTTCTCCGTCAAATTAGGATTTCTATGTCTACTCCTTGACCCTTTTCAGCTGGTGTACCTCAAGGAACCGAGTCCTGTACTTTTAACATATATACTTCGGACTTTGCCGATTTGCCTTCAGTCCATGTAGCCGTGTGATGAGATGATGCTGTGCTCTTATCTACGCACCAATATATCGTTACTGCCATAACCGATCTTCTAACAGAACTCAACTGCTCAACGCTGATGCATCACATTTAATCGCACAAAATATGACACTATGATCATAACTCACCGCCAACTAGCACAGCCAGTTTCTATAAGTTCAACTTATTTATTCTCGACTACCCAAATTCTATCCTCTGATGAATCAAATACTCTCTTGGAAGCAATGGCACGGTTTTACTTGACACATCTATCCTGCTCATTGTAGAGCGATGAAGCTCCAAGTAAACTCAAGGCCTTGAAATCTTTTCAGAACTTCGTATTGCAGTTGAGGGCCATGGTTTGTCCGCAGTTAGCTGCTACATCGAGAACTTCATCAGCTTACTACTGATTCGAGCCCAGAAAGAAAACTTCTTCCACAATTTTCGGATCGTCCCTGAAATAGCATTCTCTTGGCAAACAGTCTACTAAACCTACTAGAATCAGTATGCGTTTATCTCAAGGTATTGTTATAATCAGCTGCTTCGTTCGAGGAGGATTTCTTATTCCTTTGTATATAATTACTTACTGAGAGGTTCGATTAGGGTTTATCTCTTGTATTGTTCATTTCATTACTGTATTTCTGTATTCTTTTGTATTTTTTGTAATTATTATACTCCATCCCTCTCTCTGATTTGCATAGGGTTGTATGCTGAACAACCTTAAAATGTTATCAATGTTTTCAAAATAATAAAACGAGCAACAGAGGTAAAAAAAAATAGTTTCAGACAATTATCAGTGACACAGAGGAAAGGTTAAAGCTGTTATAAGCAGGAAAGTGAATACATAATTATTTTAATAATAAGATATCAAGAGTTGAGGTCACCAGGCCTCACGAGGACATTAAGGAGCTCCCTGATAGACAGATAACGTCCTTTGATCATGAAAGTCGCGTGATGGCGGCCGGCGGGGTGTCGGTGTGCTGATCACTTGCACTCCTGCAATACTGTCCTCTACCAGATGTCGCAAGACGGAGGCAGAGGTCGCAGCGGTGCTGAGGTAGGCTAACAAAAACAAGGAAGATTTCAACAGTTCAGAACATCCTGTCATTTTCTAATGAAGACTGCGATCTTTCTAGATATAAAACAACGACGTTTTACGACTCTTTGAAACAATTTGCTTTTAAATCTGAAAGGAAATGAAATATATGATTGATGGGAAGAATAGATATTGCTTTAGGATTGGATAAAGTATCTCAGAGGAATAAAGAAATATGGACGCTTTTCTTAAAGGAATTATCAACATGTCTTAAATGTTTAATTAGTAAAATAAAACCGCGATAATGTACATAGTATTTTAGAACATACTGCAGGGAATAATTGTTTAACATTTACAATTACTTTATCTGAAAATTGCCAATAAACCTAATCGAATTAAAAGAAAAAATGAAACCTAGCACTTTTCAGCAGTTATATGCTTTTTTGGAACCGACTATTTCTTTTTGAATGTTCGTAGACATTTTTATTTTTTTCATCCGTTAAGTACTTTCTATATAATTATGGTTTCAGTACTTACTAGGAAGATGGCGACCCAAGCGAGGCCTATATTGTCGAAGCTGATGGTGCCCTGGAAGGGATTGTAGGGCGAAGGTTTGCACTCCGTGTAGTACTGGTTCCAGTTGACGCAGGAGACGTTGGTAGGACTGTTAGATGCTCCGGGCAAGGCGCTAGCGTTGCATAACATTTCACCAACCTTATAGGGCGGCAGATCGGAGCATTGATGCATGCCGTTGTCTTCTGGACGCGAGCAGATGTAGTCTCTGTCCTGCTCCACGTACTGGTAGTAGGATGCAAGAGGTCTGTAACAACACCCAAACTCTCCCAGCATCACCCCCAGATCCCGCATACCTGATCATTTTCACTCTGAAGATGTTTATCCTTGTATGGATTCATGCCATGGTAGTGGCTGACCTAAGTTCTCTACCAGAAAAGCAAATATTTCTTTAAGTTAGGTTGAATGACATGCAAAGTGCGGCCCATACATTTCTGGTCTGACGTAGAAGGCTTTGATTCATTATTGCCATTATCATGCTATCTGATTCTCACATGCATCAAGGGTGTAAACACTCTATACAGTGTATTAGACAACGCCTTAATGGTGTGTATAGGGAAGTTTCCCCTTTATATTCCACTGTGAAGGAGTGGTCAAAATTATTTCATTTGGGCAGAGAGAGCCTTTAAGATGACACATCCGGTGGATGTGTTGATACAATATTATATTACGCTCTTTTAAGGACACTCTTTAACATCTTTGATCATTAGCGCCCCCATTCAATTCAGGGCGGGAAACAGTCGATAAATTTTGCTCAACGGTCTCTTCTTTCAGTTTTGAAGTTCTTTTACGTGCCCTAAATCTACAACACGGGACCAACGGCTTTACTTTACTTTTAGGAAGCCTTAATCACGGTTCTTAAGCCCTTTAAAAAAAAAAAAAAAAAAAAAAAACATCGACCCTAACTAGGTTTGAATTCGCGAACTTGGGTCTACGAGGCAATAATAGTTAACATTAGGCCGCCAGGACCGACTATATTTACACATGAAACATTTCAGTTGTGGAGGATTAAGTTCTGAGTGACAGACATTGAGAAAAGTCACTTATTCAGGTGAAATAGTTGTCAGGGGTAATTAAGAATGACACGACGTTAATGCTGCATTAATTTATCATCATCGTCAGTTTCAAAATACTAAGCTATACACTTCCATCCGCTACTTACCCCTGTAATGACAGCGTTCTGAATGTCAGCAAGGTTCTCTATACCTGCGTTAAGTTTTCGTCGGAATCATTCTTTCACCTTTATGAACCCCTTCATTGGAGGTGAAAGAAACGTTCCTTTAATTCACTTTTCAGTAATCAAGAGACCAAGTAATTTCAGAGTGAGCCTTAGGGCCGGTTTCATCAACAGATATTAAAAGTTAACATGCTGTTAGACTACTTTAACATCCAAATTAACAACAACTCTGTTTCATCAACCAATGTTAATTTTAACACCATGTTAAACTCCGTGTTAACATCACCTTTCGCTTGTGTTAAAAGTTCAACAACTGGTGACAGCTCGAAAATGGAGACCGTAAAAGCAGCTACATATGTCGAAATTCTATATTTGTTTATAATATGTCGTTCATAGCAAAGAGGAGGCTGCAAGGTGTAAATACTTGGACATTTTTAAGCGAAAAACAATTTTTACAAAGGTACAGAATGTGAAAAACAGTCGTCATAGGATTGTAGATGAAATACGAGAGAGGTTAGAACGCCTTTGTGCCTCTGCATTAGCCGTACATTTTAATTATTCTACGTAAACAAATGTACATCGGAGTGCGTTCAAAAGTCTTTCGGTTATGCCACCGCCTTCTCGATTCGTAGATTGCAATAGATAGATTGATTGGGGAACCTTAACAACGCATTAACTACCACTATGCTGGTAAAGCTTGGCGGAACACAGGAGACTTAACATATTGTTAAAATATTAAAACAATGTTAACAAACAAAATGTTAGTGTATTTTTAACATATGCTGATTAAACCGGTCCTTTGTGTTGTTGACCAAATGAAAAAGTTTGCATTTTATTCCCTCGTTGTACCCTTCATGTCTAAAAACACGGTTTATGTATTTTTTTTAATTTGTGTTGCTTGAATCCAAATTGTTCGTCTAATATCTGAATGAAGGAGGAATAAAGGTTAAAAATGTTTATTTAGAAGGATACTTAGATGATGATGTTTTGTAATTACTTAACCAGTTGACATTATTGCTGTGATTCTTGCATTGCAACCATATTTCTAAAACATTCTGTATATATTACTGATAAATATATTTTTATACTAGCTGTGTAATACATAGGCGTTTTTCTTGCATGATGCTGAAATATCATCAGCAGAAGTATTAATTAATTAATATGTAACTTTTAAAGTAAGCACATATTGTGCCCTAGTTTTGTTTTCTCCCGTATACGAGCAGTCAAGGACTAGTTAGGGTCATTAGTGCGTGTTTAGGTTTGGATCAGTGAAGAGTTACTGTGTTATTTGAACAACAGCTGTCATGGTTCAAAAATTTAATGCAGAACAACGCACTTTAATTTCAAACAAATTAGCTCTCAGTGTCATGCTGAATTCCAAAACCTTTCCCGGGATTTCAACCAACAAACAGTTCGTAAAATAGTACTAAATTTAAAACCACAAATAAGTGTTGGGCAAGAAAATAAGATGCAGGCGTCAGGGGAAAAACTGGGTATTACTCCTCGATCAGAACAATCGCTATACAAATCTCTTGCAAAATTAGCACAACGAACGCGGGCTAGGCGTAAATTAGTACATTCTGTTACAAAATTGCTAAACTTTCACCGCTACAAGTTTACTAAAGTACACGCCTTGCAACCCAGCGACTTTTCTTTATAAAAGTTAAGCACATTTTTAAAACTTTGCCGATCGCGCGGTTGGCTGGGTGTGGGCAGCTTCGCTGTGTGCTTCCGGTTGCCGGCCAGATGCGCATGTGGGAAAAAACAAAACGAAGGCCCGATATAATAAATCAATACAAATTTACTAAACTCTACGTTAGTATACAAATAAGAGACATTGCACGAAGATTTGAAATTATAATGTAGACAGTATAAGTTAAGGCATTTTAGCTTTAAAGTGATGGAAAAATGCTCATTTCACAAAACATGTATGTTTTGTATGTTTTATGAAAAATATAGCTGTACGGAAAATTTTGAGATTACATTTACTGTTAGATTTTCTTTTTTACATTTAAATAAACAATGAAGAGACTACAATTCTAATTTTTGCCTTTTTTGCGTTTTGTCAAAATGACCACTTATACCTACTGTTAATGCTATGTACACCCTATGAATCAAATACATTTACATACCTGTAAAACAAAGCCAAACATCCATAATTTGAAACTAGATATATGCATTATTTCCTTATGTTTGGACTAATTGTTCCTCTTGCCTTTGTAATTTTATTTTCATCCAGATTAATTCCCCCAAAAGTTCTTCACTGCTTAAGTACAGAACAAGTAGAAGAAAGAAATGGTAAATAAACATTTAAAAGTCAACAATACAACAGATGCATTTGGTACCACTCTACGTGTTACGTTGGCGATGCTGACGAAGTCTGCAAATGTACCATCAAACAAAAACATGCTACAAACAACACGTAAATACTACGACACATCACGCCGTACCGTTTTGCATTTTACATCTGCAAGTGTAGTTGGCCACAATGATGCACAGAGAAAGAGAAAGAGATAGTCAAAGAGGGGCAGATTGTTATCATCGTGAAAATGTCAATACAGCTAGAAGTTAACACAGAAATAATCGTAACCAGACACCCACACGCACACATATATGTATAAAATTATACTACAAACACACATAAAGGTCTGTATCCAGCGGTCATCTCAGTTTTCTGACAAAGCTAAAAGAATTGCAATGCTTATCAAATAAACAGCATGCCCTGAATGACCTCATGCAGTGTCAGGATGTCTATCTAGTACGACTCACAACTTTCCTGAGAATCTGTGAGCATTTGCTTTACGTAGCCAGATCTGCAGTCTTTTGTTCTTAGTTTCTACTTTAGCCGCCGTAAATCACATGAACAACCAAAATGAAAATGCGATATTTGGGATGAGCTATCGGATGAGGTATGCGAGGGATTTTATGTTTGCCAAGTTTTCTCCCTTAGAAACCTATAGTTATATTTAAATGTTTATCTAGATATTCTCAAGCTAAACAATGTATTTATTGTATATTTAAATATCGGGATACTTTCTTCAACTTCCTCTTGGTAAAAAAAATTAATGAACGTAATATCATGAATTTTTCTTTGTACACGAATT
This sequence comes from Metallyticus violacea, assembly GCA_030762175.1. Taxonomy (NCBI): domain Eukaryota; kingdom Metazoa; phylum Arthropoda; class Insecta; order Mantodea; family Metallyticidae; genus Metallyticus; species Metallyticus violacea. The sequence continues at coordinate 40,028,171 of CM060842.1, forward strand.
GAAAACGCTCCAGAGATCAGCTAAGGGCTTCATGAATTGCAATCAAAAAGTAAAGGCAAAAAACCAGGGTAAAATACAGAACCTTCCAGTGGACGGTTTTAGCAGCATGGCGAAGGGGTCACTAGTTGAATACGCACAGCACCCTGAGGTTTTTTGTGCATTAACATGCACTAAACAAAGCAGGATTTTGCATTGTTTTTTCATTTGTTTCATGAGTTTTTTTTATTTGTGTTAACGATTCAATTTGTGAACTTAAACACGGCTTTGAAGTAAAATCCCAATTTGTAGGATCTCAGGTCATTCTATGATGCATAAAACGATCTATCGAATGGTAAACTGCAACATTTTTCGTTAACTCTCAGGAAATAAATAAATAGATTCTTCACGTTATTCCGTACAAGCGCCAACACATCCTAGGTCTTAGTTCTTGCGTTATATCAATTTTATATCGTTGTAGCCTTAGATACAATGATAGCTATTTCATTTTCGGAATTCTTCTAAGTAGAAGGTCATACCTTAACAACACCGCCTATTTCTTTTTGAAGTAGTTTTCCCCACACTTCATTCAAAATTGCATTCTCCGGAGGCAGAAATACCATGCAGAGATGGCACCAGTCTCTTCGTAGGACGCAACTGCTTCTTCCGGACTCCTAAATGATGGACCTTCAGTTCACAGCTGGAAACAGTGTCACAAGTGTCACTCCCGAGTATTGCAGAAACTTCATTGTTTTCATTGTCGCGATGAAGCAACTATCCTCGCAACCCAGGCTTCAGTCTTGTTTCTGTAAGCATTATAACGACCCTAGTGAGGTAAACTGCGGTGTACCAGTTGGTAGTGACTGTTCTTTCTATGTTCCTGGAGTGAATTGATTGCAAATATGCCACTTGCTGAGAAGAAACTGGCAATAAGCTTCCGGCCTACTCTTATATCACTTAACCATCACTGGAGGGTAGTCATTTAAGAAGACCCAGATCGCCATGTCTCTTTGATTCCGGATTGTGTTGATTAGTCCAGCTTTCGTCAACTGTTAAAATATTGTGGACAAGTCGGGAGCTGTCATTGTCGAAATGACGAACATTTCTTGGCAACATTCCACTGTTAATGCCTTTTGTTCTTCTGTGAGGTTATGGGAAACCAGAAAACAATAAAGGTTCTTCACAAGAAGACATTTGTGCAGAATTCCTGGCACTTGCATCTCCTCTCTCCTTGTAAGTCACTCGTGAATTGCTCTTCACTATGGCTTCAAACGAGCGATGTATTCACCTGTGAATACTTCCGCATGCTAGTCGTCTAAACTCTGCAAACCAACTATACCAATTACACTTTTGTACGTGAAGGAGAAAAGCTTTATCTTAGAACAGCAGATAGTGAGAAGAGCACAAGAAACATTTTGCTGCAGCTGCAACAATGAATGGGTGCTGTGCGCTAACGTCCGATAAGGCTACTAATCAAGACACGCCCATTCCAGTGTTGCCAACAGCGAACTTTATATATCTTTCACAGTTTGTAAATTCCGAAAAGTGAATAGCGAACATCGTATGATGTGCTGAAGAAACTGCTGCGACTGCAGCTAAAATGCTTGGAAAATGAGAGAAGAACTTTTCAGAGTTCGTAGTCTTATTCAGTAATAATTTGGGCGAGTTTATATTATAAAGCAGAAAAAAAAATTCCTCGGTATTATAGTGCACCAAGCATTATTCCACTATTTATTTTGGCGAAACTTGTGATATATACACAAATATTCTATCATCACAATGTCTATGTACATTTTTCTTTGTAAATTTTTCTATTTTCGGAAGCAAAACAGCAAATGAACTGTGGTTCAGCTTCCCTAAAGGAAAGAACTTTTATATCTTAAAAGAAAGGAAGCTTTCACTTCTTTAAGTTCTCAATTTTGTCTCGCAGATGGCACTGAAGTTGAAGATGAAGATGAAGTTGATAACACAACTGCCAGATGTCGCGAGTGAGCTCTTTACCACGAAACACTCGCAAGAATTTTATTCTGTTTGTAGTTGATAGTACTTGCTTAAATCTATGATAACCAAAGCTTTCATATTTAAATATATTTTTCAGCTAAATGTAAACACCCTTTTCTAAGTAATTCAATACCGCAGATAAATGTAAGTGCGTAAATAGCTAATGAAATCTAGAATTGACAAAAATATGAACCATTGCCTTTACTTTTTAATTTTGATACTACATATAGTAAATCTATCTGACTAAGCCAGCCCATATACTGGAACTTCTGAAGAGATAAATTAAGTTAACGTGTATGTGCGAATGTTTGTGTTTGTATGCAAAGTTTTAAAGCGAACATAGGTGTTTGTTAAGATTTGCAATGTAAATTAGTGAATAAAATCAAAACGGATAAAACACATATACAAACGTATTTTTGAAAATTCTCCTACTTTTCCAGTTTGTAAAATTTCAAACTTATTATACCGAGGGTGCCAAAAAATGTATAGACACTTTCACAGTAAATATCTATTTAATATATTTCAAAGTTGCACCGAAAAACAACAGTAATGAGTAGTATGATGTTCAGTAAACAGAGGTGACTGACATACATTATGATAGCGTTGCTACGTGACAGGTAAATTAACAATGAACAAGTGAAGCCAAGATTATTGTAAATCAACAATGAACAAACGAAGCCACAATTATGTATGGTGTTCTGTAAACAGACGTGACTCACATTACGTTATGCTAGCATTGCTGTAACAAAATGGAATCAAGGTTGTTGTTTGAACAGTGGAAAGCAATTTTGAAGTATCCAAGGCTTTGGATAGGACGAAGAGGTCCGATTGAGTTTCCACCGCGTTGTTCGGATCTAACTCTGTTGGACTTATATCTATAAGGAACTCAAGGATGTGTATACCGTAGAAAACCAGCTATACTGACAGCACTTCGGGAAGAAACTGAAACGGCATGTGTTACAATCGCTGAGGATACTTTCGCAAACGTTGCTCAATCAGTAGTTCAACGTACTCAGAAGTGTATCGACGCCGATGGTGGGCATTTTGATCAAATGTTGTAACTGTTGTAATTATAAAAGTCTAAGATGTCATCTTAGTGCTCATCATTTTCTGTTTGTGTGAATTCAATTTTGTTATGTTAACACAGTTTTATCTTTGTTTGAAGTGTGTATAAATTTTTGGCATCCTCTATATATATTTTAAATGACCTAATTAGGTACTCTTATTTTTTCTTTTGTTCATTTTTTGCTTTTTAATTTAACCTAAGTATTTTAAAAACTAAAATAAAACAAATTAATATTATTTGCCTGATTGGTGTTAACATTATAACAGGTGTCTAGTTGAAGGAAAAGAAACTTGCGCCATTTTTTTGTTCGGACCTTTGTTTACACTGCTCTAGGTGCACGACACATTGACATTGACGCGCTGGATGCAGTTACTAGACACACACATGCTTCCTGAGGGTACCACCGTGACGTCACAGCAATACATAGATCAATGAAATATATTTAAGAAACTTAGATAATCGTGAGCATTTTTTTTACAAAATTATTATTACAAAATGTATTAAAGAAAAAAACAAAGTATCAAGTGTCAAAACGCCTTGCATTTCTTTAAGGTTATATACGTATTTCAAAGGAAGTAGATAGTTTTCTTAAAATCAAAGAAAAGCATTTTAGAATACGTTCTGGTATATCAACTTATATATTATGAAATGCTGTTTTTAAACGAAAATAGAACATTCACTATTGTGAATGCATGGCATCGATACTTTTTTCAAATGAATATGGTTATTTTTTTAATATCACTTTAAAGAAGTACAACAAGATTTGTAACGAGTAAAACAATTTCTCTAAAATTAAACATTAAATTTACTTAATTAGTTATTAGAAATATTTTCCATTAACAATCTGATAATCGCCAAGAAGCAACGCAAACTGCTTTTGTATATTTTAAATTTCTGCTTTTTAAATATGTTTAACTCTCGCTTTAACTATTGAAGCATCTCAGAGTTGTGGACACTGACGATACATGAGATAAAATGTTAAACTGGGAAAGTATTCCTGTTACTGGTGTGTGTGTCTATGATGTGGAAATTCTTTGGCAAATTTCCTTATCATGATGAAAGTATAAACTCTCTTTCTTTAAACAAAACATTGTTTTATGTTGATTTTAACAATAAAAGGTTTTATAACACAAGGATAATTAAATTGATTTTCAAATTATTTTGTGGCCATAGTAAATATGCTTCTGAATAACAAATAAAACTTTTCATAGTAATACATAAATTCTGTTTAAATAATATAATACAAATTTAATTTTATTTAAAATGTTGTCTGTGTGTAATAACTAGCGCAGCAGGATTGGAAAATTTCCGTTTTCATACTTTCAAATTTAACCTTTTATTTGTCCAAAGTTATTGATATTGTTTGGCTGACGAGAAACGCTCTGATAGAGTAATGAAGGGGCAAGGGGAGTGTCGGCGTCATGAAGCTATGCTTTAGTTAAGACTCAGTCAGGACCTGGAGTTGTAACAATGCTGTGTGACAGTGCCATACCATCGGCCGCATCCGTCCGCTGGGCCAAAGAGAAAAACAAGTATGGCATCATGTATAAAAAGGTAATGTAGACAATTTTTTTTCTTTAAATAATAAATTATGGAAAATTGTTATTCAAAATAGATGCTTTAATTATAGCAACCTACGCCCCATTGTTCCAAGTCTCGATCCCAAATATGGTGCTGTTTTATTTTAAGTGGCAGTGTGGACAGGACTCGAACCCTGGACCGCCACAATATAAAAACTACGCCGACAAGAAACAGGCGGATGAAGCTAATTTATTCAAAAGAAAAAAGAAAATATGAAACCTCCATGTACCATTTGCTGTTAGTGTACAGAACATACCCCTAAAATACGGACTTTGTTTAGCTATCATTAATACCTGTGAATTAATGACAAGTGACTGATCATAGCTGAATATCGACATGATTCAAATTCATGGAAGAAGTTTATGAATATTTAGTTTTCACGCCCAGGATGTCTAATGAGGAAAAGAAGGGTCAAATTGAAGGGCAGAACAACTAAGATTATCTAGCACCAAGAAAATGAAACTACAAGTAGATGAAGTGTTTTGTTTTTTATTTTTAAATAAACCACAATTTTATGGTTTTGATCAATTCTCTCATGACACGTCTTAAGCAACGATATCTTGAATCCACTTGCGTCATCTTTTTTGCAATTTAGAGCGGCAAAAAGTGCATCGTAAGCCAAAACGCAATACACTTAAATGAGTTACCAACTCAATTGGGAAGAGATATATTCTTCTTTATCGTATTACTCATATTTTTTTTTATTTTTTTTAATAAAACTATTCAAAATCACTCGATTACCAATGATGTGCCATTTTATTACTTGATTTTTAAAAGAAACGACATTTTCGTCTATAACTTGACGATAGAATGTATACATTGGCTATTTACTTATGCATGTCGGTGGAGTTGCTTTTAGATATTTATAGGGTCAGTAAATAAAGTGTGTCATATTTAAGCATGAAAGCGTATCTGGACGAAGTCGGCAATGTGGAATAAAATCTGCCTCCTGAGTTAGAATTGGCCTATTTAACCTCATGCAGAGAGAAAGAGAGAGAGAGAAATAATACTTAGCATCTGGGGTGTGCCTTTTTTGTTTTATTATTTTTCTCCTAACCGATTTGCCAAGTGTAGTATATCCTGAAATTTATAGTGGTGCTTAGCCAGAAAATGAACAATTTCGAAGAGGAGGTAGGTCAACAGGAATCCCCATCTATCACTGGCCTAAGGACCACACGCATCAGCAGAAAATTCTGTTCGGAGATGTGAGTGGAAGCTCATGATTACTAATGCTGTGTGAGGGGAGAAAAATGTAATAAAACAGAGAGAACAAAAGAAAGTGTTATGACTAGAGAATTTAAAATAAAAGAAAGTTGGAAGAACAAATTAATATATTAAAATGAATGAATAAAATTAATAAAAAAGAAAACAGATTAGAGTGAATACGCCTGGCAAAATTATTATTAATAATAATAATAATAATAATAATAATAATAATAATAAAAGTTCATCACGCAGGAACTGCGTAACTAAGCGAATTCCTTACCGAGTTGAATCACTTTTAACAAAAATGAATATAAAATTCCAATTCCAATTATGACATTAATTAATGAAATGAACTAATTTATGGCATTACTGTGTGATGTTAAGGGAAAAAAAATTACAATTCTTGCAATCGATAAGCATTACAAACGAAATGTTACATTTTTAGAATTATTATGATTATTATTATTGAGATTAAACTTCAAAAATGAATGATATACTGTTAATTCAATTATATGTATGACCACTGATAGACAAAGCTAAACTGTAGGATCATTACATTCTAGAGAATATTAAACACAAGGGAGATTTTAAAATTTCGATTTTCAAGTATATTCCTGCTTATAATGGTCCACTTTCCCTAATTTTGTAAATTATTTTTTTATTTTATTTAAATCGTATATTTCGAATTTTGTTATGAAGAAACAAATATTGGTGCCACTAGAGAGATTTTTCAATTTTGAGTTTGTGTAAACCCTCACACCTTATAGCCCGATTTCTCCGATTTTCAGAAAGTGTATTCTTTATTTTATTTAAATGGTATATACGAAGTTTCGTTGTGAAAAAAAATATTAATGCCTTTAGAGCGAATTTCAAGTTTTGGGTTTCAGGTAACCCTCCCATCCTAATAGTTCGATCTTACGGATTTCCAGAAACTATTTTGTTAATTTTACTTCAATGGTATACCGAATTTCCTTTAAAAAGCCGCTAGAGCGATTTTTCAGAAATAAACAGAATTTTGTTGAGATAAAGCAAAAATTGCGGCCGGTAGAGTGATTTTTCAATTTTTGAAAAAGTTCACTTTAGATTATCCGACTTCCAATAGTCCAATTTTGCTGGTTAACGAACTTGACAGATCATTGGTTAATTGATGGTTATGCCGAGTTTCGCTGAGAAAAAAACAAAAATTGCAACCGCTAGATATATGTATATAATATATGTTAAAGCTTGTATATACATTTTTATAATTTTTTTGTCTTTTTGACGTCTAGTAGATACGATTGATGGAAATTTGGAATTCTTATTCAAAACGAATTCTATTGGTACAATCGCAACATCTTACATTCCTTCGGAAATCCCCAAAAAAACATGTTTTATGGGTACGGACGCAATAGTTTCATTCCTTCGGAATTCGCTAAAAGGGCCACTTGTAACGTCCGGAAAATTTCCATAAAATGACGGGAAAATGCCTTAAGTGCATATCCCTATTCAAAGAATTATTCTTGTAGTAGTTCCGTCAAGCACGATGTGGATAAAACTTTCAAAGACATCAGAATCGGCCACTGTATCTTTCATAAAACATGAGGGGGGGGGGGAGGATGAAGGAGTTCCGGGCATTGGTTACATTATGGAAGCCCAAAATATACTTTTTTACATATTATAAATCTTCGTTTATCTTCGTTTACTTATTTTATAATATACTGCTAGTAAATGTTATTAAACAATTCCTAATGATTGACTTTGGTTTATTTATGGATGCTCTTTAACATCTCAGGTATTCAGCGTCCAAAGATTGTCTATAGTATTTAAATGGCATGGGTACGACTGAGGTCTAGCCCCATTTTTGTATTACTTCAGCATTATGTTTACTAAACAGTGGATTTTAGGTGCCTATTTTTTCTATAATAGATTGGACGAAGAAAATCAGAACATTTATTTTTTATAGTATTTAATGGTTAAATTTTGTGTTTTATGGTGCATGAAAATGCCTATTTTGACGTTAATGTATATTCTTTAGTTTCATGCTTTGAGCATTAGGTATATAAATGCAAATACAACTAAATCATGATATTTTTTTCATAATTTTAAAGCTGAGATACTGAATTGCTTAAGGTGAAAATGAGAACTTGGGAAAGGTAAAGTATCTTCATATTTGTATGTGGCGACAAGAAACACAACTGAATTTGACTATGCAGTACATGTGCCCAAGATTAAATATGCTTAAATGACATCTGTAGACGTGATTGATCTTTTTCTGCCTTCAAATTTATACTTATAGACAAAAGATGTCTTAGTCAGACCAAGTCCCATTATATTTTTATTCCTAAAATTTATTTTTTGTTTACTTAAAAGTATGAAAATAGTTATAACTGTCAGAAGTGGGTTTGTGGTTTTTCCTATGATGAAAACGTTTTCTTATGAATATATAATTGTCTTTTCAAGATCCAAAGTTAAAATAGTTTTACAAATTGTTTGTTAATTGAATTAGTTAAAATTAAGTACTTTTAAAATATATTACTTCAAAGTGGAGTTATATGAGTGAAATTTAATGACACAGTTGGTAATCAAGCAGTTGTAAAAATTAAAATTACTTTAAATATAAATATAACGTCTCTTTTACGTTTCATAGTGTACATTGCATACTTTTTAGAACTTATTTTTGGGGCCAAAATCATTGTTCGCTGTTTATTTAAAATTCTTACACATTTAGTACAGGATTTAGTACAGTTTGGAGAAAGTGCACTTGTTCTGATTGAATGAAAACAAATATCACTGAAGATGCCTAGATTACAAATTGTGTTCAATAAATCTTCTAGGCACCTAGGAAAAAGAGTAAAATTGTTGAAAATATTAGTAATTCCATATTAGCGAATATTAGTATAGGGAAAGCAATGATGTAAGTTGGGCATATGACAATTTTCGCAGTAATGCTAAACATGATACTAGTTCCTCAAGAAGAAAAACTACACAAACCTACAGTAAATAGCCGAATGTGACAATAAACAAGAGATCAACTGTGCTATGGTAACCATATAATTAATGTTAAATAATTTTGTGAAGTGTAAAAGCTGCAGCAAGGAAAATGCCACAAGGTATACGAGTATAGTAAACAAATAAAAGGTTTAGATGTTTAGTTAATACCGAAATATAGAAAATGTGACACTTCCGCTCGTACAGCTAATGAATACATTGTTAGATTTGTGTATGTTTATGTATATTATGTTTATGTATTATTTATGTATATTTATTATGTATTTATGATGGAGGCATCCCTGGGGGGGATTTGGAAACGCAGAAACTGTGAAGCAAGCATATTATTTGTATGGCTAATAAAGGGGCATGTGAAGATGAAGATCCTGATTATGAGACAGGAGTGCACTAGGGTCCTGTTCCTGTTCAATTAAATTGTTTCACAAATTAGTTCTTTAAACTTTTTCTCAGAGACTACTACTCTTAGCAAGATTAAATTTTAATTAGCTGCTATAAAGAACGATCCACCTAAAACTACCACCGCGAATATTTTTGAATTAAAAAGTGTTATTGTTGCGCCTTTTTCATAGAAATGAAATCCAGAATGTGACTCATCAATGTATACCATACAAATATTTCAATAATTATTAGAAAGTGCATTTCTAGCACTATATTGACTATTTTTTTCAAATAAAACGATATCTATTGACTTATAGAAAATAAACCAGATGAAATTAGCATGGCAATGAGTATTTCCTGCACGATTTTAGGCCAAGTAGTTTACGAGATATTGTCACGTGGACTTCGAAACCCTTTTTAGATAATTCCCATGTTCATTAGGCTAAGAGCAACACATTCCACCGACTGCTATGCAAAAACAGCGCATATCTGCCCATATTATAAGACACACTCTTTTAGAATGCGAAGATATATCTATTCTCTACACCAGAGGTCCTCAACAGGTATTCAGCAAGGTTTCCTAGATGTGCTGCGAAATCAGACAATTTGTAATATTACTGGTAAAAGCAATTAAAACAATTTCATTAAAAATAAACAAGAGAAAATTTTCTAACAGCTTATAATAAACTTTCGAATTATTAATAAGAAATTTAAGCTTGTTGTTCCTTACATAAAATTCAATTCATGGTGAACTGAATACAATCACATATGTATTTCTTGTTCAACAGAAAGAAGTCTCTCGTGTTTCTTGTTTTTTTATGTTTGTTAGTACCGAAAACCCTAACTCAACCAATTAGTTGATCGAAAAATGTAACATGGTATTAACGGCTTCCATTGATTTTATTGAATAGTCTTTCTATGCCAACATCCAAAATTTGAGAAGCGGCAGTTCACTATATTTGTTGGTTAGGTTTAACTGAAGTTCTGCGGGTGCCCTTCTTTCTCAAGAGAGGTCATTGATGTGTCCTGGGGACACAGAGGGAGGGAAAATAGTGAGCCATGTTATTCTCAAGAACTAGGAGATGATTTAAAACCATCTTCAACTTCTCTACTTTTAATCAAAAACTTATCCACACTGAACTCAGATTTTTAAAAAATAAAATGAACACAATGACGTGTGAAAGTAACAATTAACCTCAAAACATGTCAGAACAAAGTCGAAATGGCGTTACGACTACAAGCCTACAAACAACTGACTGCTGAAGGCAAGTTGTGCGCAAGCAAGACCCCAGTCTCCCTCATCGCTGCCAAGGTGTTTTAGTGTGCCGCGGGAAAGGGGGTGGGGAAAAATCAGAGAACATTGAAAAATAAATCCGTAATAATACCTATGTTAAACATAAAATTACTTTTGCTGAATCAGTGTTTTCTGAAAAATCCTTCTAAAATTGTTGCTAAATAAAAACACGTGCGTGTTTAAAAAAAGTATAGGCAACAAAATAGAAACTACTTAAGTTTAAAAATCGACATTACCTATAAAATAATTCGAGACAATTAATATTTTGGAAATTTAATTACCATTAGAATAGATATAATAAAGAAACAATTAGAAAATTTACTAACAATTACGTAGATTATTTTATCTCTAAATAAGGAAATAATAATAAAAGTAAAGATGGCGGCGCCGTGACCAACGGTTCGCCTACCATCGAAGTAGACGAAACTGCGTTTGCGCACGTTTTCTCGGGTTCTTCAGTTTCCAATGTCATTAATTTCACTTCATTGCCAATATTATGCCCATCATTCAGCGTAATGTCTTCCGCGGTTGTAAATGGACCACGTTTTTGCTCTCTGCCGCCTGAATTCGGAACTTCAATGTCTGGTTAGCATTACTATTGGGTCTTTCATGGATTTGTCGTCCGTTTGACGATAGCTGGTGGGCCGGTAGTTAAAGCGGTAGCTCCCGGCTAAACGATTGTAAGATCCTCAAAACTGATTCAAATTCTGGCAATTGCAATAAAATTAAAATAAGCACTTACTTTATGACAGAAGATGTCAGAGATGATGTTCTGCAACTTCCACTCATATCTGGAACCTTTTAGAAAATTGTCATTTACTCGCATCCGTTCATCTTCCGAAATTGAGTCAAATGAAATAAATAAAAATAATATAATGTGAGTATGTCATTCTTGTGTTTTTGAGCATTTAAATATTCTCATTAAAGATAACTCTTTATGCATTTAATGCGCACCAAACACCGATTTTCTCATCTGTAAAAGGCTTTCGATGTAAATCGGCTTCTTCTGTAATATAGCAACTTTATTTTGCGTCGAAACATGACTTGCTAAAAGGAACTGTGCTTCACCAATAAAGACTATTTAGTGTGGATAATTAACGTTCCGTAACACCCAATTACAGAAGTTTACCCAAAAATAGGATCTCCTGCCTGCAAGTAGTGGTAACAGTGTTTGCCTTCAAAGTTAAGGTTTCTAAAAAGATGACAGAAATGTGTGGACGAGAAAGGACAAACTTTTCAGCATCTCCTGTCATGAGGTGCACTTTATTTTCATTATAAATTTAGTTGTAATTGTGAGAACTTGAATCAATTGCGCGGATATTACATCTACTTCGGCGGGAGTTACTGCTCTGACTGCCGACCCATCAGCTGCCGAGATGCGGTGAAAGATCCGGTATAACTCACTGCCTTAGTTTATGGGTAGCATTTGTACTCTTCACGCAGCGGGTTTGGGTTCGATTCCTGGTAGGGTTAGCTTTCTGATTGAGATTTTTCATGGGTTTTCTCTCAGTTCAGAACGTTAATGCTTGAACAGCTTCGACCACTAAGTCTCCTAAACTCATAAATTTTATCTTCGGACACAATATCTTAAAGTCACAGTGTTGTGATTGTTAAAATAAAGCACGATGGCATGCCATTCAACATTAGCTTCAGCTCTTCAGACCGGATCTCGGTTCAGTTAGTTCTTTAGTTGTTTTCAGGATTTCAGCGTACTCGCTTACTCACGCCTTTTGAAGGAAAAAAAAACGTACAGTGAAAATATGTTTGGAAATAAAAACACTCATTTTGAAGTCTGTAACTTTGAAAATACGAATATTAAAAATATTAATATATTTTTTTTATTTTTAGAACATTTAACTGTATTTTTTACATTATTTATAAGTTTTATTAACAAATGCAGTGTATTATATTGCACTATGACCAGCACTGCAATTCCCAATTAAGAATATTATATTAATAGATTAATAGATCCCTTAATCCAGATTTTGTTCTATTAACCACGTGTCTAACAATATTAAGAATATACAATGTTAATAACAGAAAGAATATAAAAAAAGGAAGAAAACAGAACCAGAAAAATTAGAGTACAAGTAAACAGTGACGACACTAAAACAAACACAAGCGGCAGAAAAAAGTGCACAGATGACTTTCTCCTGTGGGACATTCAACGATAGGGAACGCCTTTCAGCAAAGATCGCCCATCTCATCGAAGGATGGCGTATCAGGGAGGCGAGTAGGTATATTGCCTCGGAGTAAACTTGCGTTGGTGGGACCACACTTTCCACCACCTGTTCCGGCTCATCAACTTTTCACAAGGTAACCTTTCTGTGCATCACAATGCTGTGGCCTGCACTCCAGGGATGTTGAATTATTTTGCTTCCTTTGAGGGAGAAATTGGTAGGCCCTGAAGCCGGGCCTCTCGGGTACGATAAAGCATGTCTTAAGAAAAATACCTCAGTTCTCCGAGTTTAGAAGTTTAGGAGTTTAGAGTCCTTTAAGTCCGGCAGAATTATCCCATACATTAAAATTGTTTATTTAGCATTCAAATCTATTAGTTAGTAACATAAAAGGGTAAAATCGTAGATTATTTTATATTTTAGGGTACATTTGATAGCTAGCTCATTAGAGAAGTGTTAAGAGAAGGGGGATCAAAAATTATATTTTTGTTTTATGTACTATTTTAATATTTGGAATTTTCTGTTCATTTTGATATGATTTTCTTTAATGTTCCTTGATTATAAATATTTTAATAACTTTTTAATTTTGTCACTGCAGAAGCATTTTTTTTTTATTTCGGGATCACTGGTTCAGTTAAAATTCTATATTTCAGCAACTATTTGATCTAGAAGGCTGCGATTTGTTCTTGAATGATAGAAAAACTTGTATTTTATAAATTGGCAACGCTTTGTCCATAACATCATTCTTTATGGTTTTACAATGTTGGAGGGTTTAGCTAGTGTTTCCCTGAAAAATTTAATTTTTCTGCAATATTAATTCCATCTAAAGTCAATAACATAACATAACATAACATAATTTACAACTCAACTTACAGTCCAATTAAAATAAAGAAGGTTTAAATATAAACATATCGATTATTTATCTTGCCATAATAATTAACTTTTTTCATTATTCTCTATTATCAAAGACTTTATGTTAAATGAAAAAAAAATGGCAGCAATCATTGAAAAACTACATTTTTTGCATACTTTTCCCATTTTTGGATCTGTATAAGTTATTAATTTGAAACTTTTACCCCTTATTCATGGTATTATTGTGATGATGAGCATATATTAAGGTAGAGCTGGGGCAAAATGTGACAAAGAAAAAAATGGGGGGAAAATAGAAAAAAGCAAACAATTAAAAATAATTTATAATTTTCTTCAGAATCATGGTGTAACAGTGAAAATAGATTGAGAAATTTTCAAACATGTACATCTGTATGTTGTAAAAGTTTCATTTTATTAACTTTAATGATTCTTGAGAAAAGGGGAACTGAAGTTCGTAAATTTAACAGAACAAGGACAGGCCTTTCATATTCCCCTTAAAGCAGCTATCAATGAGTGTTTATAGATATCCTAAATTGCGGAGTTCCTAAAAAATCTCCATTCTAATAATTTTGACCCTTTGGGAGCTGATACAAGAACGAAACCAAACATGCACTTAACTTTTGCGTCTAAATAAAGCCACGAAAATTAAATAAATTACTCATGAGAGCACAGGAATTGAATTGCAGGTTTTCAAAATATCAGAAGATTGATTTAATGTTTTCGCACTTTTAAAACATTTTAGTTTTTATTAGATATGAATGCTTATAACTGCAGTGCACAATTATAAATGAAACCCTAAGAAGATTAATAATGCGAATAGTAGGTATGAGCACACAGTTTTTAATATATTGAATAAAATATATGAATTAGACATAAACATATATTATACGGTACCATTATAGAAAAAAGAGAACCATTGTACATTTTTTATCAAATGCTTATCATCAAAATTCTGTTCTTTGCGAACTATATTTCGAAAAATTGTAAATATAAAACGAACTATGTAGCTTAATAATTATTTACGCGACGGCTAAAGAAATTGATGCATTGACCTACTAGTGAGATGTTAATGATTTAGTAGTTGCGTAATATCTTTTTATACTACCGTATCGTAATGTTAACCAATACCTACCTAATTTTAGAACTGAAAGTAGAAATTTAGTGGCATTGGAATAAAACAATTGAAGATTAGTGCTGCAAAGTGGCTTTGCTCCAATTCTTGCGACACCATTTCAAAAAAGCACAACTGAAAGTATCAGTCTTGCTATATCACAAAATTTAATAGAACATATTTACGAAATTATTCAATCAATTTAAATTATTTCTGTTAATGTGAGGTACACTGAGTAAAATTATTCCTGGCACTTTACTAATTGTGTGAATAGTTACATTTTTTAGATTTGTCAGGCAGCAAATCGTTACTTATACTATCCGCCGCTTCAACCCTATCGGGTGGAGTTCCTTCAACATTTTTATCACTTTCGTCATTCCATTATACCTTTTAATTAACCTTCATATCATCAAGCGACTAAATATTTCAATAAATCAACAATAACTAACAATATACTAACGTGAAACTGTGCAAACATATGAACAAATACTAATGGATCCGATATTCTAGTTCTCGTTATTTTTAATTTTCCAAATTGAAATAAATTATAATAAATTTCAAACAAGTTACGTTGCGATCTGGTAATATAAAAATGGTACATAACATACTTGTTGAAAGGCTTATTGCAATCTTCGCGTGAAATGCTATACTTGAATCACATTCAGACAAGCAATACGGACTTTTCAACACATATTACAACATACAACATGTTGTTCTAAACTATGTCGAAATTGCATTTTTAATTAAATATTGCAATATATGTTAAAAGCATAGGTAAACACCGGCCCACTATTCGGGCATTCAATACATAGTTAAAGGTAGCCATGAAACTTTTGGAAGAGGGCAAATCATTTAGACATGTTCTTGCAAAATTCCTAAAGACGTTTTAGACAAAGCTTCACCAGTTGGGAAAACTAAACTCTATTAAATCAAACAAAGATACCAAAAAGAGTACAAATAAATCTATTCATGTAAAACAGCAAATCGCGATAAGAAATTATTTATAAATGCTAAGCATTCCTTAACGCTGTGGCCAAAATACTAAATTGCAGGTTCATTTAATTATTTGGTTTATTTACAGACGCTTTTTAACATCTCAAGTCGTCAGCGTCCCATTCAATCCAGGGCATGAAACGGCCGAAAAATTTTGCTCAGAGGCCTTTTCTTTCAGGCTTGAGGTTCTTTTACATGCCGTAAATCTACTTCCTTTTCGAAAGAAGCCATACATAGGATTTCTACTCCCGAAAAAATCCATCGACCTTAACAGGAATTGAGCCCGTGATCTTGGATTTTTACTCCCGAAAATCAGCTGCTGGTTCACGAAAATAAGGATAGTTATATTACATTTTTTCCCAAATGACTGGTTTTTAAAGAAACAATTGCTACCAACCGAAACAACCGAAAATGAATATAGTGTTGTGCTATTGTGTTTTCTAGGAACTGGGTTTAGAAGGCTTTGAGAATCGATAAACGAAATTTTTATGGTACATCTCTTCTTTTGTGCAATTATTTAAGAAATGTAAAATGTTTAAGTGCAACTTAGTAAGAAACAAACACTATTCTGTAATTTGTATTTTATATCATTATGATTATTATCCTGTTGGTATGTTGGTAAAGAGCTATTTTCCGCGACAGTACATATAATTGCAATTCGCTTAAGTGCTGTCAGTGCTTAAAGCGAGTCTTGAAAACTCTTGTGTCTAAAGATATCAGGTAGTTACATTATGCACCGAAAAGAGTTGCAATTTTCAATGTACAAACTTGATTCAGTAAGAAATGAATGATTTACCTGGATCTTTCATGACGTAAATACTACACGTTACGCAAATAAGTGAAACATTTAACTTCATATTCATATTTAAGCCTCATGTTATTTGTTATCTAATAACGTAAGCAGTACTAATTGCTTGCCTGTAACATTCAACTTTTACTAACTGCTTTGTCGATTATATCGGTTTAGACAACTATGAAATCGTGATCATATAACCTCTCTATCTTGAAATATTTATTTGTTGTCAATTTTGTGCTGTCGTAAAAATATTGAATGATGCACGTTCCTAAATTTTTTACGGACTTATAGTTTTAAGAGCGAAGCTTCTTAACTTTATCTCACTTCTTTACCTCACATCTCTCTAAAAATGACACTTTAGGATCTTATACCATAACTTTATTATTGAAGCGTAAAGTGTCATTTTTCACATTTTCCGCACAGTTCTCAGTTTGAAAATAAAGGAGTTTCTACATAGTGTGCAACAAAAATAGTTTTGCTTAAGGAAGTTTTCGAGAGAACAACCGATAAAGTAGAAAAGAACGCATCTCAAAAGCTGTCACAAATAGGGTTATTCTAAATGAATGGAACAACTTTATTTGTTATAAAATAATTTAATATAGAAAATGTATAAGGTATCAATATATAGGGATTCTCTTCAAATTACTTACCCTACAAATAAAAATGTTTAATGCAACAACTGCTTGTCGCACGGTATATGACCAGACGATTGTCTACTGCTTGGCATACACGGTGCAAGTCAACTTTTAATGTTTCGAGGCAGTAGAGTGAATTATTTTCTTTCTGGCCGATATCAGTTGATGACCCCCACCACCTTTGAACTCGCGCAGCTAGCGGCCACGAAGAAGAAATCGTATTATAGTAATACGCTGTTATACCTTTGATATGCACAAGTAAAAATATAAAATTGGAAAGTTTTTCTGTATATAAAATACATTTTTTATAAAAATATACAAAGTTGCTCCATTCCTTTTGTATAACCCTATGTTTCAAAGCATGGGGCCATCTTAAAATATTCATTACGTACATTCTTTTAAGGCCAAACAACAACAACATTTCAGTAGATTTGTTGAGCTGCTAGCTTAATTTTGAATCTCCTAAAACCACTCGAATTCAGATATTTCGCTTTCCCTCTCTACCAGAAATATTAAAAAGCTTCGTATTTGGTTCTGGGAGCCGCAGTGAAATATTCAGGAGGTTTAATGCCTACGGAAGTTACAGATGTACATACATACTTAATGTTCTGTATGCCTCTCTGTCTGTATTCTTGTTTACTCTTTCTTTGACCTCAGTCAATGTTGTCTGAACTTCGTGGTTATGAGCTGAAGGCCAGCATTTGTCCTTTATGTTTTCAGGTGAGAATGTTATTTCTATTAATTATACTTTATATTTTCTAAGGTCAGAATTATTATGTATTAGCAACTAACTGATCATATATTTTTAAGATTTTTACAATGAAACTGTTTAACAAACTATCCTGTAGGACAAAACAGCCTACATTTTAAATTTTTTTATTTACTCAAAATAGCATTAGAAAGCATTTTTATATCCTGCGCAAGGAAATTAATATATAGATTAAGATAAAGGTCATTTTCGCCTAAAAATTAGTATTGTGTTGTTGGATATTCATTACCAATTTTGTTATCAGTAACAACAGGTGCTTTCTGCAATTATTATGTAAATTAACCACAGAGCAACTGTTTTTATTTTACAACACTAGTGGATATACTGTAAAAATTAGTAATAGCAGACGTTGCACAGAAATTTCCCAATGTTCAACTACAGACACGTCAAATAATAAACATTTGAGCAAACAGAATCTACCATGAACATACCACGAAAGAAAATACTCATCTCATTTACACTTTAAGAAACATTTTTCACTATTTGAAACTAAGACCGTATTGACTAAAACTTTTGCAAGCTCTACATAAAGATGATCCGGACGGACATTCTGCGAATATTTCTCGTGCGAAAAGAAGTCGATACTAGCATTTGAAAAACCATATTATGTATCTAGAGATTTCGTTGTGCATTGTGTTTATAGGGATAGTGAAAACTCGTGCAAAAGTATCATATAGGATTTAAACACACCTGGAATTTAAATTGGATAGGTGATGGGATCATTATTTTTAAAAGGAAGGGCTACTAGCTACTATATCTTGAGCTATTGCGAGTTGTTATCCAAAGCTTGAAAACGCCTCGTCACTGCTGATATGGCGACAGGGTGAATCACCACCTCACAATAGTTTAGAAGTGAGGAATTTATTAAACTAGCACCTCATAAGTGAATAAGCGATCGAGACACAACAGAAATGTCATCGTGCTAATATTGGATATGAATCGTCAATTATGCTCTATCTTTGAATCGGTGCCCAAAGAATGTGAATTGTGTTTCGATAATTATGGTCTTCATTTCGAACACACACTTTGTAAAGAAATGTACGGAGATTTTGGTTCTTTGTTACATTTCTTGGGGGGGGGGGTGACTTTTATTTTACCTTGTATTTGCATTTTGAACAGCTAATACTAGATGCATAGGGTACTAGGAAGATGTTGAAAAGTGGAGAGGTGTTTGGCCTGAGACACCTGACTTCACGAGAGATGGTAGGGGGTATTTTAAAGCCCTTATGGACGAATGTTTGCCTATTGTCTGTCAGCACTTGTTTAAACAGTCCGCATTGTAAGCTATCAGTGATCTACTTGAGGACATCCGGCAATGCAGCGTTATATCATCCATGGATTGACTACGGGCCATTGCTTTGAAGAAATGATTCCCATGATGGGAGAATGTTTTCCTCATCACACAACAATATGCCGGTGGTACAAGAAAGAGTATTTCGACTCAGGGGAGTTAACCTCGTTCTGCACATCAGTGACTGAGGAAAAACTGATATTGTTAGAAAAATGCCATGGCAGGAGAGGTGACTGACGACCATTTCAAAGGAAGGCAGTTTTTGCTGTCTTTTGGTACACATTTCCGTCTGGGCATCACATCAAATCAAGAGCATCGTCAGAGGTGACAACACTTAATGGTATTATCACGACATCAAGGTCCAAAACAAACTCCAGAGATTTGAAGACGTGACTGCAGCAGTGACCATGAGAAGTCAAGGTCAATAAAGAAGATGTTAGTACCTCTGCAAAGTGAACAGGGAAGTGCGTTATCTCCGCCTAAATTCTTGGCTGTTGCACCACGATTATGGTTCTTTTTGTCGAGTCAATTTCACACCCGAGTTTCTTGCAAATTCGGCATAGCTGATCTTGAACCATTGAAATGAAGAATAAGCTCAAAGGTAAATGTTAAATGAAGAGCCTCTGCCAGCATGGGAATGGTTGATTTTGATGCGTATACCAAGCGGTAGGCACTAACAAAGGAAGTATGAGAACTTCAAGAGCTTCACGAGAGAAGTATGAAAAATTCAACCATGCTATATCGGAGAAGGGAAATATGATTGCAATGAAAATGCGGAAAGTGCCAGGTTTCGCAGCGACTCCATGCGCCAGATAAGAAACCTTTGAATGGTGTGCAGTTCCGTAAAGCACGTGCATATCTCGAAAAGTGACGAAATATGTAAAAATATTGGACATGTGATATAACGTGTATTTGCTCGTCCAACGTTTCCTACGTTTTGTCGCTCGTGATATGCAGATGAATATGTTGAGAATGTGCCATTTAGTGAGGTTATTTGAACACAATTTTGTCGGTAATGTATGTAATAGGAACTTTATGAGGAACAGGACTCAAATACAGTGAGCTTATTTGAGTTACGAGCCACCTGAGTCCGGCTATTTATTGGGGAAATATAGCAGCCGTAACCGTAAAAAGGAAGATTGAGCCGCTGCGCGTAATATTTATATTTTTACTATAAGTATAGAATGATGCTGTATTTAAAACTGATAATAATAAGTTTATAACCTGTAATATAAGAAATGTTGAAAATGAATCAACATGACAATATATTATCGGCATCTGAAATAGGAAATAACTGTACTTTATCAAACTTTTCTTCTCATCCTATCTCTCGTAACTTATTAACCAGTTGACGAACAGTTTCTCTACCTGGAACACGACTGCCAGGATATTTTCTTGCGAATTTCTTTACCACTTCTCTGCAAGAATCTGTTATTCAAATATGTATCGCACATGTACACCCCTTCTTCAAAACTAAGTTTATGTAGAGCATAACTAACAAAAAACAAGTAGTACAAAATTTACACACACGGTTCAGCACCAAATAACTAAAACAGCCTCCCTGAAACTAACTATAAGCTGCTATATGTACATGCATAATACAGCCTTCTCTCTATACCCAGTCCTGTCTGTTGGCCCATAACTCAAATAACTTCACTGTGCTACTTGCTTATATGCTTTGGGGGGGGGGAGACAAGCATTACTAAGATGTGATCGGAACAAGACAAAACAGTAATAAACTTATAAGTATGCTCTATATATCGTGCTAACTGCTAGTGAGCGATGCAGAGGTCAATATCGCTCCAACAGAACTTCATAAAACACTATGATTACTTGAATCTATATTGCAGCATCCACAGGTAGCAAAAATTCCGAAAAGAACACCAGAAGATTTACGGCACGTTTCGCCATCGATATCTGGCTCACGGAGTGCCTTCGATTTTACATTTTCCGTACTTTCGCTACAGTCATATTGCAACTCTCTGATACAGTAATGCATTTTTCAGCGGAAAGTTTGCATAACTCTCGTGTCAGTATTTGTGCTTGTAGGAGAAAACAACCAAAGAGATTTTTATTCATTGACATAAAATGTGAATAACGTCGGCCGAGCGGATAGACATCTAAACGTGTTTTAGATACAATTTCGCTTCCAAATGCCACTTCGAATGAAAGGTTTACACTTTTATATAGGCAAGAGGAAAAATACAACAAAAGAATGAACGATAGGACAATTCTTCTCTTTCAAATTAATTGCGGCTGAAGAAGATGCTGATATAGAATTGAGCTGCAAATTTAGACAATTGGGACGAACTGCCATTTCTTTTGCACGTAACAGAAGATTGGTGAACTGAGGCTGGAACATTTGTTATTTACATGAATGAAAGAAGTTGGTGTAAAGTTTAAAATATTCAAAAATTTTTATTTACTGCATAAACTTTTGCGTTAAATCATTTTAGAATACTTTCTATCATATGCATTTAATTAAATTTTTTGTGTTATTTAAATTATCTTAATTTAAAGATAAAGATCACGGTTTTGTTAAAAATATTCTTTTTAAATCATTTTTAGCTACTAATTTTTTTGAGATCAACCTGATTTCTTAGAAGAATTATACAGTGCTCTTATAAAATCCTACTAGGTCCACCGATGTGACAAAGTTAACACTGGTTTTAAAAACTTACTTAGTTAAGCTTTAAGGCTATAGGCTATGTTATAATTGATCACTTCGATTCTTCTAACGAAAACAAAAAGAGGCAGTATATTTGGGGACAGCTAAAACCTTTTTCTAACTGTTTAGATTTGTTATAATTATTATATATCGGGTGGCCATAACCCCTCAGTTTACAAGTATGTAACTTTGAAATCATGAATATTAGAAATACGATTTTATATAAAAGTTTCTATTACTTGAATAACTAGCCAGTATGACAACGAATACTTTTCATTTAGTGTAAAAATTGCCTGTTTTACTCAATAAAGTTTAATTAGAGCATAAAATCTCTAAATGAGAATTAAATTTAATATAGTTTTTTTCACTGAGAATTTTGTTTTTATCGTTCATGGCGTCTAAATTTTAAGCCTTTAAATTGAGACATTTTGAACACCCGATATATCTTAATAACACCGATTTTTAAAACTTTCTGGTCCTTTTTAGATACAAAATCTTCTGTGACGTCCGAAAGGTACCCTTTATATTTGGTTCAAGGCTTCACACACAAACCAGTGATAGAAATAAACTAAAGTGCGAAAAATGTATGAAATATAAGTGAAAAATAAATAAATTTGAAAATAAAATAAAGAATAAATAAGACAAATATTCGCACACACGCATACACACTTAACGTATATACACAATCATTATCACGGGTTTAGTTCACAACCGAGCAAACGGTAACGTAATGTAAGTTCAATTGACATCAAAAAACACACAGCATTCCGCGTCGCTCTTCTTTTTCTAATTCATTTTTTTTATGAATGAACTAAGAGAATATCGAGCTAAGTAAGAAATAGTGTTATCAACCAACCACATCCGAGCAACTGAGTTAGAGAACAAGAGTGAAAGTTTTGTTTGTTTGAGTTTGTTTACTGTAAGTGCTTACAGCGTTACTCTGACGCGGACCGTGTATTCTTCTGCTAGCTCCCTGCAACAGAACAACGAAACCAGCGATGATGTACCTTTACCCCGCATCCCTCAAATGTACCTTTAGCGTAACATCAATATCATTGCATGCAGATTTGTGTTCCTTGCTTAAGCTCTAACACAGAAAATATTCGGCAATACCAAAAAGAACACAACGAAAGGGAACAACGTAGTACATATATAATTTAAAAAAAGTGTTCCTCTGGTATTTGGAATTGAAATATTATTAAAAAGACTCGGGTGAAAGTGTAACATGTTATATTTTCTTACTATTTCTTTGGGAGGATTATTTGCACATTTATGTTGCGTGCAGTGGCGTACAAAGTTGCAGGACTAACATTATAAATAAGATTGAACAGTAACTAAGTGCTCATTTCTTTATTGATTAATATTTACAGAAAAAAGTAAAAAATAACGTAAATATTAAATGTGTGAAATTATTTTCCCTGTTGTACAAAAGTGATTCTACAATGAGTAATGAGTAATAAAACTCGTGTATATGCAATAAAAAGTTTAATTTAATACTTACTATTTTTGAGAATCTGAATTAAATATAAATATACGTTTAAATCTATTGTACCCATATATATTTCTTGATCGTATATATAAAATATTTAAAATAAATTCTATGAGATAAAATGATTTGAAAAGATGGTTTTGGCATAATCTACTGTTCAATACAAACACATTTAAAGAATTTCAAGATTTTTGTTGTTGTTGTTGTGTGGTTGGAACTTTTTGGAACTTAGTGCACAGCGTGAATCAGTTGTTAAAATTGTATTGTGTGATTGTTTAAACCTAAATTTCAATTGGGCATGCTTACTGTTGTGATTAATAAATGAAATGAAATGAAATAATGACATGTTGTGCAACTAATTTTTAATATATGCATATCAAAACTTCCCTGTTATACAGAAAAACAAGAACAAAATAAAAATAGTCACCTTTATATTTCAGCAATGTGTTACTTTTCTTAATCTCACATACATTAGACATGTTTATTATTCTAACTATACATATTTCCTACGTTTAAAACTTTACATTCCACTAAATATAAATTATAATTTTATTCTGCTAAAAGAAGTAACCCTGCAACTTATTGTGTTCCAATTAATTCTAGTAAACACGTACTTACCAACTAATTGCAGCATATTACATACACACATTCAAGCTCATATATTACTTTATAAATATAATTTAGAACTACCAGTATGTGGTTAAATTTTAATAATTACTACATCAAATATATTTGTCATTATTATTGAATGTACAATCTGTACAAAAAATCTATGTTTTTAAGTAGTGACCATCAAAGTTCTGTATCAATACACAGTACGCCACTGAACTCAACATTTTAGCAAACTTTAGGATTATATAATTGTACTTTAAGAAGGTTGTGTTTATGTGTACAACTAAAAAAAAAAAGCTATAAATGTACGAGCATGGATACGATGTTTTGTGATACTACACATATTATTAGAGCTTATAACAGTCTCACATGTTGGTAATAACTAAACAATATAAATACATATAACAATGTGTATAAATGATAATTATTTGCTTCATTCCAGGGCTCAAAATCAATAATATTTTTGAAAATCACAGATCTCTTTAAATATAAACACAAACACAAAATATACACTAAGTATGACACCAACTAGTTTGAAAAGACAATGGTTGGCCTACCTGTTGATCACAATTCGTGTCACGCAGCCAGCACTCCCTCCTATGGCTAAAGGTTTTTGGAGTGAAATTGGCCGCATGGCTCGAAGCCGAGGGCCGAGTCAGTTAGAAAAAAGGAAAGAAGACAATGATGGTGTATTGTGTTGTGTTAGAAAAGGGTTAGTGGCATTTCGTTCACGTTCACTGGTTTCGTTTGTCCTATCCCTCCCTCTCCCAGAGAATCGAGAAAAATGAGGTTTAGCTTTCCACGTCTTCCTATTGTGCTCGGATGCAGTAATGAGACAAAAGAAGCATGCAGGCGTGTTACATTGCAGAACTGCAAAAATTTCAAGCTACGTTAGTAAAAAGAGATCAAATGAAAAAAAGCTGATGAATGATTTTTTTCTTGCTGACTTTCTTGCAGAGTTTTACAATCACTGCCTCAGCACTTGCAATTGAATATGTAGACCAGTCCTTGACTTAAAACAGAAATATAGTGATGTTGTACATAAATATGTTATTTATAGCTGACTCTCCATATTTCCGATTAACAATCAGCTATTGTAAGATTACCCATTAATTTCTAAATATTATGTAGTTACTATTCATTATTCGTATATTATTATAATGAATGTAATAATGCCCAATATAATAAAAATGCATTTGTTCAGTTATTTCTGGATAATACTTACCTACAAACTTATTATCAAATCTAATTTTGTAATATGTTTGATACTCATGTTTTTATTATTTATATAAATATTTGTATTAATATATTATATTTCATAAAATTACCACCTCTATTTCATTTCCCTTGATGCACGAATAATTAAAGTTTTCTTTCTAATCTGAAGGATATACAGAATTGTTATATACAACACACCATCTTCTTTTCACAGTTTTTATCCCCCAAAGAGGTTGGGGTACCAAAAGGAATGGGAAATTCAAAATTTACTTATCTCAATCAAATTTGAAACGTGAAGGTTTTTAGAATGCGGAACACAAATAGGACATTAGGTGTAATTTTTATCAATTCTTCTAACCATTTGTGTACTTTGTAAGACATTAATCCTTGCAATGCAATTTAATTTAGCTTTTAAAGTGTAAATATATAAAATTAAAATAAAAGTTAAGAAGTTTACATACAAAAAAAAAAAGATTAAACTAAAACTTGATTAGTTCAACAAATGTTCTGCCGTGAACTTTCTGAACTATCTTTCTAATTCATATTGTAAGCCTTAGAAATGTAGGCAAAATTCTCACCTGGGTTCATTTCGAAGAGAGTAGGAAGAAATTGCTGCAAACTGTACAAAATATTTATATTCATAAATACAAAATTCTTTCGCTAGTGGTTTATTTTTTCAGTTAATTTTTAAGGTACATATTTCTACTCCCGAATGAACATATTAAACAATTCACTGAAGCATTGCAAGGTAATAAGCAATAACCTAAATTTATCACGAGAGTTTAAAGCAAGAAATGCAGTAATTTTATTTTCCCACTAATTTGTACGGGTTATGTCATAAAGATTGTTTTTTATTGTATTTGTACCTAATACTCGGTATCTATTTTATTGATTCTAATGCATTAGTATTCTAAATGAATTTATTTACATATATGCACAATAAAACAAATACCTTGTTCTTTGTTGTTTTCCAATGAAAGTGTGTCATACAGTTCCTGCTGCTGTTAAAACATTTGAAAAACGATAACCAAGACTCGTTCGACAATTGTAAGTAAATTTGTGCACCTTTTGTTTTATTCTGAAAGCTGTTAACACAGTGATTGTAAAACTTCCTTAAAATGAATGCTATGGATGAAAAAAAGAATATATTAGTTGTTGATTAACAATAATGATAAAAATTCAGAATCATGCCACACTGAAAATGTGATAAATATAAAAAATATACATCGAGAAGCACAAAGAGAAAGTGCTGTAGTGTTACTGTGAAGGAAGGAAAGAAGAGTTATACCTATCATAACCTCAATAGCTAAGCAAAGTTTTACCCTTAATGACAACTTTGTAGGTTAGTAGCACCCTTCAAGATAGATTTTGCAACTCTTGTGATTTCACGATGGAATCATAGTAAAAGTTTTTGTAAAAAATGAGCTTATATATAAAGTGAAACGTTCCATAATAGCCTATGGCTTGCTCCTTTGTAGCTTAGTAATTTTTCTTCTTTCAGAGCATATGGTAAAGCAGGTATATTGCTTTATAGAATAGATTCTTAATTTTGTCTCAAATTCATAGGTTTTCTTTATCTTGATATAATTTAAAAAGTTCAATAAACTCTTTGCTTGGGCTCCAATACACTTTCATCTTTTGCCTCCAAGCGATGTGCTTTTAGATGATTTCGATTAATCTTGGCAATTATTATTTTTATCCTTAAGCCATTTGGATCAACGTTCTTTCAGTGCAAATAAATGACCTGACAACAAACTAAACTTTATTGTTTTAAAAATAGTTTGATTTATTCTTAGTCAGTTCAGTTCAAATATCTGGAAATGCACTTCTGTCATCATCATCAATTGCTGAAGGAAGAGAGGATGTAGAGAATTCTCAGACAACACGTCATTAAAATATTATTTATTACTGTTGTCATTGCAGCGGAGGATAGATAGAGGGATGACTTCCAAAGCTTTCTTTCATGATTTTGCCATTATTTTATTTTCGTTCTGTCTCTGAATATTTAGCATTCTTGGAAAAATACGAGAGCAATTTCAAAAGTGCTATACACTGCTCATAAAATTTGAAAGTAATTGAGTCCCTAGGTCTTTGAAAAATGGAAGAAAAAAATCTCAAGTTGATCTGGTGAAGAAACACTACAAAAATATCTAAATAAAAGTGAAGATGCTTTATATAAACGTTGTGTTTTATAGTTTTGCAATGAGTCATCCAACACGGCCTTCTTATCAAAATTAAAAGAATGATAACACATTATACTTTATAAAGACGTCAAATGAGGCGACCAAAACAATAATTAGCTTCATCCATATGGAAGACATCCTTGAAGACTTAATCAGAAATTGTATTAACATGACACAGCTTAATAAAAGTAATTAAGAGGTCTGTAAAAGAAACTATTTTTAAGAGAAAATATACAAAATATACGGCGTATAGAACTTTTAGAATTACTTTCGAACTCTCGAATAATGCTCCAGTAGTCTATTTTCTGATGCTTCCAAAACTGTTAAGTTAAATTAAACGTGTCTGCTGAGCAGCGCCATGTATCTTCTACTACAAAAATCAGCTCTTTCCATGAGAGTAGATATATTTTCCACAGGTATACATCTCTGTTCTGTACTAGGAGTATATAAAATGTGAAATGTTCATGACATCTGGAGAAATTCAAGTACAGTCCCACGCAAATATTTTGTCCGATCAAGTCATAGATTCATACCAATTGCAATAGAAGGAATATCTATCAAATTTTCCTAACCTAATTCAATATCGTCAATTCAAGTAGTAATCTTTCATTTGGTTGTTGTAAGTAGTTATTTAAAAAAATAAAACTTAAGGTGTTAGGGTGGCTCATGCAATAATACTTGGGACTCGCATTTAGGACGTTTCGGGTTCAAATCCCTTGAGACGCCATCGTGATCGTGGATTTTTTCGTGGTTTACTCTGGTTGCTTAGACGAATATCCTTTCCATGATTTTCCACTCTCCCATTTTACCTCATTTCAGCTCAATTTCCACATCGAATCATTAGGCACCTTAATGGACGACGAAACAATTTGATCAGTTTATCAATTTGCTTTGAAACAGTTAAATTATCAGTGTTCAGCATTGTACTTCTTAACATGGCAGCAGTTAACCTCCTTTCTCTTGGACCATTATGCATAGCAATTTATTTTGAGAAGTAGATGAAATCCTTGGTTTACCTGGATGTTGTTCTTCTGAACTGCCACATTTCTGATATAGCCGCCATATCCATAACAAATCTTCTAGCATTCAGAGCCCAAATAGTATAGGCTTGCGCTCCACAATTTCTAATTATACAATCTCCATAACCATTTCATCTCAACTTAAATGACTTTGAGTATTTCATTTATTAAAAAAGCGTCTGTTATCGTTGTTCATCACATTTAAACAATGAAAAAGTTTTAGTAATTTACAGTGTAACAGTTTAAATTAATAAAACTATAGTGCTTTACTGCTAATAGTAGATAGGTAAATTAACAAAGAACCAATATTTACTCACTATTTTACATTTGTTTAGATAAAGCAAAGAATTTTATGTAAACATGTGTATTGTTCCTTAGACGATTTTGATGTGTAAAGGTAAATTCCCTTAACTTTCCTACACAGTTCCTCCTCCTAACCTAGAAATCCACTACCAAACAGCAACAGAGATACGTTCATGCTACGTCCTGTCTGGATCCTTATGGACTCAGCAGTGACAGGTGTTGGAGCAGAGTTTTTTATCTTACTTTTCGCTCAAGGATATTCATAACACTGCTGGCAAAATGCAATTTTATATACTCTATGAGCTTCTGTTAATATATGTTTGACAGCTGCACTCTGTGGCACTATTATCAGATGATATGTATTCCGCGATCCTGGAAAATTTACACGAGCTCGAGATGTATTTTCCATCGTTTTCTGGAATAAAATGTTGGCCGTCCGCCCACTGATCTTGTTCTCTTTCTTGATGCCATTTCTGTCAAAGAGTGATGTTCTAAGGGCGCAGCAATGCCCTCTCCAACACTAACAGGCCTCGTCTTCAGTCGGTACAACAAATTCGGCACTGGTATGCACTGTTATGAATACTGTACAGCAATGGTATTTACATACAAGGGGAAGGTTTAGCAGCATTCCTGTGTACCAAAGTTCATATGTGCTGTTAACACTGCATCCTTCCGCGTTTGTGCTCAAGAGGATTAGCAAGAATACAAGACACAAGTGGTGGGAGTAAGGCGTGTACACGTACCTGTTACTTAGTCCACAGTGTGCTATCATTATTATAGCAGTTTTATATACAGCTAAAATAGAATATTATTGCTTGGAAGCCACATAACAGCTATTCATTAATAATTTTATCGATTAAAACGTACAAGGTCATTCAATATATATTTCCTGTGTTGTATTATTTTAAATTCGTAGCTTACACATGAAAACCATATATGTTTGGATAGATGCATCTTTCAGCACTTCTCTACATAACTGTCACGAACATTGAGGCATTTGTCTCAACGCTGTTACCAGTTTATCGAGCCCCTGTGAAGAAAATATCGGGCTCAGGCAACGTGAACTTCGCATCCATTTAATAACACCGTCCCTGCAAATCCTTCATGGATGAAAGTTGTTCGGTATCAAATCAGGGCTGTATGATGGGTGTTTTAGCCGTTCCTACCCCCATTTTCAAATTTGGTATATATTTGTGCAATCGAGTTGGGACGAACGTTGTCGTCGTATAGAATGACAGCAGCTTAGTAAACTAGGTCGCTTGCGTCAATTGCTGACCGGATCGAACTTCGTCAAAAACACCTATTCGGCCTTCAGCGAATATGATGCACCACCTTTGGACATCTGCGTAGACATTGCAGCATTCCCACATAGAGCAACAAGCTCCTTGTGGGTGTCAGTCGGCGCCAAGGCATTGGGACATTCGTAGCGAATTACTGTACGCATTTCTGTCTAACAGCAGGTCTCCAACACGTGGACTGACATGTTAGCGCGAGCCCACTGTTTCACACAGGGGCTCTCAATGCGATTGCGCCTTTACGTCTGCGAGACGAAAGTTTATCGTTCTACAGAGCCTTCGTTTGGACGCGTGGCCAGCATAACAGGAATTTGCCTGTGCTATTTCTAACTTGTTCTATTCCTCCCTCCACTTTCCCGCCTCTCCACGAAAGATTTGTGCTGTACAGAAGTTGAAAGCAGCGAGAATACTGTTTCAGTGTTATAGTGTGTTAGCGCGATTATGCCTAAAAATCCGCATACTTTAACACACAGATTCTTCATGTATGATTCCTATGTGACAACAAACTTTTGTAGAGAAGCGAGACGGCGATTTATACACAGATTCCCTGCTCTTCGTGAGCCTCAGAGAGGAACGGTTCGTAGACTCGTGAATAGATTTAGGGAAAGGGATCTGTTTTAATAAGAAACCGAAAATAAAACGCCGTGTTCTTACAGAGGAAAAACTTGATGACATTGGAGAAATATTAGAACGAAGTCTAAAGAAATTCCTGAGAAAGCTTGAACAAGAATAGGGAAGTTCGCAAACCTCGCCTAGGAATGTCACTAAACTTTTAAAATTGAAACTATATAAGATAACTAACTGTAGTTCTGGAATTGAAACCACGAGATATCTTTAGAGTTAATTCTTGCAATTGTGTGTTTTGACTATTGACTCGAGTTTACTTTTTTTACGGATCAAGCATACTGGAGTGCACATAAACCCGATCTTGTACACGAAATATCATTGTATGACAAAAAAAAAAAAAAAAAAAAAGCGGTGTTTGGTGTGCTGTAGGAATCTATACGCTTGAATATCCGACTTCGCCGGCAAACAGTGTGCTTCCTGGTGTCAAGAAAATCCCCGCTAAGCCGGCCACGCGTCCAAACGAAGGCTCTGTATATATGCGATCTGCATCGCTAGGCAAACAACCCTCATAAATACGAGCAGGCTGAGGAGCGGCTATTTTTTTAAACCATTTACAAAGGAGAAGAAATAAGATCTTTGTGCTATGAGCACCACGTGCATTTGTTGACATCCCATCTCAGCCTCCACTAGACACAGTACCTTTATATTGCAGAAAAAAATATCATGGTGCAAAATTGATCCAAAAAGTCCTATTTTCAACGGTTACATATGTCGTTGTTATACATGTTATGTGTTCAAAGCTCTACCAGATTGGCATACTTCCCTGGGTGCAACCTATATCGATAAACGTTCCTTTCCGTCCCTCCGTTTCCTGAACTAATATTTTGCCAATTTGACACGTTAAGAGTTGCACGTATCGGACAAAAGTTTTGCGAGGGAATGTACCAGTAGCTTTTTATTGTTTAGTCAACAGTCACTGTCGATGCATTCCTCACATGTCTTCTCCTCAGCATCTGCGTAAGTTTTCTCGAAGTATTTATCTTCTCTTTCCACTCCAAGCTCACATTTTAGATGCTCTATTTGAAAAAAACCAGCAATTGATCTTCTCTGTTCTAATTTAACTTCTGGTCACAGTTCTCCAACTCCCTGGTTATGTTAGTTAGGGCTCAGGCAATGTAAACATCCATCAGCGCGCAGATTATCATTAATTGATCATTACCATGCTAGCTCAACGTTTGGGTCTGAGAGTTAATGAGGGATGTGCTGTGAAGGGAAAGTGCCAGTTTACCTGGGGTAGCTGATGTTCGGGAGCTGCTTGAGGTAACACCGCTGACGAAGGATTCCTTCCCACAGCTGGACGCCCACAATGCCAAAGATGAAGAAGACGAAGAAACAGAGAAGAAGAACGTTGCCCAACATGGGAAGTGTATCCAGCAGCAACATTACCAGGATGCGCATACCTGCGGACATAACACATCTGTTGACAGACTTTCTTACCATTGGTCAACTTCTGTGGAGTCTTAGGAAGTGAGGCATAAACGTGTACTCTTGGGTATATTTATATAGTTGAGATTTCTTATGAAAGAGGAAATCAGCTCCTGTTTTACGTGAAACACAAAGAAATACCGTCATGATAATCACAATTTCTAAAGGAATTTTACATTTGCTCACGGTAATTTATTTAGTACAAAGAAATGTATCATCTCATTGAAGTATAACAATTAATTTAAGCTGTTTTTCCTTAAACATATCGATAATTCCTTATAGGCAACATCTATGTGGTTTAATGTGCATATACATACTTAAAATATCAGGTAAATTTCAAAAGTAAGGACCATTCGCTCAAAACACAGTATGAGTAAAATAAAATTATAAAAATTTCTTACTTGTACACGAATTATTCACCTTAAGGATAAAAGAAAATGACTCCTCCATTGAATTTGGAAAATATCAAGTCTATTTCAGTACACAACCTTTCTCAAGTTCGAAAACTACCAACTGTTATAGGCCTAGTAAGCAACAGTTACGTCATATAAATTTCATCAGGAAGCATTCTGCGTGCCTGAAGTTGTCTCAATGTTATCCTACTAAATAGCGGTTGAAAAGTTCGTTTATTAGCTAGTTTATCAATTTCATATTTATTGACTCTCTTTAACATCTCTGGTCATCAGCGCCCCATTCAATTCACGGCGTGAAACAATCGAAAAACTTTGCTCAGAGGCCTCTTCTTTCAGGCTTGAGGTTCTTTTAGGTGACGTAAATCTACAACACAATGGTTGACTGTTTTACTTCCCTTCCGAAGAATTTTAAAAATTAATTAAATCCGTCATATTAATAAAATATCGAAAACATATGGAACTCTTGATTATCGAGATATCGAGAACACCGAGAACGCATCCCTAAAATATATAAACTGTGTTTATGGAAACAATTATAGGTGAAGAAACATCTTTTACTAAACTAAATTAAAACACAACACACAAGACTAACACAATTGGCTTATAGTTTTCATACATCAGGCAGTTATCACAGAAGAGACATTAGAATTTTTCAAAAATAAGATACAAACTTTAATTGGTCATATTTTATTCATTTTCTACATACAAGCTAGTTTCTGATAAATGTATGTTACAGATCTTGAAACGATATTAATTTATATTTATGGAAAATATGGTATTATCTCTGCAACATGTATGGACTTATTCAATATTTTTGCAAATGTGGACGAGGTATTTCAGCAACCTTTCGGCGGTTTCGTACCCAAGGTTTAAGAGTCGGCTCATGTAATTTGAGGTTTGTATCGGCATTTGAACTAACTGGATTTATCACAAATGCAAAGAAATTAGGTAAACGTACAGGGCAAAGAGAGTGCAAGAAACTCGGAATTTGCTGTTGAGAACCAGTTTAGAGTATTGGACGATAACAAAGTGGCAAGGTATCTGGAGATGAGCAGCACAACTGTCTGCGGAAAACTTGAACTGTATCTGCAAAAATTGCAAATATTTTTTGAACTGAAAGAACAGAGCAAAGCTCAACAAAACAACTTTGCTATGTGTACGGCAGATCAAATTCAAATGCATCTAGAATAGCTTGATAATGTGTTAAGGACTGGCGAACTGGTCTTCCAAATCCACACGAACAAGGAGTTCAAGATAAGTTACTGTTGATGTACTTTCACAAGTTAATTCTTCTTCCATCACGGATTAGGCTCTGCCTGTACCGATCTCACATTTTTGTTTCTGTCCATATCTTTTTTTTTCTTCTTCCAAGTGAACTTCTTCCTTTCGGGTTATATGTCAAAATATTTTTTGGTATTCTATCTTCTGTCATTTTTTAAGTGTTTTACCAATTCTTGTCTATAATTCCCTAATTGTTGTATTATTTGGTTGCATTTCTAATTTTGCGCTACCCTGACAGATCGTAAAAAGAGCATTTGTGCTGCTTGAATTTTATTCTCTTCCTTTTTTTTAAAGTCGAAGCTTCACTTCCATTAAAAAATAACGCCATGACTATGTAGACTTTTATATGTGTGTCTTTTCTAACTTTGTTTTTCAAAGTATTTTAATTGTTCCACACACAGCTTGGAAAAGTTGTATTTTATATTAACATTATTAAGGAAAATATATCAAAGAGAAAAAAGCCATAAAAGTCTATTTCGAAAATTATTTAGTACATACAAAGGACATTCTTAAAGAATGGAAAAAATATTGTATATAAAGGAATAGAGTTAGGATAGAATAGATCAATAAATATTTTGCTATTGCAGATGACATAGTATACATTTTGAACAAGGAATATAGATAAAACAATATACCAATTAACTAAAACAAACAAAGAATACAATATGACAATTTCAATGACCAAAACAAAAGTAATGGAGTTTCGAGATAAATAACCAATAAGAACAAAAATTGTTATCGAAGAAAAAAATAATACAGGAAGTAACACACCTCCATATTTAGGTTGTGATTTCACACATAAAGAAGATCAAGCTACTTTATAATAGCATTACACTTTTTGAACAGGTTGAAAATGGTAACTAGGCAGCGTACAGTAAACAATCGATTTACATTTGATTTTTTCTCGCCATTCAGGATGTCCCATTTGGTTTTTCATAGTCACTGGTAGCTAGTAGTTGGTGGCAGGACAGGACAGGACAGGTGGTTGCAATCTGAGCACACCATAGAGTATTCCTTCAAGACCAAACTCCAGTTATAATAGTGTGGAGAAAAATAGCTATGTAATTCAATATGCTTTTCCCTCGTATCATATTCATGCAGGACGATGCACCTCCTCACATCTTTAATTCTGTAACATCTTTGGGATTAGTTGTGAGGCTATCTGAAAGAAAGATTGTTTCTGGGCAAACCTATGAACTTAACTTATTAGCTGAACTCCATCGTACATACTGTGGGAGATGTACAAGAGCACGAATTTAGAGCTGCTGCATACAGCATTGCAGAGATACTTTTGTTATTGTGATGCATAAAAAAAGTATAATAAGCCAGTTCCAGGATTTTAAGAATTGTAGAAAGTTAAGAAAATATGAGCAAATAAAGTTATATCTTACTTTTGAAAACTCCTGTATTATATGAAATGAGTTTTTGTTAAACAAACATTTAGTAAAATACGATATTACATTAAAAACATGAAATTAATGTATTATTGCCCATTATTCAGTTTGTTTTACGAGAAGCGAAAGTGCAATACTCACTAGGTATCCTGTTAATGGCCCTCAGCGGTCGAAGTACCCTGATCGTTCTTATAGCTGAGAAATTGATGTTCTCCATGTTGAGACAATATTCCAAGGCACTATAACAGACATTAAAAACATAATTAAATGATCAACAAGTATTGAAATTAGCGATTTGCTAATCTTAATGGTGCAACTGGATCCAATGTACTCAGTGCAACAGTGTCACATTAACCACATTTTTAATTTTCAAGCTTTGACGTGATATACGAGCTGTACTTCTTTCGATTCTCACGCAATTTGAATATGAAAATTAAGAGTGACACGAGTTGTTACTATTAAAACAGAATAAAAATGCATAGCATAATGCTGCAATGACCTATTAGTATGCAAATTTGCTGTATAATAAACACATTATACTGCAGTGGCAGTGCACTTCAAATATGTGAGTAATATTTCATCAAGTATGTAAATGCTGTACTTGTCATTAAATCACGTTTGGATTTATTACTTAAACGCTCATATTTTAATTAAACCTCTGTTGCTCATCCTCTTTGTCATATTTTCGTATTTTGTTAATTACGGCAGGTGTTTAATAAAAAATGGTCAAAAACTTTTTACAGGCATAATTTCTAGTTCTAAAATTTAACATTACAGTATTTTGTTAGCATAAAGAGTAATGTACCCGTTATAGTAGCTTCATTGTTGTCACTTCCGGTTCCCGCCTGAGAGAAACGCGCATGTTGAAATGTTTTCAGTTCCACCTATCGCAAAATGGAGGTGACACGAGACGAACAATATGATTTTCTGAAATTCTGTTTTGGTCTCAACAAATCTTCAGCTGAGGCCTATACAATGTTACGGGAGGCCTATGGAGAGTTTGTTCTTCCCTATAGCACAGCTCGAAGATGCCTTAAAATGTTTAAAGAGGGGAGATAATAAAATTCCAAAGAAAGGTGAACCCCATACTCCAGTTTGTGCTATAACAGAAGAAAACATTAACACCGTTGTTGTCATTGTGAGAGAAGAACGTGGAATAACTTAAGAAAACTCAGGACTTCTGAAAATTTAAATCGGTGCCACCCACACTTTGTAACCGAAAAGTTTCACATGAGAAGTGTGGGTTCCTGAACAAAAGGATGTTCGTGTGCACGTTTGCAAGCAGTTAAAGATGATGTTACAGGAACTTGGCTACATCATTTATATTCCGATAGCAAACTACAAAGCCCTGTGTGTGAATTTCCATCATCACAGACATAATGAAAAACAAAAGTGGTTGCTTCTCCTGGGAAAGTTTTGATCATCGTATTTTTCCGATATTTTAGGGATGGTCTACCAATACCTGCAGCAAACGTAGTACCTGTGCACAAAACTGCAACTGAGCGAGACTATGAACGTCCTGAAAACTCTGCAAGATCATATCACACGCAAAAGTCCTTATTTCCGTGCACAAGCTGGATGCTGCACCACGGAAATGCACGGGCGCACATCGTGGATGTTGTTGCTATATATCTATCAAAAATTAAGGTGAAGTGTGTTCCTCATCCTCCCTATAGTCTAGATTTAGCCCCATGAAAGACTTTACTTTTCCCCAAATTGAAGAAATACCTTCGTGGGAGGCATTTCCCATCATCAGAGTGAAGACTGCGGAGGAATTATGAAGAACTTGTCAAAAGTGGTTTTCAACATTGCAAAAGCGCTAGGACAGGTGCATTATTTTGAGTAAGATTATCAAAATTAGGAGAATGAGTATGTTATATGAGTATGTTGTAAAAAATATGATCAATAATTACTGAACGGTCTTGTATATCTTTTACTCACCTCAAGCATTGTTTTTATGCATTATATTGCTTTAAATGTTGAAATAGATTCATTCTATTATTCTGAGTCGCAAAATTAAACAATATTATAAATCATAGCTCTTGCATATCAGTAAAATGCAAGCACTTTCTTTGGAGCACTCGTCATCGTGATTGATTAGATGAACAGCGTACGATAAAGTATCAATATTAGGCATGGACTCTCTTGTTTGGTATTACGTAACGACAACAGTTCTACTCGCGGCCGCGCTGGTTGAGCACATAGTCGAACAGTTCTTTGTATCATTCTCAACGGAAGCTATATAAATTAGTTAATAATTTATATTTTGAGAGTTACTTCAAACGCAAGATGGCGATACAACAAAGTTAAAACTTAAAAATAATTAAAGGAATGAAAATATCGTTACATAGTCAACTGCACTTACGCATAAAAATGAGTTGTGTACATTTACTGAATATTTGAGCTAGCATTTTTCATGTTCTGTAACTGGATAAGTGAGCTTTTGTTTCAGTTTACAAATATTTCGGTTGTAAAAATAGACAAGGTCACAAGAGCCAACATTTAGGTATCTTTACTTGAATAAATATTTATTATTATTACTTTTACACATTACAGTTACAATTTTACAGTCTTTTCTTGATCCTTGAGTGCTTGTTAATGCAGGATCCAATACTGGTCATTGTGTACATGGATCCTACATCACTCTAACTGTCCTACATATTATCAAGTGACTTTACAAATACTTCTCTAAAGGCGATTATCTTCCCTCATTGTTACTTTATTATCTTCTTCCTTTGCCTTGATCACTTTCCTCCACCACTTTTCTCTTACTTTCCCTACGTAGTTTCCAAACTGATTCAAAAATTCTTTTCTGTCAATTCTAAAAATTCTTAATGCCAGAATTTCTGCCTGCACATTATCTCACTCTTTGTTCCATATTTCCTCTCTCCATTCTTTGGTTCCTGTACATTCTAATATACAGTGCAGATTCTTGTATACCTTATGGGCACAACTTTTACCCAACCCTAGCATCATTGTTCCTGTTCTTGCCCATGCCATACCCTCCCTTCCCATTTTGTCACAAACCTCAATATATTTTTCCCTGCCCCATTCGTTCTTAAAACTTCTATAGTACTCTTATCTCCTAGGCTACCAAATATTTCCTGTACCTCTATATCATCACTACTTGCTTTCACTTTATTCTGCGCGCCTTTCCCATTTGATGACTGTAAACTAATTATCTGTCCCAAACCAACTTCTCTTATACTTTCCTTAATCTACCTACCCAACTTCATACCCATTTACCTTTTTCTTGCGCCCCCAAGCAGTCTTTGAGAACATTTCTTTCCCCCAACGATTATCTTTACTTGTAGCATACAGGTTTACATTCGAGTATCAATGTTAGGTATGTACAGTTTTCTAATTGTAGCACGTAACAAACGCAGAATTTAAATTTGTATTCTGAAGGATTTGAAGTTTCTTCTTGACAGGTGTGGAGGACAAATTGTTGCAGCTGTGTTTCTGGCACCAGTTTTGTACTTAACACTATATATTTGAAGTTTTTAGTAGTTGCCCATTGTGAACAAGGAAGGTGATTTAATGTATTACGCGATAGGTAGAGAATTTCAGAGAGTAGGGAAAGCTTTGTGGTGTTGAGAATTGGAAGGCTATTGCAGGAGGAAGGGAGACAAATGATAAATGGTGCATAACTTACTAACTGAAGGTATTAAAACCTGGAAGTAGTTTGAGAAAAATATCTTGAATTTCAGGAAGAAAGAATGTTAATGGATTTCATTTAGAAAGCAGAAACGTGTTGGCTGAACTTCGTAAAGGAGAATTGTAATGAGTTTCAGTTCAAGTACTGTGGAGGAAATAAACATCTTGGCTTACATGAAATCTTTGTATGGGACAGCACTCCAATTTCAAATTACTTGCTGCCTTTCTTTAAAATGAATTCTCCTGCTCTTGGAATATAGTTCAAAGATTTTTACAAAGGCCTAACATAAAGTGATAAGGAAGAGAACTATGTATTAAAAGAAGAATAAGTAAAAAAAATAAGTAAAAGATGATGAATATGAAGAGAGTTTGGATGCCTAAGAAGTAAAGTTACATTTTTTATATAAAATTGTAATATTTGTGTCTTTGTAAAATTTATTAATGTTACTATAACATCCATATATTTTATTTTCAGTTTTTCAATTCATAATCAATTAAAGAGTTTAATCGATGAAGGTGTTAAGTCATGAATAACTGAAGGATTAGCTGTTACATGTGTCAGACACATGTGAAATTCATTTCACAAGAATTTCACAATTAAATTTGATACATAACTAGAGCCCGGATTTTCATGCTCTGTCAAGTCTTAAAACATGCATTCATGCACAATTATATGACAAAAATGCACAATGCAGAAAAAAGCAATAAAATATATATTTAATTCTGCATTATGTTACACTTTTTTATCTTATTTTGAAGCATTGAACTAATATCTTCAAATTTTCCTCAAAAGTTTATATCAGACAGAACGTTCTTGAACAACTAAAATATTCACTTAAGAGTCATAAGAAACTATCAGATCAATTTGTTCGGCTTATCTTCAGCTGCAGCACCGACATTTTGCACATTTAAGCAGTAAATGAAACAAATATCGTTATTTAAAAAAGATGTGTGATTTTTTGAGAAATTGTAAGTTTTTAATAAAGTGACTCAGTATGTCATGACGTGATAAGACATGTTATATAATAAAATATAACTATCAAGAAAAGTTGAATACCTAAGTAAGTACATGCTAATCACAAGACATTACAGCGCCACCAGTCTTCAGAAATGCCTCCCAATCTATTTAGACATTTGACCTCTCTTTGCAGTTCTAACAGAAGCAATACAATAATTAACAACTCGTCACAAATCTATACTACGTTGCAGTCTTCGATCACAGTGCTTTTGTCTGCTTTTAGTATTTTAGCGTTAAGCTTGCAATGAACGACAGTGGAGGGTTGGGGATTCTATTGTAGCTTTCTTTACTTGTCTATTTTGTTTCTCGTAGAAATATCAGATTCTACGAAATAAATTTCATAGTTGACATAACATATGCACTAAAGTCAAAAAATATGACAATTGGAATATAAAAGTCTAAATACCAAGGGTGCCAAATGTAAATACACTTCAAGCAAAGAAAAAACTGTGTTAACATAATAAAACTAAATTCACACAAACAGAAAATGATGAGTACTAATCATCTTACACTTTTACAGTTACAACAGTTGCTCAAAATGCCCACCATCGGCGTTAATAGACTTCTGAGTACGTTGAACTACTGACTGTGCAACGTTTGCGAAAGTGTCATCAGCGATTGCAGCAAATGCTGTTTAAATTTCTTCCTGAAGTGGTGCCAGTGAGGCTGGTTTTCTACGGCATACAACGTTCTTAAGAGTTCCCCATAGGTAGAAATCCAACGGAGTTAGATCCGGAGAACTCAATTGGACCTCTTCTCCTATCTAGTGCCTTGGAAGATTGTCAAGTGCGCACGTACATCTCGGTGGTAATGTGTGGTACATCATCCTGTTGGAAGTAAAATTCCTAATTTTCATAGAGTGTATTAATGGCGGGTAAGAGGATGTGTGTATCATGTTCAGGTACACTAGGCCAGTTATTGTTCCTTCAAAAAACAATGGATCAATTAAACCCCTAGATGACAACCCACACCAAACATTAATTCCAGGTAAATTAACGTGAGGCTTGTTGCTGTGCATGTCTCCCAGATCTGCCGTTGTGAACATCGCATACGGTATCATGAGTTTCAAATTTGTCTAAGGAATGCATGTAATTGGTACTCGCGTTGGCGCTTCTGTTCTGTGTACACATGTCCATTGCCTTTGAACTTCAACAACATTCTCGGTTTTCCAATTCCACTTCAAAATTGCTTGCCACTGTTCAAACGATAATCTTGGCTTCATTTTTTTGTAACAAAACTAGCATAGCGTAATGTGAATCGCATCTGTTTACAGAACTTCATACGATAATCTTGGCTTCATTTGTTCGTTGTTGATTTACCTGTCACGTAGCAAAGCTATCATAATGTAAGTCACATCTGCTTACAGAATACCATACTATATATTACTGTTGTTTTTTGGTCCAACTTTGAAATATATTAAATAGACATCTACTATGAAATTGTGTATACATTTTTTGGCACTCTCTGTATGTGCTATTATATGTAAAATATTAAAAATATGCATTATATATGAAATATAAAAACATTCAAGCATGCAAGGAAAAAGTAGGGTTATTTGAAATCAATAAGTTATACATGAAAAGTTCGTAAAGTGTAACTAGCTTATATAAAAACATGCAACTGAATGGAAATTAAAACTCTATACATAACATTTTCATCAAAAAGTAGCACAATACCTTCATCCTTTAAGTTCCTTAATATGAATGTAATTGTCCACCAGATAATATAAATACATTTTTTTGCAACAAATAAGTAAGGTACTTAGGCCCTACTTTGGAGTTTATATTTTTGGAAATACACGTTTTACAATATGCACTCTAAAACAAGTTCTACATATATCTAAAAAGTCAAACATTGATTTTATAATTCTATATAAATACTTGAAATTAAAAAAAAAAAAAAAACCATTAAAATTAGCTTCCTGTAAAATTATGAAATTTTAGTTGTAGCATTAAGATAGCAAAGTAATGTATGAGGCGTGATCAACTGAAAACCGCCTCGGCCCATTTGTAAATCAATGTA
Source organism: Metallyticus violacea (assembly GCA_030762175.1). Taxonomy (NCBI): domain Eukaryota; kingdom Metazoa; phylum Arthropoda; class Insecta; order Mantodea; family Metallyticidae; genus Metallyticus; species Metallyticus violacea. Next base: position 40,069,927 of record CM060842.1, read on the forward strand.
ATGAATAAATGAACAATACACACACAGAAGCAGCAATATTTAAGAAATAAACATGATACTGTATTAGAAGAAGTCACCCATTTCATTAAGTGTTGGACACGAAGGATCGTGGTTACTGCGTGATCCTTTCCGCACTGCAATTTTGACTTAAACATCGCTGTAAAAGCATTTGCCTTTCAGAAATTGCTTGAGAGGTTTGAATAAGCGAAAGTGATGTGTCAGGGCTGTTGGGCCACTATGCACAGGAGAAAGTCGTCACCATATGTTGGACACTAAACCCATGTTCTATTCCCTATGAGTTTATTGCGAACAGAAGTTTTGGTTACCCGCAGGGCTGATAAACACTGCTTCTGGTGCTACGTGCCTTGCTGCTGATGTAGTGTGCTGGTGTTGGTGCTCCTCGACAGAGGAGAGAGCCAAAGGTAGTGACTGCATAGCTGTTAGTTAGATAATAACGCTTCACTAGCAACAGTACAATAGCTCAGGCGGTTACAGTGCCTTGCTACATTGTGAAGATAGTGGGTTCGAATCCTACCATCTCCATGTTTTTTTTTTCTGCCGGAGTTAAATGGGATTTGCCACAATTACAATGATTTACTCGCTAAACCACGGGGTCTGCCGGTTTCTAGGATTAACACGAGGTTAGTCGACAGATTACGCTGGTGTACATATATATGAATAGTTGCAAATTGGCATAAGAAGATATTTCCCACCGTTACAATATTTCACCCTTTAATATTGTCCTCATTACAGTGATTTACCCGTCCCTATCCCTTTATATTCACGAAAAAAGAGGCGCGTGTAAGTTAGTCCGTTCTCTTCGCTGTCGCTAGGGTTTAGCTAGCGGCTCGGGTGCTAGCAACAAGAGTTGCACCAGCGCTCGATGCTTTCAGCCCTGCGTGTAACCTGAAGTGCGAACAGACTTTCCGATAGGTACAACAATTTCTTATTCACAGGGCGGAGAAGACTGTCATTTGCTGACGCCCTATCCGAAACATATATGCTCATTCCTTCACTGTTGTCTTCGACATACCTTTCTCACCATACATGGCATTCATACGACGGTTAATTTCACTCGACTGACATCCCTCCGCGGTTAAACATTTAATCACAGCACGTTGATCCAATGTTCACGGGTTTTCCATCGCCGCCATATTTGCTTAACGCCCGCACAGTCAAACGCCGCAAATCAACTGCACCTCCTACTGGGATATGATGTTCCTCGCTACTCCACCTCCGCTGATTGTACGTCAGCTGAGCGAGCAATGAGGACAGGGCAGGTTTCTGTTGATCATACCCCGTATATATTTTCATTAGGACATCTCAGTAATCAGTAACCGTTTAAATAGTTATTTAAAGGAAATCTCTTATACAAGAGTTAAACTATGCATTTTATTTTTTAGTCATCCCTTAATATTTGTAACTATAAATTAAATTTATTGCATTCATTGAGAATAGTTATTGATTTAATGGAATAGTTTGCTATTTCTCACTAGGAAACATGTGCAAAAAAGTTTATATCAATTTCTGAATAATGCCACTAATGTTGCAGTTATGGTAAGTAGTAGTTTTAAATATATTTTGGCGAGCAAATATTTTTTTTTCATTTTCTTTATCTGTTTACTCTCCTCTGGTATTAGGAGAGTAAGTTTCCCTGAAACTTACAACTCAATGTCCATGTAAATTGCCTGTCGGGGAGCCAATTGCTTTTGGACACAGAGAGTATACAAACATACAGAGAGACACCCTGAATGAGTTCTCAGTCCATTGTCAGAGTCGCCTCAAAGACATCACAAACACAGAAAGAAGCAGACACACAGGTAGATGGAATGTAGGTGAATTATGAAATAGAAGGCGAATCCATGGAATAGAAATACTAACCGGCATTTGCTCTTTCTGAAAATGGACGAAAGAAAACCATGGAAAACCTGTCACTTAATTCTGCTGCAGGATTTGAACCTAGCATCTCCCAAAATCGAGTTCCAACTCGGTAGAGAATATATTTACAAATTAAAATTTTATTTAATATGATTATATTTATATATTATGATAAATTTCTGTTTAAAAATTAAAACGTTTTGCAACCTGCTTATCCATTGTTGGATTATGTCCAAAATATAAATAATGGAGCTGGCAACAATGAACTTTAAGCTGTCAAAACATGTATAAGTGCAAGTTTAAATATGCATAATCACTGTCGTAGAGCCTGTTGAGTTCAGTCCTGTATCAACAGCAGGTGAAAAATCATGAATATTTCTAAAAAAAATTAGATTCTACATTTTCACACGCTATAAGCTACGTCAAAGAGCGAAAAAATCCACGAGCGCTTGGTACCTGTTCATGGTGATCAATTGTGTTCATTTGATGTAATTGCAAGATGGACTCGATCACTTGAAAAGGGCGAAACACTTTGAAGGACAACCCTTGCTCTGATCGATCTGGGAACGAGAGAACAATTCAAAAAGTGAGGAAATTGGTGGAGATATAGAAGTGGGTTTCAGTGTCGACAGTATGAACCATGAACATTTAAAGCTGCGAAAAATCTGAGCCAAACGGTTTCCACATTCCCTAACTATATAGAAGAGAAGAGAAGAAAAGAACGTGCAAGAACACTGCTGAATATGTTCCACCAAATGGTCCTAAACGTTTGATAGAATATGCAATGGTGATGAAAGTTGGTTTTATTACTATACCATCCCAAATAAATCTTCGAATTGCGTTGGGAAAATAAGAATGACTCAAGACCAGTTGTTCTTCGACAAGCTTTAGTGGTTGGCTGTACGCCAGAAGGAATAACAATGAATGGAGAATACTATGACACTTATATTTTGGAACCTTTATTAGAACAGATGGGACGGAGGCGTCCAAAGACAGGAACTTCAAGGCTGTTGCTTTTGCACGACAACGCGTCTCCTCACACACCAGCTGCACATTTGAAAACCGGAAGTAACTAAAGTCTAGTTGGTTGAACATCCATCTACAACCCTGACCTTGCAACGTGTTTTGTTTCCTCAACTGAAATCTTGCGTTGCTGGAAAATCTTTTCAACCGGTGCAGTACCTTGCTGAAGCTGTAAATTCAGTTCTGTTGACAATATGTCAATACGAGTGCCGTAGTGCTTCTGACAAGTGGTTGCACCGTCTACAAATGGGTGTGGGGAGAGATGGAGAGTACTTTGAAGAACTGTGAGGATGAACTTTCGAATTCAGTTCTTAATTTTGACTTTAAGGTCACACTTGCAAATTTTTTGAATACTCCAAGTAATATCACTAATTTCACTATGGCTCGATTTCAAATCCGCCGTGTGGAATGTAAAAATTAATAAGTAATGTAATACATTATAAAATAAATAAGTAATTTATATTTATTTATATAAATTAACAATAAGCACAGTTCATTTAAAACCAAGATTAATAACGCTGAATGTTATAAAATGCAGTTTATAGAGTAACAACTCGTGTTAAAAGAATCGGGGTAACTACAAAACTTGTCTTCCTATATTCTGTTTAAAGTTATTGTAAACTTTCATGCTTATTATGAAGACTGATTGAAAAGTTTCAGTACTGATTTTCTCTCGGTGTTACTGGTGTACTGAATTTTGTGACATGTACATTGACGTGTATTAACCTGCAGTTAGACAGCCACGACCTTCAATATTTGACCATAGTGAGTGGAAGTCCTATGGTTTATGATGTTGGCTGGGCAAGACGTCTCTGTAAAAAATACGACAGAGGTGTACGATTGAATTTGTATAGTTGGGAAATATCGGTAACGAAATATTTGGCGATGAAACAGCCGTGCTGTGGAGCCACTTTTAAAGAGGGTGGAGGGTATCACGTGAGGGTGAACAAAATGCATTCTGGCAGGGCATTCACTGCGGTTACGAGTGTCATATTGTCTACGGAGTTGTTGGATAATTACCGAAGAGTAACGTTACGGCTTCTCTAAACTCCTTCGAACGCACTCAACTTATTGTGACAGAGATTGCAAATGTCGTTTGTCACAAGTGAATACCCAGAAGTCTCACAGAGGAGCGAAACTGACGACTAGTTCACAGATTGTGTGAATACTATTCACAAGTTTTATTTCTTAACCTCGATCGTGGATTCGTCAATATAACTCACTATAAAAACTGTCTGATCTGTGGAAACACTCGAATTTACCTCCACTCAAAAAATTCCACAAAATTGTCTGGAGTTATGAGAAAGAAACGCTCCAAGACAATACATGACTGACTTTTCTGGTGTGGCATTGGAAACATTAAATGGAATTGGTAGAATATCATTCGAACACCCCCTATACAACCCCAACTTAGCTCCAGTGTGCTTTATAGGCGTTCCCAACATCTAAAAAAAATGCATGGTAGGAGGTTCTTTTCAGATGACGAAGCGAAACATGATATGCTAAATGATTTTTTTATAAAAAGGTCTATTTTACAAGTAAACTGCTAGTTAAACCATGTAAAAATGTATCAGCATGTGAAAGACGTTACTTTGAACAAGAAAAAAGTGTAGAGTCTGTAGGATAGTCTCAATTAAACAATTTTTTTAAACCTTTCCACCAGTTACCGTAGAATTGAATTGACATTTAAGAAATTATTATTAAGTAAAGATTAATATTGGGAATGTTGATCCACTATTGTAATTTTTAAAACAGTCAAATTATCTGTTTTTGAATGGATTATTCAGTTAATTTATTATATGTTTTGAGGAAGCTGTGTTGCGGAAGTCTACCGAAATAAAAACTCTGTTTTTGTAATCTATTCAATACCATAAATGCTCACCCAGCTTTGACGATGAAGAAGTCGAGCCGATTCCAAGAGTCGGCGAGGTAGGTGCCCTTCCCGTAAATTCCCATGGCTATCATCTTCACAGTCATCTCGAGGGCGAAGAACGCAAAGATGAAGTCGTCGAAAATCTGTAACGAATTGGCAGAGCTTAACAAGGTGAGGTGTAAAACTAGCAAAAACAAAAAAGTGAAAATATCTCTTCGGGGTGAAATGAAATCTAGACTTTCATCTTAAAGGAAAATAAGAACTGGCGAGGGGAAAACAAACGAAGATTATTAAAAAAGAAAAACAAAAGAGAAAGAGAGCAACAGGGGAAATACTTGGATATGTATAAGAGAAAAAAATTTAATCTGGCAAAGGCAATTTTTCTGAAGAGCAAACAAAGGAAAACGAATTTGTATACGTATTGTTCTGTAATACATTTGTGTACTCCAGAAATTTTTGCACAAACTTGTTACGAGCAGCTTGAATAATATTTTCTATGGAGTTAAAATCCAAGGCTTATGCTACAGTAAAAACCTGATATATCTATACTATGTGAGTGAATGTTACATCTGATATATGTGAAAAGAATAATCATACTAATAAAAGAAGTACATTACACGCAGTTACGATTCATCTTAATTTAGATAACTCAAAAGTAGTGTTACGTGTTAGTATCAGTATTAACATTAAAACATTTAATAGCTAGGGAAGAAAAAGTAGTTATCAGATAGCACTACTTTTTGAATGTTTTTATTGGTCCCAAAATTGACTTAAAAACTAAAATCATTACAATTAAAAGTAAAACTAAAAGATTAGCATCATATATTTACAGAATTGAACATAATTGAACATGATAAAACTTAAGTACATAAAGAATATAATCATTAATACTTTTAAAAACATATAATTGAAATGAAACTAATAAATCGAGCGATAAAGAATAAAAACACTGCTTACCTGAAGAATTTTGCAACGGTTGGTATCGCAGGAATCATCCACACACGGCCGGTACATTCCCAGCGTGACGCAGTTGAGCAGTATTACCAACATCGACACTCGCTCGAACCATGTGAGCAAATGGTTAAGGAATATACCTTTTTTATTAACAAGAAACCTGAACATTTTAATGAAATATGTGATGATGCTAATGAGAGTGCATAGATTACTAAACACTTCTTGAATTGTTTTAAAATTATGAAGTTACAAATTAACAATGCCCAAGCATGTGAATTTTTAAATATGACAGAAATTAATTTTGATTATAAAACAATAATTATTCCATATAGTGCTATGGTACAAGATAACACTGCAGACAAAAAAGTTCATATGTACTGAAAATGAAACATTAGGTTACGCGTGGAAAATATAGCTAAAATAATAACCAGAGAAACAGAAATAAGTACAACACTAAAAAAAAGAATTAAAATAAATGCGATAATATTTCGAAAAACTTATATTCTTCTAAAAACAGGACAGAGCAACACATAAAAAAACCACACATGTAAATACATACATATACAATACATGGTTTTAGATATAAACCCTGGCCGTTTTACGTCTCTGGTATTAGTTTTGCCGCAGCTGGTGGCGCCCGTATTTAGCTTCTTCAGAATTTCATGATCTGCTGTCACTTTTAGAACTGCAGTTTATATAGATATTTGAATAAATAAACAAACAAAATAAATAAAACAAAAGTTCAGAGTTTTAATTTAAAAAACAGATGAAATTGTAGCAAACCTTGAAAGTTCGCTACGAAATCCTCCCGAAATTATTATAAGTGGGAGTTTTGAAACATAAAGAAAGACATGAATTATTAAGCTGTTCAAAATTTATCGTATCAGTAAGAATATATTCTAACAGCAAGTAAAATGCCTGTTTAGCTGAGAGAGCATCATTCCAGGTTCTCTCTAAGGTAAGATAATATTTTTTTATACACTTTAGGAAGCGGAGTTGAAATATTGACACCATCGGCTGAGGCTTGCTTAGTAGCCGAGACGTAAAACAACATGTGGCGGACAGGATTTATAGGTAAATGCCTATATATTTACAATTACGGCAGAATTTAAAGCATGCTCATTAATGCTTCTTATCAAGTTTTTCAATTCTACACCCAAATTGCATGTGTTCAACTTATTTTTTAAATAATCGTAATTATTGTATAAACCAAGTTTTCCGAAAAGATTGTTCCTAAATATTTCTTAATTAGTAACTACGTAGTTAAGTAATTTTATATACTTTTAGTTTATGACTAGTGGATGCAACATTGTCTTAATTTCTAGTATTGTAGCTGCCTATATCGGAACTGATTGGATTGGATATGTAAAAGCTGGGCGGTGTCATTATCTGTGCATATCTGCCGATATCATTACACCTAAATTTTGATATAATAGTTTTGATTGGAAAAGTAAATCCTTTCTCAAAAGGTGCTACAGAGGAGAAGTCCCAAAGCTAGGTAATGTATGATTGAATAAAGGAGAAGTAAATCACTTTGAAAGAGTTTAGGGAACACACTTATTCAAGTATCTGACAATGTAAAGTCCTATGATGACTCTTATTGTTAATTTTTACACATTTCTTCCTGTCTTGGGTTAATTTTAGTAAATTAGTCTCATTTGATACATTGACAAAGGTATCATGTTCAGGTGCAACATAAATTTGCATAATGTCCGAAAGATTCGAAATATATTCCACATTTTGTTAATAGTCTGTAGCATTTGGATATTCAATATGGCCGAATCTTTAGTTATAAAACTAAACTTAGTGTTCTCTATATATTAGTAGAGTCAAAAAGAAACCGAACATGTATAGAAGCTTTTATTACAGAGAACATGGAATATCTTATGCACCACCACCTCCAAAGTAAGCTATATCTCTGCAGCTGCCGTACCACTTTTCGAAACAGTCCTGCAGTAATTTTTTGTCACTTGCCACAGAGTGTAAGTTGCATATGTTTTCACCACTTCGGACGAAGCGAACCTCCACCGCTTGAGCATGTTTTCGACTTTCGAAAACATGCAGTAATCAACTGGAACAAGATGTGGATAATACGGAGAATGAAGAAGCACAGGTAAGCTATGCTTTAGGAGAAAGCAGGAGCGATCGGTGTGCTAGGGCTTTGCAGTAATTTTTTCCTTGTCACAATGGTGTGTGCTATGTTAGTCATAATCAAACTACTACTACTCTACCGCAGTACGTCTGCTCCTGCGAGCATATACTGTTATCCACAAAGGTAAGGCAGAGAAGCTGCCTAAGTAGCACGGCGGAGCCGGGCAAAGTACAGTTTTTTTTTTTTTTTTTTTTTTTTTTTTTTTTTAAGTCTACTAGTATACTTATTAGAAGTTCTCTTTTCATTGTAAATTAAATTTAACAGGGACCAGAATAGACTATTGGAGATCGCCCATATATACCAACAGTTTTATTGTTTATTATCTAGCTCTATATCTATTACAGTAACCTCCTCTTATTCAGTTTCAACTTTCATTTGAGGGCGAAGGGAACCATGCAAAAGTTTGTTTCACGTTAACAAAACAAGATTCTCATAAGTATTCATGTTGAAGATTAGATATTATATTTTGAAATATCTGAAAAACTACTCAATGTGTTTTGTTAAATGATTTTATTGTGACAAGTTTGATATATATTATATGGGTTATTATTTTAAAACCTTTAATAAAGAAACGATTGGAAAAGTAATTCAGCAGAAAGTAAAAACAAAAAAAAAAAAAAAAAAGAATGTAATCAATAGACTAGGTGAAAGATGAATGTTTGTGTGTGTCTTAAGGTATGATTAAGAAATAAGACAAATGTTATGAAGGCATTTTTTAAAATCAGCAGACAGATACTAAATTTTAACTAGTTAATACATTTTTATTTATGATACTACGTTTATTGTCTATGATAGATTTTTAAAATGTGCCATAATAACTTTATTATTCTTTAACGAGAATCTTAAAGCAGACAAAACATTCAGTGATGTATTGACAAAGTTTCTGAGGAAAACGTATGTAAAATAGTCCTTTTTTGCTGCATAATTGTAAACGTTTTTCTTCATTTAATTTTGTTGAAACGATTTATATAGCATAGGACAAAATCTAGTAATATAGTAATGCATAAACATTTTTGTATATATAGAAAACGTTTGAAGAAAATAATTTCAATAGTTTTTAAGATATTTAAAAATTAATATGGAACATGAAAGGTTCATGAGTACCTCGTTCCCTTAAGTAGGAGCGGAAAATGTATTATGGGATGTCTTAGTACCACTTTGAACTTTAAATTAAAATAAACATTTTCATTACACCTTATGGGATTTAAAGCGAATGTTCTGTTTTGATTTATTATTGTCATTTCGCAATAATAAGTAAAAACTTTAAATATTTACGTAATATTTATTTGGTACAAGAAGTTATTATTCACTTTTGTACACATTAAGATTTAATTTATTATTAAATATCTTTATGCGTCATTTTAAACATAAACAATATAAAATCCGAAAATGCTCTATAATCTCATAAAGAACCTTTAAGGTTCAAAGAAACAGTTTCCAGAATTTACTTTAGAATATTTTTAAACTTTGAAAGAATCGCTAGAAAATTTGTGAACACATTCTGCGTGTCCCCTACTCCCAAAACATACATCACGTGATCATAGTATAACGTCTAGGGCATTATCCCAAACTGGGATTCCATGCTTCCACAACTGAAGAAATTAATGCCATTACTTTATACCCCAACGTACGCGGGACTCTTTTGGGAATTTCATTTATTACGAAAGGTCTGAATTGAAAGTCAAAATGTGTTTCAGAGGATATACAGGAACAGAACAGAGAGAACCTAAACATAGGAGAAATCCACATGCACGTTTAATCTATATAGCAGTTTCCTATTTATAATTAGAACTGCGCTTCAGAGAGAGAGGGGGAGGGAGACACAATAAATATATTGTATCCTTTCAGACACTGACAAACAAAATCCAACAACACTCTGAACAAAATGACTTACAATTGCAGTTAAATTAATTGCTGTTTTTATTTATTCATAGAACTTCATAGCTATGAAGTCTAGACAAGGAAATTCTATACTTTATTGAAACGTTCCCCACTTCAATTTAGCTAATGAATATACGAATTATCAGAAATTTCTCTTTGTATCATTTGCAGCGTGTGGTTCAGAATAGACGGTGCGCCGCCGCATTTTATCACAAGTAATATCACAAGCGGGTCTGAAATTACCGGTAAATTTACAAACTTAGAGAGTGACATTTATTAGGTGTATTTCACGAATAAAATAAGAATTTAAATATAACTCCCCTAAACTTGGCTTATAATATTGCTATAAAAGGTTAAATGAGTATGAACACTCAAACTTTTCAAGCAATCTCACAACAGACGAATGTCGATTGTCAGAAATGCCAATAAAGAAGAGGCAAATACGGGTTTATAACAATTTCAACATTTTGTTTCATTTCATTGGTCGATTTTATGATGACGTTGCTTAAGTGAAATAGTCTGTATAAAATAAATTGTCTATTTCTTGACTTTCATAGCGGACATATAACAGATTTATATTTTTTATACGCCTAGGTATAGCTTACAAATACTTGTGCCATCTGAACAACAGTTAACCATAACGTGAAAAACAAGTGTAATATGTTATTATTGTATTTAAGTTTGTACAGAACCTTTTTATTTGCTCGAGTTTATAAATGTTAACTCAAAAAATGGTAGCAGTGGATTGTTTTCAAGGTTGCATTAACAATTGGTGAGGGATGATGTACATGCTTATAAACAGTTGTGAAGCTTAGTCTGTGTTTGAGAACCATTCCTGCTTACATTTATAAACAAGCCTCCAAAATGGATTTTTTGATTGATTTATTTATGGACGCTCTTTAACATCTCAGGTCATCAGCGTCCCATTCAACTCAGGGCGTGAAACGGCCGACAAATTTTGCTCAGAGGCCTCTCTTTCAGGCTTGAAGTTCTTTTTCGTGCCGCAAATGTACGACACAGGACCCACGGCTTTACTTCCCTTCCGAAGGAAGCCATACTTAGGATTTTTACGCCCGAAAAATCCATCGGTCCTGGCCGGGTTTGAGCCCGCGTTTTGGGTTTAGGAGGCAAGTATCGTAACCACTACACCACCAGGACCGACTCTCCAAAATGGAGAAACACGAATTTCGTGTATTAATAAAACTAAGAAACTAAGGCGAGGCTGGATAAACATTTCGACAAATCTACTTAGAGGGCTGTATAAATGGTTCGGTGAGTTTAGGTGTGACCGAAAGAGCACAAGCGATGCGGACCTTTCCAAACGTCCTGTCGAGGTAACGACTCCCGAAATGATTCGGAAAAAATCCACGAAATGGTTCTAAGCAATCAGAGACTGAAGTTGAGAAAGAATTCTGAAGCTAAGGGCATTTCTGGAAATCGAATGCATAATATTTAGCACAATAATATGTAAATGGGAAGGTTATCGGCGGGAGGGGTGCCGGGTTTGCTAAAATTGAACTGGAAAGAGAACGAGTTGTCACTTTCGCACATAATTTGGAGTGGTTTAAACGGAATCCAAGTGAATTTTGGAGACGATGTTTATAGTTCAGAATATATGAAACCACCACTATTTATTATTAAATGATAGTCCTTAAATGAATAAAAATTGGAAACTCTACAAAATATTACATTAATTTTTAAAAATGTAGTTTCTTTTTCTTCTAGAATTTGTAACATAAATTGGTATTTCATTACTATTTTAATTTTCACAGTTTTATGAATGTTATTTTTAAATATGGCCACCTGCATGTAGTACAGGCAAATATGTAAATATAAAGAATAAATATAAATTATTTTGTTTTATTTTTGTTATACACAATACATTGGTATAAATTGTAAACATATAGAGCTTAAGTTATTTATACGTTTATTGTTCTACCGTTTGGGCATAATTTACAAGTCGCATGAAAATACAAAAGCGTACATACTATCGTCGTCATAGAGGCGTTTACTTCTCAGGTTCTTCTCTATTGTTGAAATATTTCTCCCTTAGGGTCTAGTCCGTAAAAGTGTAATACAGTACCTTACAAAAGACACAAGAAAATCTCTTGTAACGCACACAGTTGTATTTTTCAGTTCCCTAAAGTAACATGCTAAATTTGTACATATATTTAATTTTAATTACAAGTGACTTTATAATGAAATATGGCGCAGAAACAGTTGTTTATACGACAATTTCCTTGATCATAATGCCCAGTTTAAAGAAAGAAGGCTATGTTTTCTTGTTATTCCTCATTCACATTCTTTATTACATATTTTAATATTCAATAAAAGGCAAACGAAGACTTTCAATTAGGTCTGCCATATGCAATTAGCAATAATACTTTTTATTCATTTAAATATTACCACAAAATCCAGTTACGGGTCATTTGTTTTTTCACCAAATATGTTCAATGCCAGTAAAAGTTTTATTCTCTTTGATAATGAGGAATATGCACCACATACGACAAATGCTGTAATGGTAATCCATTTTTAAACTTACCATAGCATCGAGGTTCGACCCCACGGGTGGCCGAGATCGTTAAGGTGCGGACTCGTGAGCTGGAGGTCTGGGGTTAGAATTCCACCAGAACCGTCCTCCCTGACTGGGATTTTTCCAGGTTTTCCTCAGTCTTCATAACTGGCAAATGCCGAGGAGGTACCCTAAACTTAGGCCTGAAGCGCTTCCTTCCTTAAAAAAATCTTTTCCCAATGTATCATTTCATCTCATGTATCAGCAGTGTCCACCGCCTGTGGTGCCTCAGTAGTAAAAACGGGCGTTAAACACTAATAAAAAAAATCGAGGTTCGAATTCGACTCCGCAGCTGTAAGAAATCAGTGCTTTAGCCAGCTAAATTATCAGTCGAACTTGTGGTATCGTTAAATTTTAATAAATCGTATAAATTAAGCCAATTAGGTTCTCTTCTTTTGTAAAGCGCATAGAAAATTTTAAATTGGACAGGAAAGAGCGATATAATCAGATTGACTAATGATGAATTTATAGTAACGCCTGAGTGCCAGAACCATTAGAACATCAATATGATGCTATTAAAAGGTTCATTTAACAAGCTTTTAAAGTGGAATTTGACCATTAAATGTTTGATAGACCCAAAACCCTGAACAAATGTGCCGATTTTTGACATTTGCGGGCAAATTGCAGTACGAAAATACGTCTATTCTATACCGAACATGAACGAATTATAAAATCACGGGTCGCAGATGCCGCTAGTACAGCCAATACCCACCTGATTTCATTTGGAATCCGTTCACAAAGATTGGTGGATCCCTGTGGGACGAGAGCGCTGTAATCAATCCGTATCAAAGTTTCTGGTGCAGTGAGCACGTGCATATTCCAGCCGTCGGCTTTAATTGCACCCGGCCAGCGAATCAATACCGCATCTCCTGTATTTTTCAGCAACCGTGTTACTGCCGTTCTAATGGTTTTGCGGACTATCTTCATGCAAGTTTAAAGTTGGCGGCGAGCTTGTTTATATCGTTAAAGCTTGATGCGGTTCTACGGACGGCTGAATTCAAAGAATCCGAAACCAGCGGCCTGGTGCAGCGTGCATCTGTGAGCCCACACAGCAGTGTTACCAATGCCAGCGCAGTTACAGGGAAAGACGAATTAACTTAACGTTAAGCTTACAAACATTAAACTACTACTAAAATTACTTGCCACATTTTGAATAAAAATGAATCGATGATTTCTATCATTCATACTACTATGAAATATTCATATAACAGATTTATTTTTATCTCCTTTTTAATACTCTCTCTTTGTAAACTCTTGCATTTCACCAAGCGATGCTTTAGCACTCCTACAGCTTTCAAATTGTTGTGGTTAAATGTGGAGTAGAAATTTGGGGAGTGTCATAGGGGTGAACAAAGGTTGATATGGTGTACAGAAGTTCTGAGCTTACCAAAAGTTTGCTGAGGGGGTCGAGTTTGGAAGAGTAGGAAAGGGAGATATAATAGTGGAGAAAATATTGAAATATTGGCATATATGTTTAAAATTCGACAATAACAACGTACCAAAGGAATGCCTTATGTAATAAATGGATGTACTGGGAAGTAAAAGTTGGTTTGGTGAGGTTCAATTTATTAGAATAAATTGAAATGGGGGATGTGTTGCGGCTGGGTGAAAGCAAAGTCAATGGATTTTGAAAAGAAGTGAGGCAGAGGGTAGAAGATATGGAGAAGCAAGAGATTTGGGCTAGCTTAGAGGATAAAAATAATTTATACTTATATAAAGTAATTAAAAGAAATTGTGGAGACGGGATATATACCATATATATGTATATATGGTATCTGGGATGAAAAATGGGATAAACTACGTTATACAGTGACAATTAAAAAGATATGACGATAGAGAAAATAAAAGAAATTGGGGAATTCTTAGGAAAAGTAAGGAATAAGTAGAGAAATACAAGGAAGAAGTTTGAGGGCACACACAATTGTGAAAATGGTAATTTATTTTAGGGGCTCTTTAGCACATATATAACCTGAGGGTTGAGAGACAAATAGGAGGCTGTTCAGTAAGTAAATTTGAACCTCTCTAAAGTGAGCGTATGCATGGATTAAAATTGGGGGTTGGAAACCTGAGGAAATATCATGCCGGTCTAATTGGCAATGAAATTTTGTAATATCAAACGGCGGTTCATTGGGTGTCATACTTTCGACAAGGATGCAATAGAGAGGAAGATGAACCACGTTTAGGTGGTCTTGTTCTTGAAGCTCATTGCGTTGATTTACTGATTTCAATCAGTATTGGAGGTGAATCGTTGATGGTTAATGAAGGGGAGAGCCGTAGAAGTCAGAACAAGCCACACTACAGTGTTGCACTTGGGCGCTCCTTCTCAAACGTAAACAAAACAACTTGCCTACGGATGTCCTGTGTCTTCCACAAGTATGACAGATGGTGATAAATATGGTAGGGGATTACATTGAAGAAATGTAAAAGTCTCCAGTTTCTAGATAAATTATTTACTACTAATAAATATGCTGTCATTACTTACCCTTAATTTCAGGTATTTTTGTACCAAGAAATAAACACTTTAAATGGCCTAGAATCGGTCAGAGATAGAGCTTAGAGTGCAAAAAGATAAAAGTTACCTGAGTTTTATCTCATGTTACTACGTTGTTTCACATTTATTATGTCTGCGTCGCTGTCTTTCAGCCTGAAACGCAGCAAGTAATAATGGTAATCAAACTGATAAGTTATTCAATGATAAATGTAAGATTTCAAAATACTGAAAGTACCTGTAAGCAATACATTGAAAGAACTGCTACAAAATACTTTGGATGGAATTAGTGTAGTTTATGATCTGCAGGAATTAAACGTCTGAAAAGAAGACACAAAATATGAAATGGATTCGTTCACTGCTATGCAACGAAACTACAATTTGTGCAAATGAAAAAAAAAGTCTTAAGGATGAAATACTGTTCCTATGTTTGAATATTATCTCCAATTATGTAACGCAGTTTTGTTTAAAACAATGGAAAGGCGAACATGTAGTTATAAATAGTAAATAAAATTTATTAAAATAAAAATTAAGGAACCAAAAGTGTAATTTTATAAAGAAATTTACGAGTTTTACCTATATCAAACGAAAGTTCAAATAAAAAGAAACAGGAAGGATGTTAAATAAATTAAAACAGATTATAAATAAAGGCAGCCCTATCTATAGGTACGGCATTATTATGAGGGAAAAAAAAGCGGAGAATATATATAATAGTTTGGACTATGTTGACGTACTCATCCAAATCATGGGAGTAGACTGTGAAAGAAAACCGAAATAGAGGCCCTTAAAATGGAATTTATAAAAATAATGTACAGAAATTATCAAAGATTAAAAATGAGGAAATAAAAATGAAATGGAAAAAGTGATGAACCTTAAATAATATCGCTAATGTGCCATCTTCAAATAAAATGGATGAAAAAAAATATGGCCGAGAAACGTTTTAGAATGGAAACCATGTGACAGGGCAGTCTCTGTGAGAAGGTTATAATGAACACTGAAGAAAGTCTATTCAACACCTATCTATTAATAAAATGTAAGAACCATTCTCTCCCACAGCATCAAAGTAATAGTGCCCACATCTTAGCTGAAGTGAATATGCAGTCACGGTACTTTGAGCCAAGGAAATCAACAATAGCTTATAAATAAAATCTCAGAAATCCTTGTATGTAACTTAACGTGGCTGTAATCTTATTTATATGATTTTCAAGTCATTAAACCTACTTGTACCCATATGTTGGTAAAATATGGTGTTGCTAAACTAATACTGCATTTAGCAGCAGTGATTTTAGATAACTTTTATAAGATTGCTGTAAAATTACCTGCACAACATATAAGAAAAAGTTTTATTTATGAGAAGAAAGATTTAATAATAACAAACTTAGAACACGTAGAATATAACATGAAAATCAAGAGTCAGTTAAAGTTTCTGATTTTTAGTGAGAAAACAACAATCCGAAGGAGAAAAAATTCCGCCCCTGTCTTCGCAATACATTTGAATGAACTGTTTGATGATGAGTATTTCTTACTCTGTCTAAAAGGATTCTGACAATTAAAACCTTACGAACCATAAGAACTTGACAAATGAAAGAAAACAAACAAAACAGATGCATTGTATATAATATCAAAGGCGCAATAAAACGCTTCAGCAAACGCATATTTGAAGTTTTGAAAATAAAGTTCACAATATGCAGAACCTTTGTGTGGTCGTGAAACATTGGACCTACGAAAGATAACTTCTAAAGCAAGTGAAATGTATGGAAAATGCTGTAATCTTGAAGAACAGAAATCAAGGAATTAACAGGAAGATGGAAAACACAGTACAGTAGTAGGGTGTATTTATTTCAATAATGCTTTACCAGATACTAAAGTAATTACTCTGCTAGCGCATGTATCTAGCCAGACCGTTTGTGCTACTATTTACCTGAGAGCAATGTTAAAATACACAAAGAATGAAGTATATACAAACACTAAGTAATGTACTAAACTTTTTAGGAAATAACCCCTTCCCCTAGCCAAGACGGAAAAATTATGCAATTAATACACATCTTACATTTATAGTTACAGGGCACTAAACAAGAGATATACACAATTCAATACATACACACATAAATATAAACAAAGAGTAAATAACTAATAGAAATGCATTTAAAATAAATAAGCATATTATATACTATGTCCTCTCTAGCCAGAGATTTTCTCTTGTCCATCTTATCTTCTTAACACATTTACAAAATCCCAGTCAATTATTTTTATCCAATACCAAATTTAGACATGCCGCCCTACTTATTTTCGACGTCATAAACTTTTCGGAGAAAATGTGAGACCTGCAGCTCTCTGTAGCTTCACATTCAGCAAGAAAATGGATCCAATTTTCCTTTGTAGCACACATAGGACAATTCTTTCGTCTGTATCGCCCATCATTGGAAAATAAGAAAACATGGAGAAATAATAGAATACAAACATTACTGTTAACAATATTTAAGAAGAATGTTCTACATGTCTCCTAAGTGAATATATTTTATCATCCTTTAGATGAACGAGACATAGACCATCAAACAACAGATGCACAACTAGGCAAATTGAATTCAAAGCCAAGAGAAGAATGCCCACCTTCATTCCACTATCTTAATGCTCCCTTTTATATTTTTCATTTTAAAATAAACCTACAGTTAATTTTGAAATACATACACAAACCCTGTACTTTTTAAAAGAAATTACAGGAAAGTAAACAAAAGCTTAAACTAGACTTTTAGTGCTTTGTAAAAGTTATTTTATAAAGATAAATTTTTATATTATCCTATATTGATAACAGTGCATGTTATTCCACTTGGTAATGATGGTTTGCAAAACAATGGTCAAGAAACTGCTCAAAGTATTAAGCATTTTAAAGCAAGCATTGGTTGAATGATTCGTTTTATAAGACCACACAATATCATTCGGCTAAGAAGAACTTCCCCCAACTGAAAGAAACGTAAATTATATTAATATTAATTTTTACTGTATATTAAATTATTATATAATGCATATGTGTATATATTTATTCTAGTAAGCCTATTAGTTAACTAATTTGTATGCATGCCTTCATTAGCCCTATTTCTCTGTCCAATACTTAGATGCAACACCGAAATTAAGGTGAATGAATAAACGATATTTGTGTTATACGATTTTATAATACTCCCCTATTGCTTTTATCAGCAAACTTTTGGAGAAAAAACGGGAGGAGATTGCGGTAAATGGCTGAAATAATAACCTTAATAGATCAAATAATAGATTAAAATAAACGTATATTTTAAAATAGACTTCTTAAGTCTATACAATGAACAATTTGCCTCAGAAAGGGACAAAATTAACACACCCTTGTTTGGAAGAAGGTAATATGTAAGATAATTGTGGCGCAAATTATATTTATAAATAGTGGATTCTGTGAACAGTATATTATGTGAAATTAAAATGAAAAATACAACATAAAATTTATCTTTATAAAATAACTTTTATAAAGAACTAAAAGTCTAGTTTAAGCTTGTATTTACTTTTCTGTAATTTCTTTTAAAAATGACAGTGTTTGTATGTATTTCAAAATTAACTGTAGGTTTATTTTAAAATAAAAATATAAAAGGGAGCATTAAGATAGTGGAATGAGGGTGGGCATTCTTCTCTTGATTTTGAATTTAATTTGTCTAGTTCTGCATCTGTTGTTTGGTGGTCTATGTTGCGCTGTATTTTTAAGGAAGGAAACGTTCCAAGTCTAAGTTTAGGGTACCTCCCCGGCATTTGCCATTTATGAGAACTAAGGAAAACCTGAAAAAAAAAACAGTCAAGGAGGGCGGTCCTGGTGGGATTCGAACCCCAGACCTCCCGCTCACGAATACGCGCCTTAACGACTTCGGCCACCCGTGACACAATATATATTCACCATGTAAACTTTAGCTGCTATAGGCTATTACAGTAGGAGATAACGGTCTTCAAAGTTACGGTAGGAATACTATGACTATTGAGAAATATCCTGTCCCAATTTATCATTTCATGTATCATCAGTGTCTACCGCCTGCGGTGCCTCAGTAGTAAAAAAGTTAAACAATACGGAAAAGAAAGAAAGAAAGAATGTGTCCTATTTGTGGTAAAAAGGAAAATTGGATCCATTTTCTTGCTGAGTGTGAAGTTAAAGCGCTGCAGGTCTCACATCCTTTTGATGAAGGAGACATAGACCATCAAATCATGTGTTATGATGAAACAAATATATCATTCGAGACGAATGGGACCGCCACGGGTGGCCGAGGTCGTTAAGGCACGGACTCGTGAGCGGGAGGTCTGCGGTTCGAATCCCGCCAGGACCGTCCTCCCTGACTGGGGTTTTTTCCAGGTTTTCCTCAGTCTTCATAACTGGCAAATGCCGGGGAGGTACCTAAAACTTAGGCCTGGAACGCTTCCTTCCTTAAAAAAAAAAAAAATATCCTTTCCCAATTTATCATTTCATCTCATGTATCATCAGTGTCCACCGCCTGTGGTGCCTCAGTAGTAAAAACGGGCGTTAAACACTACCCAAAAAAAAAAAAAAAGAGACGAATGGGCAATGATATAACATAAAGCTCTCCATTTTCCAGATTCTCTATGTACGGTCACATATTATTGCGTTACCTTACTTGTCGGTCCTGGTGGTGTAGTGGTTACCATACTTGCCTCCTACACCCAAGATCGCGGGTTCGAACCCGGCCAGGACCGATGGATTTTTTTCGGGGCGTAAAAATCCTAAGTATGGCTTCCTTCGGAAGGGAAGTAAAGCCGTGGGTCCCGTGTCGTACATTTACGGCACGAAAAAGAACCTCAAGACTGAAAGAGAGGCCTCTGAGCAAAATTTGTCGGCCGTTTCACGCCCTGATTTGAATGGGACGCTGATGACCTGAGCTGTTAAAGAGCGTCCATAAATCAATCATTAAAAAAAAAAGTTACCTTACTTAACGTACTTCAAGGTTTTTCATATCCTGCGGAATGTCTGCCACATTGTTTAAGCGTAGTGTAACATAATCCTACTCTTTATTTTTATTTTCAAGACGTTGCATGTATTGCTAATTCAGAACGACACAGACGGGGAGGACCAAACTTTTCATCTTTTTCACTTCAGTCCATAACCTGCATGCATGAGCTAGATATTCCCCTGAAACTTACTTTCAGTTTTTCTTGGAGGTAATGGCTAAACTGCTGATTCTCTGGACATGCGCAACTGGTGACAATGCTTTAGCCCTCAAGGCACTTCATCTGATGCCACCTCATCGATTCTTTTTAAAAATTATTTGTTCGAAAATAACACACTCTCTCCTGTAGGCGCGAGCGTATAAGACGAAACTCTAGGCTTCTATGGAGAGTATAGGGTGAACCAATTATGTTTCAACTGCAAAGTGCTTCTTACGACAGTCAAATTGGTAGTATAATAAACAACAGGAAGATCAGAAGAGAATTAGAAATTATTAATTACATTTGTTCGTACAGCTTTCATGCGGAATATGCACAAAAACTTGGCCAGATTATATAAACCTAATTCGGCCATTCTTTGTTTGAATTGGATTGGAACGGACAAAAGAAGAATTTACAGTACTTTAACCACTCTCAACGCTGGGCCAATGGGAGGAAGAGATCAGCTGAGACACTGGGCGACCAGCATCCAGGAGACAAAGAAGGACTTTCTAACAATATTTCCAGATAGAACCTCCCATGCCCACGGAGCTCCAAGAAGATTTTACTCATGATTCCAAGGTTCAGAGGGAATCATACCTCGGATAGACCTTTCCTTACAACGAATTTTCCGATTATTCTATTTCACATATTTCATTCTGCTGGTTCTATTGCTGGTTCGAAAGTGCCAGGCGAAATGGACTAAAGCTGGTGATGTATGCGGTGTGGCGATAGCTTGCGCTTTGGAAAAGTTTCTGTTCCAGAGTCTGGTGTGGAAGCGTCCTCTGCCGGAATTGGAGCGTTCTATCTGGAATCAATATTAGGGACCCCGTTTACGTCTGTGCCTAACCGATCGTGATTCCGGCCCCTTGGTGTCTCCCTCACCTCATCCCCTCCTCCCGGAGATACTCCCTGAATGAAGTTCCCAAAGTTCTCCTCTGTTCCAACCAATCAAAATTCAAAACTTCTATATTATTTTATTCTTTACTTTAAGACCATAAAGTTGATCCCAAATATTTAAATTTATTACCTTTGCAAATTGTTAATTTTCAACGATATCGATTCCCGATATTTACATCCTTGTATACTAGTTTCCTCATCGTGTATGAAGCATCTCGAGTTATTTTTATTTGATCATCTGCAAAAAACAAATGGTGTATTATTTAAGTTCTCATACTGTTATATTTTTATGTAAATTAACATACATAAATATTTTGAGCAACATCTACACATTTACGTTTATTATAATACTTTCTGGCTTCTATTAAATACATACATGTATTTTTTATATTCTATCGTGTCTTTATTAATTCAAGATAATTTTAACTTCTGTCATAATCTCCCACGAAACAATGTAATAGAATTTATTGATCTCAATAACTATTATATAATTCCTATCTTCATATTCCCTGTTAATTCTCGAGAAGCGTTTACGTAAAAATGAGGTCTGCGTAGAATTTCCAGAAATTCCTTCCTTCGTATTATAGAATGAACTTCTATTTTCTTTTTTTTTTTTAAAATATGTTTTCACATAAACAGAGTCTGCCTTAATTAAGATAGGCAATCATACAAATCTGAAGTAAATTAATGTTAATGGACTAACAAAAGCTATAAGAAAGTCCTTCACAAGTAAATTTAGTCTGCATTGAAAAAGATAGACAAAGTATGCTCGAAATAAACGAATAAACAAAAATAAATAATAGCAGAACCCAAGAATAGACTAGTAAGTATATTATAGGTGGATTCTCGGGAGAGCACCAGGTCCGACGCGGTGAATATACCAAGATGGCTGTACTCGTCTATAATAGCATACATAAGGAAAGCTTCAAGTCTTACATTAGATTAGTATAGTCAGGTTAACGAAAATAGATAAATATAAACACAAACATAAATAGAATATATAAACGTAACAGAGCTCAATAACTGTCAATTCTGTGTCAGAGTCAACTCCACTGCGATCAAATCAATTTATCTTCTTGACTTGCCACTTATACTGATTTAGATTATACGAGAGAAAATTCCATGATTTAAATTTGTTGTAGTTGACTCATCAATATGTTTCACTAGTGAGCGAACTAGGTTATAAATGAAGGCATCGACATTTAGTTAAATTGTGATACAGTTTTGTTACCAAAATCATTGAGCTTCAAACAATTTTAGAGATTAAAAGCTTCTCTTTAAAACAGGTATTTTCCATGTTATGCTATATTTTCAAACATCAGCATCATCTCAGCTACTATATTTTTACATAGTCAGAAGTTTTTCTAGGAGAATCTCTCATTAATAAAAAATTCATTTTCTGGCTTCTGCCTTTAGCTGGATCCGGTTACTGCAGTTTTTTTTAAAACTATAGATAGGAAATTGATAGCTGTGTAAATTTCAGAGCTACAGGCTCTACACCGCTTCTGGCTGACAGGTTGTTGGAAAGCAATTCAAAGCATATACATTATAATGGTTCTTTTGTAATGCGTGAGCGTTTTTGAAGCTGATTTCAAAGCATCCAATGCATATACTTAGTCCGGTATGTGAATACATCAGCACGGTTAGTTCTGACGTCACGCAATTGAAACCAGAAGGGCTGTTCCAAGCTTCGATGCGTTGAGTTTGAATCGCAAATTGGAATAAATATCAAAAGCGAGTCCAGTAATGATGTATTAGTGCGTTTTAAGTACCCATAGAGAGGGAATTTATTGACTTTCTGACACATGAATATTCATATTAAATTGGGCTTGAACCCCAGCCTGCGGAAAGTTTTACTTATGTGCAAATGTTTTGTTATGTTAGCTACGTTTTTAATACACGGTGATAGTAATTATTGTGTGAGAAAAACGCGTTTGCTTTACGTAACCCCAGCTGAGGGTTCAATAAATTTTTTAAATTGAATATTTAAATAAGAGGGGACCTAATAAAGAACGATAAACTTTCTACAGGTATAATTAATCGCGCTAAAATTTAACTTTACATTTTGTTAGTTTAAAGCTTAATGGATATGTGATCTTCTGTTTCATTGTATAAGCGCTGCTCTGAAATTCTGATTTCGTCTCAACAAATCTTCAACTTAGGCCTATTCAATGTTACAGAGGCCTATAGAGAATTTCTTCTTTCCTATAACACAGCTCGAAGATTATTTAAAATGTTTAAAGAGGAGAGGCAATCAATTTCAAAGGAAGGTGAACCGGGTACTCTTGTTTGTGATCTAACGGAAGAAAACGTTAACACCGGTGCTGTCATTGCGACAGAGGACCATCGAGTAAGATTAAGAAACTCTAAAAATGTCACTGGCACAAGCTGGCGACTAAAAACATGCACATGAGACGTGTTTGTGCACGGTGGGCTCCAAGACTGCTGATTCCCAAACAAAAGGACGTTCTCGTACAGCATTTCATGTCGTTTAAAATTGTACTTACGGTCCTGGCCCGATAAAATATAAAGATAACATAACATGTCTGTTACAAACATGATCATAATGTTTTGTGCATTGTAGAAAATGACTTAGATACCTCATGTGTGTTTATAATAGTATAACTGTAACCTTTAGTTGTCTGTCAAGAAAAGGAAAAATTCCTCGATGTTTTGTTACGAAGCTAGGAAAGTCAACAAAAGGGTCATAAAAACTCTATTCAGAGGAAGTAACCAAAGGGTCGCTGTGTCTTTTTTAAACGGCAGCTACTGGAAGGTTAATAAACGGAAGGACTTTAATTTTATTAAAGGGCACTGACCCCGATCGGTGGTTGTACAGCTAGCCTTTTTAACCAGTCAATGCTGACAAAAAGTTTTAAACTTTCAAATGACAATGAATGGTACGTAATGCAGTGAACTTTACCCAGCCAATGATAGATGTATATTTTAAAATTTTAAAGAAAGGCACGAGACTTGCGCGTGCCTTTTGGTGTCTCCTAGCCAACGATTTTTGATTTGAATTTAATATATGAGGGATGTTGTCGCTGCCCTTGGGCATTCAATTCGCAGAAGCAGTTCGGCTCAGTTTGAAGTTTTATATGCGGCGAGATACATGCACTCCTACACATCGCGAGACGCATTTCCGCATTCAGTTCGCATTTCAGTTGTAATTTAGACGTTGCTGAGGCATGTAATTACAAGATCTACATGTGATAACATACATGCAGTCGCCGTACTCATACGTTCGACTTTCCATTTCACTCTTCGTGGCACCCATCGGTAAGTTTCACACGCGGCAAATAAGTTTGTATCGGTGTAGATAAGTCTATCTTAATCAAAACAACAGACGATGCGAAATATTTTGTACTTAATAAAATACTAATATACATATATTAGTAGCAACGCGTGTTTATTTACACTATAGTTATTTAATGTTATTGTTTATTTAAGAATAATTCTAGCTTTTTTTAGTGAAAATACCTATATATATAGTTCATTTATGATTACCGAAAGCTCATGTTGAAGCCCAGAAACCCTCTCCCAATCCTGTTGAGTACGAGTCAAAATAGCAGAACTGCTACCACTGAAGCGTGGACAACAACACCGAAGCGACCTATAATCAATTTACAAAACCACTTCAAAATTGGCATCACAACGTGAGGTTAGTCGACGTTGACCACAAATCGCTTCAAGGATGGTGCCCAACCTGGGGCACATAGCCGGACCCTATTAAACAGCTCCGTAACTAAACTATAATTGTTGGGGCCATACTAAATCGCTTCACGTTGAAGATTTTTTTTTGATTTGGTTTATTTATAGACGCTCTTTAACATCTCAGATCATAGGGTTTCATTCAATTCAGGGCGTGAAACGACCGACAGATTTTGCTCAGAGGCCTTATTTTTCAGGATTGAGTTCTTTTACGTGACATAAATCTACTACACAGGCATTTTACTTCCCTTCCGGAGGAAGCCATACTTAGGATTTTTACACCCGAAAAAATCCATCGATCCTGAACCGGGATTGAACCCGCGATCTTGGGTTTAGGAGGCAAGTATGACATTGAAGATGGTGTTACAGGAGGATGTGGATTTTTATTCAAAGGGAATCATTACTGATGAAACTTTGCTACACACTTTTGATCCTGATAAATCTGTCTTTTTAACTAGAGAAATTAATAATAAAATTGTTGCAGTTGAGGCAGATGATCCTGTAAAACAAATCAAGTGCTGTATAGCGACGGAGAGAAAGATAATTCTGTTTCTGAAGATATGAAAAAACTATTTTTGCAGTTAATAATATCGTCTTTGACATAAATCGTAAAATTAGATTCTATTTTTTTTTAAATAGAATGTGATGTATTCAAGTATTTTTAAACATTTAATTTAATTCCAATTAAAGTTATTTTTTGACTCTCAATAGCTCTGATGCGAGTTAATTTTCAATAAAATCCTCAAGATATTGCATGCTGCACATGAAAATGTTTTAAAACTGGAAAAAAAAGTCCAAAATCTGAAACACTACTGGTTAAGGAAAGCCTCGCGTGAAGCATGAACTTCTTTTTATTTTATTGGCCATTCAGAGACATTTGGCTATTGTTGCAACGAATTAACGACTTTAGTGTAAAATTTCATTGCTATTAGTAGGTAGTTAGTAGCGCAGTAGAAAAGAGGTCACACGTATTTATGAATCCATAAACGCCCAGACTGATTTATAGCACGATCAGGGCTGCTGCGTTGTTCAGCTGAACGCATTTTAATTACTTCTTCAATAATTTAAACTCTGTAGATCCGGTTCGCCTTTTAGCTAGTCAAAACCTTTTGTTTGTTAGCTCTATTTATTTTTCGCTTCCTCCCTCTCCGCGCCTGTCAGTTCAGCATGTGGTATTGTTCTCCAGCAAAAGCCTTACGGTATTGTTTTACTTAATTATGTGGAAGCTACCGGGTGTTACACTTTGTGATGGTACGGTGGTTACTGAAGTGTAAAAACGCGTTCGCAATTGGCTGTTGAACTAAGTCTGTTATTACTCAGTTATAATCTCTAGATTAGTTACATGTAAGCTGTGAATAGACAGTGGTGTCACATGGTGATAGTGGAGCGTAATTACTTCAAAATAAATGAAGGTCTATGCCAACAAACTGCAGCCGAAACTTGGAGTGTTACGTTTGTTATGAAAATGCCGATAATTCAGCTAACTTATTACAACTATGGACCTCCATTTCGATGCTGTAGTGTGGCACTTGTGGTGGACCAAGTCATGTTGTCTTAGGAAAGTATGACGTTACATCAACAACACGTGGCGAGTTTGTATAAGAACATAATTAGTTCGGCGCATTAATGGAAAAGTGACTAAATAAAAATCCATTATTCAGGAGCTGCGTAAACTAAGTGAATTCCTTATCATTAGAGTAGCTTATTAATTAATGAAATGAAATAAGTTATGGAATTACTGTGTGGCATTAGGGGAACAAAATTAGAATACTTGCAATCTATATATAAGTATTACAAAAGAGAAGTCAAATGTTTAGAATTATTATTATTATTATTATTATTATTATTATTATTATTATTGAGATTAAACCACAAAAATTAATAAAATGAACACATGACTACTGATAGAGAAAGCTATACTGTGTGGGTATTTTTAAACATTTTTAAATGTAACTATATTTATGAACTGAGCTGTTGATATCATCTTCCATTCACTAAAAGAAACATAACAGAAAGTTTCGGGTTACATTATGTATTTAAGAAGATGTTCGTACGATTCAATAAAACAAAAACATGTTACTATTTAAAAATAATTGCAACATACTAAGCAAATACACACAATCAACAATAAACAATTGAAAGTTTCATAGATTTTTATTACCCATAAAACAAAGTTATTGCAGTAAAATATGTAACCCAAACATTTTCTGAATGTTATTACAGAGCGCTCTTACATATAAATATAATTCTCAAACACATTAGATTAATATTTCATATTTGCTATCTTCATGACGATGCTTTTGTTAAATATAAAACATGCATCGTTATAAACACAGTTTATATAGTGAATTAAAAATTAAAAGTAAGAGCGCTTTCTAAATTTCGATTTTCAAGTGTACTCCTACTCCGTGGTATGATTTCCATAATTTTCAGAAAATATTTTTCTTATTTTATGTAAAGATTATATGTCGAATTTTGTTATGAAGAAACAAATATTGGTGCCACTAGAGCTATTTTTAAATTTTGGGTTTCAAGTAAACCCTCACTCCTTATGGGTTAATTTCTCTGATTTTAGGAACTATTTTGCCTATTTTATTTAAATGGTATATACCAAATTTCGTTGAGAAAAAACAAATATTGGTGTCGCTAGAGTAACTATTAAATTTTGGGTTTCAGGTAAATCCCTTCATAATAATCTGATTTCACTGATTTTCAGAAACTATTTTTCTTATTTGAATTAAATGATATTAGTAGAGTTTTGAAATAAATATTGGTGCCGCTAGAGCAATTGTAACATTTTGGTTTTCAGGTACACCCTCATTTTAAATTGCTTTTTCTGATTTTCAGAAACTATATTTTATTATTTTATTGAAGGTTGAAGCTAGGTTGTTGAAAGGGGATGAAAATGGACCTTATAGTTGCTGCCGTAAATAATTTAAGTCCGCTAAAGCTGCTGCAGACATCCCACTCGTCTTCAATGAGACTCCCCCGAGGGCGTTTCACTGAATTTTGGCGGCTGTGAGACAGCCGGGACTGAGTAAATGGGATTCCAACGCAAAAAGTGACGTTAAGTAAGGCTTCGTTGCTTAGTTATCGTTTATTCTGCTTAACATGAATATTCAGGCAAACTCACTCTCATGTCGAACCACAGGCAAGGTAATGTTGGCAAACACGTAAGTTATTTGCGTTTACAAAATGGTGCCGAGTGCGACGAGATTGTTAATTCCACAAAATTCTTAATGCAGCTCAATGATGTTGTATCGGCAATTTGCGTGGTGACTGACATTCAGGCTTAGTTGTCTGAACTGGTACTTGGTACTTAGGTCGCAATTCCGCTGATCTTCGGATGAAGGCAGTCACACATATCTGTGCCCGGAAAATTCTGAGACTGCGCGGCTTTTGGCCATAATCTATTTCTTTTATACACAATACAAAATGACGATATCCACGGACAGTTGCGCGAAATACTGCCACCAGTTTCGTGTTAACGTTGCTCATAGGTGAGTGCTTACCTCACTAAATTTCATTTCTCTTCGCTGGACAATTTTGGCCAAGTCAAATGCTCCATTATTCGTCAATAAGGGGAATTTAAACAGATTTCATACGTTACTGTCAATTTGATTGATGTTTAACGCCCGCTTTTACTATTGAGGCACCACAGGCGGTGAACACTGGTAATACATGAAATGAAATGATATATTTGGAAAGGGGGGGGGGTTTGAGGAAGAAAACGTTCCAGGCCTCAGTTTGAGGTACCTCCCCGGCATTTGCCAGTTAGGAAGACTGAGAAAAACTTGGGAAAAAAACCCAGTCAGGGAGGACGGTCCTGGCGGTATTCGAATCCCAGACCTCCCGCTCACGAGTCCGCGCCTTAACGACCTCGGCCACCCGTGGCGGTTTACTGTCAATGACTCTTTTATTCAGACACCTGCAATTTTGTCACCGAACAGGCCGGTGTCTCGTCTGAGGCGGAGTATTTCCAGAAGGGATTATCTTGCATTGTCTGACTTTTTGCCAACTCTTACGGTGTTCGGAGAAAGACGTGAGTTTTTCCTTACCTTGCTATATTACTACATATTATCTTTCAAATGCTACAAAAATTACAATTTATGAACTCATTTAAACACTATACAACATTAATTCTACATACATCAGTTATGTCATTAAAGTTCCTCCAATGAAAGAAAATGCACAACATACTTGTACATAATTACTGAGTTGCTGATTCTAAAATTACAAATATTAATTATTTAAATTACTCTGTAATTGACGGGGAGTCAGGGAAAACTTCAAGGTACACACGGAATTTCTTTGCGAAAAAACAAATACTAATGCCACTAGAGCGATTTTTAAATTTTAGGCTACAAGTACAACCCCCTCCTAATAGTCCAATTTCACTAATTTTCGGCAACTAATTTTCATTTTTTATTTCAATGCCATATACCGAGTTTCCGTTAAAAAATTAAAATTGCGGACGCTAAAGCTATTTTAAAATTTCGTTTTAACCACCATTCAGTGTTCAAGTATACACCCACTCTCAAATGCCTGATAGCCATGCTTTTCAAAAACTACTTTCATCAATTTATTATAAAGAAATACACCAAGTTTCGTTGAGGGGGAAAAATGCCGCTACTAGAGCGATTTTTGAATTGTTTTAAAAAGTTTTGCTTTAGGTTAACCCCACACGTCTAATGATACAAATTTGCTAGTTAATGAACTCGACGAACTGTCATTGATGGTTATATGTCAAGTTTCGTCGAGAAAAAATAAAATTTTATATATGTATATATATGTGCGTATACATAAATATAAAAGTGTATATATATATATATATATATATATATATACTTTTTCTGTGTCATTTTCGGTGCCTAGTAAATAGAATCGAAGGAGATTGGAATAAGTTTTTCAAAATTAACTTCATGGGTGCAACCGCAATGGCTACATTTCTCCGGAATTTGCTAGGAATGCAAATATAAATAAAGAAGATTTTTAAAGGGAAAAAAATTGGTCAGGTAATTCAACAATAGTTGGCTTAAGGTAAAATGTTATCTGAAGCTTTAAAATCCTATTATCACTCTGTATAAACATACTTTAATTTAAGGGAATAACGAAACAACTCATCACATCAGTTCATTGTGTT
This sequence comes from Metallyticus violacea, assembly GCA_030762175.1. Classification (NCBI taxonomy): domain Eukaryota; kingdom Metazoa; phylum Arthropoda; class Insecta; order Mantodea; family Metallyticidae; genus Metallyticus; species Metallyticus violacea. The sequence goes on from CM060842.1 coordinate 40,099,668, forward strand.
CTCACGTGTGAGAGTGAACAAATCCTACGGCACCACAATCCTCATCTACCAATGGTCCACAGATAAACACAAGGTATTTTTAATAAACCCATATCACTTCGAAAACCAGACAGAAGGATACAGCCCTATGGAATCAACTGTCTGTCTGCAATTTCGGAAGCTCAGTTCGAAACACCCGATGCGCCGTTACCTGTGCAGTGATCAGAATTTCCAAGACCCTAAGAATTTCCCAAGACCCTAAGCAATGGTTAGAAGTGCAAGCTCAGCATTGCATTCCAAGTGGATGAGCACCAGTACAGCAGAAATGATATTCAGTCATTAGGAGTAACGAACATGAAGAAATAAGAAGGAAGAGGCAGTCAGAAAATAGTTGGTGGAATGAAATCAAGGAAACGGCACATCGCAATAATATCGTGTATCATGGTTCTTTCCATCGAAATGTTTATAGATCAGGTTTAAATATTACGACTTGTTTGGGTTTACCAAGTGTTTAGATTAGCCGTAGGGAGCTAGCGCAGAATCATAATAATATTATAAGCAAGCGGTTTTATATCATTAGTTACGTAATTTTGTACAGCAAGAATTTTTCGCTTTATTATTGGTTTAGGCTTAGTCCCTATTGACAATTAAACTTTGCAAAAACATGCTGTAAAAGATCAAAATAGCTTGGTGTGGTTCTCAATTTCTATTCTCTAACAAGGGATATTATGAGAATAATTCCATGCGAAAGTCTATTAGCCAATGAACGAGCTTAATTACTCTCGATTGACCAATTAGATCGAATTACACTGATAGTAAATATCATGGTGTTAATAAACTAATGTGACATTTTCTTTCTCTCCTTAGTTCATTTGTTTTATTCCTATCTGCTCACATGCCCTTACAAATTGAATCATGCGGCCAGGTTGCCGATAGGCAGCAGAGAAAATCGAATTACTCAGTCGCATACAGCAGAGGAAACATCGAAGAGAGATGCAAATCGTCAGCTGGTTACGATAAGCCGAATTTCGCCGAAACGGCTGTGTGGGTTAGAAAGTGTCATTATAGAATAATATAATGTTCTATTATTTTTTGTTAAACTTAAACTAAACTAACCTAACCTATGAAAAAGTAGAATTTATTCGATTAAGAAGGTATAGAGAAATGATGAAGATTAACCTAATGAGCTAACAGGACTGCAGGCTTGGTGTGGAAATTATTTGCCTAAAGTAATCGCTAACTTTAAGGAATGCCAGCCGCAAGATTATTCCGTCTGTAAGGTAAAGTTATCATCTCTGCTTCGATTCGAATACTGGGCGAGAAAAATGAAATTCATGCTGTTTATTATTTGGTTGTTACTTCAAAATTACAATGGAAACATGGCAAGATTTGGCACATTAAATATTCAAAACATAAACGTACCTATCAAAGAATTAACACCAACAAACACAAAAGGAAATAAAGACATGGATTGTAATAAAATTTCTCTGATTCGATTGGATTATTTTCCTCAAACTTATTAACATAAACTCAAATCTCGATTATTTTTCTCAAACTGGTTATGAAAACCTAAACTATTTAGTTGTTTATAATAAAAATAAAGGCTAAGATATTTCTTATGAAGTTATCTTGCAGAATATTACTTGTAAAAACTGATAGTTAAAGCGGGAACTAATATTCGTAATTACCAGAAAACATCTGCACATATTTAGTGCAAAGCAAATTACTATGAAAATAGTATATGGTACTTTTAGAGATTTCAGTTGATGATATAGGATACCGAATTGCAAATTTGCCACGGTGAATAAGTTGTTAGGTTAGGTTAAGGTTAGCTTTAGGAAGCGAGGGAGCCTTAGTATTATGTTATAATCGAATGTGTTCTTTAACAATGATATGTCAAATTAGAAACTCCATTGTGACTTCACAAGCAGTTGTAGTGTTGAATAGTATCTATTCCGTTCTGCGCGTTTACAGATGTAGCGTTTTAAAGATAAACTTTTAGAAAATTTATCATGTATAATTTGAAAATACGATGCTATTGAACATTATAAATTTTTATGTTAATGCATTTTTGTGTCCTGTATTTTGTGATGAATAATCCTTTTTGTTTATCTTTATTCTTTGTGTTTGTTTATTTATTTCATTATTCACGAAATTTTCCAAAATTTATTTCACTTATTTGAAGATCTAACTTACAGATAAACCAAGCCCTTATGAAATTAAAGATTTGAGCTAAAGAGAAATGAAATATGATATATTTAAAAATTACATGTTTTAAGACTCCCATTACAAACATTTGAGTAATAATATTGGCAAAAGCATACCAGAAATTAAATCGGCTCTTTTCATCCCTTTCAAGTTGTTACTTTATCAATCAACAAACATTGATTAATAACCATTTAAAGTTCCGATAAGAAGTAATTTTCGAAGCTAAGTTAAGAAGCTTAAAGGAGTAATTGCATTGAAGAGATAGAGCTGTAAAGCAGAGCTATAAACCTTTTAATAGATTTAAAATGAGTTTTATGTTTCACAGAAAGGAAATGCTCATATAAAATATAGACCTTTTTATGCACATTCCAACATAAAAACCTACTTAATATATTAACTTAGTTTCAAAGCTATAAAATCAACCGGGCCAACTGTTTTTAACATCATGCTTAAAATACGGCCAATAAGATATGCTTAAGTACGGTTCTAACTGACGTTTCCTATTACTTGTTTCATGTTTTATTTTTTGGATATTTGCCAATTTCAAGATGTTATAATTTTATGATATGAGATTATTTTTGACTTAAGGATTAAGGGAGTTTAAAAATATAAAATGCACTTGTACGCTTTTAGGTTGCTCTCTCTCTCTCTCTCTCTCTCTCTCTCTCTCTCTCTAAGGAGCGTGACATTTTCATTATATACAGAATGTCAAGAAATAGCATCGACTATTTTCACTCTGCAGAGAGAGACCTTGAGATAGGGAATTCGTGATCTAAGGTTTCAAACTTCCATCTTAGGGCAATAACATCTCCAAAGGTTATGCACACCACTTATTTCTTCCAGATTTCATTTGAAATTACACTAAATGATGGTTGATGTTTTGAGCCAACACAATGGAGGGGGGGTGTGTGAAGTTAGAAGTGAGGGGAATCTAAGTCCATAAAAATAGCTTTAGGAATGTGTATTACAATATTTTCTCTAGATTAAATAAATATTTCCAGATGGAGAGATTAGGTTTAAAGTCACGATTTCATTGCTATGTAAACCGGCCGTCATTAAGAGAATCGTTAGTTTCTGATTTTTAAACTCGGAACTATGATTTATTCATTATCGCGATTTCATGGCGTCTAAACATATCATAATCAACAGAGCGATTAGGAGAAATTCAAAGCTAGATCTGGCGGCGGTAATTTCGAGAACATTCTAAATAAGTTGTACAATGTTCTAGTGACCCGAGCTCGAAATGGAAAATTAAATTTTTACTGAGGTTGCGGAATTCGCTCTATGATATTTGATGTCAAAAATTCAAGGAAATATATAAGCGTAAGACAAGTTTATAAAGTTTATATTTCGATTCATAACGAAATAAATAACCATGGAATCGCAGAATATTAGTCCGATGAAAAGTAAAATTACTCCAAATCCTTGAAACAACGGAAGCAAAGTGTACCACGCACGTAATTAGAGAAAATACGAGCTAAAATGTGAATATAAATGTTAAATTTGTTACTTATTTGTGTTGCGTGTAATATTTACCTCATGAAATATTGAGGTAAATATTTAATTTCTCACTGAATGAAGTTTGTACATTGAACATGACAATTTTTCTTTAAGTGCATAAAGTAAGTAGTTTATTTCTTTAGGCACAAGAGTTTTAAGCGCACGCCTTAGGCACTAACAACTACTGGGGAAATTACAACTTTACACACTGCCGAGGTAAAAACAATTGACGATAGGTATCTTGCAACGTTAGGAAAAAGTAGAACCAATACATAAGGTTCTATTACGACACAAATGCAGTGGCATGCAATGTATTTGTAAAATTTGCAAACTGTGATTACTAACGCTAAAATATGAAGTTAAGTTATTGATGGTTTATTAAGAATCAATTTCTTTCGATTACTAAAAAGGCGTGAAATCATTTAATGCAAAGTTAATCCCTATGATGTCTTACTATCAATTTTATTACATTTGCACTTGGATGTGCATTAGGATGGGTAAGGTCAGAGGAGGAAATGCTCATTATCGATTCAACTTCGATCACAGCCTAGCTAACAATAAGTTCAAAGTTAAACAACCGCCACTTATCTCGTCAAAGTTCATACAAATTGATGGACGAAATAGACATTTCCAGCTATAAAAAGAAGTGTCTTCCGTTAGTAAAGCCACAACCCAAAAGTACAACATTCAAAGCGTAAAAATAGCAGGTTTCTTCAATTTGATCGAAATTGAATCTATACCGAGTTCAGTCATGTACCATCTATTCTTATGATGTATGCACAAAGCTGATCACAAAACATACCGAACTTATTTATTATTATTTGTTTAGACGAAACATTCGTTTGTACAAGAGTTTGCATCGTTTTCTTTCATTACCGTGTACTATTTCGTGATGCTTAATTTATTTTCCATTTTCTAGTTTTATCGTTCTGCTCACTTATGCAGTAGTCTTAATTTTTTTCTAGCGTTTCTTACTTTTTCTCTTTCCTTTAATGTTTTCTTTCTTTGTTATGGTGTTTTGGAATTGCTCTAACCTCGGCAAGAAGACAAAGAAGCCTTAATTATATTATTATTATTCAGCGTCTGAAATATAAGTCAAGAGAACTAAATGCGTACAGAACAATAATTATTGAAAGTGGAGAGTTATATGAACAAAACACAGTGTACTAGAGATAGACACTTGAAAGTGTTAGGGAGATGTTTTCGCACATTGAGACGAGCCTATTTCGAACACCGCAAGTCACGTCGGCCCGATCGGTGTGCAGTGCTGCTCTGTGGGAAACACGATTAAATCCCCGATCACAGAGAAACGTGTTTGAGAACCAAATCCGCCTGACCCTAACTGTCACGCTTCCTCGTTCTGGTGCTGTCAGCAAACTCTACAAGTGACATAGGTGATTTTCGTCTCTCATGCCCTAAGTGTGCTAGCAAAGAATTTGTTCATTTCTAGGCTCAAATTTGTTGAATTTTCTACCTAAGCATTTTTAACCGCGAATGTTAAGTATTTATTTTACGGACGTGCAGTACGATACGGAACACACTTTTATGGGCCATTTGTCATTAAGAAATGCAACCTTTTTGCATGTAGAGTAAAGTTATTTGAATTACGCTGCTGCTTACTGGAAAGTGCTGCCACCTCAACCGGAAAAAGTCAGACAGAGTTGCCCGCTTGGAGTTAGCATTTTTATTTTATAATTTATATACTGAAAGCATAAAAAAATATTGTATTTAAATAAGCATTCATTTGTATTATAAGAGAGGTTCAAAATTCTATCTCTCGTGGCAATAAATTGTCAATATCTGCGTAGAAAATTTCTGCATTTCATCTAACTTTCCTTCGGTAAGAACACGGCGGTTCAGAACATGCTTCTTGTTATTGACAAATTCTATCTCTAGCAACTTTTAAACAAGTTCGAACAGTTTCTGTACCTAGAACACTGTTTTCTTGTGAATCGCATTAGTACTTCTCTGCAAGAATCATACATAAAACCCCGTTCTTCAAGACAATATTTGTGCAGTGGCATAAATAACGAAGAACAATTTGCACACAGTTTACACACATCGAAAGCACCGAGTAACACTTCCTGAGAAAGATCCCCTCATTTTACACTTGGGGACCTGCTTATCACAATGTGCAACCGCGCTCTGCCGGCCCGCAACTCAAATAAACTCACTGTAGTATATTATCTCCTATAGTTACAGTAGTAGTAGTAGTAGTTGTACAGTTTCTCTAAGTGATATACGCTGTAAATAAAGACGAGTAAATGAACTCCTTTTGGCACAATAAAAACATCTGCAATATTCAGAGATATTTAAGAAATTTGTATGACTTGGCAGTGATCGTCTTATCATAAGAAGGTCAAGGCAGTCTCACTGATCATCCACGCTCGATGTTGCCATTCACAGCGGCCACATCTAATATGATGGAACGTGCCGACGGAAGGTCGGCAAATAACCAGCAACACCCTATTCCACTTGATATGTTTATCGGTAGTGTCAATGTAATTATCCACCACTTAGAATATTCCAAGTTTTTTGCGAAATGGGTCTCCCGAATGATTATAGATGGGGTCCACATCTTTGTTTCCAGATAGAACACCCCGGTGCCGGCGGTGACCCTCTCTTTTCTTCGGAATTTGAACTGCTTCCATACCAGACGCCGGAGCAGTTAAGTTTCCAAAGCGCAAGCCTCCGTCATTCCGCACCAATCTACCCATCCAACAATTATATGTACAACGATTCATATTAAGAGAGGAAGAAATTGTTGCTGAGATATTGTCTGCTTGTATGATCTGTGCATTTAAACTGAGGAACAATGCAACTTCAGCGACGTGGAAAATATGTCAAGAAATTCCAGTTAGGCAACGAACTATCCAGGATAAGCCACGGACAGGAAACCAACAACAGTGGATAAAAGTTCTCTTAGTGACTTGTGAGGATGTGGCACAGCAATTCAACGTCAGTGCAGAGATCGTGCGGCTCTACATGAAAGAGAGAGGAGGGGGGAATAAAAGGAATTTTGGGCAATTACGGAATAATCTAAGCTATATCTGCAATCTCCATCAACTATAAAAAAGATGTAAACTCGATCGCTGGATTTCACGCGAGTAGACAATGGCTGAGAACGCAGCACCAAATGAGGCCTGTTTTGCATTGTTGCCACGTTAGCAGAAGAATTCCTATCTTGGTAGGATGATGACGTGCGATCGGAAATGTATCTTCTACGACACTCCAAGATGCCTTAATAACTACTTGACAGTCCATGAATCTATCCCGTACAATCGAAACCACCACTGCACCAAAAGAAGGTTAGATGCATTTTGTATCATGAACTGCTGCTAGCCTTTGTGTGCTCTAATCAGCTGCAATGTGCTCATGAAAAGCTGGAGACTGGAGAGTAGCTTGTACTGATGAAACGCAAAGATGTTATCTCTTAAGTAATAATGCAAAAACACACCCGGCTAAGGGAGCTCGCGACTAATATTATTTGTTGAGAGACTCCAGTGCACTATATTCTCCAGACATTGCACTTAGATTATCATATTTTCCTTTCTTGGGTAATCAACTCCAAGTATAGAAACTCTGAACCTTCGTGAATTTGGGAACTGCCATGGATGGATTTTCTAAGTTCTGTCACAATGGAATTCTTAGTTTTTGATTACAATGACAAAATATCCCAGATATACTTTGTGATTATGTTTAGTACTAAAATATATTTTGTTCAGAATATGTTTTGAAATATTCTGGTCTGAAACCAAGAGAAGTTTTTGATCACCTTATATATATGCTCCAGATTGTAGAAGGCAAACAATTTCAAAATCTCCTTTAATAAAAGGGAGCATAAAATATTTTAATAATATTTTATACTAATATTGAAGAGTTAAAGGAGCAAAATATTCTAATATAATAACAGAGACACTGAAAGCTGGTGCAAGAAACATGAGATATTTATAATCACATGTGCTGCTACTAGTTAAGGGTTAGTCCTGTAGACTGTAGGTGTTAACTTTATCATAAGTAATATCACAAGAGGGTCTGAAATTGTCGATAAATTTACGAGCATAGTGGAAAGCGCAGATCCTTGGATGACATTTATTAGGATTATTTCACGAATAAAACAAGAATTTAAATATAATTCCCATGAATTTAGCTAACAAAATTGTAATAATTGTACATTTGTATTACGAATACTTAACCTTTTCAAGCCATCTAGCAGCAGATGAATGTCAATTTTTAGTAATGCCAATAGAGAAGAGTCAAATACGGATTTAGGACTATTTCATATATATAGCGATTACAAGTGTGACTTCCTCTTAGTGTTTTATTCTTTTCTGCTTTTATAATTACTGTAAATTTGTTACATTGTTAATCGCGTTACTTTAACTTTATTTTTTTTTATATATATAAATTCGCGTGCAGAATATTAACTATTGTATAACATTTTATTCACACTTAGGAATATCTACCTATTCAGAAGACGTGAAACTGAAATAGACGAAAGTCTACTATTCAACCCCTATCGCTTGATTTACTATAGCAAGTGAGACAAACAAAGCAAACATAACTCTGAACGACGTGTCTATTAACATTTATGGTTGCTTCGGCAGGCATAGTTATTTAATTTACAAAATTATTTCGGACTGTTAGATTGAAAACGCAAAAAACAATTTTTTGAGTGAATACGCATTAAGTGAGCCTGCTAGCAAAAGTGGTCAGTGATGCGCGCTTAGAAATTAAGCGGAGGTATAGAGTTGCCTACACTGACCAGAAGGCAAATGTACTTTGAGCGGTAAACGAATAAACTTTTAGGATAATTTCACTGCGATGCCGGGCTGTAATTTGTAAAATTTCCAAATTTGGTTTTTTGCATTTCATTAGTCAATTTTATGATGACATCACATAAGCTTAATACTTTATATAATTATGAAAAAGCGTCGGAGATGTTAACGTTTTTCTAATTCAACTTTTAATTGCAACATGGTTTTAAAGTGAAAATTGCACAGGGACATGGCTTTGTTTGCGTTTGAAAACATTACAATTGATTAAGATGAGATGAAAAAAAAAGACAAAAATTTAAGTTTGGCACACCATTTTTTAGATTGTGTGAATATTGAAGAAATACCATAAAAGTGGAACAGTCATAAAAAGCATGTTTTACAGAGTTTGGCAATAATATTTAGCATAAGAGTGTGAGAAAAATTGTTTATAAAACTATTTCATGTTACTGCAGCTGATATAAAAACACGTTTAGAAAATTAGTACGATCATTTCTGACATCAACGATGTTTTCCCCAGTTAGGGCTTCTCGTGATGTAAGCAGAAGTGTGACTGTTGTATTATATTATTGTAGGACGTCTGAAAAGTGGCTAAATCACTCGTTTGCTGGCGAGAAACCCGCGGGCGAAGAATGAATGCAAGGAGATGAGGAAGGAAATTGTTACTGTGCAGAAGGAATGAAATGTTCTCTGGGGGATAGAACGGGATGACTGTGTTCGGATTACGGCAGGTTTCCCACGGGAGAGTAGCTGACCCCCCTTCCGCTCCCCACACACAATACTGATGAAGTATAAACATTCCACAAGTGTTTGTGTTTGCTCTGTGCTCTTTTATTCGTCCATTTAAACAAGATTACAAAGAGCGCGTGGTCTCCAACGCATTGCATGGCGGACAGACTATTTTAGAGCGGCACAATTTGCCCAAAATCTTGTCTCGTAAACATACAAACACAGCACTAATGAGCGGATTTAACCGCATCAGCCCTACACAGGGAACATGAGACAATGTGCTGCAAAGTCGCGTGCTCTTATGCCTATTATTTATTTTATTAATATGATAGCAGATTTATCTGAACTATCATGTTACTATATGAACTAACGTCATCTGTTTTCACACGCGAAAAGAACTCAAACTACAAAGGACGCTTTGCACCATCATCAATTACTGCTTATACACTTCGTGCGCATGCGCGTCAATAAACCAGAAGCAGTAAACAAGAGTGTGCGAAGCAGAATTGAAGCCATGAGTTGCATAACAGCCCTTTTGATACTATAAGAGTTATACACGGTGTCGTAGAGTCGTTTTACTTACACCCTCATCGCACATCATACTGGTTGAATCTTGCAGGGGTTTTAGAGGTGGACAAAAAGAAACCTTATGTGCGATTCTTTCCTTTAATTTTCTCCAATATTATCATTCCCGAATAAACTACAAAAATAACATTCACCATATGCTCATTTGTTAATATAAATATGTCTATTTTCTCCTCTGCTTGTGTATCTACAATAAGTATGTTTTCTTTTATCTGTTGGTGATTCTAAACTGATGATTTTAGTGTTGGTTCACACGAGTCAAGTATTTACACAATGACAATGGGGAACAAAGTGGACAATGTGTACGAGGTATCTGTAGCACCTTCTCAGTAGTGAAGCATTGACGGTTGTTAAATCAGCTGATGCTTTTACCCATTCCTTACGGCATAATTTGTGTTGCCTATTTCCGAAAATTATACGTCAATTATTATCGTACATATTGTTATAGTCATATACCTAAGCTCTAACATATGACATTCAAAAGAGCACAAGTTTAGTTTTTACCACATGTTATTAACATAATCAACTTCATAAACTTGGTTCATGTTCCTACATTGTTTAAAATAGTGAAAACATTTAAATTAAGTATAATTAACTTTTCTAACACATTGTAATTAGAATACAGGCGCAGCAGAGTCTGTAATAACTAGGCATTGGAATTTCTAAGCACTAAAACCAGAATGAAGGGTGTTTAAGTTATATGTTCTGAACTGTAACAACATAGGAAGCTACAAATTACCCTCTCCACTTATGCCTGCCACTCATCTGTTCCTGTTTACCTTCTTAAGTTTCGGTGTACCTACTAAATTAATGTCTAAATTATAAAAAACTATACTTCTGTGTTAAGTATCTGTATGGAAACTTGTACTCACAACAAAGAATAATCACAAGTGGATACCACAAGGGCCAATATTAGGAGCATATACTGTTCCTGATTTATGTAAATGATACAAATTCATTAGTAGTATAGGAAGACTATCAGCTATTGTATGTTGATGGTACTTCCTTACTATGCACGAGCTGGATACAACTTTCCTAAGGTAAATGTTAATATTGTGACATATGGGAGGGGGGTTTAACAATAGCAATAACGTGGTAATAATTTTACCAACGATAGAGTAATACCGAGGGTGCCAAAAATGTATACACACTTTCATAGTAGATGTCTATTTAATATATTTCAAAGTTGGACCGAAAAACAACATTAATGTGTAGTATGATATTCTGTAAACATATGTGATTCACATTACGTTATGCTAGCTTTGCTACTATAAAATGGAGCCAAGATTTTGAACAGCGGAAAGCAATTTTGAAATTGTATTGAAATACCGAGAATGTTGTTGAAGTTCAAAGGCAATGGAGACATATGTACAGAACAGAAGCGCAAATGCGAGTAACAATTGCACGCATTCCAGACAAATTTGACACTCGATACCGTATGCGATATTCACAAGGGCAGATCTGGGAAACCTCGCACAGTAACAAGCCCCGCGCACTGGATCCAAGGCACTGGATAGGACGAAGAGGTCCGTTTAATTTTCCACCGCGTTCTCCGGATCTAACTTCATTGGACTTCTACCTATGGGGAACTCTTAAGGATTAAGGATGTTGTATACCGAAGAAAACCAGCTACACTGGCAGCACTTCGCGAAGAAATTGAAACGGCATGTGCTAAAATCACCGAGGACACTTTCACAAACGTTGTTCAATCAGTAGTTCAACATACTGAGAAGTGTATCGATGCTGATGGTGGGTATTTTGAGCAACTATTGTAACTGTCAAAGTCTAAGATGATTAATGCACATTTTCTGTTTGTGTGAATTTAGTTTTGTTATGTTAACACACTTTTTATATGCTTTAACTATGTATACATTTTTGGCACCCTCTATATATGTGGTAAAAACAGTGCTGAAGTTAGGTACAAGATATGAAGTAAGTAGATTTGGTTCAACACATTGTTATGCGTTTGTATGTGGGGAAAATTATATATGCGCATGCGCAACAACACGCCTGCATGTTCGAAAAAAGGAAAAGCGCCAGTCTGTTGAAAGAAGTGGAAAGGAAAAAAATGGGCACCTCAAAGTCATGGGCGCTCTGAGCGGCATACTTCAGGAGGTAGCACTTACAAATGTACTAAAATGTGATTAGGACATTAAAAATGCATAAACACCAATTTGCGTCTCAGTCCATTATATCATTTTGATTTCCTAGTCCCTCAGTCATTTTCATTAAGGTTTAGAATGTGACCTCGTCCCTAGTGTCCAGCCACGAGCTAAGTTAGCATTAGTAAAGAAAGATTAGCGAGCCCTCAGTAAAGGCTGCACAGTGGCACAATAATGAAAATGCTTTATCTCTCAACAGTAGAAAACCGCACAGTGTAGCCTACTTTACCCTAAATATAACTAAAATTGAAACTATTGTAAAAATGCATGGAGACAGAATTAAGCGGATAGAAATTAACTTAAGGGGTAACTGTTAATGATAGATTAATATGGAATCTGTTTGTATCAATTGATTTTTGTAATTAACACGTTGTGATAACGTCGTCAAAACTGCTTATTATGTACATATATGTTCACATTATAATTTGTAATTGAATATGGGAAAATACATCCAAATAATTTCACTAACATACAGTTACACATAGAGTGTGTAACGTTTATATTCTAAAAACAGCTATATTGGCATCTGAACAAATTATTTCAAAGAATAAAGGCCAACAGAAATATTTTACAGGAAACAAAAACACCTTTTTCAATTTTTGAAAAAAGGCCCTACTACTATGGAAGTAAATTATAGGAACATTAAAGGTAGCAAATTGAGAAATAAAGTATTAATTAATCATCCATTTTACGTTACAGTTGGTCCTGGTGGTGTAGTGGTTATCATACTTGTCTCCTAAACACAAGTTCGCGGCTTCGAACCCGGCCAGGACCGATGGATTTTTTCGGGCGTAAAAATCATAAGTATGGCTTCCTTCGGAACGGAAGTAAAGCCCTGGGTCCCGTATCGTACATTTACGGCACGAAAAAGAACCTCAAGCCTGAAAGAGATGCCTCTTAGCAAAATTTGTCGGCCGTTTCACGCCCTGAATAGAATCGGACGCTGATGACCTGTGATGTTAAAGAGCGTCCATAAATAAATCAATAAAAAACATCAATTTTACACACCGCCACGAGTGGCCGAGGTCGTTAAGGCGCGGACATATGAGTGGGAGGTATCGGGGTTTCGATTCCCACCAGGAGCATCCTCTCAGACTGAGGTTTCTTCCAGGTTTTCCTCATTGCTCATAAATGGCAAATGCCAGGGAGCCACCCAAACTTAGGCCTGGAAGGCTTCCTTCCTTACAAAATATCCTTTTCCACTTTATCATTTCATCTCATCATCATCAGTGTCCACCGCCTATGGTGCCTCAGTAGTAAAAGCGGGAGTTAATTCGGTCCTGGTGGTCTAGTAGTAACCATAATGGCCTCGTAAACCCAAGATCGTGGTTCAATCCGGGCTGGGGTCAAGATTTTTCGGGCGTAAAAATCCTAAGTATGTTTCCTTAGGAAGGAAAGTAAAGACGTGGGGCCCGTGTCATAGATTTACGGCACGTAAAAGAATCTCAAGACTGAAAGAAGAAGCTTTTGAGCAAAATTTATCGGCCATTTCACGTTCTGAATTAAATGGGGCTCTGATGAGATGTTAAAGAGCGTCCGTAAATAAAACAAATCAAAATCAATTTTAAACGCTAGAAGAATTTTTTCGAAACAGTCAAAAAGCTTATGTTCACTTGATATGTGTTTACACTCATCGTCATTAAATTATATATAAGCTACTGTGTGTTACTATGACAAATTACTGACATCACTTTGAACTTGTCTTCTTGCCATAGAAGTACTCCACGAGTCCGAAATATAGCGATCTCAAGTGTAGTGTTTTATCCTTTTCTACTATTATAATTACTGTTAATTTATATATATATAAAACATTGGTTCACGGGGAGATACTAATTTATGCTTGTAAAATTCTTTGTTTAAAAAAAATATTATTACTATTTTAAGGAATTAAGAATAGTGATACCTTGTCACGACACAAAGATTTATGTTATATATATCTAATGTGAACTGATTTATAACACGATATAAATAACTCTTGCTCTTTTAACAGCAAACTGCGACTGACCATCAGCGCGGCAACTATGTTACTATAACAAACGACTGACATGACTTTGAACCAGCGCGCACTACACTCAGCTGCGGTACTGCCATATAAAGATACGCAGTTTTTCTTGATCAATACAATGATGAATTATTTAGTTACGCTTATCCAGTATGCCCCAGTATCGCTGTAAGAGGCAACGTGTTGTAAAACGGAGAAGGGCGCGCGATAAATTACCGAGACACGAGCTATGCACATTGTATCACAACAGCTTATGCAAATATTAATTACAACCGGGAAGAGATCAACTGGGAACACGGAATGTGGGGACGGGAGCGAGCGCGAAACACCCGCTGCATTGTGGATTTACTGAGAAGGTTGAGGATTACATCTGTTGAGTCTCTCTTGCGTTCCCTACCAGGAGAAAAGCAGCTTACTTCGAGCAGAAAAGCACAAAAAAATGTTGAAGAACAAATAACTCTGCGAGCTTTCTGCGTGCACCCTAAACATTTCTAAGTGTTTTTAAAATGTACGGCTATTCAAAATGGACGATCAGTGACGCACTTCCGTTCTCTTACATTATTTTTAGTTGCTTCGTGTAAAATATGGACAATAATATATCATGTAGTAAATATGAATCGCATATACGAAGGATATATAAAAACTGTAAAGGAAACAAACCATAAATAATGTATTTTTATTTTGTTCATTACTCTTTATAAAACGGCGACTTCTATGAGCAATTTTCAGGCTGTAATGTTGTTAATACTGTAAGCAATGTTTAGAATGACGTTTACTAAGAAGCCTCCAGTGTTTTGTTTTAGCTTTGGCGATTTTATTACCTGCTAACTTCAGCGGTTGAGTAGTGGAAGTTTATTTTTCTGCTCTGAGAGAAGGTCAAGACCAGAACAACGAGGAAGACATTTAGAATACATCGCTGGTGTATCGCAGCTTCATCAGATGTGTACACGCCTTTCAACGCGGCAGGTTGATCGCTGAACATGGGCATTGGTGATCATTTCCTTGCTTGCGAGACGGACGTCATCTGTTTCTTTACGCACGATTGGCGATATGAATATAAAGAACCCATTTGGTGGCGCAGGAAAGACTTCTCATTGCATGCTTGAAAAGCGTGAAATTACTACCAAGTTGCAGAGTGGAAACCACAAGTCTTCGTCGTTCTGTTGGAGACATGGGGCAGTGCTGAAGGGTCTATCGAGTAATTAGTTACCTCCATGTCTCAAAAGAATTAAAAAACCTGGATAATCTCACTGTTGCTATGGCATTTGAACAGGCTATAACAGTTACATACTATTGAAACTTCCTTTAAGCTCATATCCTTTCAGTAACCTGGCGAAAAAGAAATATTTTGCATCCCATTTTCTTTCTGCTGAATACCCATCAAGGTCAGCATATACGCATCACATTTTAATCTCATTACAATTCAAGCCGTTCATGAAGCGAGGGAGACACCGGGCGGCGTGGCATGAACGTAAACAGCTGTTTGAGAAGTAGCGTCTTACTATGCAAGAATTTATTTTCACATATGCATCGTACATGAAAGCCGTTTTTAAAAGTCTTTATTCATGTAGTAGAATAATTAGCACATAATTTACATACAATGAAAGGACCGAATAACTCATGAAAGCATAAGCACTACTGACTAAAACTCCCTCAAAGTAACTACAGGTTGCTACCTGCAAATGCATTACATGGCCTTGGGGACTGGTTGTTCCCTGCAAGTAGGTCCATGATTCAAATAACCTTACTGTACTACCATTTTTCTAATGGTGTTTAACGCCCGTTTTTACTACTGTGGACCACAGACATACTACCTTGAAGGATTATTGGTTATCGTGTTAGTCATCAGATAATTGGGTGATCCTATATGCGAGACGAATGCATAATAAACATAGCTACTTACAATTCATCCAGCCAGAAGGAAGAATTTTCTCTGACAAGTTAATTTTGGGTGCACTCTAATGACTGGTGACATAACTGAGCTATTGCAGTACAAATCCGTCTAAATTGTTTCCCAACTATACTTAGTGCGCCATGCATTGAAAAAGCTTTATACTCACTTTTATAGGCCGTGCTATATTTCATACAACTATCTTTCCCTTTTGTTGTAAAGGAGTGTAAAGTTGAAGCCTAAGTAGTAAAACAAAACCGAAGCGCATAAAATAAATATTACAAAAACAACTGAAAGTAGAATTTTACAGCATGGGAATACCATTCCATCAAGGAAGAGAGAAGCAAAGAAGTGTATTAACTCTATCTAGATTCGCAAGGGGCGCTGTAGTATCTGAAATTAAATCTAGTTTGCGCATTGCAGTTTGTTGAACGCATATTTTTATGGAGGAAACGCGTTTTAAAGGTCATTAATTAAAATGGAATAGCATTGTAATGAATTTATTTGCCTTATATAGGACAAACTTCGGTAATTTCTTTTCAGTTTCCAAAACAAAATAGCATAGCGAAGGTATTAGTTTTGAAGTTATAACATATATTGCGTTATGCCAAGTAGTTAACACTCGCGAAGATGTTCTAGTTTAGTTGTCAAAATAATTTCGTTTTGGTGTATTTTAATTCAAACAGTTGTTAAAAGTAACCACAGACGTTATTTTAAATTGATGAAAGAATAAAAATTATGAAAGCCTAGAATAAAGTGTAGGAGGTTATCTTGAGAAGGCCTTTTCTTAGGTGTCTTTGATATATATTTAAAGTGTATAAATGAAGAACAAAATAAAGAGAAGCTATTAGCAGAATTAAACGTGGGACTCAAAGGAAAATCGTCATCCTCAAGGACCAAACTAACAAGATATGAAGAGAAACAACAGAATATCTGCACATTATGAGTTTTGAATATGGCAGTTATGGTGAAAGATAAATACAGCACGTCAGTTGTAATTAATGGTTAAAGGAAAAATGCGTAAGACTGTTAAAATACCGAAAGAACTTAAACTGTTTTTTTTTTTTTTTACAATTATAAATCTGATTGAGAAATTTACTACAAATTACCTTAATTTCGTTAATTTAGCTACTATCACGCAATTATTAGCACAAGGAAGCTTAGTTCATATTTGAGAGCCATTTTGTGCCTAAATTTTTAAATAAGTATTCAAAATGGACAAACACGAATTTTGTGTATTGATAAAACATTACTACCATATATATACACAAATCTAATGCGCCATCGAATGTACTGTTTATCCGAAATTTGAAACTTAAAATTATAAAAAAGATTTTGGCATATTGTTGTATGCTTCATAAAACGATCAGAACACACTTTGTAAGTGGACTATTGTTACATCTGGGAGCACGTAGGACAAAATCTGTCACTCGTGCTGTTGTCAGAACAGTTGGCGCAGATCAAAGAAGAAAAAGCTATTTCCTAAGATGTCACTAGTCATAGGTTGTCCGTTCTTCCTCCTTTCATGTACGAATTTCAAAACCTTTTCTTCAACTTTAGTATGTTTTCCTTTGCGAGGATCTGTGAATTTCTTCCTACTAACTTTAGTCGCAAATAATGCCAGTTTCTGATGCCGCCATAAGGGAGCGTTGCTCTCAGCTACATTGAACTACCTCACTTGCTTTTTCTGTTACCCTTTTTTCAGTATAAAGAATTACTTCATGCTTGGAAGTAACATCATAAGATGTTCTTCTCTATTTGCCCTCAATTTCGTGACTATCTACTATTCAAACGCTCTCTGCAACGATAGACCAGCAATACATATAACGAAGTAGAGAATTGTAGGAATGTATTATGACGTAATAAACGATAAATTTGAATGAAGTTATCGACGAACTACGTAACAGATTTGTACTCGAATCTAATCTCACTTCTGAATACTATGTTGCACAATCATTTGCAATGAAAATGCTATCGAAAATGTGGGTGCCACATTTACTGGTTAATTGTTAGCTTTTTTCTGCCAAATCAGTAGGTAGGAAAGATGGTATTACGTTAGTCCCGAAACTTAAAAAACAGTGTTCACATTTTAAAATTTATAAATATGCCTTTAGTGTCAAAAAATGTACCAGCCCCCTTATATACAAAAGCATATATGCGCCAGTCGTCTTAATTAAAAATAAAACAATAATTATTAATAAATACAATACAAACAAGCATTTGTATCTATTTCTTGTTATCAATACCTACAGTTTGTTCAAGTTTTTGTTAAAGATAAAGTATGTAACTACAAAGGACGCTTCAAGCAAGGGTGTATTTTGCTTACAAAGAACATAAGGAACATTATTGGATTTTTATAAACTGTATTACAATTATTGACAAAGCAATAGTATGGATATTTCAAAAACACGGTAAAATAGCTGCATTAATAGTTTTAGAGTTTAATAAGAAATACAAAAATGTTTTATTTACAAAGTTTATACATTAGACACTAACTCAAAATGTACGACATTAATTTATAAAACTCCATTAAAACCATAAATTGTTCCTATATTAGAAAAAGTTTACACAAAAATAATGTGTACATTTAAATTTTAATTACGTATATTTAGAGCAAAAATAACAACTTTTCTATGTAATTTGCAATTTATTGCGTTTCTTATAAAACGCCAAAAGGTTGATCGTGTTCAGCGTAATTTTAGAGAGGTCTTTAGGTATTTAACGATGTGACTCTTAATTTTTTTTATACACAATAATACTTGCAAACATGTAAAAATACACATTAAACTTCTCCATTCTCTCGACAGAGCCTGTAACCCTTATAGGGCGCGTATCCAGGTTATTTTTTTTAATGGTGTTTAACGCCCGTTTTTACTGCTAAGGCATCACCAAGACACTGGTGACACACGAGAGGAATGATATATTGGGAAAGGATTATTTTAGGGAAGGAAACGTACCAGACTTAAGTTTAGGGTAATTTCCCTGCATTTGTCATTTATGAGGATGAGGAAAACTAGTCAGGGAGGATAGTCCTGGTGGATATTGAAACCCTGACCTCCCACTAACGCGCCTTAACGACCTCGGCGAACCATGGCGGATAGAGGAAAGCCCAGGGGTTATGTGAACGGTTAGTCCTTCCGTGGAAAACAAACTTACTCAGCAAGCAACGATTATGAACAGCCGGACAGAAACTGATGACGACTGAGAAATCCACTCTAAGGGCAAAAAGAAACATAACATTCGGAACACAAGAGCAATAACAAACAAATTAGAAGAGCTCACATAAAAGAGATAGGACAAGGTTCAGTGGAAATAGGAGAATATGATCATTTCCATTGTGGGGTGGACCAACCAAAGAGTACTGGAGTTGCACCATTAAGATGAAAGAAGACTTTCTGCATTTATTTCTTTCATTTTGTGAACAGACATTCGTCCTTGATTGAAATCTACATAACTACACAGAAGTCTGATAGCAGGAAAAAACCTAAGAATCGCATCCAGAGAAATTCACTTGTTGAAAGGATTATTGTTTGTGCATTTTGATACACAGAACCCTGATAAAGCAATTTCCTTATGTGTTTTATGGAATCCCTCATTACATAATTAAGTTTATTTGGACACAGAACTTAAAGTTCGTGGACTGAAGTGTTGTTGTGCCTATAATTTCCCCACGTCACAATCCCGACTCATTTTGTGAAATCTGTGGTAGTTATATATTTCCAAAACAAAGAAAAGTGTTACAGACACCAATAACAAGGGTTATGTAGCATATTTTGGTGTTAAACTTGATAAATAAAATAACTTTTGGTGTTCATACAACGTGCGTAAATTATTAATGTGTATAAGGAGCGATTCATTCTCTAGTCCCAACAGAGCATCAAAACGTGCAAGGTTTTAAGTGAAAGCTAGACATTTATAACACCCGATTCCATGATAAATTATGGTTTGCGAATTATTTTTAGTCGAAAATCACGGGGAAAAATTAGCATGTTACAGAAAGTTTGAACACGTATTTGGATTGTCTAGAAATAGCAATTTTGTTCGTGAGGTAAAACAAAACAAATTATAAAATATTGCTCCTAATTAGTTACTATAGTAAAGATACGGGAATTACATTACAAAAGTATCTATGAGACGCTGTACTACACGCAAAAGTAAGATTACCCAATCACTGGACAAAGCAGCTTTGCCAAACTAAATGGGTGTGTGCGGACGGAAACTCTATACATCCTAGCAGCCTCAATAGCAATTCTTGAGCTTTTGGGAAGTGGGCACTTGCTCTATACTCTTGCAATTTTCCTACTTCAATTACACAATATTTCGCGTGAATGCAAAGAGAAATCAGCTGTACTGCCATTTTGTGACATTTTAAGGGAGCTTTTGGGTCAAATCGATCAAAAAAATCGAAACTATTTTTTTTTTTGCTGCAAATGGTTCCTAGGACCTTTGGGCGTCCATAGAAAGTCAGCATTTACATGTACTTCCTCCCTTCGGGCCTTACATCCATTTAAAGAGCTCCGCGTGTTCTTTTAAATCACACTGATTCCCAGCAAACTATATATAACAGCGTTTTTCCCAAAACTTCATTTTCACACATTCAAAATATCCCAAGCATAATATTTTACATTTTAATTCAGTTAAACTTTCCCAGAGTGTGCAGAAGTGTCCATTGTAATATTCTTTAGGACAAAATTAGCAATAACACCAATAATAATGTAAAAAGAAAAATTTATGAAAAAATTATTAATTTTAAAGATTGAAATTCCTTACAGATTTAAAAATTAATCACAGTGCACTTATAACGTTTATTTGAAAATATATTTCTATGCAATTTTTATGTGATTTAAAGCTCCAATTGCAGAAACGCGAACCAATTTTCTCAACTCATGAACCGCGTGGGACATTTTGATTATAATACATGTTTACGTAATAAAATTTATGAAAAAATTTATAGCAAGCAAAATATTTATCCGATTTGAATGAAATTAGGTATACATATTAACTTAACAGCAATGTAAATACAATAAAAGTTTCAGAAAAGTTCATACAAAAATGTGCAACTTTTAAAATTCACTCCAAGTGTCCCTTAAGTACAAGCGAATACAGGCATGTACTAACACACTTATCTAATTTATGTTGTAATGAAGGATTATATAGTTTACATATATACTTTGAAATGTATCTTCTTTGCTTAAATCGTATTTTGTTTATAATCTAGTGTAAGTTAATAATGAATATCATACAAACTAGACGCTTGTACAGATAATGTCAGAATTTTAAGCTCTTTCAGATAATAAAATTCCCGAAATTTTATTTTAAATATTTTATAGATATAATCCCTCTGAATTATTGTAGGTAACAAGTATGTATCAAAACTGTAACACAACTGGGCGGAGATAACACATGATTGGACGCAACCGTCATGTCATTAAGTTTTCTGTCTACTTTAGTTGTTAAAATATGGCGGGGATCAATTTTCTTATGGGAAAGTTTTCCATCTATTCCGCAGCAAGGTCTTTAGTGAGGAGCAGGAATAATGAAAAACAGATGCCTTGATCAAATATATTTAAATCTAATTTCAAAAGCTAGACGAGTAGGAAAAAAGAGATAACCGTGGCCATGAAAGAAAACCCTACTTAGCACCCAGGATAGTTTATTTAAAAAGAGAATTAATTTGAAATTCTGTAGTGTAAGCATTGGTTTCAATTGCTTAATGGAAAGAGTACGAATTGCGACACCCTGTGTGGCCCGTTATTCTCTTCAGAACCCATTAGCCGAAGTAACGGCCAACTGTGTGCTAAGCATGATAGCTGGTGGTTAGAGATCCATGTGCAGTGATATGGCACGCAAACCCTGTTGGACGGAAATGTGATTAATCGGGCAACCTTCTCGGAAAACTATTGCCCACTTAGCTAAATTAACACCTACACCACACGAATATTTAACATTTACACTTTATTTAATAGAGCGATGATATCTCCCTTGTTCGCACACAGAAGTGAAAATACTTTTGCTATGTTAAAGATAAACCAATGTGTAAGTTGTGTTTGCTGAATTATGAATTATCCACCTGTTCACCGCAGCTACTAGGATCTTAAAACGAAAAGAAAAACTTATTTTTTTAATATTTTTTTTTAAATTCAGATCTCATAATTTGAACCCAAGGTAGACTGCCAGCTGGAAACGGAATTGGATGTTTCAGATTCAGTGCCAAAATGCTTGGAAATTATCTGTCTGCATCTCACATCTGTAAAATATTTTTACACTGAAACGTCATTAAAAGAGTACAGATATTTGGAATGAGCTTCCTAATAATGATAAATACAAATATCTCACTGAAACACACCAGCTATTTTGATCCAGATTGAAACAGCAATAAAATACCAAATCGATGTAAACTGGATGTATGCCAAGGATGGACGGATGAAATAAAGTAAGAGAGTGTACAAGAAGGGTGGAGTTATTATGGGAAGAGTTTGTGACCCTCTAGGTAAACCACAATGTTATTTCTATCGTTAAGGGAAATGAAAATAATATACAAATCCAATTCCCACACCTGGAAAGACCTTGTTAATACCAAAGGCGGCAGTTGATATACCTCTCTTCCTCAAATGGGCAAATAGATATTTCTCGTGTGTTTATTTCTTAAATAGAACATGGGATTTTCAAAAGTAAGAGATAATGTAATTGCCCATATTTTATTTATTTATAATATAAAATTCTTGCCACCAGCTTATTACTTAACAAATGAGATTTTTGCATCACAGGGCCAATGATTTGCTTATTTCTGACCGATGTGGTTGAATCACAGATGGACAAGTGTTTATTTCTGGTATTGTATATGAAAACTTGGGCTTATTACATGTTATTCAGCAGCACTTTGGCGTTTCGTAACCCCCTTTCCAAAGGGTTAAGAGCTGCCTATACAATTTATTATTTTTTTCTGAGATCGCCTTATATTAACCCAGCATATTATTAGTTGGGGTTACTCGGTCCTGGTGGTGTAGCGGTAACCATTCTTTCCTCTAAACCCAAGATCGCGGGTTCAAACCCGGCCAGGATCGATGGATTTTTTCGGGCGTAAAAATCCAAAGTATGGTCCTTCGGTAAAGTAAAGCAATGGGTCCCGTGTCATAGATTTACGGCACGAAAAAGAGCCTCAAGCCTGAAAGAAGAGACCTCTGAGCACAATTTATCGGCCATTTCACGCCCTGAATTGAAAAGAGCTGATGACCTGAGATGTTAAAGAGCGTCCTTAAATAAAACAAAAACAATGACTTTGAAATTTCAAATGTAATTCTTACCTTATGAACTATGGTACTAAACTTTTATACAGGACTCATTTGTTATAACATTTTTCGTTTTCTACCATTCTATGCAACTTGATTGTTGTTTGGATTTGAACAGAGAAAAAGTAGGTGAGTTAGTAATAGGATAAAAACACAATTTATTCGCAGAAGTACACAATTTTACAAACTTTAATAATTAAAATATGCTACATTGTTGGCCAGACAGTAATATAGCCTATTTCGTAAAATATCCTCTTTCATTTTGTTCTTTCTTGTAGGATATACACAATTTTAAAACAATTTATTACCAAAACACAACATTACTGCAGAAATTCAAACAACAATAACATTCCAAGATGGCAGGCTATGATATGAAACAAAAGATGTAATAACAGTTTACTTTTCTTTAAAATATAATATCATAATGTACGTATGCCATTTTAAATTTTGAGATGAGGTGAAACTCAATCTAAATAGCACCGGTTTTAAACTTACTAATCAATATCTAAATTGATTATTTCCTTAACTAAATATGTATTAAATAGATATTCAGACTAGCAAGTTTTAAAATAAAAATTCTGTAGATAATTACGCCAGTCAGGGGGTGGGAGGAGGCAGTACCTCCATAATATTTTCTGGCCCCCAAATTTTGATAAAATGTAATATACAACTAATAATGAATATATTTTAAAAAATAAACCCACGAAAATAGAAAAGGTTCGCAACACTTACTTCAAATTAAATGTAAAGTAGGCGGCCATATACTCTACAACTTACACTCTCTCACCTTTGGGGATTAAATTGCGCATAGTGTAAAGTCATTGTTGTTCAGGGGGCTAAAATCACACTTTCAGTTTATACACTGAATTTGTGTATACAAACAAGCATGTTTAAATGCATTCTTTTCGTTTAGAGCCAGACTGGTGGGAACCTAACGTTAGTAATGGCAATAACACACCTACCACTAGCAACATTTTGAGAAAGCATTGGTATTAGCAAACATTTTGATTATTGGTGCAATGTAACTGTGTAAGAGAAATTGGCTATCGCCCCTCTAAAATTAAACTTGACCACCTAAATTTGAGCCTTAGCTATGGGTCTGATACTCTTTAACTAGATTTAGGCGACAATTGTTTTACGGGACAGTTTCGTCCCCTTTTTAAAACCATACGTCCCGTAAATATCCTCTTTTTTTTAGAAATTACATGAAAATCAATTATCACTGAAAATTCGGTATTTTATTTTATAATATTTCCCTTCATATTACATTTCAAAATACGAAAATTACACAGATTTTTCGGTTATACTCTGTGATTGAAATCTAACGTTGAGCTTTAGAATTCCTGAATTTTATCTCACTGCTGGCTGGCGGTAAATTCGTTCCACCTCGTATGTACCTACTTAGTAGTATTAAGATTGGGAATTCTTGGGAAAAGTAAGGAATAAGTAAGTGGAGGAGGAGTTTATGGAAAGAGCTTAGGGCACACAGTTTAATTTAGGGGTTCTTATACATATAACTGGTGGTTAAGGAATGGGAGAGTCTCAGTTTTGCTATTGCTAAATTCTTAAGATTGTTTGTTAATGTAAATTTAACTGTAATGTTCTTTGCTGAAATAAAAATTCACTCATACATTCATATTAGTAGTAGTAGTAATAGTAGTATAGTAGTGGTAATAGTAGTATAGTAGTGGTAATAGTAGTAAGGTAGTGGTAATAGTAGTATAGTAGTGGTAATAGTAGTATAGTAGTAGTAATAGTAAAACTAGTAGTAGTATAGTGGTGGGAATAGTAGTATAGTAGTATTATAATAACAGTAGTAATACGGTAGTAGTAATAGTAGTAGTATAGTGGTAATAATAGTATAGTGGTAGTAATAGTAATAGTATTAAAAGTAGTAGTACAGTAGTGGTGATAGTATTATAGTAGTAGTATAGTAGCAGTATAGTAGTAGTATTATTATAGTAGTAGTACGGTAGTAATAATATTAGTAATATAATAGTATAGTAGTAATAAAAGTAATAGTATAGTAGTGGTAATAGTAATATAGTAGTAGTAATAGTAGTATAGTAGGAGTAGTATAGTAATAGTAGTAAAAGCAGTAGTAGTATAGTAATGGTAATAGTAATATAGTATAGTAGTAACAGTAACAATAGTAGTATAGCAGTAGTAATAGTAGTAGTATTTAAGTAGTAATAGTAGAAGTATATATTCTTTAGTGCTATAAAATTTTATATACACATTACAAATATAATTTATGCGTGGGTCATCGACCGTACCTGATTAAGTATAATTAGCTAGAGGAAAATAATACAAAATATTAAGCAATAATAATATAAAAATAAATAAAACATTTAAAAATTGGAAGAACAACAATTACTGATATATAATGAAAATGACATGTATATTATTTACAATTAAGTAGTTGTAGCGGTCTAACCATAAAAAAAAAAATTTAGCTTCGCGCACTTTGGTTAGGAAAATGTCCGTGTTCAACCAATTAACGCGATCCCCAAACAGGTACCAGCTTGCCAATCGACCTTTAATTGACTAATTTTTTTTCTCGTAATAGAGTTTTTCTCAGGTGTTTCCAAGATGTATATTAAGCTAGAATATGTACCCATTCTCATACCCCCTACAAAATGGGCAGATTCTTACCAGAACTACCGTTATTTTTTGAGCCTTCCAACCTCGCAATCTAAACCAGGTCATTCCTGATCTTGCCTTTCTCTTAAGAACGAATATATTTCAAGTTAATTTAATTTCATTTGATAAGCTCAATAGACCATTTCAAGCAATAACTTGTAGAATGTGAATGCCTTTCTGCAACCTATATTTTTTACTGATAAAATAATTAGATCGTCAGCATAAAAAAGTACAGGAATACATGAACGGCCCACTTCAGGGGCATTGGAGGTATCAACTTAAATACATAAAACAATAACAGAGATAGAATACATCCCTGAAGAACTCCTCTACCGGCCATCTACATTCCTATATAGTGTTTCATTAACAGTAGACAGTTACTCTGCCCCAAGATCTGGTCGGGGGGGGGGGGAGCATAAAATCTTCCATTGCATTTATTTATTTATTGTTAATGTTAACGTTATTGGCCAATGATAATTCGGCTTTACGTTTCTGTGAAAATAATGACAAACAGTAAATGTGTAAAGACTTAGAAAAATTTTTCCATTTACTATGGAAAAAAGAATATGCTGTTTATTGAGTGAAGTGCAGCTTTAAAGTTTGTGTTGTTTATGTTGGTAGGGCGGACATTATTCACATTAAAAATGTTAAGCAGCTTCTAGCTCAAGTAATAAAATATTTTCATAAAGAGGCATTCAGTGGTAGTATTGAAAAATCTTAAAACTGAAATTCGTAAAAGAAAGAAAGAAAGAAGAATTTCGACCAACTGGTGTTAGAAGCATGCTACAAAAACTACAAGAAAATGAAAACGTTAGTAACATTTCTTGTTTCAAGGAGTCTTTCGTGAACTCTGCATGCATTGAACATTTAGATCAATCGACTGGGCAGTTTGAAGAAATCAAAGTTCTTGGTCACTTCTTAAAAACACATTAACCTGCCAAAAGTTGAACAAGGTAAGAAAGATGCTATAAGCATAAACTAAGGGGATCTATGTTAAGAATTACTTTAATGAAATGGTATGTTTGTGTGTGAAATATATAAAGATGATACATTTTTTTGAGTGGTGTGTAACGCCCGTTTTTAC
The DNA here is from genome assembly GCA_030762175.1 of Metallyticus violacea. NCBI lineage: Eukaryota > Metazoa > Arthropoda > Insecta > Mantodea > Metallyticidae > Metallyticus > Metallyticus violacea. Next base: position 40,126,515 of record CM060842.1, read on the forward strand.
TACTGAGGCACATAGGTGGTGGATAAGACGATATAATAGTGAGTTACGATGTTGAAGGCTTATGGGAAAAGATGTGCAGTGGTGAAATTATAGAATTTTTTAAAGTATATGACATAATAGCGGAGTTGAAGCATGATTAACAAAATAATAAAAAAAATTAGAAGAACAAATTTGACTTTTTTGTGTGTGTGTGATTATACATAAAAATATAGGCCTGAGAAAGGATTTTTTGGAGAGAAGTGAGGACAAGTATTGATAATTAGAGGCAAGCTTTTTATGTAGTAGCTGAAGAAATAAACATTCGCTGGAATTATATATATATATATATATATATATATATATATATATATAAACTGATTGGGGCAGGGAGAGCTATGTGGATTATGTAATAAAACAGGGATAGAATGAATGCTTGGGCAAAAAACAGGTGTGTTAAACTTAATGGAAATAAAAGGAGATTATGACATGAATATATGCCATTGTGTATGTTGGTGTAGAAAAATAAATTCAAAGTCAAATATTAAGAATTACGTAACGCCATTAGCTTCAGTAACAACTCAAACAATGAGAAGAAGCGAACAGTTGACCAAATATGGGTAGAAATCTTCGAAAATTTAGAAACATTTCTTGTGGAAACTTAATCAAAAGCGTTCAATTCTGGATTTTTATTTACCTGAATGCAATTCACGAGACAGGAAGAAAATACAAATAATAGTAGCCTAGCCCAGATAATAACAAAATGTAAATATGTACAATTCTGTGACCACATAAAATTTAAATGACGTTCTCAGCTAAGCAGCAATGTAGACGTCATTTCACACCTTTCCTCCCGCCTGTGGTGCCTGAGTAGTTAAAACGGGCGTTATACGCCATTAAAACATCTTTCCTCATGATATTATTAGTTTTTTTACTTTTACTCATTTTCTAATATTGCATAGCATTTATATCCAAAATAACAGCAGCAGTAAAAGAAAAACAATATTAATGATAATAAATATCTTTGACAAATTGCGACAGTGTCCCGTATTTGTTTTATGAGAACATTAAAATAGATAGACTGCAAATTTTGAGAACTAAAATTTTTAATAATACAATTAATATTATCTTACTTTGCACTTATAGAAAATTAAAAACTACGAATAGCTAGTAATTACAAATTAGAAATGTTCTATTTAATTGATTATCCATTTAATTTATTTGAGATAGGACCATTTTACAATTTTAAAAGCTGACATTATTGTCCAGGTGCTAAAATCAGCAGCTACAGAAATTGAGAAACAGTTTGCAAAGAGATAACCTTTTACTTCATTATGTGCTGAAAGTAAATTAAACAGTTTTGTGAATATATCTTTAAATAGCGCTATAGACTTGAAAACTGCACATATGAATTCCCCCGTTCTATGTGTATGTAATGATTGATGTGTTGAAATTACTAGGCAGTTATAAAGTAAGCGCGCCCCAAAAAGGGAGAAAAGAAACTTTTCTTTAGTGTAAACAGAACGCTAGAAAATGGAACTTGCAAACCGTCGGCCGCAGAAGCAAAGAATACATTTCCCTATTGCGCCTAGGACAAAAGACTGCGTCTCCCAGTCTAAGTAATGCGAATGCTCCATTGTTTTTGTTCATCGCGCCGCGTTTTTCATCTGTTGGTGGAGAGAGGAAAGTCTCTCTAACAAACCATAAATCTGAAGGACGGAGGGATCTTTTCACTACAAAACTACAGCTAGCCCTTGCAAAATAATTTTATTCTGTATTCCGCACGCATCTTGAAAAGTATTGCGTTCCTCTCGGATTTGGACAATGTCAGATAATGGAGTTGGATTATGTCCGAAGATGCCAGATATACGCATGTGAGAGAAGTAAAACACATTTAGAAAGTAAAGATACCATGGAAAATGCAATTATAAGAAAAACACTCGACATTTAAATACTCCAGAATAAACAACTGAATAACTTAATTTACTTTGGGGCAAGTGACGTAAAGAATGCATAAACATAAAACAAAAGGGAGTATATATGTTTTTTTTATTGATTTATTTATGGACGCTCTTTAACAGCTCAAGTCATCAGCGTCCCATTCAACTCAGGGTGTGAAACAAATTTTGCCGACAAATTTTGCTCAGAGGTCTCTCTTTCAGGCTTGAGGTTCTTTTTCGTGCCTTAAATGTGCGACACGGAACCCACAGCTTTACTTCCCTTCCGAAGGAAGCCATACTTAGGATTTTTAGGGAATATATGCAAAATATTTAAATCTTGATACTTTTGAAATGTTTGTTAATATAAGCTTTGAAGGACATTTAGATATTAATAATAATATATCTCAAATAGGTTCCCTGTAACAAAAAATTATTTTACACGTTTAGAAAATCACTTCTTGTTTTACGAAAATAGATAAGACTTAATGGACTTTCTTCTGAAATTATCGTGAATTATTCAAAACATTTTTATCTTAAGAATATTTTATGTATATCTTCTTATATATAAACTAATTTTGAACTCCAGTGTTGTCAGCTAAGTTCAAACATTAAAAATTTACACCAATGCTTTAAAGCAATGTAGTGTAACAATTTTTCGTCCTTTCCATTAGGAACTACCAACCACCATTCGCTTTCCTATATTTGAAACAAATACTTTTCATTGTGATATTATACATGAACTCACATATTCGTTATAATTCATGCGGTTCTGGTGGTTTAATTTTAACCATACTTACCAAGCATACCCAAGATAGCGGGTTCAATCCGGGCCAGGGTCGATAGATTTTTTCGGGCGTAAAAATCCAAAATGTGGCTTCCTTTGGAAGGGAAGTAAAGCTGTGGGTCCCGTGTCTTAGATTTACGACAAGTCTGAAAGAAGAGGCCTCTGAGCAAAAGTGATCGGTCGTTTCGCGCTCTGAATTGAATGGGACGCTGATGACCTGAGATGTTAAAAGAGTCCATTATTAAACCAAATTAACAACAAAATTATAATTCAATTTCTTCAATATCGAATTTCACTTCTTTTTGTTGTTAAAATCAGTATAGAAAATGGAATTTTACGTTATTGTTAATATTTTCCGAACTCTAGATTTACCAAAGTATCAATGCACCATGAGAAAGGAAACATATTGAGCTAAAACAATTGCCTTAAAACTATTAGATTGCTATGCTGTTACCGTGCTTAGCACCTAATGAACAAGAGCACCATCTTGTCGATACACAAGCTTCTACCAATTTGAATGACGTTTCTATCGATTTTGGGAGTACATCCAGAAGAAATCGTTTGTGTGTTTCTCTATCATTTTCATTTAGGAGTATATATTTTCAGAAATACGATTTTGGACCATTATTGTCCACATAGATTGTGGTACAAATTTGAATACACTATTGGGAAATAATTGTCCCTACCGGATGTTTTGAGGAATTGTGTGCAAGGCAAACTCCTGCGAATCAAGCGCCATAATATTATCCATGAATTCTGGGACACATGGTTACTTCGAGACCTTTTTTATTGTGGCAGTTTTAAAATAAACTCAAGTAATTACAAATATCGCATGGACCTTACGGTCATACATGCTAATATCATCCTTGTAACAATCAAAATATACATACATACATACATACCCACAGACCTACATGTCATACAACATACACAAATCGATACACTTACATGACACGTTTTCTATGAGTAAGTTATATATATATATATATATATATATATATATATATATATATATATATGAGCATGAATAGAACCCTTACCTCTAAGGCACCCCCTTCTTTTGCTTTACTCACCCCTCCCCCCAACTCCTCTCTCTTTTCTATAGCCATTAGCCTTCTTTGTCGGGCTTTCGCTAGAAATATTCCCTGTTTGTGTACCTTTCGTGCATCAACACTCCCCGGCAATGTTCAAACTTCTGGTGGAATTCAGATATTGCGATGGTAAATGTTCATTTCTTAAAACCTCCGTTTCCCTGCATTCTGCTAGAATATGCCTCCAGGTTTCGTTTTCTTGGCACAGTGGGTAAATCCTTTCCCCGAGAGTATTAACTGTTTTATTTTCTTTCCAAGCCCCTAATCTGAGCAATGCGAAACCATTACTTTTTTCTGTATCACAGAGATATAGATAATTCGCCCTCCCCCACACCTGATTTATTTGACCCTGCGGATTAAGCGATACTTCTTCTGCGCATTGAATTTCAGTATTTTGCCTATCTGTATCTCCAAATATACCAAATATACCCTAGTCCAATTTTGTCTGTCTTTCCTTATTTTTGATGCCCAATCCGTATCATGCTTGCAGATTTTAAAAGCAATTTAGACAATGTATGTTGGAAATGAAGAAACATAATGTTTAATGATAGAGCAGGAACATGTTGGATGTACCCGTGCATTACTTCTATGATGTATTTGAATGAAAGGACTCTGTTTTCCCTTATTTGCTCCCTAGGTCAAACTGCTGGAAGAAGCACCCGATCCCATCGTATTATCCTTAACCAGTACTTAATTGTTCTTATTTTTAAATTCACATTTTCGTTAGAGATACCGAACTCTTTAAGAACTTCACAATTTGCTATACCCCGTATCTGTGTTATGTAGAAATCTGTGTTGTACCTGATTAAATTCTTCGGTCTTTTCCTACTCCCAGATTTCGGCCCCTTACGTCATAGTTGACCTCACAACCGCCCTGTACACCATCTCTCTCTCAGTTCTCATCGGAGTTTCCGGTATTTTTTACCAAAATCTTTAATGCCTCTATATTTTTAATTATACACTTGTGTTTTGTGTTGCTTATATGTTTCCGTTCATAACTAAAGTGACTCCCAAGTATGTGAATTTCTTCACATTTTTTAATGCTTGGCCTGCATACTCGCATTTCTCTTTCCTGCTGTAGACTGCACCGTTCTTGAACGTCTTTGTTTTCGTCTTCTCTTCATTACTGCCATTTCTCATTCCTGATAATACGCCTCTAAGCAGCCTAGTTACCTTTGCAGACCGTTAATTGTTGTGATATGAATATCAGATCATCAGCATGAAGGAGCGCTGATATGGATATGCCTCTTATATTCGGGGCATAAGATTCTGTAACAACATTTTCTCGGATATGTCATCTACAAACAAGTTGAAAAGGAGGGGTGATAGATTACAGCCTATTTCGATCCTCTTCGTGTTATTACACTTTTTGAAACTTAATTGCGATCACATTTTACACAGAACTGTATCTTACTGTATATTCATTCTAATACCTTGATCATTTTGCCGTAAAAAAAGAGAGATAGTTTTAAAACATAGACGAATACATCAAGGCAGTTGATGATGCTGACTTAGCAAATTGTTTCGAAAGGGGCGCTGGTACAAATACATGAAGCCCCAAGGGGAGTTGTTTGAAGACATCACTGTATCAGATAAATTGCGTGTTTATAATATTAAATAGCTGCGTACTATACTAGAGGAACCTGCTTTGCCCGAATGCTGTTATAATCATTAAATATTTCAATGTAATCTATGTTATAAATAATCATATGTTTTGAGCTGCATGTGGAATTAGTGGCAATAGCATTAATTTATAAAATTTAATTAACGTTTAAATTCATTACCGATGTTCTATTAATTGAGACTCCAAAAATGGTAGTTACTCGATTCGGTAAAGTAATTACTGCACTATTTACTGAATTAATAAAGACGTTTCATTAAAGTCTTAAAGTTGAACTACAACTTTCAGTTGAATTTAAACTTTGTTTTTGTATACCGGAATTATTAATAATACTACGCTATGACACTAGTTGCATAAAATTGTCATAGTAGTAATTATTACGTCATTAAATTGTTTTCATTGTTAAAATGCTGTCATCAACTGAATATTGTATTACGATAATATTACATCCGGACCACTGAGACGTCGTAAACATATATAACAAAAATGTCAATTTTTGTTCAACTGTAATAGAAACTTGTATCGTACACATTTTTGAAAATTATGTCAAATCAGGATTTTTTTTAATTAGTGTTTAACGCCCGTTTTTACTACTGAGGCACCACAGGCGGTGGACACTGATGATACATGAGGTGAAATGATAAATTGGGAAAGGATTTTTTTTAAGGAAGGAAGCGTTCCAGGCCTAAGTTTAGGTACCTCCCCGGCATTTGCCAGTTATGAAGACTGAGGAAAACCTGGAAAAAACCCCAGTCAGGGGGGACGGTCCTGGCGGGATTCGAACCGCAAACCTCCCGCTCACGAGTTCGTGCCTTAACGACCTCGGCCACCCGTGGCGGTAAATCAGGATATCAATAAAGGTCTTTTGAAACGCCTTAAATTGAGATTTTGTAAAATGTATTAGCTCAATAATTGATTTGACATTTCAAATTTTAAAATTGTACTTTATATGAGATAGTTAATTTTTCTTTCTGAAACTTATAGTGTTGAATACATTATTGAATGAATGAAGTATCTATACACATAAGCATGTGTGATAGTATCTTTACAACCTTCGCAGTTTGTGAAGCATGCCTATATTTATTTTGTGCTAGGTACCTTTAAAAATCCCCAGTACCAAAATCCTGGTGTTCAGCTTCTTTCCTCTTCAGTGATCTCTACTGCCTTGCCTTTTTGAAATGCAAGATCAGCAGCATTGTTGATTTACTTCCTGTAAATATCTTCAAACGTCTTCTTTGCAAATGTTCCATATTCAAACCCAAGTTCTTTGAGAACTTTTTGTTAGTTTTGTTTCTTGTTGAGCATTCTGTGCAACATTTGCTCATCACTTGAGCATCAAACACTTTGCCTGTATGTATGCTCAAAACAGTTGACACTCCATGGAGAGAAGAAAACCCACACTTCAATCAGATGCCATCAGCTGATAAACACAAATTAGTGCAATTTGCATCGTTTACAGAAATTGATTCATTAACTCCACTGGTCATGGACTCATCACAAACGTATTTGACATAATTTAGAAACTGCCTATTTGTGTTAGTATATCGCAGTGGTGGTGAAGGCATATTCATTATTCCACACACTAGATTTGTGCCCTCTTTTCCCACACCAATGCATCTCGTCAACCGAGCATTTGCCTCATAAATGTGGTTTTTGATACCTGAAGTTTTAAACTCTGATCGTCACACTTTACACAATGTATACACAACACCATGTCATACAGTTTCACGCTTTCTGAGCCACATTATTAACAAAACATTAAAGAATGGATAACGATTTAATCTAAATCCTGTATAATGTTCATCTTCCCCAAGTGTGGCAAGTTAAGTTGCTCTGCAATTTACCTCCTGGAAGTTTTTAGGTTCTCTTCTGTGTAGAAATAGAAAGTACATTCCTAATCTCTACACGCACAGGACTCTTTATAGTGTTTTATAATGTTTTTTTTTTCACTTATTTAAATACTCTGTCGTTAAAATGAGACATAATGATTAACTTCGCAACCTACAAAGAAGAAATGCTCACTACAGACACAGAACACAAATTTTAATGATACCATTGTTTCTGCTCATAAACAACAGTAGTTTAGCCGCGGAAAACAATGTTGGCACACCTGCACACAGCCTTCTAACTAAATGAAGTCAATTACCAACATTTGCACATGAAAAAACAGAAGAAACGAAGTCAGGATAAATATTTTGTAAAGGGTCGTGGCACTTGTTTCGCGCCCTTATGCTCTTTAAATTTTAAAATCGACTTAACATAAATATAAATTCGGTGGAGAGATTCTCAAAACTATATATATTGATATGAACTAATGTTTGGAAAATGTGATTTTTGGTCATTTACGCATATGTTCCCATATGATTATAGTTCAGCTGCGCTTCTGATTAAGAGGCTGTAAGCTAGCGCGCTACAGAAAGCAGTCTACAAACAAATATTAGGGAATTATTCGCCGAAATCAGCAAATAGCTCAGCAAACATCTTCAATAAGGAGCAGAATTAATTTCTAGTCCCGTGTATTTTCCTACCACTTGAGAGTTTTCTCCGAGAAGGAAAAGATCGGCAAGGTCGCTAGCCAAGGCTTTTCCCTCATTCAAAAATATTTCCTCTACATTTCCGTTCAAACTCATTACGCCCTTCTCTAACGAACGCCAATTACCAACACAAGTTTATTCAGTGTAACGAAAATGAAATGATTTTTTTTTCCGAGGAAACGAGAGCCAAATGCTTATAATCAGAGTTTAGCGTTACCAACTTTTTCCTATTTTCTGAAAGTACTGCAGTCTTTTACTAACGAGATCATCGTGTAGTGGAGAATTTAATGCTTCGCTGGACATAGACGTTTAACTTTAATGCCCACTGACCCAGGCAAATATATATATAGATATACATAAACACAGTAAAGAAGAAAATAGTTTAGAAATAATAACAATAAACATTGTAAGTGGGCGCAAAATTACATGATATTTCTGATAGCTGATTATCCTTCAGTAGTACAAGAGACTGCCGCTTTATAGTTAACCTGCAATGTGCGCAAAAATGGCCCGTCATATATCAATATTTTAAAATTAGCTTAGAGAAGGAATTTATGGTACCTGAACGTCTCATACCAAAGGCAATGCTGTCTTTACTCTGTGAAGGTGTCAAATACCTGGGAATTTTGAAAAATAATGGTAGTCGCAAGGGCTCATTTCTGGTGAATATGGTGGGTGTTTCAGTACTTCCCAATTCCATGTGTTTTATCTTTTGAACACAATTCGTAATCACAAGTGCTCATGTCTGCTGAATATGGTGGGTTTTGCAGTAATTCCTAATTCCATCTTCTTAACAATTTGCGCAATGTGTCAGCTACATGGCAGCGAACCACCTCTGCTCAATCGCTGGAGATCGTTTAAGACACAATACGGGGCGCTTATGAGGTTCAAAGTAATTGGGGTAGTAAGCAGCATTTACATTCATATGATGAGGTAAAGTATGCATCAAAATATATCTCCACAATCTAAACATACAACAATAATTACTTTCAAAGGATCCTGCAATTTGCACTGAATCCACTTGCAGCCATTCACTTGAATGTCGTTTGGGCTCAGGTTTATATGAGCATAAATATGTCTCATCGATTCTGATATTGAAATAAAGAAAGACTTCATCATCATTTGCACACTTGCAGACTTGATGCAGACTTGCTGTTTCCATTCCAATTTTAGTCAGACTTTTGAAAACCAGCAGACACAAACTTTCTGCAATTTCGGCTTCTTTACTAAATTTTTTGAACAGATGCTGCTGCAGTACCGAGTTCCGTGGAAACTCTCAACATGTACAGCGCGTATCTTCTTCCAATAAAACCCTCACAGCCACAACGTGGAAATCATCTGTTGCAAATAATGGCCTATAGTGTTATAGTCGGAAATAAGCTGTACTTATGTTACCTGCAGAAGGGGTGCTCAATGATGTTCAGAGGTGCTTAGCTGTTGCACACTGTGATAACTACCGTTACCCATAACTATCTGAAGTTGGGAAATGTTAAGGAGGATTTCAGTAGGTAATCACTCATTTCATTTGAAGCCTAATGCATTTATTAGGTTTCCCAGATCTATTCTGCAGTGTAATTTTCCCTTTCTTTCAGTGCATTATTCAGTTTGAGGATAGGTACGATGTCCCTATTGGTATAAAATTTATGAACTAAGCGTTGTATTAGACCCTCTTAAATCCATCTACTAATTGTTAATTTTTCTTAATTTCTTTCCCTAGATTTTACTTTAGATATAGAAAAATCAAAACTGTCTCTAGTTTGGGTAGCATACCTCCCTCCCTCCCTTCTTTCCTTTCTTTTGTTACCAAAGGCTAGCTGAATCAGTTATTTTATATGCCGATCCATTCATTACTTTTTAAACTTTATATTAAATATTGCGTAAAAGTATACACAATTTCACGAGCCTGCCACACTGAGGACGACCCACTTAACACTAAATTTCCGTTGAGTCATTTCTTTAGTTGTCGAGGCAGTGGTCACAAAAACAAAAAAAAAACAAAAAAAAAGTATATTAAATTAATACTTTATGATACCAATAAAATCTTCCCCTTTACAGGATTATATAGAACGAATTACTTTATTTTAAACGTGTACAAAACTCTTGTAAAATAGTGGATTGGAATATCCAAATTATAATAATACACGAAACGGCTATGTATTTCGGTAGACCTAGTGGGGAACCTAACTTTTAGTCGAAAGTGATAACTTGCATTTATCTGTAACTATTGCACGGTTGTCTTGTGGGAGATTCAATTAACAACCTGGTGTTCAAAGATACCTGTATTCATCTCATCATGTTTTTGAAAGATGCAGACACTCAGAAACCCAGCCCTCACTACTTGCTGCGTGATGTATCATATTTCTAGCAGGAAATATTTGCAAAATATTGCAACGCTGTTTCAGTCCAAGTGAAGTTGACATGTATGGTTAGTATTTATTGTGTTTTCTGATTGACTACGATGCTTACTGGTTGTAGCCGAAAATAAAGGTCACACTTGATTAAATGAATACGATTATAATCGATGTTAATAGTTAATGTAAATATGATCTGATGCATTTGTATACATTTAGGTAGTACCTGTGCTAAATCTTTAGGAGAACGTCATTATGTATTTGTGTGAAAGTACAGGTTACAATATCGAACTGCTCGTTAAACTATTAAATGTGTCGTATTGAAGTTTGTCCCAATGGAATTTTAAGCGTTTTTGATTCGAACCCATCTCTTTTGAAAGGATTTAGGGAAGACAATTTGCCGACCCGAGACACAGAATGTGCCTTTTTAACTAGCGCAGAGAGAAGTATTATTTCAATATGTAATGATAACGGTGCAAGGGAAGAGTTCTTTCGAGAAAGGAACAAACATCAACCTTAGCTGACAGCATATGTTTTATAGCCCTTTTAACAGTAACATTTAGACACGTCAACCGGTTTCTGACATGACTAAAAACAAACAGATGCTTCTTATTTATGTCCGAGACGTGGTCTATCGCGATTTCATTGTGGAAAATCTGAAAGGCTAGAAATGTGAAGGGGTGTCAAATCAGAAAAGTTTCCGAATATTTATGGCAGGAATGTACTTTCTTGGAATTATTACAGCGTGAGAAGATTTATTTTAGAAAATTAGTACAGCTCAACCAATAGGAATCTTCCAAAATTGAAGATTCGGAGCAAGCATCTATAATTATAGATATTAAGGAAGGACCAATAAAGCAGTTAGAATCGAACCGAGCTCCATAATTTTGTGAATCTGTTATTTTGCGGGGGGAGGTTCCTAATAATACAATAAACTGTACGTCTAATATAATGTAAAAAGTAAGATGAACAGTTAGCAGCGATAGGTGAGCGGTCAGGGCTAAGAGTTGTGAGGAGTCAATGGTTGGAGTCGGAGGAAGGAATAGTAAGCGCTAATTGGAATAAATGGGCGTAAGAATAGATAATTAGAATCGGAGTGCGCGAAGTCTGTACAAAAGGAATAGTTAATCAGTTAAAGTGGTCGGCAATTGTAAACCGATAAGAATTATCTAGAAGCCAACTGAGATTTTCGATACATTTCTAAGCCAATACGAACAGTCCGATATTCTTATAATAACAGTGAAAAAATGGTATCAACTGTCAACTTTAGTATTTCCGTGTAGCCTGCTAGATTTCCTACCGTTCCCTCTGACTCAAACGAGTCACAAAGTTCCAGAATTTCCTTGAGACAAATATTCCTAATCCCGAAGCAAAGATGCATCCCTCCAAGAAATCAAATAATCACTTAAATTCCTCCTCCTTATCTCACGAATAACGACCGCATTCTACATGCGGCCCCATGAGTGCACATATCAAAAGACTGGACGGTTGTTAACGTTATGAGCGCTGCAGTAATATCGGAGGGGTACTTTCCTGTAATGAAATACTTCTTTCATAAGATAGTGGAGTGCTTTTGGTTATTTAAGCCATCAGATACGAGGTCCGGTGGCAGTAGCGATGAGAAGCTTGAATAAGAGGGCAGTCTAACTCGCATGTGCTATCTCCACGGCGGATGTGCTGGCCTCCGAGAGATAGCCCTCAAGTCTCACTCCAGTAACACGCTCGAGTCCCAGAGCAAGCATTTATAGGTAATTTGTAGTTGTTAATACTATAACCAAATTGCTGTTTACACGTGTTCCTCGTCATGTTTCACTCCACTGAAATCGTTTCTCTTATAACGTGAATCAACAAAATTAACCTGAATGTCACAGTATCACTCAATGTGTGGTTTGGAACTGCAGTTAAGAACCTGGAAGCAGAATGTTTGGGCGTGGGAGCTAACTGCCGCGCCAGCTACCAGTTACACTATATCAATCCGTCTTGGTAATGAATCCCACAGCTGGATAATCTGCTGTCGATTTCGATTCTCTGTCATATTCCACGAATGTGTAAACATGGATTCCACCCTCCACAGGCAGATGCGTATAATGATGTTAGCTGTGTTACCGACCGTGCTCGACTAATCTGGTTAGCGATATTAAGCTGCACTGCTATTGTTTACCGACTGAGTCCATGCCATGTTGTGTTCGCTACAAAGGAAACAACTGCCACCTTTACATGTTGGAAATTGGATAACAAATGAACAGCTTGTCCGAACAATGGTCCTAATTCAGCGGGGGCATTGTTCATCTATCTTATTCTCTACATCTTCAGAGGATGAGAAAGGAAACTTGATGAACTTTTTTTCCACAAAAGTCACTAAGGTAGACGTTGTCTTCAACATCGAAAGGTCAGAATTTATTTAGTGTCTTCCATTCATTTCATTTAATCACATTGAATTTATAATAAACATTAGGATATAGTAACAACAAACACAAAATTAAAGTATTGGTTACCTGCCAGTCTCATTCCCTCCAGTTGAGTCTTTTGTCCTTTCTATTTCCATTTTTCTTTAGCTTTCATCAATACAAATGCGGGAAAGGTACGCTGTGCTTAGCTTGGAGCCTTCCTACCCCCAAAACACTTTCCCCGTTTATCATTTCATCTTATGTATCATCACTACATGGCCAGTGGAGCCTCAGTATTAAAACGGGCTTTAAACAATATTCAACAATCAAACGAAACGTTTTTAAGTTGGCAACATTGCAAATCGTACATTGGGTTGTTTTTCCGCTGAGAGTAACAGCAGTAATCAATACATTTCGGTGCTTCTCCTAAGGTTTAGTGCACACGTGATAATGCGGGAACCTGTTGTAACATTCACAGCTTATTTTTAGAGGGAAATTCATAGGCTGGCTGACCGAGAAAATGGTACGTTCTCTATTGGCGAGCGCAAAGCTAGTCTTCAAGTATTGTTTCCGTTCATTGGCGGTTATGAATTAAACATAAATTCTTTTTTAAAAGCTATAAAGCAAAAGTTCTTAAAAATAGAGTTTTCCTCTATTTAGAAAAGAGAAAGTTGAAAATGCTTCCACCATGTATGGGTTGTTCTGTTAGATATTTTGATTTACCCCGGAGATAAAAATAACACAGTTAAATAGGAGGAGTTAGTGGAGCCAAGAAACTGTATAGTCTATGGTAGTGTCCTGCTCCCCCCCCCCCCAAAGCGAAGATTTTCTCTAAAACGGGCTATAGTCAAAGGTATTGTTGCGGGGCAACAATTTTTTAGTTATCGCTTCAGACTGGCTGCTATATTGTACTTATATGTGTGATATACTCCCAGGTATTGGGACGGACGAGTTATTAATGAAAACTCGCGGTCACGTAGTATACAGTTTACAAATTCCATTCAAAGTTTCATGAGTAAATGTAAACAAGTGGCTTAAAAGGGATGAAACTGAGAAAGGAACCCATTAGAGACTGTGGATTGTTCATGTGTAGTTAACATATACTAAAACAAAAAACAAACAAAGTAGGACAGCAAAATTCAATTGCTAGATGTGATAATTAATATATTAATACATATAAGAATCACAACATATATAAAAAATATTATGTAGCCTTCAACTTCAAAATAAATTAATGTGTATAAATAAAACATTATTATTTCAAAATACGTTTGAATAAATTTTATTAATTAAATTGTAAATTAATGAAGCATTAACTTGTTTTGCGGGTTAAGCTTGGCGGAAGAATATGATCGCGGAACGATGGAACCATCCACTTAGACAATAGACTCGAGTAAGGTGAAGCCCGGAATCCAAACCTAGTCACCCAAAGACGAGAGTGCTATGTTGCGAAAAATAGATCCATGAAGAAAAGGAGCAGGAAAGCAAGGCGCTACCTGCGGTAAGAGAAGGAAATTTCGAGAAGAAAGAAAGGTTCCTACAGGAGCAAGAGCGCGCACAAACTTAGCCGAGCGGTGACTTATGTACTGCTACAACTTATAGGTACGTATATATAAGTTATCTTATAAATGGAAAGCCTTAAACACTGTTTCAAACTGTTTATACATAGAAATTGGTTCCATGATATGTTGTGCAGAGTGTCTTTGCGCAGATCAAAGATGATCTAGAGAGTGCGATAAGGCATCCAAAGAATACAAAATGGGAAGTAAAAATAAGATCGAAAACAATGAATATAGAGATGTGGGAAAAGGAACAAATAGTTAGGAACTAGAGGAGAGGAATAGATGAAGTAGTTTTAAGTAAAAACAAATTTAATGAGGAGATTGGATTAATAAATAAGAGAAAAAAAAATAGAGTTAATAGAAATGTGTGTACTAAATGAAATATTTTGGAATAAAATATATTCAAGAATGGCAGTAACACACACATATACAAACGGAGTACATTACTTTACATAACTGAAGCTAGATTCGGTTTCGTAGGTTTAAGTGCGGCACTAATATGAACTTCTAAACTTGTTACAATTAATTGCAAACAGCCTACCGTATTTTTGGAGAAGATTGGCGAAGTCGGATTCTTTTCACTGATGTTAACGCTTTTTAAACTTAAAACTTTGTTTTAAAATTTCTTCAATTTATTTTACATGTCCTATTTCATAATAAATTCAATAATAAGAACGTTTATTAAGTATTGGCCATGCCAGATATTAAAAAAAAAACGTTTTTCTTTATTTCTCAGTTCTCAGAAGAGTTCACTGTTTTTTCAGTTCTTTATCCTTTAGAAGCAACGTGAGTAAAAGCAACTCCTTTGCCGAGGCAAAAGGTCTTCTTGCATTAAATTTTGAAGCGTAAAACAATAAAGTACGTAATAATACGGTTGAATACTCTTGAAAATTACTCCTGTGACGTATATAGTATTCCGAAATAGACTAAAGGGATAAAAACGACAACAATATACAGGAGGGAATATATTTTCACATCGACCCCATTACTCTCTGCTCTTTCTAATGTATTTCCCATTAGATAAGAATATTTATTATTCACGAAGTTCCGAAATTGAGTTTATACATTTCTCTTGGAACGAAAAGCATACCTTTCTTCTGTTATTATCCTTATAAATTGGTCATATCGAACAATGGTAAACGAACGAAATAAATATATTGTAAATGCATGTAACTTTCTGTAAGTATTAGAAATGAAGTTAATTTTTCAATGCAGTTTATACCATAGCTTTCTTTTCTAGAAGCACATTGTAACAGGAAAGCATATTTATTTCGCCGCAGTTATACCTTAACTTTTGGCGCACATGATGTCATCCGAAGCAGGTCAAACTGCATAATATTACCATCAACTTTTGTAAAATATAAAGTTTTAAAACTTAACTTACTTAGCCGTATAAGAATTGGGGATATTTACAGACATTTCTTGGAAAAAACTAATAAATTAGGCTTTAATCCTGTAGTTATACCTGATAAACAGAGACGATGTTTTTCCATTGTTACATTTTAATTCATTCAAGATCAGTGAGCAGAAGCGAAGCATTCATTAAGCATTAAGACCGAGTCTATCTAAAATTAATGTGCTGGCTTGTATCTGTTAATTTTTATATAGGAATCGAAACACTTCCTTATTTGAACTAGTGTGCTGCCTTGCACAAACTTAGTACATATGCTTTTTCAAGTCAATGTCAGTAAGAGTTGAAGGGAGTATTTCATGGGGGTTTCGTTTCTATGTAGGTTAGCCCTGGTCTCAGCTCAGTTGATTATGTCTACTTTAATCTGGGATTTTATGGAACTTACAAAGTTCAACAGAAGGACCAGCATTTTTAAAGTATAGTATTTCAGTATTTTTTACTGCATTATACATGTATCAATATGAAATTATGAAATTGTTTCTAACAGTCAATGCCATTATTAATGCCTTAATATTTTTATAACTCATTCTCAAAGGCCTTCAACCGTATCAAGTCCCGACAACTATTTTCTTTCTCGCGAATAAAGGACAACATGAAAAATCAAAGATATTCAATTGAAAATGTATGGAATGTACTTCGAATGAAGTCATCAGATGGTGTGTGTAAGCAGAGCATGCCCCAAAGTTGAGTTAGTGAGCTACAGTAATCAGGAATGGGGGTCACGAAGAGTGAACAACGTGTGAATGTGAAAATAGAATTTCTGCGCAGCATTGTGACACCAAAGAAGACCTGCAATATCGGCCATTCACAGTGGTCCCCTCATAAGCATACCTTAACGTCACTCGCCAGACGACCATGCCTTTTGTTAGTGAAGGAGTTTGGTGAAATTTGTGTTAGCGCGGTCACCCAGGGCGACGCGACTTTCTGGACTATCGCTTGAGTAGTTCATACGCCCTTCATACAGTGATGTATGATGTGTGATGTAATTCAACATGGCATCCTCTTCTTCCTGAAATCTGGCCGGATTGGTGCGAATTTTTCGTAGCGAGTTCACTTCTGTACCTCACTTTGCACACATTTCCCGTATGTTCAGGTCCTCCTGTAAAATGCGGCGCACTGTTTTTTTTTTTTTTTTTTTTTTACCGACATTCCTGTTTGTTCTTCTTTCCCCACAATAACACAATGTTGCGGATAAATGCTATTTTCACATACACACGTTGTTCATTCTTCGTGACCGCCATTCCTACCCACTGTCGCTTACCAACTGAACTTCGGGGCGTGCTTAGACACGCAGATTTGTTCACATACACCATCGGCTGGCTTTATTCGAAAGTACATTACATTCGCTTTCAATCGTAAATCGTATGGTCTCTTGTTCTCGGAAAAAAAAAACAATCAATAATAATTGTCAAACTTATTACTTATCCCTCATATGTTGGTATCTCTTCGTTTACAGCTGTTTTTCCTGTACTGTTACGTAATTGTCTACTGTAGCAGAACTGCGCGATATTTTACCGAGATTAGGATAAAATGATTGGCGAAGTTTTGAAATTTCATTTCAAAAATGAGCGATGTACATGCATAGAAAAAAATATATCGGTCCTGGTAGTGTAGTTGTAACCATACCTGCATCCTAAACCAAGATCGCGGGTTCAATCCCGGCCAGGATCGATGGGTTTTTTCGAGCGTAAAAATCCTAATTATAGCTCCCTTAAGAGGGAAATAAAGCCGTGGGTCCCGTGTCGTAGATTTACGGCACTTAAAAAACTTCAAGTATGAAAGAAGAGACCTCTAAGCAAAATTTATCAGCCGTTTTAAGCCCTTATTTGAATAGGATGCTGATGACCTGAGATGTTACAGAGCGTCCGTAAATAAATCAAATTAATAAAAATAATGCACAGAAAAAGGAAAGGAGTATTGTTTGTATACAAACAGACTTAGAGATGAGTTATGGACTATTAACTTTTTTAATATTGCATTTTATTTTATTATCACAATGCCATAAGTTTGAGAATGAAAAAGGTACTATGATGACATTAGCAAGTAATTTTATTAATATATTTAACATAAATTATCTTTATAGCAATTTCGACATACCATGTTTCAGCCTATCCACACATAATTCACGTTTACTTAATGTATGCGAGATATTATAATTGTTTTAGCGTTCCCCTAAGACAAAAGTCGCAGCGGTGCATCAAGATTGAGGAAAGCATGCGCACTTTTATTGAAAATTCTACCCAAGACAACGATGTGCAGTTTGTTCATGCATTACTCAGTTCTAGGTGATGTCGCACTATCCTGCTGGCAAAAGTGCAATTCATAAAAATATAGGCAATTGAGTTTGTCCAAATAAAGTTAACCTTAATATTCTAACATTAAGAGCTTGGTACCGTATCTGAAACATTGTTTAAACTTCACAGGTAAAATATACTATCGCATTATTACACACATATTCGTACAAAGGCATTTACTAACTTCTGTGGGTGATGAAGTGACAAGTGATAGTGCATTGCATGCGGAAAATAGTGGTGTCGATTTATGGTGGGAATATAATTTGATCTCCCCACAATATGCAGCTTAGTAATCGAATTTAAGTTGAAAAGTGATACCTTATGATATTTACTACACATAAGGTACTAATAAAATATTAACTATTTAATTTATTATTGTGTGGTTCGTATAAAATGATATGACTTTTGAGACTCATATTTATTCACATATGTTCGTGCACTGATAAATTAATGAAAAGAACTGGCATTTATACAGACAAAGAAAATTAGTCTAGAACATGGGTGCTTGAGAAATGTCAAAGAAGCTATGACCGGATAGTGTGCGTGGGGGCGGTTTCCATAGGTGTCAGCAAACAGGGGAGGAAAAAGATTAATTACCAGCACCGTTGCGGAGGGTCAAGAGCCCAGTTCCTCTTTGTTGACTCTTTTGTGAATTTACTGCATACGCAGCAGCTCTTTTTATAAATGAGGGGTAATGTTTCATGTGGGGCAATAATTCTATGACTAATATCTTAGATTAGCAAGGCTACTCTCTCACCATTAGAGAATTAAAATTCTAATCCCACACTTTGGGGAAACATGAACTTTTCTAGAAAAATATTTTCACAAAGCGATAATTTACATTATTTTTATCATAATATTAACAATTTGCTACTTATGAAATTATTTTAAGAGACCCTATAGGGCAAAACTCTGTCTATTCACAGAAACACTAAATGATTCAATACTTTAATTTCATCAATACTTGTATTATGAAATTTATACTTATACCATTAGAAAGGACGACTGAAACAGTTCGTATGGCATGTATAATTACCGACGAAAAAATATATATTATTTATGGTGCTATATTTTCTTATATACATATATAATACCGACTACTGCTGCATGTTGGAAAGTTTATATTTCAATTCAGTTTTAATTCTGCAGCTATTTAGTGAGTTAATATTGACCCCACAACAACATAGTTGGAGTGTTTTGGAACATAATAGGACACAGAATAAAGTGATTGTCCAGACCGCCTTCAGACGGCAGTTTCAAATATAAGGCATCCAGTGACAAGAATTTTATGAAGTAGTATGCAGGTTTCACATATGTGAACAAAGGACAGCCTGTCAATGCGGAAATTGTGGAACATGTGCGGGAGACATTTGAACGCAGGCCTAAGTATGTAGAGCTAGCCTGCAGTTAAACGTCCCACGTGTCCAAGATCTTATATATTCGTCTAACGTTTCATGAATTATTTGCTCAACAAAACTAAAACTACCACTTTTAAAATGGATCAGTTTACAGTAAGAATGAGAAATGGAAATACCAGAAAACACAGAATGTAAAATACGTTGATTATCTGAACGTAGCTCATAGTAAGAACGTAAGATTGATTAAGCACATAGACACGGGGGCGAATGTCAAGGGGTTCTGCGCATGTTATCAAAGTTGCCTGGTATTCTTGTAGCTATTATGGAGAATATTTGTAGTGCTATGGTAAGCTCTGTCATGTTCTGGGACTCTGAGAGAAAGTAGGCCGACCGAACAAAATTTAAAATTAATTTATAAAGCGAGTTTTGTGAGCAGAGACGAATACAACCAACTGTGGAGTTTTACGGAAATTTGAGTGCTACAAAGACACTATTCACTGTAAAATTAGAGCAATTAAATACTGCCTGCACGTAATAAAAGGGTTCTCAAAACGTCCAGGACTTTATGCTACAAACATTAGATTAGTTATTGGGATCAAACATACTGAAGAGCGATAATTAAAAAAAGTTAAAGACGGATGGAATTGTTCGGACGAGCAATCATATATACTGTAAATACTTTCAGGTTTGTTAATACATTTGATTACATGCCGCTACTTGCCTGTAGTGATTTCTTAAAAGCACCCTCTCATTTCTTTACATGTTTTAAGCAAGGTCTCTAGGATCATGGGACGCTTCCAAATGCTGCCGTTGAGTGCTGTTGCACATTGCCCACTTTAATAAAGCATTATCAAAGGGGAATGTGCAACCGAAGATGTGGGGCAAGGTATCTGCTATGAAATAAGATTTACTAATTGCAAAAATGTGTTATGACTGTTCATGTTTTGAAAACAGGATAAGAAGCGAAGAATGGAGACAAGATTTCTCATCAAGAACATTTTACTTCACATTGGTCATCACTTGAGAATTCTCCCACAAAATTCATTTAGCATCTTTCACAACAAATGGCGATTATTTACTTATTAAATTTTTATTTAATAAATTGTAGGGGAAACTTACCTCTTGCTTTATCAATGCTAATTTACAGTGCTTTTGCAGCGCACGAAAAAAAAAAAAAAAAAAAACGGCGAGTAGCTATACATGTCCCGCCAATTATTTCACCAGATCTTAAAAGTACCACAGAAATCAAGATACTTACTGTTTGATAGAGAATTTTAAACGGGAGTTTTATATCCATGTTTGTACACAGTATGTCCCAGATTGGTTGGTTTGTACATGAGACGTTCTTTAAGTTAATGGTATAAGAGCTCGCTGTCGTCTCTTTTAATGAACATGCAACTTAGCGTTAATTAAATCAATGTGGCATCCAAAATTAAGTTTCCCATCGTAAACGGAGGAGAGGGTAAATTAAAAGACGGAAATTTTCTCATCTTACAGTCGGAGTGGTGCTATCTTCGTCGTCTTTTACACCGCAGACACATTACAATTAAGAGGCAACGAAAAAATCTGCAAAGAGAAACGTACGACATTTTTTACTTGCTCAAAAAAGGACGAGGTCATGTTAAATTTCATAATGAAGTGTTAAGTCTGCATGGCAAAGTACAATTACAGTAACAATAAATTTTCCGTCCGGATAAGATAGAGTATTATATTATTTTGACTGCGGTGATGCATTTGGACCATAACATCTGTCGGCTCATGTGAACACTCCCAATGCATCTCCTGTATAATCCTGAGTTTGCAAGAGAAGGGGCTGAATTACATCTGTCTCTTTTGAAGTACAGGGTGATTCTCATGCTCCAAGCGCTTGTCTAAAAATATATTATTTAGACAATGACTTGAAAAACTTTATATATTCGCCGTAAAAACGCAAAACATCACGGAAACCCCCAATATATAATGATTGATTAGCCGAAGTTTCGCGTCACCGCATCTTGGCAGTCATGACTCAATTTATGCACGCACAAAATCGCATGTTCCTTAAATACTGGCAAACAGGTTCATTTAAAGCACGCCAGAGGCATTTCGGACTGAATTTGGTGAAAAATGTATCCAAAAATTGGTTAACTTTTAGAGACAACAGAAAGTCTTCGCACTCGACGTTCAGAAGACCGCATATTGCCTGCAGAAACAATAAACAATATAAAGGAGGGATTACTGATGTTACTATCGAAATTATTATTATGAAGTCTTTCTCAAGAAACTAATCTTCTATATTTCACGTGTCACAGACCAGCAAGGGAAGAAAAATAAAATAAAAAAAAAAACGCATATAACACTTGTAAGTTATTCAAGAATGGACTATGACAGACCATGAGAAATATGATCGATAGCTTTTATAGTTTAGACGTAAACGCGTATGTGGGCAGTTGAAATATCCTCATGCTGTGCATGAAGAGTCACAGAAAATTAAATATGGGGTGGGGTGTCTCTAGACGAATAATGGTAGGAGATCATTTGCATGGATTATGAGGAGGTTCTGTTTCACATCGTTTAAATTATATTTATAGAGGGTAAGGCCAAACAATGGGAAGAAACTTCATGAGGCAATTATTGACAGGGAAACAACCAAATAGTCAATATCAGCCTATGTCCAGAAATATACAAAAAAAAACACTGCAAAATGTAAAAAAAATGTGATTAGAACAGTGGTAGAGTGCTAGTACTATATACGAATATCAATGGTACAAGATTTAAAAATGCATATCTATGGTATGGCAATTATTCTGTCAATATCACAGAGATGTTTTAAGTGCCCACCATTCACCTGAATGCACGCATCATGGACACCAGTATCCGAAAAAGTAGTGAAGGCTTCATTGAGGAATTGTTAAGGTGTCTGCAGATTAAGTATACACGATTCCTTTCAGGCGTCTCCAAATGTAGAAGTAAATACGTTTGGATGACTCGGTGGGCCATGCAACAGGCCTTTTCGTCCAATCCATCTGCCGGAGAGAATCATGTTGATGTATATACTGATTCAGAAGTGTGCAGGAGCTCCATCATGCAGGAGCCACATGACCCGTCGTACTGCCAATGGCAGATCCATCAACACGAGAGGCAGAGTACTTTATAGGTTGTTCAGATACTGCTCTCCATTTAGGCATTATAGGAAAACACTGACCAAACTAGATGGTCGCCAATAATCTCCGCTCAAACATTTAAATAAAAAATCCCATGGGGGTTCTGTGTGAAGTGACTAGTGATGCCGTATCCTTACTCACGAATCTATTCTTCCCGGTTTGCTTGTCATCGTTCATTCCTTTTTCATTTATTCTGCTTTTCAACCCGTGTTCGGCAGCTATATTTACAACATTTATTTCCGAACATTATGTTGGTATGGACAGTTTTGTTCGCAACCCTGTCAGAAACCACCTCCTGAAGTTTGTTTGGCACCACTGTATACATTTTCAAGCCATCTTTTTAACTTTTAATAGACAACATTTTAAACCTCTAGCGCTGAAATAATATAGGAAACAGAAAAATCATATAAAATGAATTTTCAAATAGAAAGGGGCATGGAATTTATTTTCAGAGTAAAAATGAATGGTCTCAGATGTTTCAATGCATCGACATGGACTAGTTATAGCTACTTTGCGATGTAACGTGTGTTAATAGCCAGTCAAATACAACCAATATCATTAGCAGAAGCGCAGTCATAAACATACATCTCAATCTTACAGCCACAAGTAGCGGAGGTCGTTAAGGTGCGGACTCATAAGCGGGCGGTCTGAGGTTCGATTCCCGACAAGGCCCGTCCTGATTGAGGTTTTTCCATCTTTTACTCAGTCCTTTTAAATGGCAGGTGCCGGGGAGGTAACCTAAACTTAGGTGTGGAACGTTTCCTCCTTAAACAATCCTTTCCCAATATATCATTTCATCTCATATATCATCAGTGTCCACCGCCTGTGGCGCCTCAGTAATAAAAACGGACATTAAATACTATTAAAAATTCTTCTCACAAGACACGCACTCTTACTCAATGTATTGGTCTTTATGGAAGTGATTGACGTTTTGAGAACTACACTAGGCAACTTTTTTAACAATTACTGTGCTTGAACGTCAATTAATTAAATTACAGAATATGAATGATTGAAACAATGATAGACTACTGAGGTAATGTATGTGTATTCACTCTTCTCTGAGTATCAATATTCACATTAATATCTTTTATATTAACGAAAAGTTCGAGACAATTTCATCCCGTTCTGAAGTGGCTATTTTCCGACTCGAATTCTACTCGTAAATTCATTGTTCAAGTGTTTTTTGTAGCCTTTAAGGAGAAGTCTACGGAAGCTGGCAAATGAGGCTGGTGGTTCTGTAGGGTTGTTACCCTCACCCGAGAGAATGTAATAATACGTTAAGATGTCGCTCTGAATAGTTTTCATTCCTTATCCCATTTCTTGGCGAACATGGGAAAGGAGAGACGAATGGAAGTATTGAACATACTAAATAAACAATACAAAGAAGGAAAGTCAGGAATTAATAAACAGCTTTCTCCGCTATTTTTTTCCTCTCTTTTCCCCTCCTACTCCAATGTTTATTGTGGACTCTTGACTTGGCAGAAAGAAATATCGCTCTTATTGCTCTGATATTTTTTAAGCTCGCCAACCGCCATGGGTGGTCGAGGTCGTTAAGGCACGGACTCGTGAGCGGGAGGTCTGGGTTCGAATACCGCCAGGATCCGTCCTTGCTGACTGAGATTTTTTCTCGGTTTTCCTCAGTCCTCATGAATGGCAAATGCCGGGGAGATACCCTAAAGGTAGGCCTGGAACGATTCCTTCCTTAAAAAAACCCTTTCCTAATATATCATTTCATCTCATGTATCATCAATGTTCACCGCCTGTGGTGCCTCTGTATCAAAAACGGGCGTTAAACACTAAGCCCGTCACCCTTACAGCATTTGATTGTTTTTCATCCTTTGTTGTTATAACGCTATACAAACTCTATTTCACTCATATTTCCTGTATATCAAAAATGGTCGCGCTTAAATAATTCATGCTTTGTTTTCAAAGTCACAAAATTGTTTTGCACTTAATAGAATCTTTTATGTTTCCTAACCACTTTTTACGAGCAGACAAATAAAATAATACGACTAAAGTGTAGGACGGAAATATTAATATGGAGCTACATAACGTTAAATAAATATAAACAGTCAAACTGTTTGAATGCTTAAAATTTATATTCATAAAAAACACATATAAAACATAGTTTCCTGGTGCAGCAAAACATATTTATGTAAATTTATCAGAGAGGAAAACAGGGAACTTATTTGATATATGCAATTAATTGAACATATGTTTATTTAGAAGTTGATAATACAAATCGCTTTTCAGTATTACTTTATAAATAAATACAAATTCTCTAATTGTAATAAACATTACATAATATTGCCATTAGTCAAATGCAACAAATCAATGCATATAACTCTCGTTACTTGTTTTCTTGGCCGACTGAAACCAAACAGCGGTTTGTTACTCTGGTAACTAGTGGCTGAACTGACCAAGGCAGTAGCCGATACTATTACATTAGCGCAAGGGATAATAGGGTAATCAGCTCAATAGGGAACAATTACATTTGCTGTGCAGGGGATTAGCAAAACGATTACCTTAATAGAGAAGCTGCGGTCTCTTGATTGTCAACTTCTGTTCGGATAAAGCACAGTATCTCGTCTGACATTTGGAAAATGCATCAAATAAGGTAACAGCATATACGCTCCGTGCAGGTATTTTCCCCCCTTGCACTCCAATTAAGCTTCATGTTTCTTTTGCTTTAACCTTGCAGCTTTTTACATTTACTAGCATACCTTCTTTCCGTTACTCTTTATTTATTTTAGCCAGAAATTCAAATGTTGTTAGTTATTCCTTTTCGTGTTCATATTTTTATTTGTCCTTTCTATTACAACCTTAGCCTATATTCAATGGTTTTCCCCTTCATTATTTTATTTCACAATTAAGTTG
The DNA here is from genome assembly GCA_030762175.1 of Metallyticus violacea. NCBI lineage: Eukaryota > Metazoa > Arthropoda > Insecta > Mantodea > Metallyticidae > Metallyticus > Metallyticus violacea. The sequence goes on from CM060842.1 coordinate 40,151,844, forward strand.
TAACACATAAATATACGGTTTTTTTTTTTTGTTCATTTACGGACGCTCTTTAATATCTCAGGTCATCAGCGTATAAATATATGAGTAAACATATTCCAACTGGTGAAAACTAGGACGTATAATATCCATTGAAAATTAATTTGAAGTAGTGCTAGGCTCTATTTCGAACTTCCATGTTTATTACCATGCTTCGCAAGTCTACAGTATGTGGGAGCAATTGACTCAGTACCGCTATTTGCTACTAGGTAGCAGAAGCTTGCAGTTAAGTGTGTCATCAATAGAGTTATTAGGTGATTTTGTTAAATATTAGGGAAATTCCTTTGCTTTTTGCCAAAAATTGGGAAAATTTATCGTTAATGTGCCCAAATCTTACAGAGAGTTGGGTTCAATATTATTCTACAAGTCTAATAAATGGACATGTTTTGCACGCAATCGGCAAGACATAAAATAAGTGGTTTTGGTACAAAAAGAAAATGATCGAATGGAGTGGATCATATTGAAAAGCTTGGGAATCGCATCCCCCCCCCCCATGGTTTCCCCTGGTTACATAGGCGAATGCTGGGATGGATATTTACATTGCACGAATTTTCCCCTTCCCATTTCATATTATTTCATTCCTTACACAGTCAAAAGTGTCAGGGTGAGGTGGGCTGGAGCGGTGTGACGGTGACTTGCGCTTTGGAAAGATTTTTGCCTCGGTGTCTGGAATGGAGGTGGGTCTTCTGAGAAGCTCGAAAAATTAAGGGAGGGGGCTTCACGGGAATCGGGATATTCTATCTGGAAACATGTTAGTGAACCAATCACGTCCGCGCAGTCACGCCCGTAGGTCTTGCTAGCCCGGTAGCTGATCCCTTCCTCCCGGAGGTGCGCCAATTGTTGGGGCTAGGCATCAAGGGCAAAACTCACGTACTGAAAGTGTCCTCCCTTGCCCCAGTCCTTCCCATTCATTCATTTAATAAAAAAATTAAGGAAAAGTAAAGAGAAAATTAATTGTATGTGTTAATTACTTGATTAATTACCTACTAGAGAATGCAAAACCTAATGGATTATTAAGCAGTGGAGTATTATAAGCAGTTTGGTAGCATCATTATTATTATTATTATTATTATTATTATATTTAATAATGCTTTCGGTAGTTAATTTGAAACTAAAGTACATCAGAATATGCACATAACACAACAAACATATACAGATATCCTTGGTGTGAGCTTCACTAATATGCATATTTTTCTTTAGATCTGGTAACACTGAGAGTTCCAAAATCACTTTTTATAACATTATAAAATTCCTTGTACTCCATCTTGTAGTCTACAAGCACATGCAATTCGGATTTAATTAAGCTAGATTTTTTTCAGTAAAATCATACGCGCCAGGTTCAAACTGTTGAAAGTTAATTTTATTCCAAAAGTTTATTCACATAACGAAGGAAATTCGGGAACATTTTACGTTAGGTGGGAAACTTAAATTTTTCGGGAAAGTCCGCCCAAATCGGTTAATTTGGCAACCCTAATCATCAACAGTGTCCGAATTTCCATGAAATTCCATGTCATACCATGCAATCGTGATGGTTTCCACAAAGAGGCGAGGTCTTTCCTATTTAGCGAGCCCCCACTCGTTTGCCGAGCCGTGGAAGGGATAACAAGCTTGCTTGCTTGCTTATTTATTGACTGAGCTGATTATCCAAATAGTAGTGCAGCGATTTCCGGGTGTGTGTTGTGTTGTGCGTTTCTAAATTCTACTGCATTCATTAAGTGTATTATGCCTCGTGTGTTTATAACGGCATAGCATGTCTTTATGTATGATTCATATGTGTTAACTCAGTGGTGAAAGAATCATAGGACAAATTATTTTTGAGCATGCAGTTGATTTTATTATTTATGTGAATAGCATACTATCTCCTTTGTTTCAGAGAATTAACCGACAGGTCGCGTGATCATACCTTTTTTTTTTAACAGGACTCAGCCACTACTCACGCTGCGAATAATTCCATGAGAGTAATTCGCTATGTATTATCGCGAGACAAAATTATTAGAACGGATTTGTGGCCCTCTCAGCCCCCCGATTTAACAGCCTGCAATTATTATCTCTGTAGTAAATTAAAAAATGCTGTGTACAAGAGGAATGCACACACCAACAAGAACTCAAAGATAATATTGGTCAGCATATTGACCGGATTTCTCAAATTGAACTACAGCGAGTGATGAATACTTTCCTAAAGAGATGCCTAAAATGTTTAGAGAATGAAGGCGGGCATTTTCAACATCTCATTTGGTAACCTGGTAAGCAATGAGCCTCTTAAATCCGTTTGCTTTATTGTTTTACCCTCCCGCTAATCACCGAGACCCGGCTGGCCGGAATATTTTAGGTAATTAAGCATGTATTTAGAATGTTATATTGCATATTATATCTTCTTCTCCGGGTTAGTGCATACTGTATGTTAACTTTTATAATAGTTGTCATTTAAAACATTGTTTAGCAATATGTGGTATTTTTATGTTATGCTTTCCGAAAAAAGTGATATATATATATTATTGTTTCTGAGCATTCTATCTGATAACTGCAGTAGAGCCATTGGACTTTATACTTAACCCTTTCATTTCCATTCCTTTCCTTTCCTCTTTTTTTTAAAAAAAATAATTTCCATTCTCCTACTCTAGTTTGTCATAAGCTGAAAGCTAAAATACTCAAAGAAAAGGCTTGCATACTGCATCATGCTAGCAAACTGCTGTTTAATATGAATTTGTCAAGTGTTACGGCTCCAGTTAGAACTGCAAGCAGAGATCTCGTGTCTAAATTGCTACAGGGGAAAGACTTTTCGAAGACCTAAGGCGACATAGTATATTGTGATTGTTGTAATAAGGAGTCATTGTTATGTATTTTACTTTTCCTAATAGTTTATTTTAAAGAATAATATTTCTACAGCTTCATGCTATATATTGATCTAATTTGTTTAAAGCTTACTATTTTTCAAAAACGTGCACTTATTTTTAAAAGAACGACATATATTTCGTTTGTAAATTAGTTGTGTGGAAAGTTTCATGTTGATTAACCTTCAAATATTGCAAGAGAAACAAAAACGTAATGTGTACAAATCTTCATTGTCACAAAATCAAATAAAGCAGCCCAAAATTAATTTTTTGATGATTTATTGTTGCTTTAACAAGAGAAAGTATACCGTTCGAAAAAGTAGCAAATCTCACATTAAAGTCATTTTTAGAGGAGTACACAAAACATAATATCCCAGATCCTTTAGGAGGGGGAAATTATCTTCAAAGATTATATGCAGGTATGTAAAAAGTACATTATTAAATATACTTTCTATTCCTTAAAGCTGTTTAAAATATGTAAATATTAATTTTGTGAATAAGCTTAAATTTTCTCCATTAACCTATACATTTTAAATTTTGTTTCGCCAAGCAGGTTTCATGTGAAATTTGAAAGGAGAAATTCAAACACGAGTGCTTTGTTAATAAACTACGAGCACTAAAGGCTGATATGTTGCAAATTTGATAGTAAAGTAAGTAAGGATAGGACAGGTCATCCCACCTTGTGTGCTGCACAGTTTTACAAAAACAAACCACCTACAATTGCAAATTTGTTTGAGGAAAGAGTGCTTGAGTAATCGTATTATTTAAAAAAGCAATACAATTCTTGTACACTCTGTTTTAATGCTTCGTTTACAATGAAAAGGTAAGCGTTAACGCAAATAACGTATGAGTAAATACATGTCATATAGAGATGTCATTCACATTGAAAAGGTAAACGATAGCGCAAAATATCTGTATTAAGTGGTATAGAGATCGTCTCCTCAGAATATGTGGTTAGCATGCTGGAGGTCTCAAGTTCGATTCTTCTAAGGTCTGGAACGGGGTGTGCACAGCCTTACGAGGACAATTGAGGAGCTACAGGATAGAGATGTGGCGTCCTTCTATCTATAAACTTGCGTGATCGGTGTGCTTATCGCAAGTCCTCTGCCGATGATCTCTCACACACACACACAAAAACAAACAAAGGCTGCGGTAGGTCCATGCTAGCTGTGTCGTACCTGGGAGTGTAGTGGTAACCATACTTGCCTTCTACACCCAAGATCGCGGGTTCAAACCCGGCCAGAATCAATGGATTTTTTCGGGGCGTAAAAATCTAAGCATGGCTTTCTTCGGAAGGGAAGTAAAGCCGTGGGTCCCATGCCGTACATTTACGGCACGAAAAAGAACCTCAAGCTTGAAAGAGAGGCCTCTGAGCAAAATTTGTCGGCTGTTTCACGCCATAAATTGAATGGGACGTTGATGACCTGAGATGTAAAAGAGCGTCCGTAAATAAAACAAATCAACATGAGAGCTGTGTCGCCAAGAGGGAGTGGTTCAAAATAATTGGGTTTTAGTTATAAACCTTGTCCGCTCATGCGGCTTCTTAAATCTCGGCTAAACTAGCTCCGAAATCATGGGCCAGGAACGGTTTTGGGGAGATCTTTTATATTAACTGCTTTTACCACATATTTCTATTATCCATCGTAGTAAAAATAGTGTTTAAAAACGCGATACGCCACCAGTCTCTCTTTATCACTGCTACCTTAGTTCTGAAATGTTTATTCGCAGTTATGTACTCACATATGAAGCTTCCGGTAACTTGTCATTTTCTAAGTTACTTGTGTTTAAAATAAGTAAAATAATTTATCTTTAAAAACACAACTGCCATTTTTGGTGATATCAAATGCAAGAAATATCAAATCTTTTCTTTTTTTGCAGTGTGGGAACCTGATGCAAAGAAAAAAGCATAAAGAATCAAATAGCACGAATACACGGTCAGTATGCATCGTCTTTTTTTGCTCTATCTCGGCTGAATTCGGGCAGGTTCGGTTACTTTGGTTTGTCACTCAATAAAGTAGCTACGTACGCTTCTTTAAGTTGTTACGTTAAAGAGAACAGTTGGCTGTTTTACCCACACTTGTAGCTCATATTTCCACTTTGTTTTTCTTGGTTAGTATCGAAAGAATAAATTGTGATATAGCTTTCCTTTCCTCTTCCTTCGAGCTAAATGAATTATTCACGGAGGGGAACTGGATACAAATCAAACACCAACTATGACGTCAGAAGTCATATTAACTGGCACGGAAACTTTGTAAGAGTGTACAAGTTTTATTGCCTATGTTTTATTTCCCAGCGTACTGGCTTGTATTCCTTATTCTTTCTGTCTTTCTTCTCTTGTGCTTCTTTCTCTATTCATCATTTGCTTTCTTTTCTCAGAATTTATAAACCATTTTATGGGAAGTATGACCGACTGGAAGAATATTTCTTTATTGTATTTTGGTTTTATGGGCGGATCTTCAATAGCCCAAGGGATTCACACTATCGCACACCATGCTGTGCTAATAACCCACTACTGCAGCACCGTGAAAATAAGAGACACCAACTCTTTGTTGTTTTTATAAAATATTTAGGTATATAATGATTATTTCTTTCATGCACCAATGGTGTAACAATGCGTTACACTTAAGCAATTAAATCCTCTAGATTTAATGTCTGACATGCTGCTAACGTCAGCAGTATCACCTCGATGTACGATTATTTAGTCTAAACATCCAGGTGTTTTCTTACTTTCCTGACAGAAAGATTAATTGTAAACACTACCCTCAAATTTATTTTATATATATTTGAAATTCACTCGTAATGACCCCCCCCCAAAGGAAAACAAACGAACAAAAAGAGTTAAAAAATGATGCATAAAGTGCATAAATTACTAACTTACTTTTCGTAATCAAGGGAACGGAAGAATGGGGAATGAGACCCTACCGGCCCTATTTGTTAACGAAGGGTGAAGGCAGTGGCAATGCTGAACTTAGCTGGCAAATAGGGAGGAGGAGGGAGTAAGTAACTTTTAAACAGTGAGACAACTCAGATCGGAAGAGGTAAACAACCGGGAGGGAAACATGAGTCACAATATTTTTTTTTTAATTATTTGTACATATATGTGAGGGATTGAAAGCTATTTACTTTTGTATTGCTTTCTTTTCTGTTTATTTTATTTAGGATTTAAATTTTTTCTACAACATAATATTTTTATTTTTTCATTTATTTATTTCATTGTGTATCGTTTTGTATCTTAAGGGTTATATATTGGTTTGTGCAATTTCACGTATTTCCTAGAGTATTGGAAAAGCACGTACGGTCCTAGGAGACGTGCGCCATGGATGAGTTAGATTTGTAACCAGCATATTTTGTAAATAAAATACTACTACTACGCTACTCTTCTTAGTTGTTAAAATTACTCAATATTATTTTATTGTATTTATTCCTTCAATGGTCTCAAAAAAAAGTGGAATATTTGCTTTACATAGTGAAACATTTCTTTGCGTTATATATTCTTTTATGTATATATATATATGCATAAAAGAAAGAAAGAAAACAACTTCACCAACTCTCATGAAACTGCACTAGCCTGCTTTTCAGCAACTTTTGATTATCGCCGCCCGTGAGCGTTTGCATAGCGTTGTTACTTCAAATGTAATATTGTCTAATAATAAGTTGTCTCAAATTTAATATATGAGACTGTGTTTCCATAAATGTACTATTTCACTATAACTATCTAATAATCATTTAAAACTTAACAAACAATTTTGTAATGCAACAATAAAAATCAGTTGTGTAAAACTGGAGGAAAATTTTACTGAAAACGCAGGTACGAGAAATGACGTTACAGGTGGTGCATACACATAACAACTCTTATGGGCATGAGGCTCTTCCCACCGCTTGCTTTCACTTTCATTAAACAAACTGTCGGTCCTGGTGATTTAGTAGTAACCATACTTGCCTTCTAAACCCAAGGTCGCGGGTTCAAACCTGGCCAGGATCGATGGATTTTTTCGGGCGTAAAAATCCAAGGTATGGCTTCCTTCGAAAGGGAAGAAAAGCCATGGGTCCCGCATAGTATATTTACGGCACGATAAAGAACCTCAAGCCTGAAAGAAGAAGCCTCTGAGCAAAATTTGTCGGTCGTTTCACGCCCGGAATTGAATAGGACGCTGGTAACCTTGACATGTTAAAGAGCGTCCTTAAATAAAACGAATCAAAAAAAAAATTAAACAAATTAGTTTCAACTGCGACTGCAAATCAAGTCCCCTACAGACAATAACGGCAAATACAAAATCAGGAGCAATATAGAATTTCCCTAAAGATATTTTTAAGCATAAAAATGCATTAGGAAATAGAACGCTGACATTTTTGGGAGTAGCGCAAACGAACAATCTCCTTGAGGAGTCACCGTTGATAAATGTATCTATTATGGTAGATTTTGTGCACCTCTTTTGGTCACTGAAATACACAGTACAATTTAAAGTATCTAATTGCGTATTTTGGAAAAATTAGGTTAGAAAATGACATTTCCACACTATATACCTCTACAGTATTAGTTCCTAAACCCGAAATTTTACACGTTTGGACACAATAGGAAATCATTTTGGTATCTAATTTGAATTCCTTTTTCTGCCGTTTTGACTGCACCGATAATACCCGCTCATACGTTCCCTGAAAACCTCTCTTGGTGGTGTAGTGCAAATGTAGCATTAAATTTAATTCGCCCAAACACGCTGTTACAACAACTGAAGAAATTACCTGTACTAAATGACGCCTCATTTGTAAACAACCCTCTACTATATTTATGGTCGTTATGGCAACGCTGCAAACTCCATTGGCAAAATTACATCCGCATTACTCTCGCTGCAGCTGGTTATCATGTGCGACTGGTCACAAAGGGCTTCGTACATTTCCCACAAATATACGAAATAAGTTCCAAAAGGTACCCGTCAGATTGACCTTTTGAGGTGGTATAAATTTATAAACTATGTAATGTTTCAAGTTAGTTATTTGTGTCCACGAATCAACAACTCCAATACCTTTTAGAGCCTTTAACTGTAAAATATTTCATAGCGACAGTTTTCATACCGTCTTTAAATTGCTTTCCCAGCACACGCTGATGAAGCAATAGCAACTGGATGCTAGACCTTCCGGAAGCCATAATCTTTCATTTCAGCTTTCGCAATAGCCATATGGACTGAAACATTGCTATTGTATGCAGTTTATTCATGTGATGTTCCTTTCCTTGAAGCAGTCAAGAGATTTCATCTTCCCGTTGCAATGATTAACTCGGAATTTTCTGGGTAGTTTTTCACTGATTTGCATCTCTCCATGGATTCATCTTCTATAAATAGGATCATAATAAAAAACCTTGCTTTAGTCCTCTGTAACAATGGGACTGTTACCATTGAATCCCAAGACACAAAAAACCTTTTGCACATGAGTTGGCATGTTTTGTTTATTTCGTTACCACGGCTACAAAACAAAATATGCGCATGTAGAATTGAAACTTCTACAATTATCTTTCGGTTTAAATTATGGCTCAAAACTATATTTTTATACCGCAATATGGCTCAAAACTATATTTTTCTACCGCAATATGGCTCAAAACTATATTTATACCGCAATATGACTCAAAACTACATTTTTTATACCGCAATATGACTCAAAACTATATTTTTATACCGCAATATGGATCAAAACTTTTTTATACCGCAATATGACACAAAACTATATTTTTATACCGCAATATGACTCAAAATTATATTTTTATACCGCAATATGACCCAAAACTATATTTTTATACCGCAATATGACTCAAAACTATATTTTTATACCGCAATATGGATCAAAACTTAATTTTTATACCGCAATATGACTCAAAACTATATTTTTATAGCGCAATATGACTCAAAACTATATTTTTATACCGTAATATGACTCGAAACTATATTTTTATACCGCAATATGGCTCAAATCTTTATTTTTATACCGCAATATGACTCAAAACTTTATTTTTATACCGAAATATGGCTCAAAACTTTATTTGTATACCGCAATGAAAAACACACAAGTTTAAAATAGTCATTATCATTGGTGTATACACATTGAACAATAAAATTAAAAACATCTAAGTGGATGTTATTATTGAACTGCTGATCTTTCTAGTTAAAAAATACATGCAGGAAACCCAGTCTAATCAAAAACCGAAAGCGACCTTCTCCATTACTCTTGGCAGCACATACAACCCTTTACAGCAAACACAATTCTGCTCCGGTAGCGGTCTGTTATAAAGAGGAAGTAAAATACGAATCAAAAAACTTTCCTGGCGACGCAGATTAAATAATTCTTTTCTGGTTCTGCGCCAAGAGAGACCGGAATTGCTTACGGCCCTTTCCCAGGCAGTTGTCTTCTTCTGGCCTTTGAACTGCGGTTCCCTCGAGATGAAGACAGGTACGCTTTCGAAAACTTGGAGAGCAACTCTACTCTCAATGGACTGCGAAACTAAGAAGAGAGTTATTTACGTACCACTGTTGTGGCATCTCATTCGTACACTTTGCCAAGTAATTGTTTATGAGGCATGATTACGTTACATACTTTTCAGAACCTTAAGTATTCCACATAGAAAGAAAAGATTTAAACATACAAAATTATATAGAATTGGTATAATATTTATATACCGGTGATTTTGTTACATCTATAACCCAATGCTCTAATGCCAATGAATGAGTGGTGTTTAACGCCCGCTTTTGCTACAGAGGCAACACAGGCGATGGACATTGATGATATATGAGATGAAATGATATATTGGGAAAGGATTTATTTTTATGGAAGGAATCGTTCCAGGCCTAAGTTTAGGGTACCTCCCCGGCATTTGCCATTTATGAAGACTGAAGAAAACCTGGAAAAAACCTCAGTCAGGAAGGACGGTCCTGGCGGTATTCGAACCCGTCACGAGTCCGAGACTTAACGACCTCGGCCACCCGTGGCGGTACTGTAATGCCAAATTTCTTATATAGGATGTACCATAATGAACGAAATTATTTAATTGAGCGCTTTTGTCGGTTTGTTAGGTTGCCAGAGCTGAAATATAACAGACCGTCATCTATTTGTATTGCGATTAACGAATGTATTGATATTAGCTAAATATGGAACTGTACACGAGGCACCCACGCATCAAGATTCTAAAAGTGCATTTCGTCTACCAAAAATTACACGAAGTACTTACTATATAGTAACAGTGAACTTAAGGTTTTCGTTTCGTTAGAAACTATCTTTTTCTTGGTGATGTTGAATGAATGAATTTATTTCAGCACACAACATTGCAATTAAATTTACATAAAAAAAATACCTAAGAATTTATCAGTACCAAAATTAAGGTTCTCCCGTACCTTAACCACTTGGTTAAATGTATGGTAAAGAACCCCTAATATAAATGAAGTTTTCACAACTGTGTGTGCCTTCAAGCTCCTTCATTATATTTCATCTCCAATTATCCCTTACTTTCCCCAAGAAATCCTCAATATTGTTTATTTTCTCTACACTTATGTCTGATAACACGTTAATTGCTACATAGTTTGTGCCATTTTTCATCCCTGATACTATTCTTCCACCTTTTTACCATTGCACATTATATTAGTAATGGAATAAATTACCTACTTTCTCACATATAATACATACTGTTTTACAATTTATTCTTAATCCTGTTACAAATAACTTCTCTGTACGCAACCATGCAAGACCTATTCTTCCGAATTGATCACAATTAAATATTTCTCCCGTCCCCAATTTCTTTTAATTCTTTCATATAAGTCTAAAGAACTTTTATCTAAGCTAGTCCACATCTCTTGTTACTTACTGTATGTCTTCTACCCTCTATCTCCCTTCTTTCCAAAATCTACAAACATTACTTTCACTTAATCGCCATACATCTCTCATTCCTATTTCTTCTAGTATGGGCGATGTCAAGGATGATCATCTAGTGCTCTGTTTTTTGTCATTCAAACAGTAGACAATACACACTCAGAACCCAAGACATCAGGTCAACTTGCAATGGTTGACTGGTGTCCTAAACAACACACAGCAGAAGCAGTTCAAGATGACATAATCTCACATGTCTCGGTACCCAATAATGCAAGAGCACTCTCAAAACATTTACTTTATATGATTCTGTGTTCTCTTTCAGTGTGAATTAACATTCCTATATTATTAACAACAAAAAATAACAGTATAAAGAGGACAACAAGAAGAATAGAATAATTCTTCCAGCCTTTACATACATAGCACCTTCCACCTTCCCATGTTAGGGAATCATGGAAATGATGATAGCGCCAGAAATGTTGCGCAGTAACACTGTAAGTTAAGACGTCTATTTAGAGATAAGCAATAGCGATCTCTTAAATATCTAGCACCAGGGAGTGTTTCCGATGTGATTGGTTGTTATGACAGAAATGTAAGTCTATAATATTAAAAGTATAAATGCCATTTATATAAGTATGATACTATATATATTTCCGAGTTTTTAGTCAAAAAGAGCTGAAATAAATGAAATAATAAAGAAAAATTTCGCGCCTCAGAGAGTGAGTCTGTAAGTAATCTTGTTTAATACAGTACTGGGAGTGGTTAACCTATATCGATATTAATGAACTACGAGAAAACCGCAATAATTTCAGATTGTAGAGGGGTTTTAAACAAGCTATTGAAATAAAGAAACTCTAATTTGCATGTTAAAATTCCACACTTATGACATTAACTAATGAAGCTTCAATTCAAAATGACACCATATTTCTCTAGTGCAGTTGTCATGTAAAAGCGGATCATCGTTATTGACTTTAATGTTATTTTATTTTACATGTATCAGCGTATTTCATCTTAAAATAAAAAGGAAAAATTACTAAACAAAGTACTTCACAGAAATCGAACCTGCGACTCTTAAAACTACAGTCTATCGTCTTATCAAGACCACACAGACAGGTAGCCACCTCCTTCTAGACCAGTGGTGTCCAATTACTGTTAACCTGAGAGTCACAAAAGTATTTATGGTCAGATGGCGGGCTGTATCCTAAACTAATTAACCATTTTCAGCAGTACTTGAAATATTAGTAACATATCAGATAGAGTAGGCATTTAATATGACAGATGAAGACGATCGGCAGTACTCAAAGACTTGGGCGGGGATCTCTATCGAGTCCTGTGTTGTAAGACGGAAAATATTGAGAACAAACAGTCTGCGAGGCAGTTTCTGTACCCATTCTTAAGATACCCAGGAAGGTAAATCTAGTAATATACATTTTGCACTGTAGCTCAGAAATTTTGTAAAGCTATCAATAAGACATTTTTATGAGATATTCAGAATACTTCATTAAAGATGCTTTGTAAAGTTTAATTATCTAATAAGCCTAAAAAGTTTTTAAACAAAAATAAATCGTATTTACCGATTACTTAAAAATTTGCCAAATGTGCAATTTTCTCACGATTGGCTGGGCTAATCTTGTGGAAAATTTGCACACACATAATATATACAAATGTGAAGTGTGGTAACCAGAAGTATTTAAATATCACTATTAATTGACAAAAATCATTACCAATAAGAAATGAAAATATTCCTTTTTTTTTAAAAAAAAAATTGAAAATTAACTTCTTTTCAAGCAGCTAGCATAGATATATTATTCTAGTTCCTAGGATAACATGCTATCTGCAGTTTAAGTAAAAAGCATTACAATTCCTCTAATAGTTTATAAGAAAAATGCCTGATTATGTTACAGTATTCTCAGTTTTTTATCAAAATTGTATTTTGAGTTAAAAATAAAAAAAAATTATGTGTATTAGAGAATTAAACTTTACAGAGAATCATTAATTAGATTTTCTTAATTTCACTCTACATTTTCATATTGATAGCTTTAAAGTTTTCTGAGATACAGTGTAAAATGCCTACGGTTGCATTATTGGCTAGATTTGTACTTCTTGGTTACCTTAACGAACCTCATTTACTAAGCACTAAGCTTCCAACTATTGATGCAATTTTCCGCCCAACGTTGCACATATTAGGAAAACGTCCGTTGGAGAGAAGTCTGAAGAATTCTAACCCCTTTTCCTTTCTATTTTGAAGGAAAGGATCTCCTTGTCTTTTATGGCTAATTCTAATGAGGAATGGTATAGTAATTTGAACCTTATAGTAACAGTTGTTTGTTTGAACTACCATTGTTGTAGATGTTTGTTGAGTGAAACTGTTACTCTGCAGTATCGCTACATGCAGAAACTATTTATAATGCAGAAACGCATAACTGTGACATATGCAATATCACTATCGTAGAAGTACGCGGAAGAAAAATTTATTAAGTAATTAATACGTAGTACAATTTTAAAGGAAAACACAGAATTCTTTATTAGTTTGCTATTCTTTGGATCAGACGGTTGTTTATGGGGGCTGTCCGTTGCATAGCCCAGTTCTAGACTAACCTTCATAATATAAATCAGTTTACAATTGCTTAAGGTCGTATATCCATATGTTTAGCCCGAGATTTTTACGGCACTAATTTTTGAAAACGCTAATAATAAGCTACAAAATAGAGATTTCCTAGTAGGCGAAGCAGATTTGAAGGCATTCTAAGCCAAAATTTATTCCCAATTTGATTTAACGCCAACTTACCAGCATATAATTTCAACCATTTTATCACCATATCTGAAATGGATATATATATATATATATATATATATATATATATATATATATATATATATCTGTGTGTGTGTGTGTGTGTGTTTGTGTGTGTGCGCGCGCGCGCGCGCGCGAACATTACTGCTATTTTGAGTATTACGAGAACCTTCGGTTTTTACGTAACATGACAAGAAGTTAAAGGCACTACGCACGCCTAACAGTTCCTTGTAGCTCTACCCTATCGGTAGCAAAAATAAAGTAAACTGCATGATTATCGCGTTCACATTAACAGTCCATATCCACGTGTTATCAGCTAGGTTTTCTGGGGGAGGGAGGCAAACAAGTGATTCACTCAGGTTGGTATCCCTACAGACTAGAATTAACTTTAGAAGAATTTGCAACTTAATTTAAAAATTAAAAGGAATTTTGTAAAAATTTCTTATATTTTAAATATTTTGTTTTTATTCCCAAATAAAAGGCTTTAAATTTCCCTCTGTGACACTTAGAATAGCGAAGCAACACAGACAGTAGGAATTTTATTTTCAATAAGATTAGGGTAGGCTAAATGTATCCTTTGTATCACTCAGAACGTCTGAGCGATTTCTGTGCATTCACCTGTACGTCTCGCAACTTAGGCAAGTTCTAAACAAGCATTAGATCCCTTGTTCCTGCTCTTCAGCAGATAATAGCTGTTTAGCCCTGCACCCTTTGGGAAGTCATGATTTACAGCTTTAGGGTCCTAGGCGGTACAGCATTTGCGATGCCTCTCAGCGGATGCATCTACATGTCTGTAAACTCCGCTGAGTCCACAGGCCTTCATCGCAATGCAATTAGACGGAACAAAGGTCTTGTGCCAATGTGTATGCTTGCTAAACTCGTACGTACATACCGCCAGTGCAAACTAGATCGCCACCTGAAACAAAAGAGAAGAGAATTCGTTAGCTATCTGTCCATACGTCTAGTAGTAGTGTTTTGGATCATAAGTTAATATTAAACATTATATTACAGCTTTAAGTTAATTTTAAATTTATTTTAGTCAGTATTTGATAATATCCTTGCAAGTAAAATTTCATTTTTAATATAAAATAATTGCTAACATTTTTACATTTACAGATATTTATAATAGAATGTAGTAAGCTCCGAAGGCAACGTCTATGTATGAAATATACTAACGCTATACGTACAGGGTGTCCATTAATAATTACTGCGGTTATCTTAGAGTGTAATATTTTAATGATGACTTACTGAAACCTTTCGGAACAAATATAACGTCCAGTACTCCGAGCTTAAGATATATTGAGGAAAGCAAAACAATGCTGTTAAGAAGTAAGAGAAAACAAATTTGTAAAACAATGGAATAAAGTGTTAGTTGGTATCAAAAGATTGGTTGTGACGCATATCTCTCCAAGCATCAATGAAGGCGCTCTTAAAAGCCGCCTAGACCATAGGTGGTCGTGCTACTGACAAGATAAATAGGCATTGTTAATATCTAGTTATGGAAATGACAGTAATTGAAAAATTCGGAGCCTTTGAATTCAAAACTGACATTAAAATTTCGAGCTTAGCTCTAGTTTTTGCATTACAGCCAATGATGTGACCTGAAATTAGGGAGTATTCCATTAAATATTATATTTCATTGTTGGCAGTATAATTCTCACAATACAAAGCCATCACGTGATTCAGTCGGTGGTCTAATGGTAATCATACTTGCCTCCTAAACTCAAGATCGCGGGTTCAATCTCGGCCAGATTAGATGACTTTTTTGGCGTAAAAATGCTAAGTAAGGCTTCCTTCGGAATGGAAGTAAAGCCGTGGGTCCCGTGTCGTACATTTACGGCGCGAAAAAGAACCTCACGCCTGAAAGAAGAGGCCTCTGAGCAAAATTTGTCGGCCGTTTCACGCCCTGAATTGAATGAGACGTTGATGACCTGAGATGACAAAGAGCATCCGTATATAAACCAAATCAACATTACGTGATCGACTATTATCTCTGGGTGTTTCGCTTATTCATTACGTGATCAGTGATATTGTCGCCTGGATGACTTTTCAGTTCTTATGAAGTGATGAACGAAAGTGGTAGTATCGTTGATGTGTATGGAAACGAATCTATAAGAATTGTGTTGTAATAGAAGGTCATCGGAAAATCGCTCCGCAGTCAATGTGTTACCGATATTTCACTTGGGAAGCGAATGCGGGTGGCAGCACTGACCGTGCGCCTAGCGTACAGTTATTGCGTTCACTTAACCTCAATAGGAAACACACACTCTAAAACCCAAACCTTAGCAACGGTGGATGGATTACCTACTAAATCGGTTTCGAAGGAAGGAATGTTAGAAATATATGAGTATCGACTTTCTCCTGTGCGGTGCATCTGAATGCGGAGGAACTTGTCGATGACCCGTTATTTTCATCTGGTATTCTGCTCTTACAGACAGGTAGAAAAATACCCCGGAAGGGGTAAATAATCCTGATATATTCTGCCATATATGCGTAGGTGACATTTGTTTCGAGAAAGCATTCAGTTGCACCATCTATAAAAAGCACATTTCTTATATTTCGACTTTAAGATAGGGGACCAGGGCCGAAAATGGATACCACATGTTAGCTGCACTACGTAATTCTTCAAACTCAATGCGTGGGAAAAGGAAAAGGAAGCTGTAATGCTGATGTTTGGAGATAGCCTAGTAATACTGATTGCTATTTCTGTAGGTTCTCCTATTAAGAATGTTATGTCCATGAAGAAAATACAAACACTTGTTTACACTAATATACTCCCTGCAATTCAAATTAAAGCCTCATGGCGAAGGGCTTCCTATTCCTGAACCTCCAGAATTTCTTTTTCTGTTGACTTTGACGAAAGTAATAGTTTTTCTTCAAACGTAAAGGACAGCAGACATCAACTAATCACTCACTCCTCGAATCATAAGATGACACAAGTGAACTCAGTAACTTAAGCAGAAATCTAGAACTTCTCTAAAGTCATTAACCTTCTTTGTTAGGTCTTCGCTAGAAATGTTACCAATTTGTGTGTGTATCTCTAATGCGCTCCCCGGCAGATATTCAGACTTCTGTTGGAATTTAGAAAGTATGGTGGTAAATCATCATTTCTTAAAATCTCCGTTTCCCTGCATTCTGCCAAAATATAGCAATATAAATAAATACATACTTATGATAATTTCAGTAATAAATACATTTTTTATTTATCATGAAAAGAGTAATTGGCTTTAACATATTTCCTTGTGACAAAGTTACGACAGTTTATAAAAACGAATAATAAACAGATAAATAGGAGGGAAAAAAACTCTGGGTTAAATGAAAAGGGATCACTAGACTTGAGTAAAGGACGAAAGACCAATAACTCTTTATCTGGTACTTGAAACGGCAAGTTTAAGGGGCTGAAGGTTCCACCCTATGTCAGTTTTGCTCGTAATAGTTGTTGGAGAAGTTTGGCGAATTTATTGTCAGTGTTTTCAACTCGTAACCTTGCAAGCACTGCTATTGGAAAATGTTTGGAATGGTTGCACACCGAACATAAATCAAATGCTGGTATGAGCTTCGGTCAAACTACTACATCAAACAGTTGTAACCTAGCAACCAAAGTTTATATAGCTGTCCACAAAGCATAAACGAAGTGACGAGGAATTGCGTTATGTACAGTATGTATTTATTTGTTTTAGTAGGTAACATTTAACAATATGTAAATCATGGCCACTCCAAATGTCTTGTGTAACAGTTCCTCTGGCTAAAAATACTGTTCAGGTAAGATAATTATTTCTTATTCTCTTTGCAAGATGGACGAGTGCCAGATATACGCATTATTCATCGTGTTAGAAAGTTCTACAGCAGTAAAAGTTACCTTCATTCTTATTTATATTTTTTACAAACGTATTTGAGATACTATGTATCTTGTGTACCTCAACTGCCCTTTCAGATTTACGAACAGACGCAGTTTATGTAAATTAATTATTTAAATTGCCCGTGAATTAAAAATAAAAAGATTTAGATTACATGAAATGTGCCAGATGGTCGCCAACACTTGCAACAACACATTTATTCTCTAATGATATACAGAATGTTGTCCGGAAATGGCAATGAAACTATTTTAACGACTTCTTTACTTAGCGGCCACATTACAATACAGCCATGAAGTGCTTCAGTGTATTTTGACCTTTCTAACATTCTGAATTCTATAGGTATGTATGTAGTTTCTTTTTTTTGAGGGGGGGGCGGATAAATTACCGTTCATTTCCCTAAACTCTACTAAAGCGTATCCAGCCTTAGTACCAAACTTGACGTAAACAAATGAAGTCATTGCCTGGCCTGTGATTTGCTGGAGACCGAAGCACGCTATGAATCATAGTGCCTGGAATATTTTAGTTATAGCTACTTTTCATTTTTGCACAGCCCGTTTTAAACACTTAGACTTAGCAAAATAACATGTTCATTTTGTTTTTATACAAGCGCTCCACGGGTGAAATAAAACTAGCAAGTATGGAAAATTAGTCCCTTAAGAAAATCTTAGTAATGACTTTGATGGTGACATCAGCAATCGCTCCTTTAAATCATTCATTGTTTCTTAAAATAATTTCCAGTCCTTTCAACGTTGGGTCAGAAGGTTTCCTGTTGTCTCTTACTTTTTAATCAATTTCCGTAGGCAACATTTTGATTCAGTTCGAAATGTCACCTGAATGCTTTAAAAACATTTATTTGCCAGTATTTACGAACGATAAGCACAACGCATTACGGTTGTGTACATTTTTAATCGTGTGACAGTGGAGTTGAAACTACCGAGATGCGATGACGCGGGACATAGACTAATGATGGTCAATGGAAGAGTTCATTAAATCGTAGGGTTTTTATGTTCTTTTGCATCTTGAAGATGTGTGTATATAAATAAGCAATTAATTATCTAAATAGCACACCTTTTTATAGACAATAATTCTGCGTCTGTTGCGAGAGACCAGTTTAATGACATCGCTGAGATCATGCAAAGAGGAAGAAGAAGTGACTTGGGTCTATGGACAGGATTGGTAAGCGACAATTAAAAACAAATGGGGACAACATTACTAGATTACTTGCAATGGAACCTCCTGATATAATTTCGAAAAGAAAGTAATATTCTACATGAAATGAAACAGCCCCATTAAGTCCCGTAAAGGGCTGGGGCCTACTACTAGAGGGAAAAGCTCGTCTTGTGACTCACGTGGTGAGCCATTCCACGTGAGTTGGGATTCTACTGGGAAAAAAAAAAAAAAAAAAAAAAAAACGATACTCTTTTATAGTTTCTTGTCCCTTTTTGAGTCCTTGCCAATTCTCATTCCACTTATTTCTATCGAGGGCGATGCTTGACCTGTGAACTCCAAGATGTTCCTTGAATGTATCTGACCATCATCTTCTTGGTGTCCTCTGTCCTGCGTAGGGGTACTACATAATGGATAGTTGCGCCCATCTGTCCTACTGTTTCCTCGCCACGTGCCCGTCTCATTTCCATTTTATTACTGCAGTTTTGCTCATGATGCTTTTTGATTCTGTGATTTCCTGCAGTCTAGTGTTGGAGATCTTGTCTCGTAAAATACATCTCTTAAATTAGGGATAACAATAATATCTCTAGAGGAGAATTAAACCAATGCCATAAGACACGAAATAAAATACGGTTAATACATGAACTAAAATTCCATCAGATTTTATTGTTGTTCATGTACTGCATGCGATTTATTAATTAAGTACTATTGCTATTTCAGTATAAAGCAACTAAAGAAATGGGCAGCGACAGATTTTTAACATGGTTTAAAAATAGCTACTTCTCACTATCGCACGAAGTTCGTGCATTGTAATGAACAATTGGAGTTATTATAGGGAACTTTACAGGGCACTGGCACCAAAGGTAAGGAATGTGATTATGAAGGGGTTATGAAAGTAAAAATGTAGTTTCATGAGGGTTTTTAAAGCATGGTCAAGTCAAAATTACACAAAATAAAACAATTACACAAAACCTGTTTAAAATTACATGAAATTGATAAGCCTACATAGACAGTGGATCATCAATTTATTTGCTTTTGTCCCTATCATCGTGAACTTAAGCCGATCGAGGGGCAAGTGAAAGATTTTATTGAACATTTAAGAAAAATTATAGGTCATATGAAACTTTTTTGAAAAAAGCTTATTATTCGATGAATGTGGAAAACTATAGAAGTTTATCTGCATGGCAAGAAATGGAAACATTTAATAATTTTTATATATCAATATTTATTTAAGTGATTTCATAACAAAAGAATACAATAAAGGAGTTACAATTCCCACAAAGCAAAAGCTCGAGCTCGGGTGTAAATTCAGCTCGTTAATATATTGAAAATTTATGTATGTAAATTAATAATTAAGATACAGAAAAACCTTAAACAATTTAAATACTCGTGTGCAAAACAATAAGCTATAAATCTTCTGATAAGAACTTAAATTCAAATTTATGGAGTTAGGCACATGTTAGGCATACAAATCAGATTAGCAAAATTACTTCTAGTTTACAGACATTTAATGTTTAATGAGACATATACAGGAATATATATATATATATATATATATATATATATATATAAATTAACACTAATAATAAAAGTAGATAAAGATAAAATATAGAGAAAGAGTCACACTTGAAATTGCAATTTCAAATGTGACTCTTTCTCTGTGTTTTATCTTTATCTACTTTTATTATTAGTATTAATTTGTTACATTGTTAATAGTGTTTCTTTATTTTTATTTTTCATTAATATTGTTTGCACCTCTGGTGCTGCTTTTAACTTTGCTTATTAAGCTTTATTTGCTTTTGTGTGTTTTGCTTTTGACTTTTTTACTATTTTCTATTATTTTTTTAATTTTATTTCTGTGTTTTCTAAAATACTTTATTATTTATTACATCTTGCAATTTCAAGTGTGACTCTTTCTCTGTGTTTTATCTTTATCTACTTTTATTATTAGTGTTAATTTGTTACATTGTTAATAGTGTTTCTTTATTTTTATTTTTCATTAATATTATATAATATATATATATATATAATTAACTTGAAGTATATATGTGTGTGTGAAGAGTGGCACAAACATGTGTAGGAAATGATCTTGAAACTTTATTACAGAAAACCAATTAATAATTAAGATAAATTATTTAATTCTTTTTTAAAATCTATTTGAATTAAGCTCACTCAAAACTGGATGAGTTTTAATTAGCGCATTGTATATTCTGGCCCGAAAACATCTCTTTGCAAAGATTCTGTAGTAGTATGATACATGGGTTCAGTAATTATTAAATGGTTGTTTTGTCTGGCGGAGTAATTATGATGTCCAGCTTTGAAATTGTCCCGGTATTTATGACAATAGGTAAGAACAGAAAGTTTATATGTTTGATCAATAATTACAACGCTAAACTCTACGAAAATGTGATTTGCTGCATAATCCATAGGTTTAAGTAAACAAGTTCTAATGATACAATACACCTCTGTAACAACGTTACCACAGAGAGCTGATTTAACGGCACCTCCCCAACCTAATATTCCATACTGAATTACAGAGTGAAACAAAGCTAATTAAACTACACTAAACACACAATAGGTAAGAATATAAACTTTTTGAATTGTTTTTCGCATTCTGTTACACATGTAAGATATATACATATCCCATCTTAAATTTTTGTCAATTATAATTGTTGTTGATTTGTTTTATTTACGGACGCTCTTTAACATCTCAGGTCATCAGCGTCCCATTCTATTCAGGGAGTGAAACGACCTACAAATTTTGCTGAGAGGCCTCTTCTTTCAGGCTTGAGGTTCTTTTTCATGCTGTAAATGCATGACACGTGACCCAAGTCAATTATAATTCGTAAGTATTTCAGATAAGTTGAAACAATGCGATCTACTGATGGACAGATTACCTAATATCTTTATTATATGCCTGAAAGAAGACAGTGATGAATACGAAAACTCAAGAGATAATATCAATGTATGATGTCGCGTATATTCAGAGCTGGTATAAAGTACAATGCTGTATTTCTGTTTTAACATTGTGGATTTGGTTTAGAAACTTCGGCTGTTTGATTTGACCCTTTAGCTAATCAAATGCCTACATTAAAACAAAATATGGGAACATTTTTTTTTTTGCCTAAAACCACGAGAGTAGTATAATTCATTAATCTAACAATGAAGTAACGAATTTTTGATATGAACATTATTTTTTCAACATAATCTCGCATAAGATCAATACATTTATTCCAGCGATGCTCCAATGTCGTTATCCTGTCTATAAAGTGGATTTCCGAAGGTCTGCAAAATACGGCTCTAAAGTTGTAACCGCCTATTGATTTAATGAAAATCGCTGACAAGCGATGAAAAGTTTGGGCTTTGGAAAGGGACAGAGGTGAGGGGGAGACAAAGGTGGATAGCAGAGTGAATGTTAAAACAAATTCTCTCTTTTTCCACTGCAAAAACAATTGTGAGCAGGATCTGTCATCTTGATGAAACGTTTTTCCCCTCTACAAACCGGAACATTTTCATCTAGATAGTTGGAATAGTACTATCTGGTTATGGTTTTACCCTTCTGGAGATACTCAATTAGTGAAATTCCTTTAGGGTCCCAAAAAACTGTTGTCATAAACTTTCCTGGCCTCAAGAAACGACTTCTGTCCAGTTTTGATATTGGTGTGTGATATTGTTAACAACATCTTGCAGCGTTTTCACGTAAAATATAATCTATACATTATTTTAAAATGCTTATAGCTTAAAAAATGTTACGCATTTTCACTCGCTGATCATCATGTATTTTTTCAATGAATTCCGCTGATTATTTAATGTTCTTATGCGCTTCATCTTCAAGCCTGGTAAAGCCATGTTGATGCAGCGGCCCATTTTTAAACATTGAAAATGCAGGAGAGCCCATAAACATCCACAAGCTTGGTATAAATTTCCCTATCACTTCACGATATTAATTTTTATCAATTTTTTGGAATACTCATAAAACGTGTGTTTTAGAAAGTTGCATTGAATAAGCTATTTAAAGTAGCCCCTTGATATTCTAAATGCTTGCTTAAGATATATGTACCAACGTAACCAATGATTATCTTGCCAACTGCATGATCACATACAGTTCAGGCCGAGAGCCTTCGTGGTACCAATTAACATTTTTTTTTATTGAAGATCGCAGCATTCAAACATGTACCTTTGGAACCATATAATGTGCCCAAAATTTTCTGTTTTATTTTCTTTTCTAGATTTTTATATTCCTAGATTGTCTGCTATTCAATCACTTTGCTGATAAACGTATAATGCCATTAATGTAAAGGTATTCATTTCTCTACCACCCCAGGTATCGCCAGGAACTATGTTTTAAATACTACATTTTTGTCAAATAATACAAACAGTTATCCGTCTTATACTATAGAATTTGTGAAGATTATTGCAGTGTATCTCTTTCTCTAAAATCTCTTAATTCTCAAAAATTAATTTTGCTCAGATTGCAATTTTCTCAAAAATTCAAAAATCTTTCATTTCAAAATGAAAATCATCATTGCTGTTGATTTTCATTAAACGTTGTTTGATATTACTGCATTGTTGATGTTTATTGATATTAGCTTGCAATTAGAAGCGTGAAAGGGCATGTTCCCTGCATTTTATAGCGAAACGTCTATTAGAAAAAATAACAATAATAGTTATTGCTAGGATCAATAGTAGGACTGATATGTTCATACTCTCTGATATTTTATCTTGTTATTTAATTATTCTTTCTGAAATAGTGTAAATAAAGTATAATTTAATACATAAATATGATTATTTTATTATGCTATGAATACGTACTTATAAGAGTAGAACTTTATTTCAGGCTCCAGAGATAAGCTTTTCATTAGTAGATGTTATTTCAATAAGGTTCTTTTCTAAGTAAACAGATTATAAGTTTAGTATAAAAAGCATAAAACATTTCAAAAGTGTATAAACATGTACACTTAGTAATATTCAAACATTTTATATGTATTTTTTGTGCAAGTGTACAATTCTTCCCTGGTACGGAGTTTATGATGTGTGCATCTCTCTCTCTGTTTCTCGTTGCACATTTTTCTAATGTTTGTTTCTCTGTCTGCGATCCTGCACGGTCTAGTAGACATAACAGTGCCCATGCGTTGAATTTTTCTCAAATGAAAAATTCCATCCATCAGTTTAGAGAATGCCGGGAAGAAATGAAGGATATCCCTTCCGGCCAAGAACGCAGACAAAGCAGCATGAACGTGAAATATTGGGGAGCAAAGACGGAACATCCACAACTTGCTATGATGTGCGCTCTGTCATATAAAATTCCATTAGGTGGATAACGAGTATATTACCTGGCAGAGAATGTACACACGCTCTCGCCTCCAGCTGTACCCTGCCTTAGTAAGAAGGAATTCTTAAAGACTTTTTTGACGCGTCGCGGAATTCTGCGAGACTGTGGCTACCTCTTTCTCTACACCTTTACTCCCCGTCTTTCTCATTCATTTTCTTTGTATCTGCCCTCCTCGTTTTCTTCCTTCTTCCTCTCTCCTTCGGTTTCCCCTACTTCTTATTTCTCATGTTAATTCCTATCCCTTCTTTTCCATTTAATCTACCCTCTTTTTCTCACTTCTCCTACATTCCATTTACTTCTTCCCTCTTATGCTTTGGTAGCCTGCACAAAGTGGAGTAATTTCATACTCAATTATTAGTTTAAAGATAAGGGGAAAAAGTTAAGGCTTTGCTTGGCAATAAGCCGGAAAGATGCATAAAAATATCATACAAAAAGCGGTCAAATAATTTAATAGCATCCTTTCAAAAGAAAGAAGAAGGAAAGTTATGCACTTCTGTGTGTGTGGTTTTTTTTTTTTTTTTTTTTTTTTTTGGTGGAGTGGGGGTCGGTGCTGCTGGTGTAGTGGTAACCATACTTTCCTCCTGAACCCAAGATCGCGGGTTCAATGGGAGGGATTTTTTCGGGCGTAAACATTCATATATGATTTACAACGTGCCTATGTTGAACATTTAAAAAAAATCTTTTAAATCTTGTGTTTTCTTGGTCAGACCATAAAATTTTAGAACGCTCCAGGTAGGCTTATATGTGTAGAAGTGTTGTCATTGTTACTTAGGTTATAATTGTAGTACTGCCTCTGAAACTTAGTATAATAATTATATTTATTATTGTTATTATTATTATTTGGTAGAGAGAAGTGAAGGGCCTAATAGCTTCTGTCAGAATAAATAAATGCAATATATACAATAGCCAACTTTTTCTGTTTAACAGGAAAATTTGTACGAAAAAAAATTGTTTTTAAAAAGAACTTCAGTTGCCACAGTTAACGACTGAGCAGCTAATTTCTTTCCGTTCCCTACATTTTCCAATCAACAAGATAAAGGTTTTTAATACTCCTTCATTGT
The DNA here is from genome assembly GCA_030762175.1 of Metallyticus violacea. Lineage (NCBI taxonomy): Eukaryota > Metazoa > Arthropoda > Insecta > Mantodea > Metallyticidae > Metallyticus > Metallyticus violacea. The sequence goes on from CM060842.1 coordinate 40,176,764, forward strand.
TAACATTTACTGCATTTACCCCTGTGGCATAACAAATAGGATAAACATTAATAGAATGTTACATTTATATACTATGCTTTGAATGACCACGTTTTTAAATGTTTTCAACCCCTCTATCAAAACTGTGCTGCGATGCGCAGTTCTAAGATGATGTATGGTTAAAACGTAACGAAGAAATGAAAAAATTTACACATTTTTCTTCAAACATTTGGAATATACCTTAAATAACAACACAAGTACTCTGTGCATATTTTTAAATGAATTGTGCATGTTATGCTTCTAGTGTTAATTTACTTTAAAACATTTCATGATAATGTTCTCCCCTTCCTTTTCTCTGTTTCTAGCCCACAGTTCAGTTTATTTTATTTCCACTTTACAGAGGACCTGCGTTTCCAAATTACGGCTATCCTTTGAGTCAACAAATGCATCAAAAGTTGTACTTCTGCGATAGCTACATGATTGCCTAGTTTTCTATCGTAAGTTTCTCAGGTTTTTCCTCTGTTTTTTCCCCCCATATCTATGCCACAGAGCAACCAGCCAATACGGAATGGTTAAAAATTCAGCACTCGCGCCGCTCAAGTCGACTTTAACAGCACAAACGCCGGCGAGAAATTATGGCGTGTCTGTTTTTTAATTTACCGCTCTGAAAAAGAAATAAAGGTTGTAGTAACAAGTCAGAAGGATAGGCAGAGGGGAGGAACCAGGCCGGTTTTTAACATCGACGTTCGCTCATTCGTTTGTTTGCACACAAATTGGCCGTGGCGTGACGAATTATGAGAAAATGTTGTTTCAAGCTCGTGCCCGATACTTTCCCATTAGTTTTATGTTGCGTTGCTTCCTTTGAGCTGGGCCCTTGGCCAATAGGAATTTATGATAGCCCGCTTTCACCTTGAGCTAACAGAATTGGTGGCGGGCATGAATAATGTATTTCTAAGCCACTGCCTCGTATAGTTTAAGTACAGTCACGCTAACTGAAACGCATACACGGTCACGTGGTGTGTAAATAAAAGTAAGTAGAGGCAACAGAGAGAACTCTACTTTCTGAACGTTATTACTTCGATTGCTTTATATATTCAAATGGTGGGCTAATCTCAGCAACAGATGCGATGCAGTGTTGTCTTCCTGCAAAAAGTCTCAGCCTAACATTCTTTCTGTATTAAGGCGTCTGTGGCAACCTCAAGGTTGCACATTATTTGAAGATTTAATGATGCACAAATATCTCGCGGATTTTATCTTTAATATTACTTATCATTTGAAGACGTAATATTTACTAAGATGAGAGAATTTCAAATTTTTTTTAAAATTGGAAAGGAATTGACTTGAAAAATTGAGTCAAGGCCGGGATTCGAGCCATGGATGTCAGTATAAAAGGCCGGATTGTAAAAAAAGAGATAAAAATTAGCAAATGACATTTTTTCTCAGCTAATGCCCTTTAAGTTCAATACATTTGTTTCAGCAAAATTCCACTTTTTTATTCAGAAGAAAAAAATTTTTTTTTTTAACCTTGCATTTATAATTTTTTAAGTTACAGTACAGATAACCTTTCAATTTGACGAATATTTCTTCCCTTCAAGCCCATTTTGAATTAAGGAAAGAGAAAAAAGTTACATAGGACTAAATCCTGGGAGTAGGGTGGGTGGGGAACTATTGCAAAGCCCACCTCGTGTCTTTTATTATTGCAACGGCCGACGCGTGAGCAGGCGCACTGTCCTAGTGGAACACTTTTTTGCACGCCATTCCTGTTTGTTTCCGCTTGAACGCACTATACAAAAGGTTCAATAATGTTGCGTAAAATAGCCACTCACTGTTTTTCCCTTTTCAAAATAGCTGAAACCATTATGATACCTAAAAAAAGTTGTCACCACTTTTCCCGCCGATAAAACGGTTTTAAGTTTTTTTCCCGCGCACTTTTACCTCGCCAAACCACTGTTTTGACTGCCGTTTTGTCTCCGGGGTTTAGTAGAATATCCAAGTTCCGTTACAGTCACCAGACGAGGTCAGAAGTAATTCGAATTATGCTGCAACTTTTCCAAACAGGATTTTGAAATATCCTCTCTTGAACTTGTTTGGTCTGGAGTCAACAAACGCAGCATCCATCGCGCAATATCTTCTTCATATACAGTTAATGCGATGGTGTTCTAACACGATATAATGGCTTCAGAAGAAACCTCAATCGGGCGTCCGGAATGTGCGGCATCTGCAGTGCTAGTACGGTCACGTTTAAATTAATTTATCCAGTAATAAATCGTCTTGAGTGCTGTTATAGAGTCTCCACGAACTTGCTTCAGCTCAATTTGTATCTGAAGTTTTTAAAATAAAACTGATTTATCACAGCACGATACTTATCTATAGGAATCCTGTTTCTCGCATCATTTAAGATAGTTGGCAACGAAGATCTATGCGTTGCATCTGTTTGAAATTACAAGAATCAAGCTTAGCAGAATTTAGCATTGTTTTGTTGAAATTTATCAATCCGCTCTGGTATATCCCAGAGATCTAGGTAAAGATTTTTCTATTATGAGAAATTTATGCCTTAAGAGAAGACTCATAATGCTACGAGTACTTTTTAGTTAAGCTTCTAGTTTAACCACCAACTATACGAGTACAGCTGTTAATTTATCATACATGGAAATAGTTCTTTCACACTAGTCGTGCGTATGACATTAATTGGAAGGAAGAATTAGATTTAAATTTTAGACAGAACCAAGAACTTTTCTTATCTGATTCTTTATACCCCGGAGATTCAAATAACACATGTTCCACGCAGAGTTCAAAACCACAGTCCCCCATGGCAGAAGGTTCACCTCTAACCACCATGCCATCTATCAAAAGTAATAGTGAGATCGGCAACGGGTTCAAAGCAGTGAAATCCAGAACACAAATCTCAGGAATTTACTACTTCCTTAAAGCCAGGAGAGATTATCAGTACGTCAATAAGCTTATGAGATATGGGCCACAAAATCCGGCAATCAGCTCGTAAATCAAGCATTTCGTGCATCTGGAGCCTAGAGAATAACTGCAGGTGCCGGTTAAATACAGCGAATTGTTATTACGAGCTGGTACGAAGAGATCAGATATTGACATTGTGCTACAAGCCAGTATAGCGCAGCAACACTTTCTTCCGCCATAATGTGAATGGGCTTATATTGTCGAGTAGCGTTATATTATTAGAGATGGAACAAATTCTACCTAAACGAGAGACTAGTGAAACTATATGGTGGGCTAAAATATACTGTGTCAGAGTTAAAAATGGTAATGCTTTACAATATCGATACACATTTATCTTATGAAGTGAACGATTCAACATAAAATAAGGAATTTGTTTTTAAATACACTAGAGTTCGTCTGTGTTGATTTTTTTTGCACTAAATAACTGCTTTCGAAGGTCATAAGGCCTACACCACAAAGTAGATTTCGATCCTGCTCTGATTGTTGTTTTTTCACTTAAACTTTGGTTACACATTTTTTTTCGATTTCTCGACTATTGATTTAGTGTGTCTCGGCTACTTGACATATCGCAGCCCGCAGTGTCCGCACTACCTCATCCCGTAAGCCTGTTACCTGCCGGTCTCACAGTAGTATACATTAATTCATGCAGACGGTTAAACGGATAACTCTAAAGCAATGCATTTTTATGTATAAACGCATTTTAAAATATAAATCAACTGGTAGGGTGGAGGAAATTTTTTTGGAACTTTTTGATCAAATGCTTCCTTTCAAAATTGTAATTCACGATAGTTTCCACATTGGTTCAGTGAAGGGGGGAGAACCCTGCAGATTTAACACAGGGAAAACTTAACGGAATTGGGAAATTTTGAATATTGGCTAAAAGAATCACTTCAATTCAGGGCGTTAAACGGCCGACAAATTTTGTTCAGAGGATTCTTCTTTCAGACTTGAGGTTCTAAGACATGCCGTATGGTTTCCGCGGCTTTACTTCCCTTCAGAAGGAAGTCCATACCCCGAAAAAATTCACCGACTCTGGTCAGGACTGAATCTGCGATCTTGGGTCTACGAGGCAAGTATGGTTACCACTAGACCACCTGGACCAATACTCAAATACTGCAAATAAAAACAGAAGGGTGGTCATTAAAAGCAGATAAAATTTAACAAATGACTAGGGAAACAATGCAAAATAATAAACTTACTGTAAAATACACCAGAAATAGCCGGAAAATAGATTTAAAAATGCGCTTAAAAGGAAACCGTCACGTACAAAACGAAAATGAGATATTCCCAAGATAAGCTCCTAAGCTAACATTTTAGGCCAATTATAAAACAATATCAGTACGTATCATTAACTGTTTGTATCAAAGAACACGTTAAAATATACTTCCTTGTGACAGCAAAAACAGAAAGACCCCTTCACGAGTGAGCGAACAACGGCTTGAAAAAACAATGTAACCGAACCCAAAAAGAAGAAGAAGAAGAAGAAGAAGAAGAAGAAGAAAGGCACTGCTGTTGCCACCTGTGTGTCATTCATTTATGAATTTGTTTAACAACTATAATTTTTCACTATGATAATTTGTTACAGGAACTGAAGGTTTATCATGAATATTAGTCGAGTTTTCCTTAAAAGTTGGTTTAGTAAAAATAAAAATTGAAACTTATATTTTTTTAAATCAGCAATTGATTGTTACACAATAATATAACAAATTGTACCTAGGTACAAAACTTTAGTAAAGTTATTTATACTGCTACGGGTGGCCGAGGTTGTTAAGCCGCGGATTCGTGAGCGGGAGGTCTGGGGTTTGAATCCCATAGGACCGTCTTCCTTGACTGAGGTATTTTCCAGGTTTTTCTCAATCCTCATAAATGGCAAATACCGGAGAGGTACCCTAAATTAGGCCTGGTACGTTTCCTTCGTTAAACTTTTTTTTCCCAATATATCATTTCATTTCATGTATCACCAGTGTACACCGCCTGTGGTGTCCCAAAAGTAAAAACGGGCGTTAAACACTATTCAAAAAAGTTATTTATTTTGAAGTTGAAGTTTAAATACAAGGTTAATTACAGATTACATTTTAGATTTACCCACCTCATTGCTAATCACTACGACTTTTATATTTTAATGGCGCTTCTAATTTAGGATATTTGAAATTCAAAGGGGAGAAAATGCAGAACATGACACTATAACACCTACTGTTGAGTTTAATTAAGCTAAAATTATATAATGTAAACAGTCTACCTGCAAATACTGCGATAATTGCAAAGCACGTGTGCAGCAATACACGACCTTACTCTGGTTAGGTCATCAAATGTTTAAAACTTTTAAAACAAATAAATCACTGGTTTACTTTAGTACGTCCATCAATTGATTTACCTAATTTATGATCCAATAAAAAGCAGATAATCCAGTAAAACATGCAATTAAGAGAGACAGGTACAAAACATTTAACTTTATTTCTCTTTAAAAGGGATCCCAAATAGAAGTAATGGTCAAAGTAACCAAATAGTTTTAACATGACTTTATAGGAAATATCTTTCTTTAACTCAATTTTTATTTCAGAATAACTCCTATGGAAGAAAATAATACATTCATTATAATAGGTCAGCTTAGTACGTTATTACGTCACTGGAAAGACATCTCATTGTACTACTTCTCAATTCGTTTTCTTTTGGATTTCTATATTATATATTTTGTGCAATTCAATTGGTTAGATATTACTGGTAAACTATTTCGTCAAGCACATGAAATATTCTTCATTATTTTGTCATTTTTTAATTTCTGATATGATCAGTAACTTACATTAGTCATTGCTCTTAAATATTTCATTTCTGCGACTTCGTTCTTCAGGGTTTCTGTAGTCTATCAAGACCCAGACTTTTAAGAGGAGTCACCATTTTATTTCCGGGATTTGAAGGACCTAGGGATAATAATAATAATAATAATAATAATAATAATAATAATGTAATACGCTGTCCTGGCACTTAGATGCCTATACCAGGACATATATAATAGTTTTTATAGTTTATTATATCTTTCTTCTCTCTTATATTACTTTGCATTATTTCGTACAGATTATAACTACAAATAATTAAACAAAAACAACTAACAAAAACAAACCCCAAATTAAAACATCAAACAATTTTTAAAATGGAAGCCAGTTAACAAAACAAAACTATTACTGGCAGCCAGCTATAATTTAACTACTAAAACTGAAATTCAAAACTAAAAACTATAGCTAAAACTTCCAAAACTAAAACTACCGAGCAACCAGCACCCCTAAGCTAAAAATGTGATCTAAAAAGTGCTATAACTTTCTTTTCCTTAATATATATACCCTTTATCAAGTTTATTGATTTACAGATATTTAAATATCATTTCTCCTTGTTCACCTGAATTCCATTTCCCCTTTCTATCCAAAATTACACCTCAAATATCTTCATTTCATTCCTGAGTGTTTAAATTATGGCCGAAAACAATTTACACTACCATAGGCGTACACTTTCACCGTTTTATAAACCTTCATTTCTTCCTTCCTAGTTTCCATACTTCCCCCTCGTGGCTCTCCAATCCATCATATGGTCCCCTCTACTCCTCCCTGCATCTTCATACACCAATCACTCCTGAATGCTCCCTTCACCGCCTCATTCTTCCCCTTTGGTCACTGGTCTGTACTTGTTGTTTAAATTATAGTTCAATGGGTATTATTGTTACCGTTAAAGTCGTTATTTTTATGCACTTTTGTTATAGATTTGTTCACTGATGTGTTGTTTTCATTTATTGTTTATACTTCCTTGTATACAGTTGTCATTATTATGGTTATTATTGTCAGTGTCGTTTAGATGTCTGTTACATCCCCGTCTTTTTACTACTTCGTCGTCACATTCATATTTTTCTGGTTGTTAATGCTATTTTGTTGTTTATTGTTACTGGTATTTATTGTTGTGTGTAAGGTTACTGTGTTACAATGTTGTCAAGTTGTCGTCAATATCTGTTACTTCCCAATCATCTTTCTTCTTCGCCATCGTCACATAACTTATATCTTCCAGTTCTTTAAATCTTCTGTAAATTCTTCTTTCTTCCTTCTTCACCAGTGGCACACCTTTCACCTTGCTGTATGGTGTTCTAAGACGCAGGTGACACAATGACAAGATTACTTTTTACGATTATAAATGCACCCTGAGCCAACACCTATAACTGGTTTGCAGAGTTTAGACAGAGAGAATAGTCTTGAAAGGTGCGAAGTACAAAAGGCATATATCAACAGTAGTCACAGATAAACACGTTACTCGTGTAGAAGCCATTGTGAAGAACGCTCCGCGAGCAACTTACAGACAGACAGAAGATTCTCTAAATACATTCGCAACAGGAGTTAAATATTCTGCAGTGTGAGGAAGCTTTGTTGTCGTTGGGTACCTCACAGAAGAACAAAAGGCAGAAAGAATGGAATATGCCAGGAAATTGCTCGTCGTTTCGACAGTGGCAGCTCCCAATCTGTCGACGATACCTTCAAAGGTGACGAAAGCTCTATTTCCAAATCTATACCCCAGTAAAGGTAAGACATTTATAACCCTGGTCTTTACTAAGATAAAGAAGACAAAACATGGTTGAAAGGATTATTGCTTCACTAACACAATGCTCCTGAACACATCGTCTTGAAAGCAATGACATTTCTGCAAGAATCGGGAGTGATACTGGTGAACCACCTACCGTACAGCACAGATCTGACTCTGTGACTTTTTCCCGTTCCCGATTAATAAGAAAAAACTAAGGGACCACAAGTTTAGGAATACAAGGGAACCTGTTCGTGCTATAAAGAAGAGTATGATATCTATAGAAGCATGGTGTGTCTTCTTCCATATTTTGTTTCGAAGGATGTAATTTGAATCGAAAGTTGGGAAGACTACTTCGAAAAGAAATAGGAAAAGTTGGTGAGTTACACCACCTTACTTAGTAGATGGCCTAAAATTAAGTAGATACTCTCGTAAGCTGCGACTATAATCACGTAAAATTATAGATTTTTTTCAATTGAATTTTTATGCAGCAGAAATATAAACTTATTCTCAAAGTCTTTTGGAAATATAGTTTATTTAAAGCTGTTTATTTGTTCAATTAACGTTTATGTCATGCCATTCCTCCTCAAAACTTGTAATCTGTAATTAATGCCAAACTCTTTTTAGATTTGAATAAAATTGAAACTTGATATTTTAAAGAAAGAAAAATAAATTAACGTAATTATTTATAATCATTAGGAAACTATCAACATTCAAACTATATTTTAAATAGTAATGCAAATAATCATATTACAATATTAACTATTTTACCCAAAGGTATTACCTAGCATATCTTAAAATACTTTTATTTCAATTTATTTTTGATATACCGATAAATTAATGATATAGTAGTATGTTCAATTCATCACATTAAAGAATCAATTGATTATATTATTTTATAGATTACTTCCATTTTCATTGAAATATGCTTGATTTACTATGGTATAACAAGTGGTTACATTATTTTTTTATTTTTACCTTTACAGCAATAGTTGTAGCTCGTTATTGTAGTTCCATAACTGAGTACTTATTTAAAAATTAGCTGAGTAAGAGAGAAGACCTGAAGACATACTTCTATCAATAAAATAAAATATAATAATAATGAAAATAATAGCAATGTTACTTTCAAATGTTATCATAAATACTTGTAATTATACAAAGTGAGTGCCAATAGACTCCCTTGTCTCATAGCTTGGCTTATGTAGAGTGTTATTAAAATGTGGGAAAACTATGGAGAATTCATAGGATCTAAAAGCAAGCAAAATGTCCATATGAACATTTGATACATTTCGCTTAGCTTTTAGTTATAATCCTTTTTATAGTGTACTGATAAACAGCCAAAGATATTACTGTGTCGTGGTTTGTAGGCAAGGCATCTGTCGCCACAGTTGCATACTGTACCAGAACACTGAAAGGAGCATTTTACTGTGGCTTTTAAATGGATCATTGACTTTTTGTTGCAATAAACTTAATACGCGGTATGTAATTCATGCATAATGGGGCACCGCCTCATTTTTTGTGCTGCTGGAGCGATTGAAGCGATTTCCATATAAATGGTTAGGTCATGGGGGAGCTATATCGTAGTCCGCTTGTTATTCTGATTTCAACCAATTCGATTATTTAAAGACCATTGTGTATTCACAGTAACCAAAAACTACAATTCCAGACTACAGTCATCGGGAATGAAACTTTTATACTAAGTTATAATAAGTTCATCTGTGACTAGTGTACAGTAAATTAAAATAGATAAATTCTGAGATCAGACAAGAATTAAGATTTGAAGAAATAAAACAAATAATCAAAAGTGCAAAGGAAGTTGAAAACATTACTTAGATGGGAAACAGCAGCTTTCCGAAACTAGTACTACAGTAGCAATCTAAAGGAAAGTGAAATCAGGGAAGACCAGAGGAGAGATGGGCAGAACAGTGTGAAAAACGAATTGAAATGTCCAAACCATGATGAAGAATCAATCCCATAGAGATTTCCGACACGTTACGTATAACTCGACCAAGGAGAGTGGTTCCGCGGAAGGAATGAGAATTAGTGTGGTGACGCAATACGAATGAAAAAAAACGTCGGTAAATACGGTACAGTCAGGTTTAGCTGCAGTAGTTGCTTCACGAGTATTCACAGGATTAGTAAAAGTAATAAAGTTTTTCACGAACAAGCTCGAAGAGCTATTTATAATGTTGCAATTTTTATGACGAACAGAAGAAAGAAGGCACGAAAATCCTTGTTACAAACATTACTGAACCTGCTATCGTTTGTAAAGTAAAAAGGGTATATTTAAATTTAGAAAAGACGGCCATCTTGAAGAAAACGGAAATAGCAAAATTATATCGTCCTGGAAAATTGAAAAACCTCACGCAAATAACAATATATTGAACGCTAAAGACAAAGAAGAACTTTTCAGGCATATTTTGAAGTTAAAAAAGAAACAAACACATTGAAAAAGCTATTAAAATTCTGCAGGAAGAATATTAATTTCTGCGGGAGCTGAGAAACATTTAGAAAAAGGGTGAAGTCTCTTGGCTTTCATTTCAAAAATTTGTAAAAATAGGGGATTTTGTTATGCCCTCTCTGACATAGAGACCCAAAGAGCGTCGTTTCTCAGAGCAATTAGAAGAAATTAAAAGAAAATAACCTGTGATGGATATGGATGAAACATGAATTCACATCCCTTATACAGTTTCCAAGTTGGCCGTGACACTTTCCAGGGGTGTATGTAAAGAAAGCGCCTTATTATTCCTCATGCTGGTTCGGGGATGACAATATTCCTTGAGGCTCCTTTGCAGCAATTCAGGTATCAATTGCTGTTTCACCCATTTCGAAAATGTTTCATAGTTCATTTTTTTGCGATGATGGGATGTCTTTTTAAACTCCTGTAAACGAATGAATCAGATGAGGACAGGCAAATTTAAAAGCAGCTAAAGTGGAAGAAGAATTTGAATTTTTAAGGATAGACTCTATGCTGTTAGGTGTTTACCCCGGCTTGCTTGTCCCAACGATTCCTATTTGAATCAAGTTTATGAGGACAAGATTGGGCGCCGTTTTTCATTCTACACCTTTTTTTTTTTTTAAATTCGATTCCAGTTCTTCATTCTATACCATCCTGGTTTCTCTACGCTGTTCTGACTCAATTCTAGTCTCACATTCTACTGACACCTTTTTGGCGACACCACGTTTTCAGGCAGCTGGAGTTCACAAAATTTATACCTGCATTGGGAGCATTTGTTTAGTCTTTCTTTCAATATTCGTACATTGCGCTTCGTCAGGACAAACAGTTGAATAAATGTACTAAAGTGATTTGACTCTATTGACGGCAAACTATCGATGTTTTAAAGAAAGCCACAAGAAATAAACCACTCTTTTAGAAGTAACGTCGAACCGCGTGCTTATTTACAACTCCAAAACCTCTTCCCGTTGATTTAGGGTCAATGAAATTAGCGCAGTTACCCTGAGAACATCGTTCGCATGGGCCTTTCGACTGCACAAGCTATTCATTACACAAACACGTGTAGCTCGCCTCTTTTTCGTAAATATAAATTGATAGGAGCGGGTAAATCACTATAATGGTGGCAAATCTTATTTGATTCCAGCAGGAAAAAAATCATAACTATGAATTTACAGCGCATTACGTGCATGGTACTAAGTTAGCGAGTAAATCATTGGAATGGTGGCAAATCTCCTTTAACTCTGGAAGAAAAAAAAAACACGCATCAGTATGTGAAGATTCGAATTTACTATCTTCGCCACTACAGTATGACGCTCTAACCGTCTGAGCTATCATGCCGTTGGTATTATCTAGCTATATCTGTGGAAGTTACACTACCTTCGGCTTTCTCCGCTGTCGCTCAGGACTGCAGCTCTAGCCGCTTCAGGATTTCGCTACTGGTAAGGATGTCAAGATTCCACACCTGTGAGTCCACTCTCCTTTGTCGAGTTATAACATCATGTATTATAATGGTTACTTTTTCTGTATATACCTTCTATTTAAGTTGAACTAAATAGCATTATGTAGCCTTGTATTGCCTATAAAAGATACTGGGGTACTCCATTTCCTCTTATTTTGCATAGTTTATTCCCCAAAAGAGAAAAGAAGCTTTTAACATTGTGACAAAAACGAATATTACACTAACTATAAGTCTCATTATCTCGTATTGTTATCAGCTAAAAAGTAGTGCGGAATATCAATCGATTTTACAAGCATAGCTAGTCTAATTTCCTTTCTCAAAACTTCAAGCAATTTCAACTCCGAATTCACGCTATTTTTAACATTAGCTCCACAGCATCTACATACATCTGATCGAACTTCTGAAAACGAAGATGGTATCTCTTCCATACTGCTGCAGCATTTCAAAGGTAGGAGGTTGGCAATGCCAAAATGGCGGACAGAAACAAATGCCAGCGCGGAACTCAATTTCCTGCAGCTCCTTTTGCGTAGTAAAAGCGTCTTGCCGTGGTCGCAACAGACGCGCTTAATTTCCTGTTCAAACGGACCGATTAGCACTCGCTTTACCGCGCAGTCAGCACTCTTAATTTAATATCAAGTCTTATAGATTCTTGTTATCACAAAAGTTAAATGCCTAAATAAAAACTGTTATAGTATTACTTAACTTTCTGTAATTTGTCTACAAAACAACACAAACTGGTCAGAGTTGTTATGGTTTCGGTTCTAAATAATGCTTTTCCATTGCTGCAAATTTTCCGTTTCCACTGCAAAATGTTTTCCATTTTCTTTTGTCCTCTAGGGCTATACCGGAGGATCAATGTGTTCAAAATCAACTTGTTATATGGCAGTCTCTTGTAAAGTTTCCATAAAAACTTGATTTACACATACACAAGGAGTTTCCTCACCTTAGTTGTTGATAAAAATTAGGGACCCATAAGTACTATCGTATGCGCCTCCTGTTTTTCGCATTTATATTTAATTTATGCGCAGTAATCTATTTTATACAGAAAATAAAGATACATTACAGAACAGAGCATTAGTTGTATCTTATTCATGAAAATGCCTATAAAATTATCATGCTAATCATAACGACAATAACAAAAGAAATGTATTATGTTACCTTCAATTAACATTATGATCATCCTCTTTTTCTGTAAGATATAAATAAATTCAGTCCTCAACCTTTTGTTAACTACCTTTAACATACACAAAAAAGGAGGAAATTTTGGTACTTCAACCTTACTCAGCGGCTGGCCGTTAGTGAAACTCTGATGGCCAAAGATATTAAAAAGCGCTCTTAATCAAGCATAAAAAGCTTAAATTCTTACCTCATTCCGCATTAGGTACATGACAGATGACGATACTTTGGTTTTCGAGGGAAAAAGAACGTTGTATTTCGAACAGTATTGCAAAACTGAATGCAACTATTTTTAAATGTCAATCAATACCAGGGTGATATAACCAAAACCTTTATAATATGACTTTTTGCCAAAAATATTTTTCATTTTTCGTTGCTACTAATAGACCATAATTACGGAAGTTTTTAACGTGTCTTCGGTTGTTCTATTCACCTGTATAATTAATATTTTTGTATATTATATCTCAGATCTACAATGATTTGAACTTTTGATGTTTCAGCTTGCATGTTTATTTAAAGTTCCACAATATTCAATAAATATGAATGCCTGAAGATCACTACATAATGAAGATGCTACAAGAAATCGACTTAAGAATACAAAATAATCAAACGAATTCCCCAAAAGAAGACAAAACAATTACCCAAGTTAAAAAATACAAAAAATTAAAAATATTAACAATGATCAAAATGACCCAATAAATTATTATTTCTATAATCTGGGGAACATGTTTGGGAAAATTGTAAAAGCTATCTTTGTCAATGATGACATTTCGTCAAAATTAGAACTCTGATTATTTTGGAGACATTCTAATGGACTGTCCATGTACCGAACAGTGGAGGTTTACTGCGCTTGAAGTTAAGTTTGCTAAGTCGAATAGAGATAGGCTAGCATGTTGGAATCTGTTTCCACAGAAAGACAACTAACCAAAACTTGAAGTGCATGCAATTATATACGCTATGTTGGAATATACGGGCTCTTTGAGTCTGAATATGTGTGTGTGTGTGCGCGCGCGCGCGCATATTTAAGTGTTTTTGCTTGGATAACCATTGTAAATGTATTTAATTTGAAGTGCAAAATCTTTTTATATATGTGTTTGTGTAATAAATAGCTTGTGCGGTCGAATGGCCCATGCGAACTATGTTTTACAATTAATAATGTTTGTAAATACATACATACATACATACATACATACATACATACATACATACATACATACATACATACATACTACTGCTATCACTACGCATTATACCGCCAAGGGTGGCCGAGGTGGTTAAGGCGCGGACTCGTGAGCGGGAGGTCTGGGGTTCGAATCCCGCCAGGACCGTCCTCCCTGAATGAGGTTTTTCCCCAGTTCTCATAAACAGCAAATGCCGGGAAGGTAGCCTGAACTTAGGCCAGGAACGTTTCCTACCTTAAAATTATCTTTTCCCAATGTGTAATTTCATTTCATGTATCATCAATGTCCACTGTCTGTGGTGCCTCAGTAGTAAAAACTGGCGTTAAATACTAATTAAAAAAAACTACCCACTACTAATAATATCGCAAAAAATCAATTTAAACCGACACATCATTTCACTTATTCTTGCAAAATGTACTAATTTAAACTAAAACTACTACTCGGTGTATAAGCACACCAATTGGAGCGACGGAAATACTTTAATTTTGTGGTCGGTCCTGGTGGTGTAGTGGTAACCATACTTGCATCTTAAACCCACATCGGGGGTTCAAACCCGGCCAGGATCGATGGATTTTTCGGGCGTGAAAATCCTAAGTATGGCTTCCTTCGGAAGGGAAGTAAAGCCGTGGGTCCCGTGTCGTACATTTACGGCACGAAAAAGAACCTCAAGCCTGAAAGAAGAGGCCTCTGAGGAAAATTTGTCGGCCGTTTCACGCCCTGAATAGAATGGAACGTTGATGACCTGAGATGTTAAAGAGCGTCTGTAAATAAACCATATCAACTCAACATCTTTAATTTTGTGAGTCTAAAGAACGTACATTCGCAGAAGGCGCAGTTTTAATTTACGAGGCTAAGAAATTCCCATTCTCGCCCATTAGTAACATCTCCGTGTTCCGTGCAAAGAATGCGCAGTATCCGCTGTTACTGCTAACCATTCCCGCCACATCTTCATTGCTGCCACTATTCATTATTTTCAGGACGTGTAGTATTCTAGGAAGATGTCCTAGCTCGTAACATTGCCAAAGTTTCTCTGTCTGAATAAATTTCTTTGCTAATTACATCTCTGACTGAGATAAAACGCTCCTCAAAAGGCTGCTTTATCTCGGAGTTTTACACTTGAATATCTCCGAGTTTTCAAGAGTTAAATTTGAGGAACACGCACTGCTTAACTACAAGAAATGGTGTCATTAAACATTTGCTATTTTGACAATGCAAGATGTTCACGAAGCTGAACACTACTGCGTTCTTTGCATGCAGTCTTTATGAAGTTTAGAGTCAATGTCTAACAGTGTAATGATATGCTATAGATACCAAGCAGTACTGGAAAATGGTAAATTTGACAGCGCGATTATGTGATATAAGTTCATACGATATTTGTAGCATCGTATACTGAAATGAGAAACACTATTGATGAGCTATTTTCACCGAACTGAAGTTTAGAAAAGGGTTCATCAACGTAGAGCATACGACTGTAAGTATATTTCTATAAAAAAGTTAAATTTTAAAAGGAAATTCCTATAGACTCCGAGAAATTAAAACATTTGGATAAAATTAGAATTTCTATGGGTTTTTTGCACCATTATAGGCCAATTTACTTACAAAATATCGCCATTATAATATAGTGGAGCAGAAGGGAAGACTTAACAAAGGAAATTATGCATTAATAATGGGGCAATAATGTGCTCTGATAAGACATTGTCGAAGTGATTATTGTATCAGTAAAGTGTTCTCGAAGTCAACAATCGAGAGCTAATTCCACTCTGGCGTGTGTGTGAAACAGAAAAAGTCAAGCTCTACGCATGCTTAGCTGCACGTTTGGAGGATTTGGTCAGTCTATCGAGAGACGTGAACGGGTTAAGATGTAAAACTCCTCTCCCTGGTTATCGTAACAGCGTCCTATAGACAACATTTGAAATTGTAATAGGAATGATGTAGAGAATATATAAGCCTGCATTAGCAGCAGCTCAATTCAATTATCATTGTATTATTTGTGTTCCTGTTCCTTATGCAGATTTTAACATAGGACGTCAAGAATTTTTAGGAATTAAAATCAGAGGCGTGCCCCTAGTGCCCAACCTCGCGCCAAATTAATTAAAAAGATAATGTAAAGGCGAGGATTCTACCGGCCTGGCCATACCTACGATTGTTAGGCAAAAACAATACACGTTTATTTGCATTTTGTCTACAACTTAGGGAAATTATCAACAGTGTCCTGGATGGGTTTAAAATTCCGAGCCTTAGTCACATACAATTTTTAAAGACTTGTATATCCTATTTAACTGCTTCGGTAACTAGACCTGTATTTATTTACGAAATCTCTTTAACATCTCAGATCATCAGCATATAATTCAGTTCAGGGCGTGAAACGGCCGATAAATTTTGATCAGGGGACTCTTCTTTCGGGTATGAGATTCTATTCTGTGCCGTAAATGTACGAAACGGGATCCATGGCTTTATTTCTCTTTCGAAGGAAGCCATACTTAGGATTTTTACGCCCGAAAAAGTCTATCGACCCTGGTCAGAATTAAACCCGAGATCTTAGGTCTGCAAGGCAAGTGTGGTTACCACTAGACCACCAGAACTGACTAGTAACTAGAATGGAAATGTGCCATACATAAATACTCTCTAGAAGAAGACGATGGACACCGATAGTCGCGGTAGGTAAGAATGTGCGGTACATTTGCAGTAGTACCTAGGCAGTTATACGAAACAGAGACAACTCTTCAAAAGCTAGAACTTTGACTTTTAAACCTATCTACTTTATCTAGGATAAACTGGAACATACATTGTCTTAAATTGCAGACAAAATCTGAACAGACATGTACTGCTTTTCCCAACAATCGGAGAAATGTACTCCTTTTTATTTAATGATCATGGAAATTTTCTAAAAAGAATTTTAAAGTTCCAGCCCTACATATGGCGATATCCTGTTCAGTATTGGCCTAGAACCGTGCAAAACACCCTGTTGACATTCTAATCTCATCTAGTTATATTATCTTGAAGACTATAGACATTTGAAAAAAAAAACTTTAATTTTTCGCAAGAAATATATGTTATAATAATTTATGAAATAGTTGTAAGGGCTATATTGATGTGCCCTTGTTTGAAACAGTGCATCAATAGTATCTCTCACTTCAGAGATATTCCTGGTAGTAGTTTAAGGTGCTTCATCCTGTATATTATTTAATTTGTAACTTTTTTATGGTTAAAAGGCACAAAAGTTTTATCTTCCCAAATTACTAATTATTAAAATATAAATAAAATCAAAACAAACAACAATTTTTGTTAATACAACTTCATTCATACATAAGGCATTTTAAGTGTTTTTCTCTAATTTTTTGCTGAAAAATAAAAGAAACAATTATGGGAATGTTTCCTGAGGGCCATAAAGAGATCATTAATACTTAATACCAAAATATAATTTATTGATTCCCTTTAATTTCGGGTTTTGCATCAAGTATTGGGTTCTTTCAGCTGTGCAGAGAGAGAGAGAATAGACAGTATGCATGAAACATATTTGGTCAGTAAGCTTATTAGAGAAAATATATACCGTATAAATAAACAAGTGATATAAAATAATTTCACATACATAATCGCTATTGTTTCAGTTAAATACACACTCTTGAGGAATGCTCTTATTCATAGACTGAAATTGTGCTGTCTCATAAAGTAAACAGCCAACCAATGCTTGCATTAAATTTATTTCTATTAATGTTGAGAGTGCGGTCTTTTTTTCGAGCGTTGTTGAGGCAGTATTTCCTAAGAAATAACACGATCTTCATTGCGGACTTCAGACCATGAATAGTATGAACTTTTCCACATTAAGGACCGTATAAAATTTTGCGATTTAGTCTTCAGCCATGAGTTTCTCTTTCTGATTGTGCCAATACCGTAACAAGTTAGCAGCAATGAAAACTTCGTCATTATGACTTTTATAACATACTTTACTCATCGCATCACTGTTTTTTCAGTTCTTAATCTTCCACGAAAAAATTGCAACCGTTTAGGGGGAGCCTATCCAGTTCATTGTATTGCTTGAAATAAGTTTTGTAGCCTTTGAGCACTGAAAATATAACGGGATATAAACTAAAAAAAAGTTTGGAAACTTGCCACTATAAACTGGTGAAAGTGAAATTTCAGTGTTATCTAGAGGAGGGAAATAAGCGATGCGATATACTTTTTTTGTTTACTGTGTCATTTACTGTCGCTTTGACTGCGTTGGTCTTCTCGCGAATGTCTATAGGTGAAATGTGAATACTATAGATGTAAGCCTATAGGGATGAATGAAATAAAATAAATTAATGATGGCGCAAATGAGTTCGGAGTCCTTGGCGTCTTAAAGCTATCTGATATTCACCTTCTCAAGGCAAGGAAAAATTCCGAAAAAAACCTTACGCAGTGAGCTTGACCTGACTGGGATTCGAGCCCAGGACCTCCGGAATGGTATTCGGAAATGTTACCTGTAGACGTTGTTGGTTTGGTTTATTTATGGACGTTCTTTAACATTTCAGGTCATCAGCGTCCTATTCTATTCAAGGCGTGAAACGTACAACAAATTTCACTCAGAGGCCTCTTCTTTCAGGCCTGAGCTTCTTTTACGTGGCGTAAATCTACGACATGGGACCCACGGCTTTACTTCCCTTCCGAAGGAAGTCATACTTAGAATTTTTGTGCCATCGATCCTAGCCGGGATTGAACCCGCGATCTTGGGTTTAGGAGACAAGCATGGTTACTACTACACCACCAAGGACCAACCTGCCATTACACAATCAGATATACTTTTATATACAGTCTGTCCACAATAACACACTATAAATATAAACTATTGTATTTTCGTAATTTGTCTCACTAAAAGTATAGAAATGTCATTAGAAAGAACGGCTCAAAGAACTTTTTGATTTAAAAACAGCGGAATTATAATTGCAGAGAAAACAATAGAGGGAATTAAAAAAAAAGATTGGTTGCCAGTAATTCGTTGTCATTTGTTGCAGTGTTGGGTTAAAGCACATTGTGTTAATGTTTACATTTCAATTCTGCAGTCGTTTAGTGAGTTAATGGTGACCCTTCAGGAACAGTTTGGGTGTATTGGAACACCATGGGACACAGAGTGTGGTGGTAGTCAAGCGCGCCTCGGAGGGCATTATGAACATCAGGCACCTAGTGACAAGAAGTGGTACACAGATTTTGTGCAGAATGTATATGTGATCAAAGGGAAACAACCTGTCAATACGGATATCATGAAACATGTGCGGGAGACGTTTGTACGCAGTCCTAAGTAGTCTGTATGTAGAGCTAACCTGTAGTTAAACATCCCAAGATCCTATGTACTCTACTGACGTTTTACGCATACACGCTGCAACTAGTACATAATTTGAAATCAGATGACTCTCCGTAACGACTTACTTTCTGTGAACATTGCATCCAAGTAGATATTGGAGGCGTACGGCGCGAGTCTTGATGTCTGCAGAGTAACACGTGGAGCACACATTGGGTGTCTGTGAGGTAGCTACTCGAATATTTCAGTTTCTGTTTCTAATGGCGCTGGTTTCATGTAAATACGACTACGGAGAGTGACTGTGTACATATTTATAATCATGCAATGATTCCATGAACACCCTGTGCATGAACAAAAATATGGGCAGTAACGTCAGGGAAGGAATTACGCGATAAAATGCGGATTTATTGTGCTTTTTAATACAGTGCGAAGTTAAAAACAAAGATGTTCTAAAAGTGCGTATTTACTAGCTATAAGCAGAAAGAAGTAAATATGAAGTGTCATATTTTAGACCTTAAATCGCAGATTACCGAGAAGCACAATTTTTATGTTTTAGAATATGTAGCATCCAGTAGGACAATTTCATTTTTCATAATTCATATTTTTAAAATTCCCATGTTTGGAAAAAAACTTAATATTTGTTCATATTTTACAATTTATTTTTCAAAACTAATAGTAAATGATCTTTTACGGTTTTAAGTTTTTTTATTTATACTAGTAAATCCTTTGTTTATTGTAAAATGAGTACATATTTTGTGTGATTAAGAACTTAATTTTCAATGCCTAAAAATATTATTCAGATGGGAATACAGTATCTTTTTCACGAATTTTCAAATATTATTCAAAACTTGACACACTCAAAAAGCTCGTTTCAAAACACGATTTTAATTTAATTAACATTCAGAAGTTTACTTTTACAATTTTAATTACTAAATATAAGGAAACTGTGTTGCTTCATTTCATTAATATTAAAACTTCTATAATGATTCGTGTTGGAAAAATTATAAAATAACTTAAATTTAGTATTAGAGAAATTTTTAACAGTTCTTTTGTTCATAATTCTCAGCAGATATCTTTTAAAATGTCTTTTCCTGAATTTTGCTACATTTTTTTTTTGAGTAGTGTTTAACGCCCGTTTTTACTACAGAGGCACCACAGGCGGTTTCGCTACATTGAGAAGCTAAAAGCTCATACGTGAAGCAAAACATTGTGAAAATGCTTGCTCATCTCATAGACGCCAGGATTTGATTCTTACTCCCGATTATAGAACAGGTTAACGAACAATAGTTGAGAGCTGTTGATGCTATCAATCTCGAGAGCATTGTTTATGTATATCAAGCACTACTTCCTACCCCTTCAACGTGTCAAACACTTGAGCGTTCTCCCACCTCATTAAGTGCGAACATGGTCAGTTACAGCGGCTTCCTATTAGCTGGCAAGTACCGGAAGACCTTAGCAACTACAACTGAGCAATCTCTGGCTCAATACCAGCAAGAAAAAATCTTTAGTTACCCCTCTTTCAGTTTCTGTTACAGCCTCTTCCTTTCCCTGCCACCAGAAATATGTGGAGGGCAATTTATAGCACAGGTATCGGCAGACAGACTCCCGAGCATTGTGCACCTGCTTCCCACCAACGACCATTCCTTCTACGTCAGCTGAAGAACCTCGAGACATATCGATCGCAGCATTATGCAACCACAATACATCTCACAAGGGACGTAATAGCGGCTATTCCTAGCACCATTCTGCTCAGATAAGTGCATCCTTTTGTTTTAATAAACCGTCCAGACCTAGCTACTGTTATGCTACTATGCTACAGACGGTATTATTTAGATAGTTTCACGCAAATGTCTTTCAGACAGCGAACAAACTCATTGATATACAACTGAACAACGAGATTTGTATTACATTGTAAGTAAATAGCACTGAAAACCTAACAAATGGTAAGCTCTTTTCCTTACATTCGCCTGTTTTATTTCTATCGTCTTTGCTTCAATTTGATTACTGAGCGAGAAACCCAAAACTCATTCAAATGATAGGAGTTCACAAGAAACTCATAATTATAACATCCCAAGGTGGTTTTCATTCCTATTATCTCTGCTTCTATTCTATTATTTCTTATAACTTGGTAATATTAACTTCCAATTATTTTTCTTGTCCATATTATAATAGTCCTGCCAACTTTCTCTTCTGAACTTCCAAAGTTATAAGTCGTAGGTAAGAAGTTTCCGGGAAAAGTCTTGTTTCGACTTTTAGTAGACGTTCAATGGATAATATTGCCTACTTTGGTGACCCAGGTTTGTTATAAGATTTCAGGGTTATTTTATATATTTATAATGGAAATTATAAAAAGTTTTAATATTAACTTTTCTCGAGAGAAAGTATATCAACTTGCCTTTGCATTTACTGAGCTTTAATGTTGTAAAGAATTTGTGTAATTGGAATGTTACGAGAGTTGCTTGCTATCTACTTAATTTTATTTTGTAATTTTCCTGCTTTAAAATTTGCAAGCCCAGTTAGGCAGGTTTTTTTCGTCTCCCATTTTTGAAAATGGGACTGTTTTAAGAAAAGTATAAGTATAATCTGTTCTTATTTATTGTTTTAATTTTTATAAATTAAAACAATAAATAACTTTTATGTGCAGTACACAACTTAATACCTCAACACAAGTTTTTGAATTCAGGGTTTTTGATCGCTTATTGTTGTAGTAAGGGGTGTAACTAATTGCTGTTTTTCTTAAATGTAGCTAAGCTCTTGTCTTCTTTTAGAAAACTACACACACACACATTTCTGCGAATTCTCTAGACAATTTAGTTTTGTTTTAGTAGTACGCTAAGTGACAGCAAGCATAAACAGAGCGCGATTAGATAAATAAATAATAAATATAAAACAGGAATAATTCCAATACATTCAATTATTGGGGGCATACCAGTGTTATTTAAAATACAGAATATAATTAATATCATTCACGTCTCAACTGCTAGTCTCAGCGTGGTAACAAAATAATAAATTAAATTATAAAAGGTCAACTCCGATGCCACAGGTGGTAGTCCCTACCACGTGTAACCCCCACCCCTTACGGCAATATCAAGTACAAAGAATTTTATACATAATGAACATTACTAGTTAGTTATTCTGTAAACAACACAAATGGTCATTCGTAATACTTATTTCATAATTATTAGCAAAAAATTATGAAATAGGTTTTCTAATTTTACTTGATCATAGGCTTTATGCTTCTTAGAAACAATGTGTCCTATACAGCAACCTTGACTACCAAGTGCCACAGAAAAATCACACAAACACACATTGCAAAGCAAGAGATTTTCAGTAATTTGCGAAGAAACGCAGCACGTCAGTAATTTTTGAAACAAAGCATCTTCCTGCTAGTGGAGCTGGTAGTTTTGGAAAGCTGTTCATCTATAGACACCTACCCACATAATATGTAAATACAAACAAACTAATGCGATCAAATGCCGCTGTCTGTGCTCAACTATTGCTGAGGAACTTTTATTATTTTTTTTAATATAGTTTTGCTTTTCCAAAAGAATTCCCCATACTACTGTAGCGCAGAAATAATGGGAGAAAATGAACAACAATTATGAACACTCGCGAATCATTGCTATGCAAGGTAGGACCTGGTGGTTAGTGATAAACATACTTGCTTTCTAAACCCAAGATCGCGGGTTCAAACCAGGATTGATGGATTTTTTTGAGTGCAAAAGTTCTAAGTATGACTTCCTTCGGATGGGAGTTAAAGTTGTTGGTCCCGTGTCATACATTTACGGCACGAAAAAGAACCTACAGACTGAAAGAAGAGACCTCTGAGCAAAATTTGTGGGCCGTTTCACGCCCTGACTTTAATGGGACGCTAATGACCTGAGATGTTAAAGCACGTTCGTAAATAAATCAAATCAACAAAAAGTTGTTATATTGGAAACATAATTAGTATAAGATGAAGGTTTTATAAGGTAAATTAATTTCACTTTTAAACTTAAGACTTTCGGCCTAGAAATAATTTTATTGTCATGTCAAAAAAATTCAATAAGCTCAATAAAAGTATCTGAAAACCTTCAGAACTCGTATTATGGACAATAATTAACTATTAGGCCAGTAAGGAATGTATTGTTTGATTTTTTAAAAATAAATCTTAGTTTAACAGTTTAGATATTCTGGACTCTAAAATACCTTCATTAGAGAAAACATTTATGTATGCATTGATTTTTTCCGGGATTTTTGGTTATGGTCTAATGGTCGATTCATATTTATGGCGACCTGACGTTTCGTCCGACATTATGGCGGGCATCTTCAGAGAAATGAAATTAAAGGTCTATTTACAGCAGTTGAATCTAAGAATGCGGTTCATCGTTGTCAATAACTGAGGTGAGAGTGGGTCTGTGACTTAGAATCAGTTGTTGAGTGTTAAATAGACATTTAATTTATTCCTCTGAAGATGTCCGCCACAGTGTCGGACGAAATGAATTGACCATTAGACCATGGCCAAAAAGTTCGGAAAGTTCGTTAATATCCAACACTCTGGCTATGACAGCCTACGTATATATTTAACAATTATGCATATAGTGCATCTGTAGCTTCAAGATAAGGAAAACCTTTCCAAAGACACGACTATCTTAAAAAGACAGCACAATATATTCATGGTTGACTCCCATGCTGCGCTTCTTACAAGCTATCCGGTCATCTAGTGATTTTTAATAGTGTTTAACGTTCATTTTTACTACTGAGGCCCCACAGGCTGTGGACACTGATGATACACAAAATAAAATGGTAAACTGGGATTTTTTTTAAAGGAATTAGCGTTCTAGGTGTAAGTTTAAGGTACTTCCCCGGCATTTGCCATTTATGAGGACTGAGGAAAACCTGAAAAAAAGCTCAGTCAGGGAGGCCGAACCTTGTGGGAATCTAACCACAGTCCTCCCGCTCACGAGTCCGTGCCTTAATGACCTCGGCTACCCGTGGCGGTTGTGTAGTGATATGAATGAATGAATGGTGTTTAACGCCCGTTTTTGCTACAGAGACACCACAGACGATGGGCACTGGTGATGCATGAAATGAAATGATATATTGGGAAAGGATTTATTTTTAATGAAGGAAACGTTCCAGGCCTAAGTTTAGGGTACCTCTCCGGCATTTTCCATTTATGAGGACTGAGGAAAACCTGGAAAAAATCTCAGTCAGGCAGAACGGTCCTGGCGGGATTCGAACCCTAGACCTCCCGCTCACGAGTCCGCGCCTTAACGACCTCGGCCACCCGTGGCGGTTTTGTCTAGTGATGAAATCCCTATAGCCTTTATGGGATAATATTTAGATGCTACATTTAGTTGTCTCTCCTCCTCTCAGAAGCATCATCAGTAATGTGACTTTGGGACACTTAGCTATTGCGGTTACTGGTGCCCTAACACGGGCTAAAATTAATCCCAAAGAGAGCAACGCTAAACACAATTGAGTGACGAAGTTAAACGGCATTTGTGCCCATTATGAATAATTCTGAGAATATTATGGAGTATGAGCAAAGATTTGTTATGTAGAGTGAAAAAAGGTTAATTTAATTTCTGGAAGTGGAAATTACTGTGTCATACATTTGACTTCTTTATGACAATAAACAGGAATTCTCGAGAGAGTCGTGCTAGAAATTGACGAAAAACCACATGAAAACGGACCATCATAGTGGAGATAAGAGTATCAATAAATCTTGCGGGTAGATCAAACAGCTCTATAACATTAGCATTAGATGATGGAGTTTGGAAAGAGCACCATATTGTCGCTACCCCTGTAGAGTATACCGGATAAATTTTATTTTGTAATCATTCATCGTCCATGGGCCGGACAAAGAGCGTAGCTGTGCGACTATCCATACCCAACTTAAATAAAAGCAAGAGAACATGAACCAAGAAATGCAATACAGCTATAAACATTTCTCTAATTTAAATCATAACTTTATTACCTTGTGTAAAGTTCTTATGAATTCGACGGATCCGTCGTAAAACTGACCAGGTGGGAACCGCAGGTGCGACGTCCGCTCTCTTCCATACTCGGCTCTTCCACCATTCGTTCAGATGCTGTTTTTTTTTTCCCCCGTGGTAAGCATGCAACTTTCTTACTGAGCTTTCCATATCTCTACTTTTAACTTAACATTTTCACCCTCCCATATGCACAATATACATTCGTGTTCCAACTTTTTATTAGTGAGAATATCCAGCCTCGTCTCAAAAGACATTTCTGTGCTAGCGACTTCCAAAAATCACGCGCGTCCATATTACCGGCATGCGGATAGCTGATCATGCCTTTTCTTAAATAGAGATTTGTATAAGCAGAGGAGAGAACTGCATTAGCTACTGAATGCGATGGACGCAGACCTTGAAGATAAAAAGAGAATACAACATAACAGAGAGACATTCGTTGATTTGGTCTATTGTAGACATAAATTTACTTGTAGAGTATTTAATGATGAGATGACGGCCATGCCGCTGCAATCCATAACAGGAATATGACATACCGTGCTCTTGATGGATTTGTATTGCGTTTTCTTCCCAGGTCACGGTGATGACTGTAGCAAGGGGCGTTAAGATGTCACTTTCTCAGGCTGGATGCCTGCTGACTTTATCTGGATGTCTCCAAGAGTAAACTCCAGAAATCTTGGACGGTATATTCTATTATATCCACAATAACAACACTATTCACCCTTCTAGAATACCGGAGTTAAGTTAGACAAACACTCTGAAATGTCTCTTCTAAATGTCCAGACCTGAAACGGATTGAAGATGTTTGGGTTCTCGTGGTTAGTGAATGGTATTGCAGAGCAGAAAGAACACCTGAAAACCTGAAGGAACACGTTACAGAAGTATGGATAGAGCTGTGGCGTATGCGAATCTCATTCCAAAAAGACCCGATACGCGCTCGAAGTGCTATTGGCCAGCTATTAAGATGGGCTTAGTTTAAATTATTAAAAAGATGCTTATTACATTATACAAACCACCACGGATGGCCAAGGTCGTTAAGGCGCGGTTCGTGAATGGGAGGCGGGGTCAGAATCCCACCAGGACCATCCTCTCTAACAGGTTTTTTCCAGCTTTTCCTCAGTCCTCATAAATGACAAATACCGGGGAGGCAACTAAAATTAGGCCTGAAACATTTCCTTCCTTTAAAAAGAATCGTTTCTCAATGTATCAGTTCATCTCATGTATCATCAGTGTCACCGCCTGTGATGCCTCGGTGGTAAAAACGAACGTTAAACACCATTCAAAAAGCATTATAAAGCATTTGATTCATACTCTCCCACATTCTTAATATAAGCACACCGAGCATGATGGATCAGGCGAAAATGCTTTGGACGGCAACCCGACCTTGGTTTTTTTTTTTTTTTTGGTTTTTTTTGTTTTGTTTTCCCTGGTCGCTTAAGTGAATGTGGGATGAATCTTTCCTTTTCACAAATTTGCCGCTCTCCCATTTCATTCCCTTGGTTCTGTTACAGTATAAAAATGCTATGGTAGGTAGGCTGCTGCTGCTGTGCTGTGTGACGGTAGCTTGCACTTTGGAAAGGTTTATGATCCAGCTTATGTTGTATGAGAGGCTCGGAACTCTTTGGAGGGGAGTATTCGCCGGTGTTGGAGTGTTCTGTCAGCATAAAATGTTAGTCCGTGCCTTACCGCCTAGTTTTCCCTTACTTTCCGAGGTGCCCCCTTTGAGGACATAGGCACAAACGACCAGCCTTTAACACGACTAAAGTACCTTACTAATCCAATCTAACGTAAGAATGGAGAAATGCAGCGATTATATGTAAAAGAAAAGAGTTGTATGAAGGCATTTGTATCAGACGCTTATGAATAAGAAATACTGTACTTATATTTCGCCTCTGTTCCTACCCCCACCATCCTTTTGCTTACTCTCTTATTTAAGCGAGGTGAGTATAAACTTAGAATTTGATGTTGCTGAAACAAGTAATTCCAATACTATTTCCCCTGCAACTGTATTCACTGCACCTGGAAAACATGCTACCATACATATATTTGTGTGTACTACATATGTATGTTTAAATAAAAATATTACTCCTAAAACACGAGAAAAGCATAAAAAAATATCGGGTGTAATAATTAGGTACGACCAAACTTTCAGGACGCATTCCTCACATTAATCATATACCACATGAAACTCTTTCTTGCATTGAAATTTTCAAAACGCCATCTTGGTTACGTCTGGTTAAATTATAGTTCTTAGGTTCACCGCTAGTGTTTTGTGTTCCATTTGCACGAAGGTAATGTTGATGGATGTATCAATGATAGCGGAGGGCATTTTGAACATTTAATGCAAGAAAGAGTTTCACGTGCTATGTTGGTACTTTTTGTTTCTGTGTGTCTCCCATGTTTAAAGTACTATGGGTAGTTGTAGAAAATGAAAATCTAACATGGAAATAAAGCATTTCCGGACCAATTTTCATATAACACGTTTTCTTCTTCTACGTGTGAGGAATGTGTCTTGAAAGTTTGGCCACACATCATTGTTACACCCGGTATAGTGCATTTTACATTAAAGAATTTGTGACTGTACCGGTCATAATGAGAAGCGCATTAAATTAAAACCAACATTAGGAATAACTGCGCCCCTCGAGTGGCTCCCTTTAAGGGGGAACCTAGGTTATCGTTCCGATATTCCTCTGTTGTACATCCCACATAAGAATCAAACTATATGTAAAAAAAATTGACGCTATTGTACAATTTGACATTCACTGGTGGTAAAAGCATGGCATAAAATACAGTACTAGGAATATATAGTGAAAATTAAACGGTTGGGCTGTTAATTAAAATCAGAATATTTGTAAACTGTTAGTATTATAATTGTTGCTGTGGAAATTAAATCTGTGATGTATGCTGTCTGTCAGTAATAGTAAACTTAATTTTGCGGCTTCTACAAATGCGAGCTTGGCTAGTAAATCATGCATGTGTAATAAAAGTTAGTCATTTAGTGGTGAAAAGAGAACAACGTTGAGTGCTTTCAATAAACTTCTGCATTAAAACCAACCGTTCTTGCAAATGACGCTGTAAAATTAACTGCGCTATATACTGGCCTAACGGAGTGAAGTGTTGCGTGTGTAAAAAGAATTTAAGGGAATTAGCAAGCTACTAGAATTGGAAAGGGCAAGAAGGAAATTTGAGTCAAAATTAGAGAGATAAAAAAAGACATGTTTTTGTTAAGTATGCTATTCATAGCAAAGTGCAGTCCATATCGATCAATGGTTTTAGAAAGTGCAGTCAATAACAGTGAATGTAGCGTTTTATTTAAAAAATACGATCAGATATGTTATACAGTTTTGAGTGCAGCTTTTAGGGGGGAAGTGCATCCGTCGCAACCCCCCCCAAAAAAAAAGAAAGAAAGAAGAGAGAGAGAGATAACATATGTGTGTGTTTTGAGGGTGTATTAAAAGAAAATTATCGAAGATTGGAATACACATTAAAATATAAAAGTAGGAATTAAATTTGGTAATATTCTACTAATACTAGAAGCATAACGATAATACCACGGCAAAATATTAATTTACAATTGTACTTGCTCCTTTGTTTTAATTTATTTATATTTAATTAAACAGTTGCTGCTATGCAACTTGCCAAAACTCTTACATAATAAATTGTAATTAATTATTATACTAGTTCTGATAGTTTCACTCTATTTTGGGCTCTATGACCAGTTTATTTCTTACTTAATTGACAAAATACTTTCGCAGTGACCGTTTGACACTTTGATACCTAAAATAAAGCATACAGCATTGTACTTGATTCTATGAGATTATACACCCATCTACATGTTCTGTTCTTTTCATATTCCCAACATTTTTGCACTACAGAATTCATCAAGATAAACTGGCTTGAAAATGTGTGGAACTTAACGGCCTAAATTCAATGAAGACAATAGATATACATAATTTGCATTAGATAACCGAACTTATGCATCAAACATTAGAGAATTATAATTATTATAACACGTATTTGCAGAACTAGGTTCTTACATTTTCAAATGTTATTGCCAACACTTTGTAATCAGTTTAAGGGACAATTACATACTTTAATTGATTAAAAAACAATAATATTTAAATGACGAGTTTCGAATCAGTGGAAATGAAATATGATCAAATGCGAAATATGGGACATTTGGTCACCCTAGATCTCACATACCTATGGGACGCATCCATCAGTAAAATAAAGACGATGCCAATTAACATTTAAATTAAAATATCGTCATATTTTAAAGAGATCCTTAAAGAGGCAGGCTGCTTAAACACCACAGAACACAATAATGTTCGGATTAGCGCACCTAAGCGTGGAAACACGCAGTACATAGAATTCAATTAGTGGAAAACTTTTATATGTCGAATAGAGAAACTAAACACTTGGATGGTTTGGCATATAGGACAAGAACATCATCTCTAAATGTGGCCATACAGTTTGGTTTCTATCTATCAACATTCTATGCTCATTGGTCATTATGGTGTTAATTCATTGGTTGGAAATTGTTTAAACACAAGCGTTTCAAGTGAAAATGAAAAATAGATAAAATGGGTTTCATAGTGTGATTATGGAAGCGAAAACAGCAAAGGACAAAATTCACGAGAGGATTTTTTTCTACATTGTGTGACGCCTGCCCTTCCTATAAAACCGTTCAATTTTGGGTAAATGTGTTCATGAATGGCAGAACAAGCATCAAAGACGCACCATATCCTAGAGCTCCAAAATAACCTCGAGGCCAGAAATCATCCATAAAGTGTATGATATTGTTTCGGCTAACAATGAGTAAAAGCGCACAAGTTAGCAAAGGCCTCGGGCATCTCACCTGAGCGGGTTCATTTTATTTTGCATATTGAACACACATGAAAAAAATTGGGCAGGTAAGTACCGCGTCTGTTCACTACGGAACATAAGCAACATCGGCAGGCCGTTTAGAACTTTTTAAGAAGAATCAAACCGATTTTTATATGCAGTTTTGTGACTATGGACGAAATTACTATCTATACCGTGAACCTCACGAGGGAATGGCTCCGAAAAAGAAAAAATGCTTTTCATCCTCTGGAAAAGCAATGGCATCAGTCTTGGGGATGCAAAAGCAGCTTTTTTGATTGGTTACTTGGGAAAAGGTTAATCATTACTAGAAAATACTACACATTGTTTTCGGAGAGACTGAAGATATTAATCGCAGAAAAACGTCCGGAAGCAGCCAAAAAGAAGTTGTTTCATCATGTGGGCTGGTGCATTCTTGTTGTGTCGCTCGGACAAATTGACCGAATTATGGTTTGAAATACTTCCGCTCTGTTCACGTGACTTTACTCGGATAACCAGATGGTTCCCGAAGCTCAAGCTGTTTCTGGCTGGACATAACTTTAAGTCAAATGAAGAGGTCCTACAGAAGGAAAACGAGTATTTTAAGGGCCTCGAAGAGACCCATGATCTTGAAGAGACGTTGCTTTTGACTTTTGAGGGAACTATATCGACAAACAAAGTACATTGCAACACTGAATTTATTCTCTTAAATATAAAGTAAAGTTACTTATGAAATATTTCCTTTAAAAGAAAAATGTAACTTTAATCATTGGCCAATTTATTTATTTTTCGAGTAATGCTAGCTTTATGTATGTGATTCATGATGTTTTATCATGACGAAGAATTACTATGTTTAAAACTCTTGAAACTCTGTGACAGACAGTTCTAATGTTAGAGCAAGTATGGCAGTCCATGATTGCGCGTTTACAGTCTTGTGTAAAGTGTCTGTTTTTAAGCAGCATTTCTGAAGGCAAGCAGATCATTTATAAAACATAAAAATTAGAGTAACTAGAAAAGTAAACGAAACAAGCCATTTGTTTATATGAACAGTTTTCTTTGCTTTAGCTCCACTATAGAACTTTCATAAGCTCACTACCAATTAAGTAGCACTCTGTACATCTTACCGCAAAATCCTCTCCACCTAGAAGCCTTGGCACGCGATGCAAGTCAATAAAAACAAGTCCTGGGGCAGGAGTTGAGGGATAAGTAGATGGCGTGTTTAAAGTTAGTGGCAGAGTTCCCCCAGGAGTGCTGGCATCCCACTTTGCATCAAACGCTTACCCATGCCTGTCAAAGGGAAGAGAGACGCGATCTTGTGCAACTTGGTTAAACTTGTCGAGAAGCAAAGTGATGGACATTTGGCTCGAGTATTGTTCTGTTGATGTTATGATAAAAGGAAGCGACGGAGAAATGTGTACATTGCCATCATATGTTACGTCTGAATGAACTTTTAGAGATATGCAGTCTTCATATAGCGTGCCAAATATTCCACATATCATTACTGTCTTGTTTCATTGTCTAAGCTTCTCGCATCTTTCAATGTAGAATGTTTGACACATAGCGTAAACGGGAATATGACGTATGAAGCATAATATAATAATAAAACATGATATGCAATTAGTTCACTAAGTACTACAATACAAATACTTTTACAGTGTAAGAATTTTGTTTTTTATTACTAGAATTATAAAGAAACATATTGGGAAAGGATACTTTAAGGAAGGACATTTTCCAGGCCTAACTTTCGGGTACATCCCTGGCATTTGTCATTTATGAGGACTGAGGAAAACTTGGAAAAAACCTCAGTCAGGGAGGACGGGATTCGAACCCCAGGCCCCTCGCTCACGAGTCCGCACCTTAACAACCTCGGCCACCCGTGGCGGTAAAATCGTTAATAAAATACTACATAATTACAGTAATTGCCTAAAATTATCATAGCAATTATTACGGTACTAAATTGTTTCCTTTACTAAAATACTGCCATCAAATGAATATTATGTTACGATAATATTAAGAAAATACTTTAATGCTGAAAATAGAATCAATCATTCATAATTATAAAGCTAATAACTTTTTCATACACCTAGTTATAAATGTGAATATTAGCTGCCAAATGAATCAGTCATTTTATAATACTAACCAATTCTGAAATATAAGGGGACACTAATGTTTCTGAAACATCCTTCACCTTTTTACTATTCATCGAATTAATGAGTCTGTCGTATTCCTTCTGATTATTATCATACGAATTTCTCGATATTAATGACAACAGCTCTTTCAGCCTGAGGTAAAATTTCTTGCTGTAAATCCATCTTTGCTAAAAACAATAACAATATCCAAACGAACTTGATGATCTCTATCAATAAAAGGAAGTCATAAGATAATAAAAATTATTTGATTTTGGAGTAATTCATTAGAAAATCGACATTAATATTTATTTTATTTTATTAATACCCCTTCATTATTCTTGTGTACAAATGGTGTAAGAAAATCGCTTATTTTATTCAATTATTGCATTCTTAAAAATTATGAAACCCAATCTTAAACTTTATTTATGCAATAATATTATATAATTAATTTTGAAATGACGATGTTTAAGAAACAACGAAACTGTTGCATTCTGTTCACAAGAATCGCATTACTGTTTTTCAATTGTTGTAAAGAAGGCTGCCTTCGGCACTTGTAGGAAAAAGTACGTAATTAAATTTTGCATTCATTTGGATAAACGATCAAATAAAACTATAGAACTGATACAGTACATTTTTATCAAGTGTTTTTTGGTAGTCGCAAACTATTTACATCGAGAGCTGAGATAAAAGTCCACACGACTGCATGTTTCAAGTTTATAAGTCAAAGACAATATATAATGGTTCTGGGATACAAAAAAGTTACGATATACCGGTACTGTATGCCAGCAGAGAATTATTGGCCTCAACGAGGGCTAGATTTTCAAAAACAGGGGCATGATGCTCTGCGATATTATTTCACCATAATAATCAGGAAACAAAACGAAACATTTATTACACCCAAGGGTACCGCTGAGTACGAAAATTTAGCATTTTGCAAAAAAATTGGTGTTATCTAGGATCATACAACAGGAACACGACTCTAGAAGATATTGCGGAGAAGAAAGTACATGCAAGGTATAACATTTGCACCACTCTTGTGCACCAGATTTAGCGGTTTATGATCACCCGTTTCATCATGTAGCCATCTTTTCAATTCAACAATACACACAAGAGCTTTTACATAGGTTATACTACTGCTCCCAGAAATGTTGAAAGTTCATGGTGACAATTTGTGCCATATCCAGATGATTGAACATTTTACACATTGACGATTGCAGAACTGGCAGGCTGGACTGATGCAGACAAGTGAGAGAGTTGTTTCAGTGTTTCAAAAGGGAAAGCAAATCGGCAGATATTTGGCTCGTTTTATATTGAGTGATACAGTTGAGCAACGTTCTCATATATAAACTTTTTACTTAATTATAATAAAAGTGTAAAACACTGTGTTCTCTTCAAGCTTCTGTAACATAGAAACTACACGTTTTTAATTCCTGCATACCAGACATGCATTGACCTGCAATAAGCTCTGCAAAAGTTCTACACAAACTTTAAGCATGTACAATTGAGTGACCATTGCACGGCCCTGACCAATCCTTTGAGAAAGTGCAGTGTGGATGGTTGTATTTTCCTGCAGAAACTTCCAATTTTCCATTCTTATCCTCTATAAAACAGACAAAGGATGTTTTTCAAGGAGTGTTTGATAATCTGTAACTTTTATATGATGTGTACCTTTCCCCTGTACCTAAATGCATCCCAGATCACCAGAGGCTGTCTCTTCGAAATAATTCCTCTTCTTTCCCGCCATAGTATGACCAATCAACAGGACCGATTAGTTGAGTTTGTTTTCATCGCAGAATATCACACGTTTCATTTATCCTTTCAGATGATGAAATCCTTGGCCCAGTCGATGTGACTTTGTATTAAAATATCAGACGAATATGTTTCACCCTTTTTTGTATTTAAATGTGTTAGTTTTTCTGAGTAGCCTGGGTAACGTAGACTTAATGAGCATTGACAGTTTAATCACAAACAAGTTGTCCCAACGATCATTCCCATCACTGAGCTTCTTGGCCATTTTTATATTGTGTCGAACAGTTAGTTTTTGTGGCCTCCCAGGCAACGTTTTCATTCCATAGTTTATTACCTATTTACTCGTATTTCCCGAGAAGAAAGTCCTTCTCTTTTGTAGAGTTTATTTAGTCTTGTTTAAAACTCACAATGCAGACTGCTTCGTCTTCCATACTTCAAAAATACAACAGAAACAACATCGGTCTCTGTGTTACTGACAAAGCATAAGCATAACAATTACATGAAGTAAACACGTAACAAAACCTCACAAGCCTATCATTTTGCAATATCAGATTTCACTTTCGGTTCTGAACGACAAACATTAACCGCAAATATCATCGGTTTAACAATATTTATGTTCATTTATGTAATAATTCGGTCTCATGAGAAAACATGACTTATTCTGTCATTGTACAAGAGAAAGCAGGCGATTTTAAGAGTTTACAATCTACCCTAAAACATCGTCCATTAAGTATTAAGGGTGTAAGGCTGCGCATACACAAAATCACTGTGCTAACTTTTATATGTTTATTAAATTGACGAACTGAAATGCTCAGTCTTGCGCAAGCGCAGTAGTAATTTTATATGTCACTGCCAGGGAGAGGAGAGGGAATCTTTAAGGAAGGCACGTTTCCGTGTAGGTTATCCTTGGTCGCAGCTCATGTCTGCTCTCTCCCGAGATTTTGTAGATTCTGAAGACTAAAGGGAGGATCAGAATGCAAACGATATTAGTTTAAAATATAGTTTTAGGCTATTTTAATTGTATTGTGATAGTATAAAATGGTGAAATTATTTTATTTTAACAGTAAACACAATTTAAAGTTTATCCGAGACCACGTCCGTATAATAGGTTGTAACTATTTTTCCCACCATTTCTACTAACTACCACCTGTAGCGAAACGTGCGGTATCTTAGAATTATTCAGCAAGGGACGGCAGAAAGTTCAGTGAAACATTAAGAATTACTTCAATAATGATTTACTTATGTGCACTGAGAGGATTGAGCTCTTAAATAAACATATTTAGGACTTAGTCATGGAACATGACATACTTTAAAACACGAACAATTTTATGGAAACATTACAGAGACATTCTGGTATATTCAACTAAATTAGATTTTGCATTAATTTCGATATCCTATATCTCAAGCTACCCTAAACAAAATCCCATACTTTATTACTGATTAAAGCAGTGTTTTCCTAGTATAATGAACTGATACTTTGGGGTAAACATAAATAAAATTAACTGATGTGGGGTAGACCTCTTTTTACATCAAAATACACTTTCCAAATCAAAGCCTTCCAGTTAAGAACTACAGGCGATGCTATCAATATCGAAGGTGCAGCTGCTTTAAACGTATACTAAGCAAAGCTGCCTCACAAACTCCCTGAACCTCAAAGATTCTGATCAGATACACTTTTAACGTCCCCTATAGCAAATTTATCCGAAGCTCCTCATAACCATAAAACTGCAATCCAATAATCATTAACAACAGCGCCGCACTTTCACTGTTTGCAGGGAAAGGGCGTTAAAAAGAGAGCGAACCCATATAACTTTGAAAGAGCCATAACATACTACGGGCTTGGAAGTAACTACTGGCACATGACGCTGCTCTGGCATAGAGAAGCACCTTTGTGTGTTACTAAGGCCACAAGAGGCAGAAGTTCAGAGATTAATGGTGGAAACAGCTGCTCTCGATGTAAAACTCCTACTCCATAGCAATACACTGAGGAAACCTCTCACAGGTGTAAAAAAAAGTTTAAAAAGTTTCCAAGCATGAAATGAAAAATAAGTAACCAGTCGGCCACCTATGTTAAGACGATAATAAATAACTAGTGTTAGTATTGCTTGTTCTGATACTAGACTGAGTTATGCTTATGCGTAAATTAAAAGAAGTGAAATGTGGCAGACGGTTTTGTGCTTCGTCTTTGTTTTGGTGCAACTTTCTATCTATTTCTTATTCCAGGCGTAATGAAAAATGCTCTCATCTCTTTATGTTCATTTTAAGGCTGTCATTCCAACCAAACCGGAACATTTAGTAGCCCTTGTGGCGACTTTGGTATCTCGACACCATGGGAAGTACCTGCGGCTCTTCTACAGTCAAACCCAGAACTATGCGATAGCCAGATACGCTTCCATGTCTGAAAGTGCGTCTGCGGACAACTGGAAGATGGGGTTTGTGGAGCCGCAGTATTCTTTTATTCTTACACCACTTCAAAGAACCTCCAAAACTTCTTATCTTTACTGCAGAATTAAAATCTAACAATAAATTTATTGTGATATGTGAAACATTGCTGTTACTGATGCTAACATCTGGTCACGCTTAGAAGACCACGGATATATAAATATGTTATAAATAAACTCTTTTACAATATTAAAAAATAAACTGTCTAATTGATTATTATTCATTCTATACTTTGCCTTATCGTTATGGATAAGGGGGCGGCCGGTGTTGTAGACTCAGGTTTGCAGAATTCTAATGGCCAGTCCGTGTTCAAACGCTCAAAAGTCTAAGATGTATTGAAACTGGCCGCAACCAAATTACAACACATGTCTTATTTAGAGCAAAAATTACAACAGAGTTATTACGAGGGCTGTTCAATAAAGAATTATTATATATTTTTCTTTCTCGTATAAACATTTAACGTTAAAATATTTTGTCAGCTTAACGCATAATGTATATACAATACTAGATGTTCAGTTCCGCTTACAGAAGGAGATGTTCTGACATAGTGATTTCGTCTCAACAAAACACCAGCTGATATCTACGCAAAGTTACAGGAGGCCCAAGGAGAGTTTATTCTTTCCTATAGGACAACTTGAAGATGGTTTTACCATTTTAAAGAGAAAAGGCAACCAATTTCAAAGGAAGGTGGACCTGGTGCTCCAGTTTCTGATCTAACGGAAGAAAACATTAACCTGCTATAGAGATTCGTGAAATATTATTAAAAAACTTTTAGGAATAATCACTGGATGCCATCCACACATTGAGAACACAAACATTAATTGCACATGAGTCATGAGGTTCCAAGACTGCTGATTCCCGAACAAAAGGACGTTTGCATGCAGCTTTGCATGCAGTTGAAGATGATGTTACAGGAGGACGTGGAGTTTCTTTCTAGAGTAATCACTGCTGATGAAACTTGGCTTCATCATTCGATCTTGAGCAAAGCTCTGTGTAGAAATTTCCATGATTACCAACAGAAAAAAAAAGGAAAAGAAGAAGCAAAATTGGTTGCTCTGCTGAGAATATAATGGTCATCTCATTTATCGATATTCAGTTTACTAGCAA
Source organism: Metallyticus violacea (assembly GCA_030762175.1). NCBI lineage: Eukaryota > Metazoa > Arthropoda > Insecta > Mantodea > Metallyticidae > Metallyticus > Metallyticus violacea. Next base: position 40,214,057 of record CM060842.1, read on the forward strand.
GTTATACCTGCACACACAATTGTAACGTGGCAAAGTGAAAACTGTGTCCCGCAACCTCCCTATAGTCCAAATAGGCTTAAACACTCTGGGGGGGGGGAACAAAACTGATCATACGGTATAGTAATGGGCATATCTATTTAAATTCTTGAATCTATTACTCGTGATGTCCCCGTTACAGTGTAAGAAAAACTAATGAAAACAGAGTCACTTTGTTAATATAAAGGTTAACCTTATGGAATGCTTACGTATGCACATTTCTACGTTTGATTGGAAATTCGAATAAGAAAATCTGAAGAGCTATTTTTAAGTCTGCGCTATTACTTCCTAATCCCAGATCCCCAATGTTAACACACAGAGCAGTATGGAAAATTCTCTGGCAGGACTTTTCAAACGCATTTCCTTAGGGGCCCAGAGGCTGGCAGGATAAAGATATGAAAATTCTGATGAATGAAAACTACTGAGGGATATTTCAGTCAGTAAAAAAGTTGGCAAAAAAGCGAAAGGAAAACGGAACGGAGGAAGAAAGTTAACATAGGAAAACTAAATAAGGGTGGACAATGGATGAACAGGATATGCAGGAATTTATATATCAAAGCTGGCTTACGTCTGCATGTCAGAAGAAAGGCTGAAGGAATAAAATAAAACGTTCGTTGTGATTTTATGGCTTAGACAGAATATCTTGTCTCATTGTTTATGTCAATATTATTAATAAAATAATTTTTCAGTAACATACTATTAATTTGCAGAAAGAAATATTAATTTATTTTGATTTCCACTATTTCATGACATTGTAACAAACCTACAGGGGTGTTTATGGTGTTGCGGCTCGTGAGCTGAAGGTCTAGTGCTCGATTCCCGCCATGATTTCGTTCCTCATAAATGGCAAATGCCGGAGTGGTAATCCAAACTTAGACCTGGAACGTTTACTTTGTTAAAAAAGAAAATCCTTTCCCAATTTATCATTTCATCTCATATATCATCAATCTGCCTCCCCGTGGTGCCTTAGGCATCCAATCTCTAAGAATAAACCAAGTATATAAATAATAAATAATTCTTATGAATCATCAATTCATGGAAGAGCGACGAAAGACGAGGTTTAGAAAAACAAAATCAAATCACAAACTTCAAATATCGAGTCATGCATTTAAATTAATTTTATTTATAGGTTTATTTAAGGATTAAAGCATTTGTTCATTAGAGTTCCCTTCAATTCATGATGAAACGGCAGATAAATTTTGCTGAGAGGCCTCTTCGTTCAAGTCTGAGGTTCTTTTATGTGTTGTAAATGTACATTACGGAACCCCAAGCTTTACTCCCCTTCAGTCATACCTGTGATTTTTACACCCGAAAAATCCATCAACTGTGGATAAGTTTGAACCCGCGATTTCATACATTAAACATTTCATCACAGCAGAAATTAATGTGCTTAAATTCACCATAACTGAAAATCCACCCTATATCCCAAACTGAAATTTCTAATGTTATATTGTATAACAATATTGCATTTGAATTTATTTCTTAATTATTTAACAATGCTAGAAACATTTATTTAATTATATTACATTTCTAATTTTATATGCTTATTTAATTTATTTCGTGTACTTTGCTATAAGATTTATGATCTTTATATCTATATTGAGAATAAATTGTTACCCACTCTTCGTAAATGAATAATAAAATTATATTGAAGGAGTTTAGAAAGTGTAAAACAGAAGAACTGGGGTTAACAAAATAGAAGCTGTAGCCGAAAATAAAGGCCAAATTGAATTAAATTAATAGAGTAATAATCGATATTAATAATTAATGTAAATATCAACTGATGCATGTATGTAATTTGTATTAAAGGTATTGTATTCATTTCCATGTTTTGTTATCACGTAGTTGCCAGGTAACTAACACCTGTGCTAAATCTTTAGTAAGAGAAGGTCATTATGTATTTTTAAGAAGGTACAGGCTACAATACCGGCCTACTCGTTAAACTATGGAATGTGTCGTATTGACGTTTGCCCCAATGGAATTTTAAATGGTTCGACCAGGGAAGAAGGCAGTCTTTTGTTCTGGCACGAACTCGTTTCCTTTGAAAGGATTTAAGGAAAACAATTTCCGACCCAAGACACAGAATGTGCCTTTTAACTAGCGCAGAGAGAAGTGTTATTTCAATAGGTAATGATAACGGCCCATAATGACAATAAGGGAAGAATTCTCTCGAGAATTGAACAAATATCAACCTTAGCTGACAGCACATGTTTTATAGCCTTTTTAACAGTAACATTTAGACACGTCAACAGGTTTCTGACATGACTTCAGAAACAAATAAATGCCTCTTATTTCTGGCCGAGAAGTGATCTATCGCGAATTCATTATAGATAAACTTAAGTACTGAAAGCTAGGAAAAGTGAAGGAGAGTCAGATCAGAAAAATTTCCGCATATTAATGGCAGGGATGTTCGTTCCTAGAATTACCATAGTGTGGGGACATTCATTTTAGATAGCTAGCGAGCTCAACCAATAGGATTATCGCAAAACTGAACGAATAGAAGCGAGCCTGAATAACGAGAGACATCAAGGAATGACCAATAAGGTAGCACCGAGATCGGTAATATTTGAAGACTTATATTTCAAGGGGGAGGAGCCTTACAATACAATTTTTGAATGGTGTTTAACGCCCGTTTTTACTACTGAGGCACCACAGGCGGTAACAATACAATAACCAATAACCTTATATGTAGTATAAGGTAAAGAGTAAGATGATTTAGCAGTTATGAGTTGTGAGAGCCAATGGTCGGTCAGTCATCAGCTATAAATCGTGATAGGAATCGGAGAGCAAGAGGAAGGAATAGTCAGTTGCTAGTTACAATCAATTGGCGTGAAACTAGAGGATCAGAATCGAAGTGCGCGAAGTCTTTAGAAAATGAATAATCAGTAGTCAAAATGGTCGGCAATTGTGAACCAATAAGCATTATCTAGAAGTCCACTGAGATCTTAGAAATATCTTCAAGCCAATATGGACGGTTCGATATTTTTATAATGACAAGGAATAAATGGTGTTAACTGAGAACTTTCCTGTTTCTGTGTAGCCTGCTAGATATCCTGCCCTTCCTTCTGACTCAAACGAGTTACAAAATACCAAAATTTCCCTAGATGCAATATTCCTAATTCAGAAGCAAAGGGGCATCCACCCAAGTAATTAATCACTTAATTTCCTCCTCTTGCTCTCACAAGCAACGACCGCATCCCAAATACGGCCCCAGAGCGAAAAAGTTGTAAAATAGGGAAGGACAAAGAATCGTCCAGTTAGAAAATGAAGAACGAGGAAAGGATGAAAAGAACAAGGACTGCATAAGAGACAAAGAAGAAAAAGTAAAGGATAAACAAGAATGTGAAACAGAAGGAATTATGGAGGAAAATAGGACAGAAACGAGAAAAATCAAGAACAAGGAAAGGAGAAAAATAAACAGGAACTAATCTAAGAGACAAAGGAGAAAAAAGGATATGAAAAAGGAGGAAAGACGAGGAAAAAGAGATAGAAACGAGAAAAAATATGAAGAAGGAATAGAGAAAAAGAAGCAGGAACTACCTAGGAGACAAAGAAGAAAAATTAAAGAAAATCAGGGATATGAAAATAAAGGAAGGATGAAGGAAAAGTAGATAGAAACGAGGGGAAAAAAAACCAACAACAGTCCTAAGTATATAGAACAAATGCAAAAGAAATAAAATAGAGAGAATATAAGGCATGAGTAGACTTTTTTTTATTGAAAAGAAGAAATGTAAAGAAAAGCATGAAGAAAATGAAGATACAGGGAAATAAAAATAGAAAGAAGGGAAAGAAAAGTGATAAAAGAACGAAAAAAGAGCAACAGAGCATGATAATATATGTTTAGTTTGCCACCAGAGTTCCGAAACGTTTCCATTTACTAGCTCTCCAGTTCAACCTTGACGGGGAAATGCTGTAACATTCGTAGTACACAGTAGAAGGCCATGTTCGTGTCTTTATGGGGTATCTAACACACTTTCGTAGCTTTACTACCCGATCACGAATTGATGTCATATATTATTTTTCTTTTTATGGCGATTCCCCAGCAAACGTCCAGACCGACTTCGGCTCTCCCCGAATGTTAGTACTGCAGTATACCATACTGAATGACAGTCATTACTTTTATGAAAATGTTTGTTATTAAAAAGAAACACGAAGGCTGATTTCATTTAGATAGTATTTTGTAGTTTTGCCATTCGTGCTTTGACCAGAATAGTTAAGTGATTATATGCCGGTTATGTTTAATTTTCAAGTATAAGTAAGTAAGGGAGATGTTTTACGGTTTAGAAATATACATGAATTTATTTATTTATTTTCATTTTTGAAGCAATAAGTAAAAATTCGATAGATAGCTTACAAGGGCGCCGTTTTACTCATTCTCAAAAATTTGATGGTCTTTCTTAAAGTAATACAATGCACCTGTCCCAGATTTCTGCCAGTCTTCAAAAAAAGATGGAAACATTTTTACAGCTTTTTCGGAATTCGCCCTTAGCCTTCATCACTACTTCTTATGAAGGAAATGCCTCCTTCATTAGACAGCCGCGTCTTGGTGATTAGCTGAAGGGTAAAACCATAAAACACACGAACCGTACAATACACATAACCAATTTAAGAGGCTCATTACTTACCAAATTATCAAATGAGATGTTGAAACTGACTGCCTTCATTCTTCAGGGTTTTTTTTTTTTTTTGGCATCTCTTTTGGAAATTGCTGTTGCTGTAGTTCATTTTGAGGAATCTGGACTATTTCCTGACGAACATTATATTTGAGTTCTTGTATAGCAGTAGCAGTAGCAGTAGCAGTAGCAGTAGCAGTAGCAGTAGCAGTAGCAGTAGCAGTAGCAGTAGCAGTAGCAGTAGCAGTAGCAGTAGCAGTAGTAGTAGTAGTAGTAGTAGTCTTTTACACGACATTTTTTAATTTACCCCAGAGATAGTAATCGCAGACTGTTAAATCGGGGGATCAACAAAGCCACAAATCCCTACCAATAACTCTTTCTTGAGGAAACACTTTGTGAGTTGCTCTTATGGATTATGGCAGAGTCCTGTTGAAAAAAATACATGATCACGCTCCCTGTCGATTAATTTTCTGAAAAAGGGATTAGTATGGCATTCACACAAATAACAAAATCAACTGTATGCTAAAAAAAATGGTCCTATGATTCTTTCGCTACTGAGTTAACACATAGGAATCGTGCATAAAAACATACCATTCTGTTGTAAACACACGAGGCATAATACACTTTAAGCATACTGTTCAAATTAAGAAGTAGACAACACGGTACACACCCGTCAACAGCTGTGTTATGACTGCAACAGTCAGCAATGTCAACAAGTAAGCAAGCAGGCTAGCTATACCTCCTATGACGCGACAAACGAGGGGGGGGCTAACTTATAGGATTAATTGATTTATTTATGGACGCTCTTTAACATCTCAGGTCATCAGCGTCCCATTCAACTCAGGGCATGAAACGGCAGACTAATTTTACTCAGAGGCTTCAGTTTCAGGCTTGAGGTTCTTTCTCGTGCCGTAAATGAACGACACGGGACCTAGGGCTTTACTTCCCTTCCGAAGGAAGCCAAACCTAGGCATTTTATTCCCGAAAAAAATTCATCGGTTCTGGCCGGGTTCGAACCCGCGATCTTGGGTTTAGGAGATAAGTATGGTAACCACTACACAACGGACCAACCTCACTCATAGGCAAAACCCCACGTCGCGGGGGAAAGCATCACTGATCGTACTAAAGAGGACCACAGGAATGAGAATTCTAAGTACGTTAATTTAAAAAAAAAAAAAAAAAAAAAACATGCATGCATGCATGCAATCTAATACCTTACTGTTTAAAGTTCATTATACACAAACAATGTACATGGAAAGTACACTCTGAGTTATACAAATTGCAATTTAGAAAAATGTTGGGACGAGGAAGATAATTTTACTTTCATTATTACAAAAAAAAAAAAAAAAAAAAAAAAATCTAGCTCTTACGCTGCAATGAAATAACATTTGTTTAGTTCATTATTAATGATACCATTTGATAATGTCTATGTTAAAATTGTTGATATGAAAGAAGAAGAAAAATTTGCCGTTCCGGAACCAAGACCAAAAAAAAAAAAAAAAAAAAAAATGACAACTGCAAATAAGAAAATGAGGGTAATGGGTAATTACACTCTCAAGAGTTTATACTCATCACTTTTTTTACATTGTAAATACCAAAATTAGCACTTTCTCAAGAAATTTTGTGGTGCTACATCTGAAATATTATTTGCAATTTACTACATAAGCAATTATATGAATGCTTTTTTGTAATTAAGAAAACCAAGTACTAAAAGAATTTACCTACTCACAAAATTCATTTATGGACCTCTTTATTTCCTCCCAAAATTCTTAAAATCACCACTGAAATGTGAACTTTCTGCAACTTAGAATCCTTTTCAATTTTAAAACGTACATAGCAAAAAGGGATAATAAATAAAACATTGTTAGAACATATATTTTGCTGCATATTATGTTTTTAGTTAAAAACGCCAATCTTCACGTGTTTTTAATACTAGTACTTATAGATTTATTTTATGTGAACTCCGGGTAATTTAATTCTTAAGTTTAAAACGACGTACTTCAAAGCAATTTCTTACATATGTTTTTCCTAGGTCTGTTATCGTAAAATACAGTTAAATTGGTTTTGACAAATGGAACACATACATTTTTTTTTTAAACGATCAATGCTTAGGAATTTTTATTTTGAATATATTTGTATTTCTCCTATACTAGCTGGCTAATATTATAATATTTAGAACTTTAAGTTAATACAGTTGGGTTTTGATGGTTACTAGAGCGAAATGTAGTTTGTCAAAATACACCTAACGCAAAAGAAGACGTTAGCATAAGTATCACCAGTGGTGGCATAAATACAGTTATATACTTTTGAAAAGAACACTTGCCCTTACACCAAGAAAGATCTGAGTCTTCTGGCGCAGTAGAGCGGCTGCGACAGGGCACATTGCTCCAACAAACTCAGATGTTTATATTACAAAACTCAGTTTTTCACTTTTTACCACGCGTTTTCTTAATTGGACTTTTCAATTAATTCACACACACTAACCTTAACGCTAATCTAGAAACTGGTGGACCCAGTGGTTTGCTGCGTACGGCCTAACGGCCTACGCTCGCCTCCTATTCGTAAATATAAATTGATAGGCGCGGGTAAATCACTGTAATGGTGGCAAATATTCTTTTATTTTGGCAGAAAAGAAAACTTCCTAAATATTAATTTATAGCGCAATATGTACGTGGTACTTGGCGAGTAAATCATTATAATGGTGACAAATCTCCTTTAACTCCGGCAGAAAAAAAAAAAAAAAAAAACATCAGGTCGTGAGTATTCGAAAACACTAACTTCACAACTATAGCAAAAAGCTTTAACAGTCTGAGCTATAATGCCGTTGCGCTTGCGAAAGTCGCTCGGGACTGCGGCAGCAGACTCAGGTCCTTCTTGGTGTAAGGATAACAACATACATACATAACTAAACTCTTGTAACGGTATTTGGGAAGATCAATGAATTACTTTTTCATCAATTTAATCAATTCTAATGTTTTGAGGATACTTTCATTGTTAAAATAAACCTAAAAGATTAAAAAACTGAGATTCTGATAATAGGATCGACGATAAGATTGCATACAAATACCATCAATAGTAATTTAAAACATACAAATGATTATGTTTTGCACCTTAGCAATTGTCAGATTTTCATTTTAACACAATTTCATTGTATAATCTCAGAGCAATAAACATTCGTGATATTTCTATATATCTAGTACTGAATTATAAATTCTAAAATGTCTAGTTATGTGTCTACATGCATAAAACTAAAAGTTCGATATGTGCTGTTGTGACTGTTCATATTTCTGTTCAATTTTTTAGCGTTGTGAATTAGGGAAGTGTGTGTTACATTTTATGCTGTGCATTGTGGAGTATTCCGAGGGTGAGTGAGAGGCTAAAACAAGGAATATCTATAGCTGTTTTGAGCAAAAGAAACCGTAAAAGTAACGTAGAGGATAATTTCTGCTAAATTTCCAGCAGCTAACATCATCAGGATGTACAATTTTCAAATTGGTGAACAAAATTCAAACCCAAGCAGTTTTCATTGACATGAAGACGAGGTTTTAACTGAGGAAAAACTTGATAAAATCGGCTATCGTTGGAAACTTCTTATCGACAGTCTTTTAACACTATTAGCCCAACAAATTGGTTTATCTGTCAGGTGCGTATAAAGCCACCCAACTGTTACAGCTTTATGCATATAAAATGCTGCTGTATCTGAAATAAAACCCCGTGGAGGCGCTGAACAAAATAGCCGGCAGACAGTTGTCAGTATTCGGAAGAATGAATTTCAAAATGTTACCCAAAAGGACTCAGCCATGTCTCATAGGGGAAAGAGGAACTTCATGCGTCTACTATGATATTGAATACAATATTAATTATTGTTTACTACTAATAAATAACGAAAGGAACAAATAATGCACGCTCTGAGTTCCGATCCCGGGACATTGTTTAGTTTGGCAATTGGCAGGGACGCTGAGCAGTAACTTTAATTTCCGATTGCTTATCGAAATGAGGATGTGTATATACATTTTATATCTGTACCTCATAACCGTACTAACGTATATACACTTTAACACTTTTACAGTTTGAAGATAAAATTAATTTTTGTGTCATTTGTTCATTGCAATGCTCGCGATATTGGTACCCTGTTTTAGATAATTATGTTTTCTAATTATTTTAGCAGGAATACAATTCAAATACAGTAAAAAACTAGGGCGAAAAGCAGAAAGAATATTAAACCATCTGAAAATGAGCGAAAATGCAAACACGATAGATGGTTGTAAACTCTCAGTCATATGGACTACTTGCATGGGGGTGTTACAGTGAGGGAGGGTCACAAACTCGATTTCCAGTCACACTACTTTGTTCAAAACTTAATTTAGAAAAATGTCAAATTTAATAAACAGAGTGAATCTTTTATTATTTATAGATTTAAAAATATTATCAAAGTAATATCTCGAGTGATATTTATTAGGAATATTTCACAAATAAAATAAGAATTTAAATACAGTATAATTGCTCTAAACTTGACATACAAAATTATAATAACTGTATATTTTTACTTAATCTTTTAGAGCAATCTTGCGATAGAAGAATGGCGATTGTCAGTAGAGCCAATACAGAAGAGCAAAATACGGGCTTAGGACTATTTTATGTACAGAATAAAAATAAAGTGATATATACATATATATATATATATATATATATATATATATATTTGAAATTTACACATAGAATACTAAACCTTGTGTAAAATGTTATACTTATGCATATGTATTCTATTCAGAAACTGCGAGACCGAAGTGGAAAAACCTCCACTATTGCAATCGTTACCGGTCGATTTTCTAATACCAACTGAGAGATTAAAAAAAAATAAATAACATACAGTGTCTCTATTTTTCTTTGTATTCTGAGGTTTGGAATCCCTAATGATAAGATCAATTTGCACATTTGACGCATCACCAAAACGCTTTGAAGAACGCTCCATTTTGCGTTATGATTGTCGATTGTCCATGCTTTTGTTGCTATCAATAGCTCCCTACCGCCTCTTGCTAAAGTGGTCAGTGTTACGTGTTCAGGAATTATATAGTGGAGGTATAGAGTTGGCTACACTGACTACAAGACAAATGCACGTAGCGCAATAAAACGGGTTTGATAATTTTTTTCGATAATTTCGTTTCTTACTCCGGCTGTGAGAGGTCAAAATTCAAAATTTTGTTTAGTTTCATTGGTCTATTTCAAGATGACGTCACATGAGTGAAATAGCCAATATAATAACGGTAAAAATAGTTAGTTATTGTTAAACATTTTTCAAATATAAACATTGAAAGTATCCGTCAATTTTTAAGTACTCTTTATACTAGTTTAAACTCTTTATCGTTTTCTAGGGCTTCGCCTTTTTTCATCTGCTACGGTAAAACTGAAAAAAACGTGTAATGAAATTACAGATCGATAACCTAATAAGAAAGTAAGATAAATAAACACATAGCCTTGACTCGTCCAAAGATTCATCATTTTCAACAAGTGTATGTTTTGAACTCAAGAGAAACACGTTATTCAGTATTTGAACTTTATTTCCACATACACATTGACAGGGTTCTTACACTCGAGCAACAAAAAATATTGTATCATAAACACACAGCCAGAATGTGGATAAGAACGTAGTAGGGGAAAGGTCATAGAGAGGAGAGCAAGATATGAACGAAAATGGAAAGAACAAATTCCTTCGATCTGTACCTCTGTTTGCTATTTCTTTCTATGTATTTCTTTTTTACTTTTCCATCGTCTTGTGGTTTTGCAGCACCTTCTTGCCTCTACGTGTTTTCTGTTAGTCAAACTGCATTTCACACTTCAGTGCCTCAGTTCGGCTTTGACATCTTGCCAGAACTCTTCATAGTCAACAGCTGCTGAATTTTTGCCGGAATGGAGCTGTTTACGAAGTTTCATTTCAAGACATCGAGGTAAATTAGAATATTGTCATCGAGGCTTATGAATCTTAATGTAGAAAACGAAAGAATTATTTGTTATTGCACACCCACAAAGTCGTTAATATTTGTATTTTTAAATCATAAATATTTATTCAGGAGAGAAGCAGAGAAATGCACATAAAAGTTTTAAGGAGCGATTTAACGACAGATATCACCAGAAGCTAAGTTACATTGGGTATGAAAATTGAGTGTAGTAGTTGTAGTTGCTATCATTATCATCATTACCGCCATGGGTGGCCGTGGTCGTTAAGGCGCGGACTCATGAGCGGAAGGTCTAGGGTTCGAATCCCGTCAGGACAGTCTTCCTGACTGAGGGTTTTTCCAGGTTCTCCTCAGTCCTCATAAATGGCAAATACCTTAAACTTAGGCCTGGAAAGTTTCCTTCCTTAAAAAAATTCTTTCCCAATATTTCATTTCATGTATAATCGATGCCACCACTTGTGGTGCCTCGGTAATAAAAACGGGCGTTAAACACCATTAAAATCATCATCATCATCATCAGCTTTCGAATGAAAACTGAAAATTTCTACAAAAACAATTCCTTTTACTGATCAGTCTGCAAGAGTCAAATGAAATATTATATTTGGAGAATTCTTCTATGAAGGACATCTGGGAACAGATCGGCCATGTACTACAAGTTTAGGGATGGTTAAAGGTTAATAGTTGCGATGTTCATCTGTCTAATACTCACTTGTTTTAGAAGTGCAAATATTGCATTTTCTTTTCACCCACGTCATTCATTTTCTTAAGAACCTTCTTGTTGCACAATGCAGCGTGAAGCTCAAAATTGAATGAAGAGCAGTGATCAACCTTTCCAACGAAGAAGAATTCCCCCCACCCCAGTGATATTAAACAATGCCTTGACGGGGCATTAATATTCCACTGTGAAGGAATGGTCAAATTACTTCGTTTGGTTAGAGAGAACCTTAAAGATAACCCACATGAGGGAAGGCTAGTGGATGTGTTGACACTGAAAAAATCTCCCTTGTCGAGAAGGAAGTTCTTAGTAAGAGCGTCTAAAGACTAAAGCGATAGCTGAAAGTTCAAGTCTTTCTAAAACAACTGTGTTTGTACCCTTCATCAACATTTGCATTTGCACAGGGTTAGTTAGTGCAAGATGAATGCTCCGAATTCTTCTGGTAGTTCAAATGCAAGTGCGCGTGGAATGTTTTCAGAAGATTTTGAATCTTCACCGAGGTAACGAAAGGGTAGCACTGAAATTCATCGTAACAGAGAGCAAAACGATGGTCCTGTACTGCGACTCTGTTTCAAAAAGAGAATCAATGAAGTGGCAGAATAAGAGTGATGTACCCCTTAGAAATACCTAGATCACACTGTCTAAGAAGAAGATAATGGGGATAATTTTTTGGACTTTACAGGAATTCTGATTATAACTTTAAAGAAACGAACACAACGATGACTGGAAATTAGTACGTGGCAAAGGAAAAGAGGCGTGGAATGCTGAGTCGAGGAATTTGTCTGTTGCACGAAAACGCACCAATTCATGCGAATATTCAAGCACAAAAATGAGTTGAAATAAGTTGAAATTCTGTTTTACAGAATTTTGCAGACAAAGTTTAGACTATTTTTTTTAGAGAAATTCAAATGTTAACCTAGAGATGTGAGATGTTAAAAAAATTATACCTGAATTTTTATTCCATCATGATCAGGCCGGAAAGTTGTTTGTAAGATCTTCGCAATAAAAATATTTATATTGAAGTTGCGATTATACAAGTCCAAACAGAATTCTTAGTACAATCAATACGTTGTAGGGTGTTAGTAGCTTTTTATGATACTAGTAACGACCAGAGAACATAAGGCGAGCTTTACCGCTGCGAAATATAAATCTTTTCGTTCACGTGTCAAGGTTCTGTTGTTACAGTAATTATCATGCACATTTTACTATACATGTATCACAATATTTCATTCAAAATGAAGGGAAGCTGACACATAATTCATTTTTTATTGCGCTCAGAGGCCATACAGGACAGTTGGATAATCCTTATTTTCTCCTTGACACGAGTAGCAACTGCGCAGCAGAAATTGACAACCAAGTGTTTTCCTCGTACATTAAATATTAAAACTCCGAACACGAGGGGGTAGATCCATTAGCTTAACAAGATTGTAAGTTGACCATTCAGTTTCCTCCTTCTATACTTAGAGTACGTATGAATAGCAAAAATGACACGCAAATGTTTTCTCAAAAGACCGAAGGTAGCAGCTGCACAGATTAAATTTTTATATACATTAGCGTGCACATTAATTAGTAGTTTTAATAAAATCTCTCATCAGGACAAACTTTAGAACATCGTTTAGTATCTAAACTATTCGATCCTCGTGGTGATAATGAGAATCAGCCCCTGAAAATTGTAACAAAATAGAAAGCAGACACTCATATATAAGTTAATAAGTTAATATAATGAGCGTTCCTGACACCTATAGGAATTTCAGCATCAAGATGTTGCAGCAAACCTGGAGGCAGCAATCCTGCAATTGAGGGTGTCTTTGTATGTAGGATGCTCATTCCGATTTATTTTGCCGAACGGTAACGGTTTCGACACCTGCCAAAAGAAATCATGTCGCGCGAACAAAAGTATTTTCTGTTTCTTTCGTTATTTTATTAGTAGTAAATAGTAGTTAGTATTGACTCATCATTACAATAGATGTGCGAAGTGTCTTCCGTCAGCTGCGAGACTTGCCTGAATTCTTTTGAAAAGATTTTGAGACACTCTGAATATTTTAAACTGCGTCCAGGATGGTTTGTTTCAACACCTCCACAGGTTTTATTTCAGGCAGAGCAGTAATTTTATATGGTGAAGGTGCAGCAACTGAGTGGCTTTATACGCACTGCCGACATATATACAAATTTGCAGAGCTAACCTTCGAGACGAAGTTTCTAATTGATAGCCTATTTCAACAAGTTTTTCGTATGTTAAAACGAAGTTTTGGTCTCGGCCTCTAGTCAATGAAAACGCCTTGGCTTCGAATTTTATTCATCAATGTGAAAATTGTACTTTTTAATGGGTGTTACTTCTTGAAATTTAGCACGAACTTCTTCTACAGCATTTGTACGATTTCTTTAGCACATAACAACTAATAAATATTTGCATTCTAGCTGATACATCCTATCGGTACATTATATAGTATACAAATACACAGTAGAAAGTCTAACACAGTCACTTTCCACAAGCATGCAATTGGAATAGTTGGCGTGATATACACGACTGAGCAAGCTCATTGTCAGCGGTCTTACGGGAATCGGCGTTCCCTGTAACTCAACAGTTTCCAATCCGATTGCTTAGTGGAATGAACACATCTTAGGTCTTCGACTGTAGCTTTGCTCCTAACGTCAACGTTTGACGCAAATCAACAATCCCAAGATAGTTAACGAGTGGGCTAAAACACATAGGCACAAATTGATCAACTTGCATTATACAGAGGATTTCCCAGTAGCTACAGATAGAATTTAAACAGAAGAGGCTGTTGTTTCGTTGGACACATGCGGATTTACATAATGATTCCGGTTGTATGTGTTTGATCGCTGTACCAGTCACTGGCAGAATGTGCCTCACCCTGTTGATGTAGAATCCATGCTTGAAAACTCAACCAGCTGCTTTTGGAATGGAAATAACCAGTTAGTGACATCATGCACACAAGGCATTCTGAATGTAATTCACACCGAATGCGCAAAAAAAAAAAAAAAAAAAAAAAGTTTTATATCGATGAGTGTGGGTTTCTACAACCGTTAACTTAGAGAACAAACGCTCCCTCCAACGGTAACCAGAACACCGAAACTTAACGTTACACAGAAAATGTGCCTGGTAAAAGTTACGCCTCCTTTCACAATCGGCTGCAGAGAAAACCGAACGAACTTCCTCTTTTATGTTAGACACGTGTTGGAGGTGTGAATGCTATTGCGCAGTTGTACTGCTGTAGCATGGTGCGAAGTTAAAGTGTGTTAGTTTTATTATTAGTGTGCATCATTAAGACTGCATCAAAACAGTTCGTATGCCTGGAATGTGGGAGGGAATATGAGTACGATAAAACGCTGTCTCTAGTGTATACATGGAAGAGTTGCATGTTTTCCCGCCTTTTAAAGATAGTGATTGTTCCTTTTCATTGAGAACCGAAACATCTGCTATGTCTATTAATACTCGTATCTTCAGGACATGTTATAGGCTATTCACAGCGGAGCTGCAATTGACATATGCTGTGTTTGTGTTTACTCATATTCCATTTAATACTAGTAAGCAAACGAGAAAGACCATTAAGGGAATTTCCCCAGCAAGAGAACTTGAAGTTGTGAAGAAACACGGGACGTTCTTAAAGGCAACTGGAATCAACGCAACAGAAAGAGTATCTGTGTATGCATGTACTACATTCACTGCAAATTAATTTGTATTTACACTGGATGCCACTGTCTTACATAATATATATCTTGGGCACTTTAGATCGCGCTTTCTTTACTGCAAGATGGAAAAGCAATGAAACATCTCATCGCATTCCCCTTGCAAAACCTGATACAACGGAAGCCAACAAGATCACCTGTGATAGGCGTACGGTTGCTCAAATTAAGAAATGTCCCGCTTATCAGTTCGGAATACATGCAAAACTTATACTACTAGAAGCGCATGCCTTTTCTCGTTTAATTATCATTTTCTTTACATGTTGCATTGCTACATTACACTTTCCCATTTGTTTTCGTGTGATTAACTACTATCATGCTTTCTACAAAGCTACTTTTGGCGAAGATTACTTGTTTCTGTTCATTATGACCATATGCTTGCTATATCCGCTGCGTAATGGTGCAGTTACACCTCCAAGCTAACACTAAAGAAATGAAAGGTGAAGTTTCAGTAAAGTTTTCTCCGCTGCCGATCGTGAAAGGAGGCGTGATTTGTACGAAGTACATTCTCGTGTAACGTTGTTATAAAATGAAGGATCAACTCTCAAGCAATAAGTGAACATTTCTACGCAGACATTCATAGAGACCCACCATCTATTAGAATAATTCTAAAGCAAATTTACCACAGGGAACACTTTAATCTCCTTAAGGGACAAAAAACAATATGCCACAAAGATGCATGACATTGCAATGGATTAACGGCAAGTGCAGATGCGCGAGGTGGCAGAGACTGCAGGCATCTCAACTCAATGAATCCTTAATATACTGCATAAGGGGGAAAAGTGCCGCAATTGCCGACTCACTGGTGCATATGAGAATGCTCATTCGTAATTTTCATAAATTTTGAACCCATTCGTGGCCATGATCGAAACTTGGATCTATCAGTCAACACGAGTCGAAACAGTCGTCTAAACGATAGATAACGATTGCTGTACCAAAGAAAACGAAGAATCTTTTGTTAGCTGGGAAGGCGATTACTACTTTTTAAGGAGCATTTCTAGGAATAATCCTCAGTCTATTTGGAAAAGGATAGCAGTCTATTATGCAGCAATGATGAGCTGTTTGGAAGATGAATTAAAGTAAAATTATCTGATATTGTTACAAAACGTTCTCTTTCATCACAATAACGCACCATCCCTACATCGATAAGTCACAAAGATAAAATTCTTGATTTCTCCTGCACTTATTCTCTAGCAACTTAAAACTTGTCTCGGCGAAGAGATAACTGCTCTCTGAAAGAAGACGTGACCTCGAAATTGGCGCCATGGCACTCTTAAGCAAAACTTAGCTTTGGAAACCAGTAACTATTTTAGTTCTCTGAAGCATTAGCTATAATTTTGAAGTGCTGAGTATTTGTTTGTACATTTTTTATTCGTTGAAACGAAAAAGGCCGTTGGAGCATTTAAAAAAAAGTAGCAGCAAATTGTTGGAATGTGTAAAAGTGAAAAGAGTTGACGTCCCTTGGGCATTGAATTGCGCTTCAGCTAAACGTGCACTGAGCAGACACTGAACATTTTTCAGAGACTCCCAACATCAAAAGCGGACTCATGAGGGAGGGGAAAGGCAGTTAGACCGAGATAAACCAATCCCAGATAGGAGAGAGCAGTTTTTCATTTTGCTAAAGTACAAAGGATGGCTGTCAAGTTGACCTCTGTGAGAATTTAAATGCGAAATATTTATCAAGCCGTAAGCTAAATTATTGTTTACTTTTAATTAAGCAGAAAATACTATAGCTAATTCCAAAGTAAACTTATACATGAAAAATAAATAAAATAGAAATAATACAGTAACATTGTTGGTAGAAGTAAATTAAACTTAAATATATTTCCATAAAGTATTTTTAGTATACCAGAATTTTAAACTGTCTTTTAGCTGGTCAAAATAATTAATGAGAATTTATCTTATGGTACTAGTTGATTAAATTCCATGGTATCAATTAATTTTTCATTGCTAAAATGCTATCATTAGCTTAAAATTATCTTACGATAATATTAAGAAAGCAAATTATGTATTACTGAAAATAGAATCAACCACTCATCTTCCATGGATATTTACCAAGCTCAGAATATGGATACACCCCTTGAAGAACACTATAAAGGGAGATGGATTTTAGTACAATCATGAGGTCAAAGCATCTAAGCACCACCTAACTGGGTTTTTTCCTTCCCTGATGCAACGTTGTGAAAAGCGTATTGAAAAGGAGAATAAATATGTTAAAAACGAAATATCATTAACATCTCTAAAAGAAAAACGAAATATTCCATTTCTAACTTTTTAAACAGAGTCAGAAGGTCCTTCCGTAGCAATGCTAAATTAGCACAGTTTATGTTCCTACTGTGGCAGTACCATTAGATTTAGAACATTGAAATTTATACGACTTATTTTGACACATATTTTCTGTGTACAATAGTAAAATGAATAGAATTTTAACACTGGAAGAACAATAATTAGATTTAATCTATTTTATCAAAATTTTTATACTGTTCATTATTTTCTAGATTCTAATATTATTTAATAATTCTGCTTCAGTACTTTCAATGTAATTTCTAGGAACGCCACTGATAGTTTCATGGCCTTTGATGCAGTAGATTTTTTTCCCCAGAGATACATAATATAGGAAAATACAGTTTTGAAAAAAATGAGATCAAAGAAAAATTTTTTGAAACCTCACTCATAGGGGACCTAGTACATGCCTGCAGCGGTGCTCAAACATTGCCAGGAACGAGGAGGGCGAAATCACTTGCACTCACTGCAAATAAACGAGATACACCCTTGTTTACAAAAGTCCGCGCAATGTCTCTGAGGATGTTTTCTGTGGCATGCCTTGCTTTTATCTAGCTCATCAATACAGAAACTGAATTGAACTAAACAGTCTGAAAGTAAAAATTATTTTTCCTGTCTCTGATGCATCTCGTTACAGTATTACAAGAAAGACTTACAGATTTAAACATATATATATTAAAATGGGCCAATTATGAAACATTCTCTGATAAATTTGCTTAACTAAATGACTTCATTTTTCACCAGTAGGTACGAAATTGTAAGAAACTACTACAACATTTTTTATATTAGGAGCTTAAGAAAATGGTGATTTCAGTTCTTAAGTTTTCGCGATACCCCTTCAACTGGAAAGAAAAATTCTGATTAATAATTCCATATTTTTAAATATTAATTAATATAGTCACATACAGACAATAACATCTGACTGACTGACAAAATATGTTTGCTGTATATATTAAAATGCCTTTTATTACTACTACTGGAGACAACATTTATTGAAATAAGACACTTAACTTTGTCGCCCTCCTGATTACAAAAATATTCTTCCTCCAATTGAAAGTGAAGTATATACCTCGATATATTGTAAAACTCAATTCTAACCGGCACTGCTCCAATACTAGTGTAATGCAAGAGCCTTTCACTATCTGTCTGAACTAAACTGATGGTAGGGAGCAAACAACGGACCGTGGGGAATACCATGCACGTATTTTGTTTGGGCACCATTGGTTTAGACTGTTTACGAGAGAATTGCCAACAGCAAAAGCAAAATTTCCTCTAGCTAATGGAAAAAAGCAGAACATTCAAGCTTAATTGTTTCGAAAACTAGATACTTTTGAAATGGAGTCAAAATTAGTTTTTATAATGTTTACAGATACATTTTAAGATATTAAAAGGTATAACAAAATGATATTACAGGATTTATTAAAGTCTAAAATTTACTGTAATTAATTTTTAGAAAAATATACAAAATTTCAAAATTTTGCCTTTAAGTTTCCCTTAAGTCGCCCTCATAGGTCTTCATAAATAAAGCCTTGTTTTTCATTTTCCCAGTCCTCTTTTGGTAATCTCTTAGACCTTTAGGTAATAGCCTCTGTCGCCGAGTGCAAAATTTCCTTGTCAGGCAGAATGGCTCATAATGACAGTACTAGTTCCCACACTACTCTAACTTGCAACACATATGATAATAATAACCGTTCCGTCGTGTTGTTTTGTTTCGGTTATTATGGAAACAGAAATCAACTCCTGAACTACATCATATTGCGCCTCATGTGCTCAGCAGTGCAGGAAATGTATGTCGAGCTTGTTGACTCGCAACTTACTTGCGGAACAGCATTCAGCACGGCGGAACGATAAAGGAATGTCTTCCTAACAGAGAAACACTTGCAGGAGCAATGTAATGAGCTCGCCGAGGAATAAAGAGAGAGAGAAAAACGCAGCGGTCTAGTGTAGACAACAACATTTCACTCATCGCTCTAATTAGTTGGTACTTAGTTCATTTTATAATGACGAGATACAAAGTGAAATAGAACTAAGAGAGTCTACCTGAAGTTGACATGGTCAGAGAGTTGTCACATGTAGCACATTGTGTTTAGAATACGCGTTGCAGTTAGTAAATTAGCATGAACAACACCAGTAGTCTGTTAGATACATAGTAATAACTATTATCTATTGAAGAGCCTAGACAATTGAAGACTGGAAATATCAAGCGTTCTAAGTGCTGTTTTTAAAATTGATCGTTTTGTTTGCAAAGTATGTTCTTTGTGCCCAGATGCATATTCCTATCATTACGTGAGCATCTAAAACTTTGCCTGTATGTATGCTCAAAACAGTTGACACTCCATGGAGAGAAGAAAACCCACACCTCAATCAGATACCATCTGCTGATAAACACACATTAATGGAATTTGCATCGTTTACAGAACTTGATTCATTAGCTCCACTGGTCATGGACTCATCACAAACCTATTTGACATAATTTAGAAACTGCGTATTTGTGTTAGTATATCGCAGTGGTGGTGAAGGCATATTCATTATTCCACACACTAGACTTGTGCCCTCTCTTTCCACACCAATGCAGCTCGTCAACCGAGCATTTGCCTCATAAATGTGGTTTTTGATACCTGAAGTTTTAAGTTCTGATTGTCACAGTTTACACAATGTATACAGAACACCATATCTGCTTCCATTATCATACAGTTTCACGCTTTCTGAGCCACATTATTAACAAAACACTAAAGAATGGATAAACAATTAAGCTAAATCTGTACAATGTTCATTTTCTCCAAGTGTGGTAAGTTAAGTTGGTCCCCAATTTACCTCCTGGAAGTTTTTAGGTCCTCTTCTGTGGTAGAAGTAGAAAATACATTCCTAACCTCTACACGCACAGGACCCTTTATAGTGTTTTATAATGTTTTTCTTTGCTTTTTTAAATATTCTGTTGCTAAAATGAGACATGATTAACTTAGCAACCTACAACATAGAAATATTCAGACATAGAACACAATTTTCAATGATACTATAAGTTCTGCTTATAAAAAACACAAACAACAGTAGTTTAACCGCGAAAAACAATTTTGGTACACCTGCACACGTCCTTCTAGCTAAATGATATCAATTCCCAACATTTGCACATAAAAAAAAAAAAACAGAAGCAAAGAAGCCAAGATAAATATTTTGTAAAAGGTGCAGGGAGCGTGACATAATGTGCAGCCTTAGGCTCTGCACATTTTTAAACCAACTTAGAGTAATAATCTGAATTCGGTGGAGAGGTTCTCAAAACTATATACATTCCTATGGATTAATGTTTGAAAAATGTGATTTTTAGTTATTTTTACCCACCTATAGAACCGGGGGAATGTAAACGTTTCGACATCTTCTTAACCATGGATGTTATGGGCTGAAAAATCATACAACCAGGACAGACTAGACCACTTTACACGTTGTATTCCATTTAAACCCATTGTCAAATACAAATGACGAAAAAAAAAATATTAACATTAGCAATAATGCCATGAACATTGTTCTTCTATAATTTGTCAAATATGATACTAAACAAGCTTACTATGCAGGAAAATAAAGCATGTGGAGCAAAGAGCTCAGTGATTAAATATTTGGAAAGGAATGTCTCCTAAAACTCATCAAGAAATATCAGCAACTTTGCGGAAATGCATTGTATCTTATGATATAGTTACTGTAGTAAAAAGTTGGCGTTTGGAGTTTTAATTTTGTTGTTTATTTTGTTTATTTATGGACGCTCCTTAACATCTCAGGTCATCAGCGTCCCATTCAACTCAGGGCGTGAAACGGCCGACAAATTTTGCTCAGAGGCCTCTTCTTTCAGGCTTGAGGTTCTTTTTCGTGCCGTAAATGTATGACACGGGACCCACGGCTTTACTTTCCTTCCAAAGGAAGCCCCGAGCCTGGGTTTGAACCCGCGATTTAGGTTTAGGAGGTAAAGTAACCACCAGGACCGACTGAGTTTTAATTGATAGAACATCCTGTGATGGAAGCGATTTTTAGAAAAATGTCACTACAAAACATGAGCAATGGATTAGAGACTAACAAATTAATAACAAGATTAGGTACCTAAAATGTAACACGAACCCAAAAAACGGTTTAGATTCATTAAATGCAAAATCTAAGAAAATGTTTAAGATGACAAAAAGAAATTTCTTAATTCAATTGTGACTTTGTTCAGTCAGGATTCATCACCATAGTGTTTAAACCAAAATGCACAGTAAAGAATGGAAGCATAAGGGCTCTCAACCTTTTAGGAAATTCAGGATGCAAGATTATGCTATCTGTTTTTACAGATTCAAGATGTTATTATGATTTATTTATGTAGAGGAGCCACAGTAACTGGTCATGATTATACAGATTTAATTTAAAAATTACAAAATATAACAAGGAAAAAGCTAGTAAAAGTTGAGGCAAGTTATGCTCTTTCCTTAGGATGATGTTGCAAGTCATTTAGACTTCTATTACAATGACTGCAGTTATGAAGCAGGGTTTAAACTGTTGAAACATCCTGCTTAACCACCAGATCTAGCTCCCAGAGGCTTCAGCTATTACCAAATTGTGAAGGAAAACAAATAAATAAAAAAAAAAAAACTTAGAGGGAGCAAATATTTATCAGATTATATGAAATGAATAAAGTTTTAAACTGTAGCTTGCAAGGGTAAAATGTTCTTCCAGGTAGCTGCAAATGTAAAGAGCATCAAAAGAAGAAATGTATCAATCAATATTCAAGGAGAAGTAGTAAAAATATCAAGAGGGATGAGACATAGGGATAAACCTTCATACAAACGCCTGTTACTGATCTGTAGGCACAAAGATATCTCGCATTGTTGAATAAATGCTTACTATGACTTCTTCATGTGTGGGCATATCCAGCTTTTGTATTTCATATTAGCTCCATGTTTAAATCAAGTCAACATTGCATTTGTATATGTACATATAAAGATTTGCTACAATTATAAGCAAGAAGGAGATTAGAAAATTGATGGAAAATCTCTATATGCATTAAATATGTAATACACAACTTTACTTTATAATCTGCGCTCTATAACTGTATATAAAATAATGTTACGTTGGCGTTTATGCAATTCAAACTCGAGACAGTGGTCATTTAACGCTTTTGCTTGTATCAACGGCGGAAGAAGAAAAATAAAATAAAATAAAAAAGGACGTGTTTCCAGCTGTTTCTTTATAAAAACAGGCATTTCTCTGTGAGGTCCTCTGGACCATATCCCTTCCAATTTCTTTCACTTCATTTTGCTGTGACAGAAACAAGTTTTTCGCTACGGATATACGCTATAACAAGCGTGTTCTCCAGGGACGTTGCCTCAGCTATATTCTCGTCAAATAAGGGCAAGCGAACTGTCACCATACAGAAAGATGAAATGCCAAAGTTGCTCGGGATGAGTGTATTAGTGGCGAGCAAATTAATGCTTTATCTTTCTTTTATTTGACTTTTGCAGTCAGCACATATTTTTTTATTTTGGACTTTTTAGATAAAACTCAGGTAATTAGTGTTCATTAATTTAACTACCTAAAGATGTTTGGACATACAAAGTCATGCAGAAACAGAGAAATCATATTACAAAGTGATCAAAATTAATAACGACTTAGCTTTCAAACCTGTAGCTGTAAAATAGTGGTGTCCGAAACGATAATAATATTAATATACAATGTATAACAATAATATACCTCTGTTCAATGTATGTAAAATCTATAGAACTGTAAACTTCAATTGTTTACAATGATGCATACTAAACACTTCTGGTTAACAACCGCAATACCTCAGGCTAATTATAATTAGGAATTTATTTTAGTAAATATAACAAAAAGAGTATTCATGAATGGTAGTAAAATGGGGGCGCTAGAATGAAGTAGTAAGAGAAAACATAAACACCAACTCATTTACTAGGGAAAAACAGATGTCAAAGATACAGGTCAATTAAGAATAAAAAAAAGGTTAATTAAAATAAAGAAACAAAAGCACCCAATGAGGTAAAGTTTAGGCTAGATAAGCTAGACAGTGAAAAAAATAAATAAATAAAATAAAAATTGAGGAATAGCAAGGAACAGAAAAAAAGGACACGGGCTGGATAAACCAAGATAGTAATATATAAATTCAAAATAAAAATAATAAAATAAAATAATTCAGCAACAGGAGAACATCACCGAAAACTGCAATTATGATGAGCTAATATAGACGAACAAAGGAAGTAAGACCTTTTGAGCTTCTTATGAGTGTGGGCATAAATCACCATTTCAAATGAAGCAAGCGTATCCTTTTTTTTTAACACTATCATTTACCCGCTATCTTTTAACCAGGTTTACATTTTTAACGCTGTTTTAATTACTTTCTGTAAGGGTCAATAATTTCGTAAATATTTGTCCTACAGAGATCTTTTCTAATTTATTGATAAACAATTAAATAGAAGAGGGAAAAAAGATAGAGAAATATTAGCATGGAGAGTTTTGAGGTTCTATTTGTCCTATAAACGTGGGAATTCTGTTAATTTTATGTTTAATTTTCAATTTCTAAAATAATGAACATTTCTACACAAATACCTCTTTTTATAGGAAAATTGTAAGCATAAAAACTGGAAATTTTTATTAAATATTTTTAATAGAATAACAATTAATTTAATTAAAAAGTTTAAAAATATTATGCACGGCTATGTTTTGCAAAAATAAAAACCTGGAATGTTCAACTAAAAAGTGCACCGTTATATTTAAAATATTGTAACCTTTTTACCATTCAACGCATTTTTTTTTTCATAAGACGTATGAAAAGTTATTGTAAGTACACCGTGAAAAAATCGCTAACTATGTTTAATAGTTTCAGAGTTTAACATTGATGGGACTAGGGTTTTTGTCTTTCCTTACATGCATTTATATTTAAATGAACATTGGTTATTTTGGAAATGAGCAATTTAGCAGTTATTCTTTATGAATATTTTTGTCAGTATAAGACTTGAAGTAGGCTCTCAAAGCCTGCACAAGCCTGTAATATACTGAAGAGGTTCAGTACAGGCTGTAGAATTTTGGTTTGGGTTGTTCTTGGCAGAAAATCTCTTGACAGGCGCCTTCCTTTCCGTATTTGCTCAGCTAGCGAAAAGTGGGTGTTCCTTGCGCTCAGCAGTGATTGCGGTTAACAGTATCTTGGCAGAAGCTGCAGCTGATCCAATAAGCTTCATAATCCCACAAAGGAGAGGCTTGTTGAAGAGGTATTAGGGAGACAGGTGTCTGCCTGATCCCCCTGTCAGTTCTCCAGTTATCTTACAACAGAAGTTCGCGGTGCAAATCTCTTCCCGCAGCCCAAGCGGCTGAATCATTGATCGCTATACTTCATCTTCGGGTCAGAATATTATCAATCTCAGAGGCGTACCTGCACAATAGTCCTTTAGAAATCGTGCAGCTATAGCCATTTTCATGTAAAAATTACTACTTCTCTCGCTGAGTTCGAAACCATTATCATAGTCACCCATTGATTTGACAGCAGTGTTGCCACATTGGGTTTGTTTTCTGCAGAGCCCGGAAGTTTTGGTTAAAATAGGCAGGCAAAATACACTTAAAATAATGAAAATAGGCAGCCTAGGCATTTATTAAAATTGAAAACAGAAAGTAATATCACTAATTATTAATGAAAATAGGCAATTAAGAAACTTAATTATTTCTTTATCACGCAATTAAAGTACTTAAACTTACTTTTCTTGGTTACAAGCAACAAAAAGATGTTTTTCAAGATATCAACTGCCATAGTCAATCGCTTGTCACAGAGAGGATTTTTTTCATCGTGGAAAAAAGAGCGATCTACTTCTACTGAAGTCCTCGATACATATATAAACAAGCTATTTCGGAAGGACTCAGACCAGTTACAACGAACATTCACCTTTCAGGACATCATGAAAATGTTGACTAAGACAAAGTAAAGCAGTTTTGAATAGTTCTGACGAATGAGCAAAAGATGCGCAGTAGTTTCTGGTCGAGTTCACTTTCTATTTATGCATTTATTAGGTAATCAGGTTAGTATCTCTCTTACTTTCATACTGAACACATTGTAGGGACGGTTTATTGCACAGTTGTACCACTTCTTTCTTGTGTGCAGTTGCTCGTTACATTTATGCAGCTGAGAAGTTCCCCCCCCCCATAAATGTTCTAGCATTGCCTCGCTCAGATCAATACAAGGTCATTCGCTAGGACTATTCAAAACTACAGGGCTTCACTGATCCTATTTCCTGGCATTCGTATGCCCCAAGATAAGTGTACGCTGCTTTTACTAATGAAAATTCAGCTATTCAACAAATTTAAGTGAATGAGTTGAGGAGAAAGTTTTTGACTGCTTGAAAAGAAATAAGTTTATAACAAGATTCAAAATATTTATTTTTGTGAAGTGAACATGCCATTTACTTTTTATAACCTTTTTTACTTCTATATATTTAAATTCTTTACGTGCTTTTAGAATAGCATAAATAAATGCAGAAAAATCCACAACGATTCGAAACAGGCAAAAGACGATTTTAAACCTTAAAATAGGCAACAGAAGCCAAAATATGACGAAAAAAAAAGCAAAATAAAAAGTGGCCCTACCTACCCCAAATGTACGAAAATATGTTCATTTCAATCTGACTGTTAAATATATCCGTTAAATGTTTCCGTTTGAAAAAATAATCGGTTGCTTTAATAAACGAGAAAACTATATTTCTTTTTATTGTTTTGCCATTACAACCTGAGCTCCAAGTGTGGCTGGGAGATAACATTGTGATGCTTATCTGATACAATGCAGATGTTTTGAGCACGTCTTTTTATCAATTTACGCGCTTTAAGTTACAATAATCTCATAACATTCTCGCAACCACAGTAAAGCCTACTCGCAAAATGTCCTATAGTTCCTAACTTCTAGCTACCTCGTGGGTGTGACGCTAAGAAACTATCTAAATCTAATCCGCAGATATTTCTAGCATCTTTAAATGAGAGGGTAAAACATAAATCGATGAGTATAGATATGCTGACAATTTATTATAATTCTTGGTATTTCACATTATAATTACAAACTTATATTTGGCATGGCTAGCTTCCCGAACGGCTATGGCGACCACATCTTAGCTCTCCCCCTGCTCTCTCCTTACTGAATTCACGCTATCTGTTTAAAACAGTCTTTCTCGACCTTACATCCTTATCTGCTTCCCAACCCCAATATCTATATCTAGATAATGTGCTGTAGTAATGCATTAACAATATTCTAAAACACTGTCAATGCATTATTACTACCTATTTGAGACACAATATGGATTCATGCAAATTTTATGTTACTACTATGCACATTTTCATTCGAAATAATAATAACTACTTACATCCATATTTATCTTCATTTGGGAAAAATCGATTTATTAAGTAATATAATTGTTTACAAAATAATCAAACAATTGAATAAAATAACACAATTACATAATGGATTATTTTTCATTAGATTATTCCATGGTTACTCTAAATTTGCATATCGATAGTGTTGAATACTAGCTCTAAATTATTAATGCTTTAAAACGTCTAACAAGAAATATGACATGATTGTAAAGTTAATTTCCTAAGATATCTTTTATGCTCTTTATTTAACCTTCTTGTTTTTAATGTTTATGAAAGCTATAAAGTTTTCCTTTCCTAAATGGAAACTTGAGGAAAAGCACCCGCATATGCATCTTAATGGCTCTTGACAATCAATGATGTGCACAAATACTATTCGAAAATAAAGGTCTTCCGTTATGGTTTTGTTTATTGTTTGTAGAGGAGATAGGGCCGTTTTAATTAAGGCGCGAGACCCACATTGTGTTATCGTGGAAGACTCTAGATATGGTCTTCTGCACTCGTAATCTAAGGGAGGTTTTTGTAGGTCGTGACAACGTCAGAGATACATGCGCAAGCAATGTAAACGTCATTCCATCTAACTGACGTACTCATGCAGCTGTCTTCTTTATCATTTTATTTTTTAAAACTTTTTCCAACCTGCGTGTACATATCCCGGCTTAAAAAAATCTATAACAGTAGCTTGTCTACAAAGTGAGAAACAGGACTTTTCAAGATGAGGGAAAGTATTTGTCTCATTACTCTAAACTTGCTAGGCAGTAAAAGGGTAGTATATTATCAGCGAAAAGAGGTTAAAATAACTTTAAACTTTAAAGCGTTCCACAAATTCTAATCATTTACATAAAAAAATCTCCGCATTGGACAAGGAATGGAGATTGGATTTTATGAAACAATAGAAATTTGTTCGCCATTTTCTTGTTCAACATACATTATTATTATTATTATTATTATTATTATTATTATTATTATTATTATTATTATTATTACTTGCACAGCATTTTGCAGACAATAACTTGGAATATTCCGAAAAACTTTGAATTGCTGCAGGCATGTCGAGTGTGACAGGAAAACTCATACTTCAAGTTTTTTTTTTTTTTTTTGATTTGGTTATTATACGGACGCTCTTTAACATCTCAGGTCATCAACGTCCCATTCAAATCAGGGCATGAAACGGCCGACAAATTTTGCTCTGAGGCTTCTTTTTTTCAAGCTTGAGGTCCTTTTTCGTGCCGTAAATATACGACACGGGACCGACGGCTTTACTTCCCTTCCGAAGGAAGCCATACTTAAGATTTTTACGCCCCGAAAAAAACCATCGGTCCTGCCCGGGATCGAACCCGCGATCTTGGGTTTAGGAGGAAAGTATTGTTACCACTACACCACCAGGACCGACAATACTTTAAGGTAATCATATAACCAGAAAGTCGGCTGGGTTGAGATTTGGAGACTGTGGAGGCCATATGGTTGATCCTGAAAGATCCACGTAATTAATTAATTAATTAATTAATTGAAAATATGTGTGTAGATACCAGGCACCACTCTATGGCATGTAAGAGTGACGTCCAGTGCCCTGTTTCACTAAACTCGTGATCTAGTAAAACCAGTCCCCATTTTAGTATTACAGGTGCATTCAAGTTAGCGGTAGCGGCGAGAGTGAGCCTGTTTGTGATACTTCAAAATGGCGACATTTTCATTACAAGAACAGTGTGTAATAATTAGTTTTCTCCATTTGCACGGTTTGACACCGATTGAAGTTCATCGCCAGTTGAGTGAGACATGTGATGGTGTCATGGATGTGTCCAATGTGTGTTCACGGGTGCGACAGTTCAAGGAAGGCAGATCGTCATATGACAACAAACCAAGGCAATTTCGACGTCGTACAAGCCGGTATGATGACAAGATCGAGCGAGTGGAGAAAGTTGTTTTGAAGGATTGCCGAATGGGTGTACAACAATCGCCTCCGTGGGATCTGTGCGCACAATCCTGCATGAAGACCTGAAAATGCGAAAAGTGTCCCCCAGGTGGGTGACACGAACACTGACGAACGACCACAAAGCTGCGCGCGTGGCATGTTGCCAGGCAATGTTGACGCGTGATGACGGCATGAATGAGGCGTTCTTTTCATCGATTGTGACAATAGATGAAACATGGAAGAAAGACACTCTCCGTAGTCGCACATCAGTGTCGCTATTGCATCAGCGATTTTCAAGTGGTCAAAACAGAAATGTTCGCAGCGGCCAAGGAACTGTGACTTCGACGTTGTGAAAAAAAGTGTACGGCTACAGAGAAATTAGTTCGAGAAGTGACACCAGTTTCATAGTTTTCGTGCGATTAGTTAGTGAGAAAATATCGGAAGTGTTATAACTTGAATGCACCTCGTACTTGTTTATTTCACTAGTAGATGTCTCTAGAACTTAGGAGCATAAACTACTAGTTACTAGTGTGGCAGATTGGTGTTATCAGCGTTCGATTTTGTTTTATTAATGTTCTGTTTCATGAAACATTCTGTCTTGTAATATATATTACATATTATTGCAGTGGAATTCTACCCGTGAATTCTAGTATACATATTTTTGATTAGATATTAATTCTATCAATTAAACTCAACGCATTTTGATTATAATGCACATTAACGATCATTTTAAAGCTACATGTGGTATTAAATTCACCACCCATTCCCTTGCTTCTTCAATTATCTATTTTCAGCTTAAAATACCATAGAAACTGAGCTATTTACACCATTATTTTGTAGATAATAATATGAATGGTAATTATGAATATAAAATAAAAGCACTTGCCATTGTAGCTTTTGGCCAAAGTAGACCTTCACATATGCGAATCTTTCTCCGAGTAAATAACCCCAACGCTTTCACAATTTGCGTTATTATTTTCCACATTTCAGCTTTGTCTCTCTTCGTAATTTTGTCGGAGAACTGCCCAAACAGTACTTCTTTATTCTCATTAATTAAATGCGGCACTCTTACTTTGTTTTGAATACTATATATTCTTTTCTATAAGGGAGACATAATGATATTTCTTGGCTTGAATATACATGCCGCTTAAACAAAATCGCATCAACAAACAATCCACGGAGTAATAAATATCATCGAAACAGCCTTCTCGTCTCTCGGGTACAGTCGCTACACTAGTAATTTTGACAAGTGACTAATGACAAAATTTTACCATTCTACCATTGCAGAATAAATGTTCATGAAATAAGTTTTATTAGATGTGGTGCAACGAGTTTCGTGAAACGGGGCCCTGGTTGTGGTTCCTTAGGTCTTTAACACACTGCAATATACTCGCTACTTAACCAATAAAGTCATTATACTTTTAAGCAACAAAAATAATGACCATGAAATAGAAAAAAGGAAAAAACATAAAAACTAAACCCGATTTTCTCTAACTGTGATGATTTTATTCTTACCTCAATTATTGTAATATGTATAAAGCTTTAACGTTGTGCAACTTTTTAAGATCCTACACTGGAGTGGAGCCAAAATGGTGATTTTCATGGTTTCCCCCCCCCCTATTTTCAGATTTTGTTATCATTATCGAAATGTTATCATTATCGAAATTTTACCTATAACGTTAATACATGTTTTAAAGCTATTACAATAATTTAAACTATTTAAAATATTTTACGTGCCAAAGCTTTTATTTTTTGTTTATTTTTATGCTCTTCTGAAAGATTCATCAAAAGAGGAAAAAATGAAGAGCTGTCAGTCTGGAAGGTTTTGAAGTTATTTTCTTTTACAAATATGAGTTATCTTTAAATTATTGTAATCAGATTTCCACACAAATGCCCAATTATATCGGAAATTTAGTACATTATTTTTAATAGAATAAAATTAATTTAATGAATTGTTTTGAAAACACCATAAACAAAAATAAACAAAAACTGAAACTAATTAGATGCAAACTGCATCATTATATTTAAAAATTATAACTTTGTTATTCAATGATCATACAAATATCAAGTAAGGATGTTTAATAGTTTCTGAGATATCGGGTAATGAATTTACTAAATTTAACATTTGCGTCGATAGGGCATTTTGACTTCCATTAAGAGTAATGTATAGTTATTAGTTTCTATTTAATTAACGAACTATTCATACTGAAAACAAGTTTCTAGTGCAGCGGTTGTTGTTGCTGTTGCTTTGTTATTTCTGTCTGACGAAACTGGCTACATAATGATGATCACTAGACTTTTGCGGATCACCCGCGAGTTAGATGCGCCTTTATGGGCAAAGCGGTCACAATGAATTTGTGACCATATATCTCCAAAAAGTACTCACGTTAGAAAAGAGAAGGCACACCTTACTATTAGATGCCGCAATGAGACATTTTTCTTACCACCTCCTAACCTGCCAACTTGGGGGTCATTGCCAATTTGCCTTTGCCAGAGCGCTTCTCAGTTTCTGAATTCTTTGTGCAGTGACTGAAAAATGTAGTGAGTTGTAATAATTTGTCTTGTGCAGTGACAATTTATTCTAAATCTGTGTACCAAACGTTTGCATCAATAAAGTGACCTGAAGTTTTGTTTAAATTGTCATGTGAAACAATAATAAGAATGCATGAGTAAAAGTTTATGGAATTGGCTCAAATGAAAGGCAGTAAAACTAATCTTCCATATAGGAAAATGTAGGTAAATTTTTTATTCTAAGTTCAATTCTGTGGCATTGCGTATTAATCCTTTAACCCACACAAACACAGTGTTGAGAAAATAACATTTAAAGTTAGCAGAATTACAACCTTGCTCTTCTCGTTGTGGGAAATCTGTATCCAGCATAGGACTTGTGGTTTGTGATTGAGTTGAAAGATTAGGGGGTAAGATATAACAAACAGAGGACGCCATTATCTGAGAAATTTACAACTTGATGTTTATGAGCTTTGTGCACGGTACCACAAAACTAATTATAAAATCTCAAGTGCCCCAATTATTTTAGAAACAACGAGGCGCAACTGGAACCAACTCCATAACGTTCTACAAGTACTTTGGGTTTGGCGACACTTTTTCTACTTACTCATTTATAGTGTTACTTCCATATAAAACTCTGTCATCGTGTAGAAACTATTTTTAATAACTGCAGATATCTGTTAGGTAATTCAACATTAGACATTTTTGTTTGTCAATTTCTGTTTACACAAATTTATACATTCTAAATGACATTTAAAATTCTTAAGTTTAATGTATATTAATATATACTGTTATAGTTTTCTATTTTATGTGTTAGCAAAGAAAAATGGCATAAAATGAATAAACGAATAACTAACAATCAGCATGGACCTAAAAAAACTAACAAATTTTATGTATTTTCTCAAACCTAAATTTTTACCAGTGATTTACATTACATTTTTGGTTACTTGGTTTATTTACGGACGCTGTTTAACATCTCAGGCCATCAGCGTCCCATTCATTTCAGGGCTGAAGCGGCCGATAAATTTTGCTCACAGGTCTCTTCTTTCAGGCTCGAGGTTCTTTTTCGTGCCGTAAATGTACGACATGGGACCAACAGCTTTACTTCCTTTCCGGAGGAAGTCATTCTTGGGATTTTTACGCCCTGGCCGAACTTGAGTCTACGAGAAAGTAATGTTGCCACTAAATCACGACCGACGATTCACATTACGAAGTAATATTCAGTTAAACAAAACCTCTTATATCCCACATGAGCAGCGTACTAAAAATCTCTGTCAGGTAACTTCTACCTTTGAATTATGTAATAAATCGATTACACCCATTTTATATATCTAACCTTACTTGGATAATGGATTAAAATGGAAAAATTATTTTTTCCTACGATCAAGCTATATTTAACGAGAGTGGATTCTCAGTGCGTAAAATAATATATTTATATTTGTGTTTGATTTGACAGTTCATTGTAAAACTAAAAAGTTTTCAGTTCTCTGAGTAGGAGTTTCTTATACGCTTCTTTGTTTGTATAATGTCGTGCTCTAATTTACTTTATGTAATCTGAAATCTACTGCAGAAGTTTCACAAAACCATCTTTTGATTATTCAAATAGCAGGTTCGCTTTTAATGAATTCATTTCCCATCCTCCTGTTTCTTATTACTTCTTCATTAAGCTTAATTACTTGACATCGCGTCCTGGTTTACTTATCCGTTAGTGCAATTCAGTGTTTTAATTGGCTTGAGGAATTACATGCTGAAAAAGAAAGCGAAGTATCTTAATAAAATAAAATACATTTTCTTTGTTCCTTTAGACCATCAGAAGCTATCGGCAAGAATTTCTTTTGAACAGGAAGGTAGTTAAGTGTGTATTAATTGGCATTTGACAGCGTTCAAAGCCCTTTTTCGGTGCATCAATAATGATCAAAGTTAAACTTTGACAGCGGGTGTTGGACTGATCAACTCCGTTGATTGCGGTCAAGTTGACGAATCAAGTCAAGTTGACTGCCCGCTTAGATTTTCTTGAAGGTATTGAGGATAAGATAATATGGGCGTATTTCTTAAATCGTGACTAACGTCCAAACCGGATTATCGTGGAAAGAGGTAACATTTTTGAAGATTACGGGACATTTGAAAAAAGATTCCGGTTATCAAAGAATACAGTGTGATGGTTGAGATTTAATTTTAAATACATTTTCTGTCCATATTCTCTGACTATTCTGATACAACAATCTCAACTTACTATCTGTAAACGTAGTAAAGATTTTAAAAAAATATAAGTAAAAAGAGCTAACCATTCTTGTATTCTTCTGCCTTTTAATATGAATAAAAGCAGAAAAAAATGGTAGTATTATTGACGAGAAATTGACCGTCATGGGTGCCCGAGATCGTTAAGGCGCGG
Source organism: Metallyticus violacea (assembly GCA_030762175.1). NCBI lineage: Eukaryota > Metazoa > Arthropoda > Insecta > Mantodea > Metallyticidae > Metallyticus > Metallyticus violacea. Next base: position 40,247,547 of record CM060842.1, read on the forward strand.
ACTCATGAGCGGGAGGTCGGGGTCCGCTTCCCACCAGGACCATTCTCCCTTACTGAGGTTTTTTTCCAGATTTTCCTCAGTTCTCATAAATGGCAAATGCCGGGGAGGTATCCTGAACTTAGGCCTGGAACGTTTCCTTCCTTTAAAAAAAATCCTTTCCCAGTTTATCATTTCATCTCGTGTATCACCAGTGTCCATCGCCTGTGGTACCTCAGTAGTAAAAGGGACGTTAAACACAATTAAAACAATGGCGGGAAACTGAGTTGAAAATTTCTTAGAAAAGGGTTTCGGTTTGAACAGAAATTTACAGTGAAACATTTGTGCAAGAACTAACTTCACAACGGTAATGAACACCATGAAAGTATTTATTTGTGTAACAATTCAATTGATGATAAAATAACAATAAACTTTTTCAAAACAATGTATAATTGGATTATATAAAATTTAATAAATTTAGTATCTGGTGTGTATTTCTTTGGACAATACAAAATATGTCCGAGAAGAATGACAAATTATATATAACAACAATGAAAAATAAAGTAACTTTTGGAACAATGTAGTTAACATAACATGAACTAAAGAAACGCAAGTTTCATTTTATAAATTTTGTTTCCAATATAAAATAAAAAGTAGCGCAGAGGGACTTTTACTTTCGGGAGTTGTGAGCTTGACCACTCGACGCACCAGGCTCCCCTGCTCCGAGTGTATCTGGAAAGAGGCACTTGCCTTACGGGGAGTCTCCGAGGCACCAACTGAAGGATAGTGTGATTGGCGAGGAGAATGGAGGAAGTAAACCTCCCTTATGGGAAGGAAAGCTGGGTTTGAAGCATAAAGGAGGCAGCCCCATCACAAATCTAACCCTGCACAGTGCTCGTAATGCTACCAGGGGACATTATTATCACTACTACTGAATTTATTCAAATAATGAAAGAGGAACGGACTCCAACATTTTTACTAAATTATAAACCTAGAGGATATCGCTAAGTAGGAAGACCAAGAACTAGATGGAGTGATATGTTTAATTGAGGATGGAACAGGTAGACAGGCCTATACCTTGTGGAAGAAGAGGAAGAAGAAGTATAGGCTACCTTAAACTTTGAACAAACCACCCTTGTTTCCAATTCCAACCCCTTGACACAGAAAATCAAAATTCCTCTGTAGAGTTCAATAAATTTGGAATAAAACTGGAGAAGAACCGATCTCCTGTTGTATCTGATTTCATCCCCTGTAACGAAAAGGAGGGGAACTTGATGCTTTTCTATGTTAACAACATAGAAAACAACATAAAAACGCGCGGAATTCCTGCATAACGTTCTGTTTCTGTTTTCTATATTCAACATTTTTTCGTGCCATATTTGTAAAGTTATTAATTATATTTTGTATATTATTTTCTTTCATGTTTTGTTGCATGTTATGTCATTTTATCCCTAATATAGAATGAACAAATAATTATAAACTGATGGCTTAAAATTTCGCAAACTATCAACGTTAGTTTAATTCTAATTGCAGATTCTGGAAGTATGTGTTGATTTACATAGCTAGGTTTCAGTTCGGGAATGGCAGGCAATAATTGAAACTTGTCAGGTTTTATTATAATATATATTTGTTGCTTCAACACGCAAACCTCTATGCACAACATACACATATGGGTTGTAAATTTTAAGATATTTGTAGCCTTCTCATTAATTTAAAATTATCGGTCTTATGGTTAATAATGTAAACACTAGAGTGCATGTTATTCATCCAAACTTGTATTTTTGTTTGTGTTCATTAGTGTCCATTCATGCTATGAAAATGTTTACTAAAGAATAAAGGATTGCTTTTTTTTTTTTTTTAAATTGATATAAAGTGGTTTAATGTGGAATAATCATTGTGACACTGCTTTGTCCACACGAAAATCCATCTACAATTTCGGCAAACTTTTGAAGAAAGTAATCCCTGTCGGACTGCTCTAGGTAAGACAAGACTTCATAAAGCAATGAAACTTGTAATGTTTTACAAGGAATTATTCACAATCTAAAATCGCAGGATTTCTCTTGAACAAAACGTTTCAACAACTTCTGATCGGAAAATTTGTCGACAGGCTAGATTCAAAATGTATATATAACCTCTCAGACACGACACAATAAAAAATTTTCATCCTAGTTTTGTGAGATCAAGTTAAATGAATTATTGAAGCTTATGCTGAGATTTATGTTAAAGTAATTTGGAGTGATGAAGCAATTTTAAATAAACTTGGAAATCTTTAGCATTTATGCATTTCCAGAGATACGGATGCACTTACATAATTTCAGCTTACTTTAATTGCAACACGATGGTGCTACACCACATTCGCAAGAGCTGTACTAGACTTTGTTGATGAGAGTGCTTGATGGCAAAGTTTTCGGAAGGTGAAGGTTAATGGAAATGCCTCCTAGATCACCAGATCTCACACCAATGGATTTTATCTGAAAAACTACAAACAACTGAAAGATAAGACTTGAAAATAGATATTGAAATTGATTCAAATATAAACACTGTGAGAAAAAAATGATTAAGTGTCCCAGATCTCTTCAGAAATTTATAGATGCAGAATGAAACCAACTTGAGATGCAAAGTAATCTCAGTAGTGAATAGCTCACAATTCAAATGAGTTATTTAGTATTATATTTCCCAATAATCTTTTCAATAATTATTTCTTCCCCTTCCTTTATACATACTGTTTGATTATTTGAGAAAAAGGGCTGGAGAGCGCGGTTGCGTACTGGGAGAAGCCAATCCTCAAGGTCGTACAATGCATGTGCACATAACAGCTTGTACTTAGTTTGAGTAAAGTTTTATCACCGAGTGGTTGGGCGTTTGTGTGTTACACGGTGCTGTCATCGTTAGTTACGGTACATATGACATATGAGAAGGATAGTTGTAGCGAAGTGGCAAGGTGATTATCAATGAAAGAATGTAACATGAAGAAACTGTTCGCAAACTTGAGACAGCATCGCTCTCTATCACAAGAAAAGTGCTTCGAACTGCCGTGTTCTTACTAAAGAAAAATTAGACAAAATACAGAGCTTTCCTAATGTCGGCAATGTTTTGCCGCTGAGGAGCATCATTTCAATCATCTCTTATAACACGAGTTAGTGCTTATTATATCAGTATTAAATACAGTATTAGTTTATGCTTTCAGAAAAAATTAAATACTAAAATAAAAATACTATCTTTTAGCGCGGTGACAATCTCCTTTTGTCGAATGCGTCGGGTGAATGCACTTTCATAGTAAGCGGTTAAGCTCAGCGATCTGTATCTCAAGTAATATCACTGTAAGTATGACAAAATATAATTTTATATTAAATATGCCTATGAATAACTTTCTTACTGCCTTTGAAGAAATACATACAGGGATTATTTCAATGTTTCGTTTAACTCTAAACTTCTTGTTATCATTATTTTTTAGCTTTATTGTTATATATGAGTTATGTGTTATGTAGGCTCTAAGTTATTAACATTTATTGAGCATTTAGCACATATGTTGTCAACTTAGTGTAAGCTCATGGAAAGCAGAATTCGAACCTATGGGTCATACTGAACGAAATCCAGAAAGTTTATTATTGAGCCCTCCAAGTAAACAAAGACAAAATAGCAAGACGGAGTACAAAGAAATGGGTAAAATGAACAATGGAATCGGAGGAAAATGTTAGACGAGGAAAGCCAAAGAAAGAAAAACGGGTGGGTGCTATAAAGGAAGAAGGAAATGAAGCAGGGACATGGCGGTCGACTTGGAAAATGAACCAACCTGTTGCACAATAGCTCTGTTCCGGAAAACGCTAACCATAGCATGAATTTAGTTCTAATAAAGGCCATTAAGGTCTTCTTAAGACTTTTCTTTTCATTTTTATCCTTTAAGACTTACTATTTGATTTATTATGCAGAGAATCCATTATCTTTAATAGAACAGCACAGAGGTTTTAAAATTGTCTTCCATTTCAGGGAAATATAACAGAAGCTGAAAAATAAGCAATATTCTCAAAACAGCTAACAATTTCACATACGATGTGAACCAGAGGAACGAAGAACGAAACACTACGAAACGTGAGAGGAACATGATGTTCTTATTTAAAGGACACTACTATTATATAAAACTTATAATAACTAAGTTCTATGCTTTAAAGTTTACCTTAGACTGAATTAAATTAGAATAATATTGACGTTTTTGCATGTTTCTAGTCCAAATAGTTACTGGGATGTCACAACCATCTTTGAGGGTAGGACAAAATAGTGACAATATGTATATATCTGAATAACCATTAATTCTAGAACCAGCATACTGTTAAAGTCTTCCTTGTCTATTTATCACCTTTAAAATGGTACTACAGTAGACAATAAATACAAAGTATTAAACAATTTGGCTATTTGGGAATAACTCTTAATATGAGTGAGAAATGAAATAAACCATTGACTGGCTTGATATTTCAGTTTCGTGACATAATATCAGCCCACATTTCATTCTGTCAATGAAGGCATAACTTCCCTGGTGTAACTGCAGGTTAGGCTAAGGCCTGAGTCTGCCCAAAATTAGTGTGCTGGCTTGTATGTGTTAATTTTTGTTACTGTGATGTAGATAACCGATCACCAATAACACTGTCGAAGAATCAGCCCGCCTTTACCAACACATTTCTCTGAATAAAAGTAGTTCGGATTACGCTTCTAATTGAAATAACTGGGGGGAAAATTATCTCTCATTGAGAGTAATAAATGAAGTTATTTTCAATAAGCTGAAAGTTATTTCTCGGCAGCTAGTCACCTAGGACTTCAGTTAGCTATTGCAGCTATTTTCTTTGCTGCCTGACAACCCTAATTGCTTTGTTATTATACTCTTTCGGCCCAGCCTATCTATGGAATCTACGAGAGATAATTCAACCTGATACAAAAACGTATATGAATGTAATATGGAGGTCGTGATATCCTAAAGATATTTCTGGAAAGCACTACAAATTACAAATAAACCAATTTTGCAATACAGAATTATCGACACATTTCAGCAACAGGGACTGAAGCGACATGAGAATTTATAGGGAAAAATTACAATGTGAGACTAGTGTAGGGTTATCGTGGCATTGTTTAAATAAAACTTATCACCAATTATCTGATGACCGACATGACGGAGAAAACCGACCGCGAGCGACGGCTATCTCTTGACGAATTTTATTCTACATTTCGCCTAAAGTATTCAGGTACTACAAATTTATTTATAATTTATAAACTTGGAATTATATCCCCTGGGAATTTCTCTAAAACATTCTAATGACAGCACAAGTGGACTGACTAGTACAACATATCACTCGTCATGGGAGAGAATAATTAGACCTCGTATTTACCACGCTACACTCTAGGAGTAGACTTCTTTCACTGTTCAAAGAAAAATGATGAGGGGCATGATAAGCAAAGCCAACGTAGCAGTTCGGTAGCCACCCGCTCGTACCTACTAGTGAAGTTTTGCTAGCTTTGAGCGATGGCTTATCTATCAACGTAGTCCTCCTGGGGCTTTGTTGATCATCATACAATTAGTTCACTCTATATATCAAATTTACGTAATTAATGATTGAAACATTGCTAAAAAGCAACGTTTTTCAGAGAGCGAATCACTAGAAATGCCAAAATGTACATCCAGCTTTATGAAATTGCATATATAATCGCATTGTGTACTATAATTCAATTTAACTCCTAGAATACCATGGAAGTGTAAACCGCAGGACAGGCTTTTTCGTGTTAATTAGTTCAGAGCGCCGTTTTAAAGGGTAGCACTGCATAAATTGACATAGATAAAGATTTATGCATGCACATTACACGATATCCTTGCACAAATACTTTAAAACATAGAACAATTAAAGTATACAAGATAGCCGGGGGGACTTCGAGGGAGGGGGGAAAGTCCCACCAACTATATTATGTCGCTGTAAATAACAAATATTTGTGAAAATATTTTAAAACATAATTCCACACATAAAAGAAAGTTTGGTAACATTCTGTTTAAATAAAATATACAAATATATAGTCAGTCGATTTGCCGATTCATAAATAAATAGTAGCGGTCAATTTACATTTCGTCTATAATTAATAGAAAATAGCTATATTATCCTGGAAGGGTATAAAATTAAAAATAGAGTATATTTAGAAAAATAGGTGCAATAAAGATATATATTTTAGTATACATTATTTCAAAGTAATTTCTATAAACGGCAAATTGTATCAAATTGTAGAAATTGTGAACTTAAGAATCTTCACTTCTGCCTTGCCTTAATGCTACGTATTTCCAAATTAACTAAACTGAAAAAAGATGGACAGAAATATGTAAATTAAAAAACAATTTATAACACAGACTTTACATTACTTTTGGATTAAATGTATTGTGTATTTCAATGCAGGTTTCAAACAAACGTGCCAGTAATTCCAGAACAATATCCTTCTTTTCGACCTTCAGCAACCAAAACGCTGAAGTAACAGGAAGTTGTAATGTTCTCAATCCATTTTGTCCTTACCACCCCCTCTCAACTCCTCGCCCCAAATGCATTCTCCATCCTTGTCTCATCACTTTACCACTAATGAAGTTCCGGGATCATTAGGAAGAATTATAAGGTTTTACGGTGATTAGCGATGTAGTTCGAGAACGTTCCTGAAAGTGAAAACTGGTGAAGGCAAAGTATTGAGCCTTGTGGCTTTAACGATATACCTGCCAATGTTGGAATAAGTAAACATGCATTCAATTCTCTTGTTACTGCTACTAAGTTCAGTGAACAAAGCGCAGACTCGCGGAAATTAATATAGGCTGAATTGTTCGATGAAAAATAGCTGTTTAATAACGATCATGAATACTCCTGGAGCTCCGAGCGACAGCGGAGAGAGCCGAACTCCTCAGTCCCGAAAAAAAGAACAATAAAGCATCCTAGCACAATGGTAAGTTAGCTCAGAGTGTTAGTAGATGCTAAGGCAGAGGGTTCAAATACTCATGACGCAAAGCTGTGTGTGTGCGCGCGCATTTTTTTTTCTGCTGGAGTTAAGAGGAGATTTGCCACCATTACAATGATTAACTCGCTGATATATTTACGATTTTTTTTTCTGCTGGAGTCAAAGAAACCATTACAATGATTTAACCGCCTACTTAGTAGCACACAAACTCCTATCAGTTATTTTTATTTACGAAAAAGAAGCAAGCGTAGGCCATCGGGCCGTAGCTCGCCGCAGCAAGCCACTGAGTTCACCTAGAATTTACTCGAAGTTAGGTTAAGGTTAACGTGTGTGTGTGTGTGTGTGTGTGTGTGTGTATGTGTATATATACATATATATACATATACACACAGAAAAGGATAAAACACTAAGAAAAAGTCACAGAGTTGTAATCGCTTTATTTCGAACTACTTGAGAACTCAAGTCAAAATATAGCGACTACAACTCTGTGATTTTTTTCCTTAGTGTTTTATCCTTTTCCAATTCTTGTTAATTTAATTACATTATTAACAGTGTTACATTATTTTTATTATATATGAATTAACTGCGAATTCCAACAAGAGAACGAAATGATAAATAGACTATATCTGAAAAACGCAGTTTTGTAATAAGGAACAACATATTGCAACCAGAAAGTTACGGAGGACAACGCATAGGTTACGTTATGTTTAACAAATAAATAATACATGCAACATTTACACTGTCACCAGCAGATGTCTTTTTCATTTTAGTTGTGGCTCGTCACGCATGGAGTTCGACTCTCCCCGCTGCCGCTCGGGACTGGAACTGTAGTAGTATGTCCTCGCGCTTTAAGGGTAAGTGATTTCTTTACAGGCATCTTGCATTAAAATTGAACTTTACTTAAAGAGGCGGAAATTTTCTGATATGACCGTTACTCCATATCCTAACAATAACACTGATAAGCTCTGTCGCAGATGTACATTTGTCTACTGTTAATCCTTGACTGCTCTTGGCTGAAGCTATTACACCACACCACGTGGATTTTATCTGCAGTTAAATGCTAGAGTGTTATTGGCTGAAGCTGGAATATTATTTGATGCGTTAAGACACAGTAACTATCCTATACAATTGATCTGGAAGGCTCTGAGGAAATCGGGGCTACTACAGGCTGCATGCCGTTGTTAAATATCAGACTACTATTGCACTGAAGCTAAAATATTATTGGTGCGGTAAGGCAGATAGATAATCTCAAACGCTATATTATCAAAGACTCTGGAAAAACCTGGCGACACTATTATTATCTACCCAAAGTAAGCCGGTTGGGTACACGAACTCGGCGATTTTACCGCTTCGCACTTATGAGAAATGTGCAAGTTGAGACATGTTCAGTTCTGCCTATAGCAAAATGAACCTGACATGAGAAAACAATGTGCTACAATATGAAATTCAGCTTTCATCTTCAGCTGAGCCCTATGCAATATTACAGAAGGTCTATGGAGTGTTTGTTCTTTTCTTTAGCACAGCTCGAAGATGGTTTAAAGAGGGGAGGTGAATCACTTTCAAGGTAAAGGTGGACCCGCTCTTCCAGTTTGTGCTCTAAGGGGAAAAAAAAAAGGAAAAAAAAAATCGCTGCAATAAATTGCGAGAGAGAATTATGAATATTTTTTTTTAATTGTGTTTAACGCCCGTTTTTACTGCTGAGGCACCACAGGTGGTGGACACTGATGATACATGAAATGAAATGATAAATTGGGGAAGGATTATTTTTTTTTAAGGAAAGAAGCATTCCAGGCCTAAGTTTAGGTACCTCCCCGGCATTTGCCAGTTATGAAGACCGAGGAAAACCTGGAAAAAACCCCAGTCAGGGAGGACGGTCCTGGCGGGATTCGAACCGCAGACCTCCCGCTCACCAGTCCGTGCCTTAACGACTTCGGCCACTCGTGGCGGTAATTGTGAAGATAACTTAATGAATATGACATATATTGTTTTTTATTATGGACACAGAACTGCATGCAAAGATGTGAACCTTTGGGTAATAATATTATATTTAATTTATATATTCTTATTTTATATTTCTGAAAGATATTTATATTAGGCTATAAGTAATAGAAGAGTTTATTTAAAAAAAGACGAATACATAAGAGCAACTGAATGTATGGCATTTTATCATCACACATTATTTTTTTTCTTGAATATAACGCATTCTCGAAACTATTGGAAGCTTATATTCCAGATTTGTTATCTTACGCAGGCAATTAAGTCTGGTCTATAAAAACAGCAAGTGACTAATGGTATTAAGTCAAAACTTGTCTTACCTTACCCTCACCCTTACAAGAAGAAATCAGAGGTGATCAAATGGATTTTTCCAAATCTGGAAAACGCCGCGAAAAACAATACGACCATTTTGGTCCTCAAAGAAATAAGGACTTACGATAATAGTAACATTACTGCGATATCTTACAAAACATTATTCATACAAAGAATCTCCCACAGTTCCCACGTCCTTTGAGGGGAGCCAAAAGTTATAATAATAATAATAATAATAATAATAATAATAATAATAATAATAATAATAATACTTTTTCAGATTTTGATGCCATTTTAATATTTTGGAATTTAAGCTAGTTCTGATGCATTTTTACAGCGGTATGCTCATTTTCTGAAACTTTTTTTAAAAGTTGTGTGTCACCTTTTTTTTTAAACTTTTCTGGACAACTTATTTAAACGCCAATAATTTTGAAAACATTTGCTCTAGAGAGATTTTTCCTAATTCTTCTGTAAATTAATTAATAAATACAAAGAAGAAAAAGAGAAGGATATGAACGACAATTAACCAGGAGAATTATGTGGTTCTGATTCTAATACAAATGAGAAATCTCTCTTAATTTTTCCGTTCAATTGAAACTTTCTTAAAAATACTTTTCAATGCAACTATCGCATTATATCAGAAGTTGTTAGTATAAAAACTTGAAATATTTACCAACTATTTTTAACACAGTAACAATTAATTTAAGGACATTTTTTGGTGCCTGCAGTGCAGATGGTGCTTTAAAAAATATTAGATGCAACCCATTTTTTTAGCTGTCCCATGAAGAAATATTGATGTGCTTATCATGCAAAAAAGCTATCTAAGAGTTGGTAATGCATTTTCTAAATTTAACATTGGCGAAGATAGGTATTTTGGCTTCTCTTACACGAAATCTCGTCCAAAACGATAAAGATATGCTATTTAAAAACTACTTTGCATGAAATATTTTTCCAGGTACTTTTAAAAACTATAAATAATCAATAAGGATCCATCATTTTTACTCATCAATGTATTACAAATAATACCATGTACTTAAAATATTTATATATTCTTCAAACAGTATGTCATGAAGGATACACAACACACAAGAAGGTTGACAATGTTGGCTCATGAAACTTAAATGGAGTATTGAGAATAATGCATAGATCATTAAGGAATCTTTAAAGGTCAGAAATGACGTAAGTCAAAATGTCAAAGAAAACATAATTTCTTAATGAAGAACAGTGAAAACAGCTCTGTAAGCAGGTCAAGTATTCTAATCTTTTCAGTTGAGGTTAAGGAGTATAGTTTTTCCGAAACGATTTTTCCTATGGAATTCATTACATTTTTATGATATTGACACAGAAGCCATACTGTAAGCAACAAAATGAATACACATCAACAAGAACATCAACTACAGCTATTTGATAATGATAAGGGTTCACAAAACAAGTTGAAATTACCTTAAAATGAGGCATAATTATAGTGCTAAAAGGAATCGATAGGCTTGCATGTCTTTTGGATCCACTTGCTATCAAAAAACTGCATGCATGAGTAGGTTATTTGCAGCGATAGTATCTAATTAGAGACATTTTCAGGTAATGTCTTCTCTATTTCACTTAAAGATATAAAATTCCTAAAAGGATAAGGGTTTTTAGTGTCGTGGCAAGACTGGTTCAAAAAAGCTTACAAAGGGATTCAAATACTTGAGAGGTATTGTAAATTTAATTTTTATTTTACAGCTTATTTGCTTTTATATCCTTATATTTGGATTTAAAGGCACCATATACGTAAAGCAAATATTCGTACTTGCTTAATATAAAGTGAGAGAAAAATAGATTTACTCAAAAACACAAAGCTTTATAGGCGTACTCATGCCGAGTCTGTACGCTATTATGATTTCGCTTCTACCCTCCATTGTCATGTCCTTGAATGTTGCAATCTCAACCCGTGTCTTGCCGGTCTCGTGGCAGTATACATTGTCAAGTGCGTCATACGCCACTGATTCACTCAAACACTCATCCTTTCCCCTCGAATAGAACACACTTTTGACCACAATATAAGATAATCGTCTTCTACTTTAATTAACTTCCTTATTTCCAAACATCTGCTCTCACGACGCAAGTGTTTCTAAGGAAATGATAACCTTAATAACCGCTTTATCAAATCCACAACGAGTGCAAATAACAAAAAGAATTGACATGTTTAACACGCTTATTATAAACGAATTATCGCCCCACTCTTAAGTAGCTGGATCCGATGATGACGTACTAATTTACGAGCATCTGGTAAGGAGAGCCAGACGCTCTTAATTATCACATGTCTGCTTATAGCTAGGCAGGCTATTTAAACCTCCAGAATCACTATCTCTGCGGCACAAACGATATGGAGTACGCAGGAAGTGCGACTGTAAATGACTTGTATGATACGGAGCATCCTTTATTACTTGCTTCTTTGATTCTTTAAGAATCTCCTCCTGATTCTTCTCCCGAGGACATAAAAATTCTTAAAGGAAATTTCAATTGTTTCGTTAACTTTTCTTTATTCATCATTATTACTCTTCCTAGAATACTTCATCTAATTGAAGTCGGTCGTGGTGATCTAGTGGTAACCATAATTGCCTCCTAAATCCAAAATTGCGGTTTCGATCCCGGCCAGGAGCGATGGATTTTTTCGGGCGTATAAATCTTAAGAATGGCTTCCTTCGGAACGGAAGTAAAGCCGTAGGTCCCGTGTCGTACATTTACGGCACGATAAAGAACCTCAAGCCTTAAAAAATAGGCCATGGAGCAAAATTTGTCGGCCGTTTCACGCCCTGAATGGAATGGGACGCTGATGACCTTAGATGTTAAAGGGCGTCCGTAAATAAATCAAATAAAAAAATATCTCTACTTGAAGGAACTCGGCGTTGCATTTTAATACTTAATGACCAATCTATCCTCACAGCCTTCGGCTTACCGTTCGACCATCTCAAAGTCCTTTAGCCACAGCTGGGCCTTTCCCAACTCAATTTCTGCAAGTGTCTTCGCCGGCATTGGGACGCGACATCATTCTTTTAGAAGATGGTTAGACAGTTAACTCTAGAGTAATGCAATTTTTAATAGACATTCTTTTAAATATGAATGAGAGTGAGGAATGTATTCATAATTTACGTCCGATTAATTGCCTCCTTCCACGACTACAATTTACATGATTGTGCCCAAATTTTAGTCTACTGGTACAGTATAAACAATAAGGAAACACGCTGATTTAAAAGAAGAAAAATTGAACTAAATCGGCACATATGTTGAGCCTTCCTAAAATCAAATTCCTGTTAAATTATCACAACATGCGGGGGATTACACGAAGTAAAGAAAGCATTAACAATTAAATCAGAAATATTACAGAGGCCAAACAATTACGTCACACAGAAGATATAATCTGCTTTTAGCAGAGGGAGAACGACAACCCAGCATATTCTTTAAGGTAAGGCTGCATAAAGGCGAAATTTTAAGAGACAAAAGTAACGAATGTTTTGCTGGTGTTGCCGTACAATTGCGAGATGTTGTAATGCTCAGTTATTGAATAAAGATAAACATATAGGAACATAATTCACTGTAGAATTATTTTTATATGTAAAACTGGAAGTTTGAAAATAAAATTTTATCTTTAACGCTCTTTATTTTACTCTTGCAAAGAAAGTTCTGCAAGGGTAGCTGTAGTTGAAGAAGTCATAAAAAAAAAAAAAACTGGCAGAATCTTGTGGGTGTAACTACGCAGGCTTCTTCTCCTTTCTAAAACCTTAGGCATATAACTACAGACAGTAAAAGCTAGATGTTGCATTGCTATTTAGTTTATTTGTATTGTATTGCTGCTAGAGCGTTAGATCGAAAAAGGTGAAAAAGGAAATGAGGGTAGTAGAAAATAATCACATACATCTAAATCTGTTTTGCAACAATATTTCGATTTCAGCCGGAAGTGTACAGTAATGGTCACAAATATTTTCTTGTTGCAAAATTATATAAACAGAGTGTAGCAGTGATACACACGAAATCTGCTCCGACATTGAATAAAACTTTTCATTTTTATAGTAATTGGGAGTGACTGATGGTTTTTATTTATAGGTATAATGCAACTTTGTAGAAGCAGATCTTGTACTAATTTTTAACGTCTCAGCCATTTCAGAACTGCTCCCAACTTAAACCGCAAGGTGGCACATCGCAGCTTTTTTGTGGAGTCCGAAATGGCAAATTCCACCTGTTGAATCTTCCCTCACTTCTACCTCAACATTTCTGAGATAAAAACTAGAGGATAGGTATGTATCTTGAGTGAGTGTTTATTATAACCTGAGAAATACAAATATTCGCATATGATAAGATTACACTGCTTTATTAAGTTATTCGGAAATTAATGGTGGTATTTCAAATAAGTTTAGACATATCCGCATATAATTGATAGGTTTAAATGTATGAAGAAAGAAAACAGTTTAAATTTTATAGGACAATGATAGTCCCGGAATTATTAGACGATGGTAAAATTGGGGGGGGGAAGAAAATAGTACCATGAATACGTGTAAACAAGTGGTTTAATGGGGAAGGAACCCAGTATTTGTGGGGTGGAATAGTTCTTGTATAGTTTATTTTAAATCTAAAGTATGAGAGAGAAATTTCAGTAATATGCTAAAACAACTGAACAATTGCAAAATACATAACATCTCATCTTCAACTTCAACTTTTTTTTCGTATAATTAAATATTAATCATTCCAAAATTAGTGTTAGAATATATTTTTAATTAAAATTGCAACTGAATGAAGTATTATTTAATTTTAAATACACTAAAGTTTATATAAGCAACTCAAAATATCACTGTCTTAAAGAGTATTTAAGAAAATTCTTTTACAAATCTTCCCCATATAAACAAACCATGGTGGAAGAATTAGTTAATAAAACAGCTACAATAGCACAACAACAGTAAACCAGACTAAAAGCCTACACGTGGTTACAATCAAAACGTATTGAAAGTGAGCACATAAAATGTGAAAAAATTATAATATATATAATAAATAGTTAATTAGTTACCCGGTTTACTGCTTGCATCACCGAAAATGAGCCAAGTTCCAAATTTATCAAATTTCAAAAAAGAAATTTGAGGGTAGGCCTTGCCGAAGGATATAGTTTCAGAACGATGGAACAAAAGTTACCACCCAAGCAGGCGATAACCTCGAGCAAGGACAAGCCCGGAGTCCAAACACAGTAGCTTTCCAAAGACGAGAGTCTATCCTATATGTAGAGAAGTAAAGCAATAAGAAAAAGGTTTGGCGCTACCTGTGAAAGAGAATCCTAGCGGAGCAAGAGTGCACACAAACTTACTCAAGTGGCGAACACTTATATACCGCTATAATCATGTAATTAAGATTCGTAACAAGTTATTCTCTACTGATAAAATGGGAAAAGAGAATGTAAGGATAGCGTTAAACACATTCACTCAAACAGCAGAAATAAGAGTAGAGACAAACATTAATTAATCATGTAAAATTAATGGCAGTTACATTAAAAATTATTGATGTATAGGCCTAAAGCTAGGAAGACCAAAGAAGAAACAAAGATACCAAATTTCTGCACGAGACCAGAACGACCCAGAAGTTTCAATCTGTGAGGATGGAGACTTAAAATTATTAGTTTCAAACGGTATTAAAATAATATATATTATTTGTAACTATAACGCACTTTGAAGTGATGTTTTTAAATACTATCGTTCTTATAATTATGTTGGCAGGATATAAGTAATCCAAATTTGCACATAATGCTGCTCAGTTGATTTATGATCAATTGACGTAAAATGTGAAGAAACTATTCATATTATTGTAGAGATTGTGCAAAATTCATGCTTGTGTCTTCAAAATTTTGAAATAATTTTGAAAAAACAGGAAAAGTAAAGAATTATATATTAATTCAGCGACCATCAGAAATTCCGTATGAGATATGTCTTCACTGTTTTCGAGATACACAGATGAATAACTTTCCAGAAACTGAAAGTACTGGACTAGGAACATGACTACATTTAACAAATTCTCGCTACTTCACCATTTTATCTAGCTGAGCATTTTCCTGAAACACAATCCAAATCCACTGAAACTTCGATTTGGTATTAAAAACTTTCCTGTCCATTGGTGAAAGTGTGTTTGTAAATCGGGAAACTATCTAAAAAATAGATGTATCCCATTTTTTAAATTTTATGTTAATAAATTACAAAATATATTCCCATTTATATGATTCACCCAGCCAATACTTCTCTAAGTCTAAATGCAGAAATCAATAAAATGCTGCAAAGAAAGTCGTTGATTACTGGGTTCTCCACATCATCATCTAAACCTTGCTCGTCTTTTGCAGCATTGTTTTAAATATGGCAAGTTCTAGTGGCACATACATTAGCAAATATCCTGCCAAAATTTCCGCTAGATATTTCATGACGACTCTTTATCTTTGAGCTTAACGACAGCTTTGGGATACTAAAAGTCTTTACTGAAACGTCGTTTCTTCTCTTATGAAGACAGATTGCGGCAGATATAGACGAAAGTGCTGAGTGTTTTGTAAGTACGAGCTTAAGAGGATGACTGTATTTTGTAAGCGCTTGGATAACTAAGTAACTAAATATATTCCGCTCATATAAACCAGCCATATTTCATTTGAACGACCTATATAAATTCTGCATGTCGCTCTTTGTGAGTTAAACATTTGTATACGTAATTGAAAGTACTTTTATTATCTATAAATAAACGTTGATGACTGCAATTTTTTGTTTAGCTTTTTTATTGTCATACCAAACCAATTTATTTAGCTTAATGATGCTGAACTTCGAAAAAACAGTTGGAAAGTTACTGTTACGATTTCATTTGTTATGTACACAGTCAGTGAATGAAGGAACAACTGAAGCGCAATGCTACTATATTACACAAGCAATTGATGTCGACTATTTACGTAAGAATTACAACATCATTTTCAATTTATTGCGTTTGAGCACGTTCATAGACTGGACATCTGACCTTGTACGTGAATTACAGAGCTACATTTTTAGCTTCAACGAAATTGTATCTCTGTTAATGAAAATGCGACAATTGTTCTTATTTTATTAAGCCAGAAAGTTTCCAAAATATCCATTTTAATTTTCAATAAGATATCCTAGACTGTCTGATTAGTGATCTGTAATATAGTGTCTGAAACTATTTTTGTAAGGGTTTATTTCAAAGATAGAACTAATTTAAGTAACCTAACCTAAGTACTGCAAGTATTAATTTACAACTATCTTTCATTTCTTCCTCTTATTAAAGCTGTATATTATTTACAACCCCCAATAAATACAAAAAGTAGAAAAAGAGTGTCACATGTTACACATTCACCATCGCTGCTTCCTTTTCTGGTATCTTTAATCGCTGTGGAGCAAGCTATTATTGCTTTCTAAGTAGGTTATTATAAATAAGCTGTTTTGGAATTTTTGTTTTATGATGAGAAGACAATGGTGTGGGTGGGAAGCTAAAATATAGCGTACCGATACAGACCTATTGCTATGTAATAATAATATATGAGTATTCTGTTAGAAATGAAATGAAATGAAAAAGTCCATTATGCCCCGTAAAGGGCTAAGACCGCCTGCTAGAAGTAAAAACTCATTTTGTGACTAACGCGGTGAGCTATTATTCGTGAGTTAAGAGGCTCTACTGAAAATAAAACTATACTGTTTTATAGTTTCTTACCCTTTTTGAGTCCTGGCCACTTCTCCCTCCACTCGCTTTTATTGCGGGCGATGAACTCTGAGATGCTCCTTGAATATGTTTGTCCATTATCTTCTCGGTCGTCCTGGAGTCCTCTGCATGTACAGAACTGCCGTATTTATGCGAATCTAATGCGCACCGTTTTGTCCATATGTTGTATGGTGCGCATAGATTAGATGGCGTATTAGATTGGAGTGCAAATTCGTTCCGTAGTTCGCCGGTAACTTCATTCAAATTTATCGTTTATTACGTCATAATGTATTGCTGCAATTCTCGAATTCGTTACATTTATTGTTAGCCTATTATTGCACATATTGTTTGAATAGTAGGTAGTGACGAAATGGAGGGCAAACGAGAAGAACATCTTATGGTGTTATTTTCATGCGTAAAATAATTCTTTATTCTGGAAAAAAACTGTAACAGGAAGAAAGTTTAATGTAGCCGAGAGCAATGTTCGATTGTGGCGGCAACAGAAATTGACATTATTTACAAGTGAAGCTAGTAGGAAGAAATTCACTCGCGCTCGCCAAGGAAGACATCCTGATGTTGAAGAAAAAGTGCTCCAAGATGTAACAATAGTCCACTTATAAATTCCATGTTTTGATCGTTTTATGAAGCAAACACGCTTATCTCTAAGACACCGTTCAGCAATGTGCCGAAATACTCTAGAATGCGCATTACATTCGATGATGCACTACATTCGCATAAATACCGCATTTCAATGCTATAAAGTGCTTCCGTCTGCAGTCACACACTGTTCACATACTTTGATTACATTTACACTCACTCGGTACAGCTTTGGCTTTCTATTTCTTCCTATTTCTGTCCTGATAAATATTTTCTTTAAGTCTCTCTACAGTGTGGGTGTTATCCTGTAGATTATGGTAACATCGATACGCTACAGTAACATCTACTTCATTAACACTGGCGCACTAATTAACCTCTAATTCTAATAACACAAAGACTGACTGCACCTCGAGGGAAATGTGTGTTGTTATGAAAGGATACTGCTGTGACCTTTACTCGCGCGTTGCGCTGCGGATGCTGGCAAAAAATAATTTTAGGTATTTGGACGAAAATTCAGAAAGCTCCGATGAATGAATGTTCAGGTCCTTCTATCTATCTCTCTCTGTATGTAACCTTTAAATTATTTTTCATCAGTCTTTTATTTGAGCTATACTCTAACCTATGATTAATATTAGATTATTATTATTTCTGGACATCCTATGACGCTTTTCACAGCTGTTTAGTTTTGTCGAAACTATACATAAACTGTGCACTATTACCCATGCAGGAATAGAGTCTGAGAACCCCATTTTAATGCTTGCAGGCTTGGTGGTTGACGGTGTATTTAATATAGTACAGCATAAAACTATTCTGGAGTCACCCGCACCTTGGAATAGCAGATGCAAGCGCTACAACCTAATATTCTGGTGCTGCTTTAAGGATGGGAGCCAGGTGATACATGGATTCCAAACAAGTTCTTTCTTGTGATGCAAACAGGACAGTTGTATTTTCTTTTTATAGAAATTGGAAAATTATTGAAGTCACACTTCGCTATGGGCATAAGTTTGACAGGAATAACTTACAGCTGTATTATTATGAAATGACATAACTTTGCTAGACAATTTTTTCTGCTAACTACGTGAGGTAGTGTTATGAAGAAAGAACCTGTTTAGTGAAACTTAATATGTGACATTATTATAGAAAAAATATGTTTTTTTTTGTTTATTTATGAACGCTCTTTAACATCTCAGGTCATCAGTGTCCCATTCAATTAAGGCGTGAAACGGTTGACAAAATTTGCTCAGATGCCTCTTTTTTCAGGTTCGAGGTTCTTTATCGTGCCGTAAATGTACGACCCGGGACCCACGGCTTTACTTCCCTTCCGCAGGAAGCATACTTAAGATTTTTACGCCCGAAAAAATCCATCGATCCTGGCCGGGTTTGAACCCGCAATCTTGGGCTTATAAGGCAAGTATGTTGCCACTAGACCACCAGGACCGACTTAAAATCCGTGTGGGGGTTATTATGACATAGACTGAGTTTACAGCGGTCATGTCTAGGCCACGATAATGCCTGGTAGTTCGAAGGGCGGACATGCACACGGTGTATATGCTGATAAGGGCGTGTCAACAATGTACTTCGTCTGGAAAGTTCGCTGCTTCGAGATTATTCAGGGTGATAAACAAACATTTCGAGGCCCGGGACAAGAAGGCTGGAGATTGTGCAATCGATTCTTACATTCACAATTATTATTTTATTAATATTATCGAACTATTTTAAAATACTTTTAAATATATGCAATGTAATTTTGGAACGTATTTTGGAACACGGAAGACATTAGGCTATGCCAGATATATAGACGGAAATAAAATGCATTACCGTGACATTACACAAAAATACTAATTATAATTAAAATGACAACATATATCGGGTAAAAAATACATTTTCCTAATCTATGCACCATTTAAGTACTCCACCCGAAGTCCAACTTCTTACTTCCACCTTTGTGCTAATTTCCTTCTACTACCCGAATCTTTAACCGATCTAAACAAAGTTCTATGCAAGTACTGCTTAAAGTTGGATTAAAAAACCGACATCTTAAAATTCGGACACCTTCTGCACTGCCTTTATTTTATTCGCTTTATGCTCGAAAAGTTAATTTATAATTTAATTGTTCCAACAAATCAGAATCAAATTGTGCAATTGCTCTTATGAATTAACGCCACATTTTGTAATATTCTGAAGTTTTCACCCGCAAAGAAAATATACAGGCATGTATTGAAGGATGATCTCCCGTTCTCTCATTTGAATAAAGTTGGGTTATTTGCCCCAGAGTGCCGTAAATATTTGTATATACATTGTTTTGTTTTATTTCAAGATTACAGAAATCAGTAAAGCAATAAAAAATCTAACACAGAATTCCTGAAAAAAAACCGGTTTATTTAATGCCAGAAGAAGAAAATTACGTGTTAATTATGATTTATTTTACAAAAATTATTTATTTTTTAAAAAATAAAACATCCAAAGAAAGAGTAATGAAGTTACTTGGAAATAACTGGTTATAGAGTATTTACAATGTTTACCTTAGGCTCTGCAAGCGATAGGATTCTTAAATCACGATTTTGAAAATAATTTGTGTGAGACAACCTTTTTACGGTTATAAAAGTTTTTTTTATCAAAGCTCTAATATTACGAGATGTTTAAAAAATGGTTGAATGAGTAAACACAATGCATCGTAAGAGTTGAAGAACTGCTATAAAGTAGACATACCTCCCCGCAGTGTATTTTGGACAGTTTCTCTGACAGCAAAGTGATCTACAGCTCTAGTAAAACGACCAACTCTGAACACAAGAGAAAATTACCAAGATAAAAGCGACTAGGTCGCATAATTACTTGCAATTTCGTAAAACAAACGGTTAAAGTTACAGAAGATTGATGAATGTAGACATTTAGCGATAAATTTGAGCGAAGAAGCGGCAAAGGAGGTTCAATAGGAAAATGTCAAAGTACCGGAAAGAAACGCGTGCCTCGAATGAGAAATGAAAGAGTAGTAAAATCAATAAACATAGACCGATATACAGAAATGAGATGTACTGAAAGATCAAAGAAAAAGACATTCAGTTTAGTTTCTTGTAAACATGGAACATACACTCAAACTTCAATCTTTATTACCCGGAAAGCAAAGAGGTGCTTTTAGTTATTGGAAACAGAGAAGCAAGGAAAGCTTGTAAGAAATAATACTTTGATATTTCGTTAATACTTTAAAATACACTCAAATATTACTTTTATCTACATTACTAGATATAAAATGTCATTAAATCTGAACACTTTCTTGCTAATGATAAAATTATATTTTTAAAGCAACCCACATTAGCCTTTCATTTTATTAAATTGTTTATTTTGAAAGACAACATGAAATACCAGCAGAAGTAAATGCTTTTACCTTTGAAATCTGCCATGCATTAGAGCGCATATAACTGAGGAAATTTGTAGAAATTTTACTATCTGAAGCAGAGCTCTATGCAGCATTCTCGTTATAATGATAGTTACGTGTTCGATACTTTCTACTATTGAAGTGTCTCATTTTCGGATTATATATAACATGTTGAAATATCTAAAATGTATAACATGGATTTTCTTCAACATTTTATAATACATAATACAATATTACCTGGGCATTAGTTTTTACTATTCATATGCTTTTCATATTATTCACAGTATATTTTCAAAAATATTTGGAAAGGTCAGTTTTGAAAATAGTTCCAAATAAAGGATTTTTTCAATTGCCTCTTTTACAGAAACTATAATAAGAAATTTAAATGGAAAACAGGTGTTAATTTTTATATACTTTTTTCAACATTAAACAATTCTTTTCTGCTGCGCATTAAAACCTCCCTTTACAATACTTACAGAATCTTAAAAATGCACTAACATTCAACGATGTAAGAGAATTCAAGTGTCGGGCACCAAATAATCTTACAAATAATTATTTAAAAAAATGTATAAAGAACGTTAACGGACTTATGATTCTGTGAACGCAGCTTTTCTTCTCGTCAATTAATTTTCTTGTTTTAATGGACTATTTCACTTATGTGACGTCACTGTAAACTCGACCAATGAAATAAACAAAATGTTGACTGTTGACCAATCACAGCCCGATATCGCAGTGAAATTATCGTACATGTTATCAAATCCTTATCGCGCGAAGTGCATTTGTCTTCTAGCCAGTGTAGCCAACTCTATACCCCACTATAATGCCTGAGCACGCATCACTAAACACGTTTGTTGACAGTCGGTGGAAAGGTATTGGTAACAAAAAATGTGACTATCTACAGTCATAACGCAAAATTGAGGAATAATTGTACATATTTTGAATACGAATTTTATTTGTGTAGTACTTCTATTTTCATTCTATTCATAAAATAGTCCTAAACGCATATTTGGCTCTTCTCTATTAGCATTACTGACAATCGACATTCGTCTGTTGCAAGATGGGTTGATAAGTTAACTATTCATAATACAAATATACAATTATTGCAATTTTGTAAGCCAAGTTTCGAAAAATTATACTTTTAATTCTTATTTTTTTCGTGCAATAGACCAAACATTTATGATAAATTTATCTTCAATTTGTGAAAATCAACAATTTCGAAGAACGTAAATCAGAAAGTGCTAATGCTAGATATTTAAAAAATAGTGCAATTATAGCCAGTAACTAAATTTTAATATAGCATTTAAATTTTTAATTAATTCACATTTGACTAAATTTCTCATGGAAAACAGTAAAGACGAAAAATGTGACTTATTGCGCGCTCTCTCTCCCTCTATTTGTAATTTGACATTCCATCTAGAAGAAATTCTGTAAAATAAATTTATGTTTAATGGAATTATATTTTAAAGATACGCCAAGCTATTTGTTCACGTATGGTCTTGCGGTGCCAAGAAGTCAACTTAAAAATGCTGGTGGCTTTGTGATAACTGATAACTTTATCGGCTTCCAAGACTGGAACCCTATTTATGTATATGGAAATGGTTTTATTTACTCTGATTTGCGTGAGCACAAATCTTTTTTTTTTTTTTTTTTTTTTTTTGACTAGTGTTTAACGCCCGTTTTTACTACTGAGGCACTACAGGCGGTCGACACTGAGGATATATGAGATGAAATGATAAACTGGGAAAGGATTTTTTTTTAAGGAAGGAAGCGTTCCAGGCCTAAGTTTTAGGTACCTCCCCGGCATTTGCCAGTTATGAAGACTGAGGAAAACCTGGAAAAAAAAACCAGTCAGGGAGGACGGTCCTGGCGGGATTCGAACCGCAGACCTCCCGCTCACGAGTCCGTGCTTTAACGACCTCGGCCACCCGTGGCGGTCAGCACAAATCTGAAAACTGTTTGTCTGAAGAGTGTTCATATTTTTATTTTTCATCGACTTGGTGTGGAAATCTTTAAAATATAAATAAAACGATTTTTTCTAATCTTGTAAAATAATTATTATTTTTTACAACCATTATGTTTAATATGAGATATTGTTTATATTTTTATTTTAAGGCATTTGAAAGCTATGACTATATAAAAAAGGAGAATGTAATAAAACACGATATTATTCGCTATGATAACTACGGATTATTTTTCACAAAAAACATTCTTTTTATATTATAGTAGTATGAAAATATATTAAAATTCTGAAAAAGATGCCAAATTTTTACATTTTCCGTCATATTTCACATGGAATCGTTGTAATGACTATAGTTTCTGAGAAAAGGGTACACAAAAGTTCCTCTTTGGTTCCATTGTTTTTAATAATTTTTCAAAACAAAACAATAAAAAAAAAAAGAAATACAAATATTAGATCATTCAATTATCTGATCACCAGGCGGCGTGGGACCGCTTGGCTGATAAGCTATTACTAAAGCCACGAGTCGGAGCGGGTAAGGTTTAACGAACTGCTTCTTTGGCCTCAAGTCTTACGCCACTTGCTTGCTTACATTGAAAAGTGAAAAAATCTCTTATCTTAATGTCTGTTAAAAATACTAAACTGAAAATACCAGATCTAATTATTGTATTATTATTCCAGTCCATAACGGGTGTTTATTTACGATTCGTATGTTGGTAATTAGTGCGATTGTGCTATCAACGATTTATTTGAAGAGAAATTCTTAGTTGGTGGAATTGTACGTCGTAATGCGAATCGTAACTTTGGCAATATACTTCGTGAGAAAAGCAGCACAGAAAATAGCAGGTTTTTTAAAAAGTAGATGACAAAAAATACTTGAAAAATGGTTCATCCACCTCAATCGTGTAGCGTGAATGATCGTGGGCAATTTCTTATCTGCAGATGCAATCCAAGCCACCGAATGAGACGATATATAAATATATATTATGTACAACTTTTAAGAAAATTCATCCAAAATTTTTAAAGGGTATTGCAGAAATTTAGGAGTATCGTGTTCCTTTAAATTTTTTGTGCATGTCTATGCACCATGGATTCCAATTCTGCACACAAAAATTCCCTTTCAAACACCCTGCACGGCACTAACAGAAGTTTTTGTCAAGTTAGCCATTAATGAGATTTATATGCTGCTATTAATATACAGGATGGTCGGAAATTATCTGTACAACTTCAATAGGTGATTCCTGACAGAAAAAGGAAGAAAATTGTCATATGAACCGGAAATGTATGTTTTCTAAAGTAGATGGCACTGATAAAAGGCATCATTCTATCATAACACTCAGAACAAAAGAAATATGCATGATGCATGTGATAGAGCGCCAGCCTTCCGCGTAACTGTTTGTCAATGCCTCAATACCATTTCCCCAGTAGATGAGTAGGACGAGGAGGCTCTGTTTCATGGCCCGTTCGATCACCGGACTTAAACTCCCTTTAATTTTACTTGTGGTGGTACCTGAAATGTATTTTGTACGCTAAGCCAGTTCCTGATTTGAAGACCCTTGAACAGTATGTCTGTGTAGCCTGTTCAGATACAGGTCGAAACCTGTTTGATGTGACGTGTGGACGCTTGCATTGCATCCCATGGAGGCCATTTTGAACATCTTTTGTTCTGAGTGGTATGATAGAATAAAGCCGTTCATCAGTGTGATCTACTGTAGAAAACGTGTATTTCCGGACATATGTTCATATGATACTTTTTGTTCCTTTTCCTGTCAGGAATCACCTCCTGAAGTTTGTGCAGATAGTTTCCGACCACCCCGTATATCGTGTTTAATGTGAATAATAGTATTGACTTGTTTAAACGAATGTTTTAATTTAGCCTGTTCAGCAATTATTCTGTATTATGCTCTACTTTTTATATATATATTTTACATTGCGCTTGTAATTTTGTACTCTATATATACCAGAAGCATGTTAAAGGTAGCAATCACATGTTAAAAGCGTAAATTATGCGTTTCGATTATTTTAGTCATTATTTTGAAGCGCAGCACAGTAAAAAAAAAAATCTGTGTGTTTCGCTAAAAGTAATTTTTCATACAATGGGATAGCACATGTTCCGAAACTCTAAAATCAACGAATTCTTTGAATCACAACAGACGCAATCAGATCTTCATTTACGGTATTTGAATGTGATTATTTTTCATGGACTCAACCTTCGTATGACATTTGCAATTCAAAACCGACCAACCACAATAATATGACGAATTGCATTTTCGGGATTGGTTGGGAATTTTTTATGATATTTTTGTGAGGGAGGGCAGGGAACCGGAAACGCTTTGTTGTTTTTGCATGGTAGTGCCATAGAGGAAAAGCGGGAAAATAAAAAGGAAATATGCTGCCAGATCTCCCGCAGCACTAAAATAAGATACTATACTCTTTTTACCCTTCAAAGCGCCCATTATATTTTACTGGGACATGTCTCGTGTTTTCAGTTGATGTGGCATGCGGGAGAAATTCTTAAAATAAAAAAAAAAGTCAAAAATCTGTTTAGTTTCTGTGCTTTCCTTGCATCAGATAGAAAATAAACTGAGCAGCGAGTTTTATGGGGTTGTTCAGTACTGCACGGATTCTGCTTTACTTTTATATCTCTCTTGTTGGAAAGTTTACGATATGTATATAGTGCAGATATATTTCTAATAACTATGATCTTAAGGAAATAGATAAATCTGAAAAGCTAACTGTAAACACTTCACAAAATATATTTAAAATACTTTGTTCTTATTTTCATTCAAAAAGGACCAAACGATGATGAAATAATTGTTTAATATCTTATGATTCTATTATAAACGAATATAAATTCAATATTATAACTTTTAATTATATAGTAAATCTATGATCAAAATAAAAATAAAATAAAAAAACATTTTTACCGAAGGCCTACGACAAGGATACTCTGTCACTAGCGTCAATCAAAATACAAAATAAATAAAAAGAACCTTTTAATAAAATGGATAGGACAACAATAAACTATTCACAAGTTGATGTTTAGTTAATATTCATTTAGGAAATGCTCATGCAAGATGACAATCCTCCTCATTTTACATTTACTTCCCGTGAGTAGCCAAATAGACTGGGCCAGCGCAGGTCACATAAACGGCCAGCTTGAGGCACTGACCACATACCAGACTACTCTTTTGACTGAGTTAGACAAAGGAAGGGTTTTACGGCATCGAACCACACATAAGCTCTGCTCAGATTCCCTCTGAAATCAGCCTCGCAACTATTTCCAGAAGCTTACAGATAATGCTGGTGTCTGTGATATTTTTTTACCTTACATATAATTCTAATCCTTAATTAGTAAAGTTATTGATAATGGTAACAGAATTTACTTCTCCCACGCAAATATTAAAAAGCACTACTTGGTTGATAAAATGAATTTATATTCTTAGAAACACTGTTTACAAATTACAAATTATTTACAGATGACCAGTTATTGTTTTTAGAGGATAATAAAGACATAGAATACATGACAAGAAAAATAATATAAAATATGACAAACGTGATTAATACAAAATTCATGAAAACCACCACATTACAAAAAACATACTCAAAAGTAGTCATGCTAATTACCTAATCGTTGTACTATAATAAAAATGGAGAGGTTCATAAATGCAGAATGTATTATGACTCGCAATTTAAAAAATACTCCAAAGTGGCCGCAACAGCTAGTCATATAAAGATGATAAAAAGAGTTTATTTCTAAAGAATGCAGAAAACAGCAAGGCAAGGAGAAGTAATTAGAACGATGAGAGAATTGGAGAGATTGGATGACATAACCTAAATGAAAAGAGAAGACATAGGAAGGTTATTGAAGTACTGGATAATAGAATGCATGTTCAAATATGAATAGATCGATTCTATTTCCTCCAATTAATCTAAGATTTTCATTTTTATTTTCACTTTATTTGTTAACACACTCTCCTTAAAAACTCTTCCACTGGTGCTCATAACATTTCTACAGCTTTCTGGAAGAAGAATTGTCCATCCCATATAAACCAAGGGTTTACATCTATAACTTCGTGATCTGAGAGAATTTCCTCCGTCGATGGATTTCTTTCATTTCTGAGATCAGCCTGAAGTCGTTCTGAAAGTTTTTATTTGCAAAATATATTTATTACAAATCTAACTCATCCAGGTAGCACTGGTCCTGGGATATTACGTGTTTTCCCAATACACTAGGAAAATACTTGAAATTACAGAAACCAATATTTAACTCCGAAGAAACAAACAGTAAATATAACAATGAAATAAATAAACAAATAAATAAAGAAATAAAAATATAAAATAATAGAAACGTTTTCTAAATACATAAATAAAATAAACAGAAAAGAAAATAACTTACACTCTCTCACATATAGCACAAATAATTTAAAAAATATTGTGACTCATGTTCCCTTATCCCCCTTCAAGGTTGTCTGCCTTTTCCGATCTGAGCTGTCTCACTTTGTTTAAATATTTACCTACTCCCTCCTCCTCTTTCATACTACCAGCAAAATCCAGTACTGCCACTGCCCACTTCCGCCTTTAACAAACGGGGATGATATCTCATTCTCCATTCTTCTGTCTCCTCTTAGTATGCCATAATATGTTCCCAAGATTCTTTATCCGCTCATGCCCTGTGAGAGTAAGCCAGCAATTCAAACTCTGCTAGACTTGTCGCTTGAAGCATTGTCCTGAGAAAAGAGCACATATCCGCGACGCTTCCTCTAGACTGCGTCTCGTAATCTTCGAATTAAATTTGTGCCTGAATCGCAAATTGTTTGAAAATAATGACGTTACTATTGCAGAGCGAGTTCCTATTAGTATATAAGATAATCTAGTTATGAGAATTCGCTGTGGAGGAGGGAGTGCCCCTGGGAGAAAGAGAGAGAGAGAGAGTCTTATTTCTTTAATCACTCGCTAAGTTGCTCAGTAACACACTGTCACATCCAAACAGAGGCCAAACTCTGCAATCAGGGACTCGCTTGGTTTAGGTTAGTCGCCTGGGCGGATGACTAAAGTAACAGACAGAGATAATACGACGTTCTGTCCAATATTTCCAGAGAAAGAGTCGTGAAAACATATTATGGTGTACTGCAAGGGGACGGAAGAATAGAGAGAGATACCAACCGGTCCCGGAGAGGGCAGTGGCAGTGCTGGACTTTACTGGCAGATAGGAAGGAGGAGGAGAGAGTAGGTAAATTTTTAAACATAGTGTGACAGCTCAGATCGGAAGACCCAGAGAACCGGGAAGGGCTGGGTATGGAAATATGAGTCACATGTTTTGTACATATATACGAAGGAGCGTAAGTTTATTTTATTTAGGTATTTATTTTTTTCCTATTATATATTACTTTTTTCCATTTATTTATTGTTTGTATCCTAATAGTTAAATATTGGTTTGTTAATTTCGTGTATTTTGTAATGTATTGGGATAGCACGCACGGTCCCAGGACCTGTGCGACATGGATGAGTTAGATTTGTAAGAATTTATTTTGTAAATAAATAAATACCACCACCACTTCTACTTTCGAAGCCGACATCCTTCGAGGCAAGGTGCGCTGACTACTAATTACCTTGCCCATTTTCACTGTTTTGCAATAAGATTGGAATACATTTGATCACTCACTATTTCCATTCCTTACTTTGCGTTTTAGTTTAGGAATGGATCTACGACTAATTTATAGTCACAAACATAACAGGAATGTTTCTTTGGCGGAAAATATCTAAAATACTGTTTTCAAATATCGACACTTGAAATAATTTAACATCAAGTGTTGACACCTAATGAAAAGCGTTCATCTCTATAGGTAATATATTATATACACTATGGCCTATTTACTCTACCATATCCGTCGTCGGATTTGCGACACTAAGCTATGAACTTTATAATTTCTTTTGTTTAACAATTCTCTAGTTATTACCGCAAAGTTAATTTTCAATGAATGTACTGCCATATTTAATCCTCCTTATTATAAAACAAAGCACATTCATTCAAATTTGTTGGCATGTCTTAGTGAATTTCAGTCGGAGTTATTACCTTCATTTGTAGATATTTGCTCGACATGCTTCATATCGTAGTGAATAAGCACGACTTATTATCATTGCTATGAATTAATGTAACAATAAATTGAACTGAAACTGCAACCAGCTTATGGGCATTGTGTCTTAAAATAAAAGCAACTATAAATGGGTCAGGGTAGAGTATAGGCATCACTCCTCATGCAATATAGTGTGATATTTACAGGTACAACGAAAAAGACACTTTCACATAAATAATATCGTGCAATATTTCACGTAGACCCATTACACCCTACTGTACTACAAAGTTAACCGTGGCAGTTTGCATGCAAGCCAAGTTAATGTTACACTCCTGTTGTTTCAGAGCCGACAACTTTCCGCTTATCCTGTTCAAACATCATGGCCATTATCATCATTACTATCTCCTGCCAACCTTGTGCAAACAAAGAGACCTATTGGCACAGATATGAACTGCAGTAGCTAAAGGGAAATGGGAGCGGCTTGGAGAGCTTTTTGTTTTACTTTGAGGTCTAGCCGATTTCAACAAGGAGGGAAGTTTGGAGTGGATTTGTTGGTAACAGCAGCCGAGCTGAAGTGGCAAGTTAGCAGAGGGTAAAAAAGAAACTTTCGCTTTCAAGTTACAGAAAGTTACCAGAAAAAAAGCTAATGCCTTCTTAAATGCTAAAAAATGGTGATTCGGATTCCACGCAAATGATTGAGGGAAACACTTGGGCTTTTTCCTCCCGTCAAAAGATTTTAGTTCTCCTATAGGATGTGCATTTGCCGATTTGTAATTCTTCTACAGGATGTTTCTGTGAACATGTTAAGAACTTTCAGTAATGACGGAGAAAACCAAAGCATCACTTTCAGATAAGATGCTTGATTCAGAAACGTCAAGGTTACGTTTTATAAGAATGGGTAACACTTGTTATGCAAGAGTATAGGAAACTTCCCATTAAACACTTACAATATTATAGTATTCGTTGATAGTCTCCGTGTTATTAGACGTTCAGCTTGCTGTTCGTCAACTGTGTGGGTAAAACATGACGGCGCGCAATCTCACGTCGGGGTTTATGTTCGTGAGTACTTTCCCCACAGATAGATTGAAGAAGGAATGTTGCTTGCTACTGGTCCTGTAGATCTACTACGCTCGGTTATCAAGGATTTGTTTACGAGAACCCCTAGGTAACTAAGAGAAACGTTTAGTGTCGGTATACTGTTAGAACGGTTACTGGGATGTCAACAGCGATTGGGCAAAAAATTTGCGACGCTGCTACTGTCTCGAAAGGACTGCAGTTAAAGCATCTAAACTAAGGCACAGTAGATTTATTATATAATCCTATTTGTTTTTGCACAATTGATTTGCGACAGTTAGCTTTATTTTGCCGAATTTTATATGCTGAGTTTCTTGAATCTATCAACCTTTTGAATATAAAAGCCAAATTATGCATAGAAGTGTAGCTTTATCATCTGATTAAACAAGCTATTAATTTGGACCACCGCACATTACATTGCATTGCCAGGTAAATTACAAGAAACATGCGAAATTCTTGCAGGTATTTCTGTCTACCTTTTACCACATGCTCACCGCTTTCTAATCCTCATATTCGTGTCTAGGCTGGAAGCTTTCTTATCAGTATTTTGCTCCTATTCGTTAGGAGGCAAGGTACTTTCCTATGTAATCCTTTCCAGCATGTTCGTTTCTCCTTGTGCTTTCCGCTGGGAGAGAGAGCTCTGGAATCATTGGGGTAACACGTGTTCTTCAAAATTAGTAGGAACTTAGCTCTCTACGTTAGTACGGCCCATTGACTACGGTATTAAAAAGAACTGTGAGCGTTTTATTGATGGCATGGTAAAACTTAGTATTGTTTTAAGTTCCTGGTCTTTTTATTGTAATAGGGAGTTTACTGTATTGTGCGTTGTTAAAGTTTAATGCTGTTTTATGTTCTTGGTTTATTTTATTATAATAAGAAGTGTGTGCCATTATATTTCTAAGTCGTTGTCAGAGCAGGCAAACACTAAAACTGCATTAAAATTATTTAAATGGAAATGAAGATTCGCAATATTACTAATTAGATGTTTAAAAAATTTAAAAGTAATGTAACATGTGGCATTAAGCTATATATTCAGACTTTAGTTAATTTGTTAGGTGCATGATTATGAGTGAGCTAATTCTAAGCCCGTTGCATGTTAACTAAGTTTTGTTCATTGCAGAATACATTATAAACATAGTTAATTTTCTTCTCGAATACTTAAAAGTTACCTTTTCCCCCATGCTCTGGAGGTTTTCTAGCATACTCTCTATTTCAACCCTGTCTTTGCATCAGGGAGGAAGTTGAATCGAATATTACAAAAATTGGTAACAAAAATGGAAGACAAGTTGCAAAAAAGTTCATATGAACTACATAAAAAACTATTAAAAAAGTTCATATGAACTACATAACAAACTGTTAAAATTATTGTCCTTTTAACATTCACTGGAATTATCGATTCAAATGAACATCTTATCACTAAATTGGAATGAAAATAAATCTATTGTTAAAAATAAGGTGAATGTTAAAAAGTTAAAAGTAATAGTTTCTTTAACATAGTTCCTGTTTAAGGACAAAAGTTACATCAGATTCGGCACAATCGCTATGGGCACACATTTCACTTTCACTGCCATCAGAAAACTTGCGCTTATGGAACATTTTGGTTTTTAGATTGGAACTCTCAAACGAGAAGCTTATTCACTTTCAGAATTACATTTTAGTGACCACTATTTATTGATACTGTTGATCTATTAGTTCCGCATCAACACGGCTACGACATATCTCAGGGATTGAACGGAGAGGTTCTTCAAATGATAGCATTCATGTAATATTAGCAAGGGAACATCCACGACTTCGAAAGGGTCCTAACATATTTAGTACTTCCGGTGACAAGATTTGAGAAAGATGCATTTTTCCTCTTTTATGTGTTTTCTCTTCATTGCAGTAGATATATCTTGATGAAACTGAATGAGCTCTTGGGAACACCCAAAGGTGTCCGCATCACTAAGTACTGTACGATCGAAAGGTCAGCTTCCTGCGACTCTAAACCTGTTCACTACAATAATGCCTGTGAATTCAAAAACTCCCCTATGTCATAAACTCCACAGATCCCTCTTGGTGAACATCCATTAACAAATGTGGGTCTATGTTACCAACATCGTGGTTTTCTTTAATGCAAAAATCACTATCTTTAAATTTACAAGGAATGTTAAAATATATACATTTAAAAAGTTAATGGGGCGGCCAAGAGATGGCAGCATGGCATGGCTTGTCATGCACAGAATGTGGTCAGTGTGGGTCAAAGGTTTGCTGAGTAGAGGAGCAGTTGAAGCAACATTTGTGTGTAATGAATGCGTACAAACGAATACAACTTGGTGATTCAGTTCTTGCAAAGAAGATACCACGATCAACTCTCAATGTTGCTGCGGCACCTAACAGAACCTCCAAAGGATCATTAAAAACAGACGGTCTGAAAACTTTCATGAGATGTGCTTATGCTCCACGATAAGGCATGCCCACACGTCCAGATCTCTACTGCTTCTCTATCTCTCCCTTCCCCCCCCTCTCTCTCTCTCTCACATGTTTGGCTTGTTGAACAAGGATACTTTTCACTACTGATCAAGTGACAATTTGGAATAGTGGTTTCATCAGCAACCAGCGTGCTTCCTGAGGGTAATGATAAACTTGTTCAGTTTTAGGACTGATACCAGAACGGTAGAGGCGACTGTCTCAAACTGTCATCTCAAATTAACATAGTGTATAGTGTTCAATACATACTGTATTCGTTTCAAAACACTTAAATATGTTTAATTTTAATATTGGGTATTTAAAAAAAAAACTTCAAATCGAACAACAGTTTCAGTGTCATAAAATGTAGTGCATAATGCGATTCATATCTCTAATGGATCGATATAAATCGTTGAAGTATGACAGTCACTGAGCATTTATATACCTCTAAAACTTTCCAAAATCGGCCAAGAGAAAATGTGTTTTGGTTTGTCATATTGGTATAGCAAACGATCCTGCGCAATCTAGAGGAAGTCAACATACGCATTTCCACGTTTGCCGCTAAAGTGCTTGTTTATTTTATTTACGGACGCTCTAACATCTCAGGTCATCAGCGTCCCATTAAATTCAGAGGGTGAAACGCCCGATAAATTTTGCTCAGAGGCCTCTTCTTTCAGGCTTGAGGTTCTTTTACGTTCCGTAAATGTACGTCACGGCTTTACTTCCCTTCCGAAGGAAGCCATACTTAGGATTTTACGCCCGAAAAACATCCATCGACCCTGAGCTGAATTCAACTCCCGATCTTGGGTTTACGAGGCAAGTATGGTTACCGCTAGAGTGCAATCAGCTGTTCAACAGATACGAAAAGGCCAGGTTCCATAATACCATTTTTATTTTTTAATGTTTTATAATTCCAACTTAATAAACAACACAAAATGCTACGTTACTTATTACATAATACTGTTATGGCTTCTTTAGCTCAAATTTGTGTCTTTCACCATCTTCTCATTCCGTATTAATTCCTAACATGATCACGGAAGGATTTGGTATGAATTGTAATTCAGTCGAAGCAGTAGAGGAAACTGTTTTGTTCAACCACCTACGAACATTGAAGATTTATCAAAAGAAAGGAGAAAACTAGACGGATTTTTGCACAAGCTAATGTGTGGCCTGGGACCGATTGAAGCAACAGGTGGGTTTCAATTGCTGTTTTTCAATGGGAAAAGTAAAAAAGATAAAACGCTTAATCTATTTATCCATTTTGCCCGTGTTCACGACCGTACGTATGATGCTATTTACATTGACACCAAAGCTAAAGATTTTTTGTACCAATGTACATTTGTAGATATGTCCATATGACAAAATCTGTTGATGTCCCATACTGGTAGGCAATAACGCGACAGAATAATTGATACTCTTGTTAAATTTAATAACGCTATCCATAAAAGACGAAAACTTTTCTATTTTTAAAGACAATTTTTTTTATTTCCTTCAAATGATTTCTTTATTTTTAAGTATATCAGCCAGTTTTTATTTTCAGCTCATTTAAGCATTCATTGTATTTTATTTGAGTATTTTGCAAACAAACCTTTGAAGTGTTATTAGGCGCTCATTACCTGAATAGTACGTTTACAGAACTAATCATATGACTTTGTTAAGTAAATCTAATTTTACCGAGTGTCAATGAACTACACCACAACAGTTGCAAAGATGGTACTGAGTTCATCGGCAAGCAACTTGAAATAGGGGATCCATCGTCCACAGAGAAAAATAAAGGAGTTATATTTTGCTAAGTTGACACGTCACTGACAAAGATAACTTTGGCTACTTTTTAACATTTAGTGATATAAAAATCTCTAAAATTTCAGACTAATCATGCAGCAATGAAGTGATCTGCGTATTATGTAGATTAATCTAGAGGGGATATCCACATGATTTTGTGGCTAATCAATAAGAGAAAGGATTGTAATTTTTAAGATCATAGGTTTGGGTTATGGGGTTTATTTATTTACTTCACTTTAGCATTATTTCTCTAAATTAAAGAGATGCTCAATAAAGAACAAGCATATATTTTTGACAACACACGTTTTCTCAATCAAATGATGATAATATTTCTGAAAGTAGGCCCCTTTGGAAGCAATGTACCTTCCCCCCGTTACTATCAAACTTTAAAGACATGCTAGAAACTATTTTTTGATAGGCCCTTCACAGCCACTTCAACCTTCATCATCGCTTTTAATGATGAAAAATCCCCCTCCATGGCGTTTCTTCGATTTGGGGGAAAGTAAAAAAAAAAAAAAAAAAAAAAAAAAAAAAAAATCACATGGGCTAAATCTGAACTATAGAGAGGGCGAGGGACTTTTTGTGAGGTATTAAATAAAAACGTTTGGGATGTACGGGTTTTATCATCGTGGTGCAATATCCAGCTTATTGCAAGTTTGTGATAGCCCCTCTGTAGTATCTCCAGTTACAGTTATGTGTGCAGGTAAAACTTTTCTTGAATATCGAAAGAAATAGACGATCAAAATTTCCCAACAGAAACCTTCTGGTGTTTTCCACCCAGAGCTTTGCCGTTTGCTCTGAGGATCGAAATGATGTAGGCAAGTTTCATCATCAGAAAGAAACTCCGCATCTTCCTGTAACATCATCTTCAACTGCACGAGAACGTTCTTCTGTTCGACAATCAGCAGTCTTGGATCCCAACACATCTCGTGTGTAACTTTTCAGTTATCAACATGCTGGTGGCACCCAGTGAAACTTTTTGAAAGTATTCTCAATGTTATTTGACGGTCCTTTCTCACAATATCATCACAGTGTTCTTTTCGTTAGAGCACAAACTGCAGCAACAGGTCTAACTTTCTTTGAAATTAGTTTCGTTCCCTCTTTGAACACCGCCGCGGGTGGCCGAGGTTGTTAAGACACGGACTCGTGAGCGGGAGATCTGGGTTCGAATACCGCCAGGATCGTCCTCCCTGACTGAGTTTGTTTTGCAGGTTTTCCTAAGTCCTCATAATTGACAAATTCCGGGGAGGTACCCTAAACTTAGGCCTGGAACGATTCCTTCCTTAAAAATAAATCCTTTCTCAATATATCATTTCATCTCATGTATCATTATTGTCCATCGCCTGTGGTGCCTCTGTAGCAAAAAACGGGCGTTAAACATTATTCATTCATTCCCTCTTTAAACATTTTAAAGCATCTTCGAGTTGTGCTACTTAGTACTGCCTAACACTGCATAGGCCTCAGCCGAAGATTTGTTCGAAAGGAAAATGTCAGACTTAAAGCAATACATTATTCCTCCATTTTCTGCAGGCGGGCATCTCAGCTTCCACACCTCTCATAGGCGGGAACCGGAAGTGACAACAATGAAATTATTACTACACGTACATTATGCATAAAGTTAACAAAATATTGTAAAGTTATATTTTACCTCAAGAAATGTCTGTAAAAACAAGGATACTTTTTTATTGACCACCCTTCGTATGTGTGATAAATAAATATGTAAATTGCATCATTCATCCCCTTCTCTATAAAGATCCACATTGTGAAATATCAATCAACAGGAGAAACTTTGGTAGTTGGAAATAGAATCAACAATAACTACACATAATCATATAATTCTTTGAATTTCATTTAATTACATTCTGAAGGAAAACTGAATTAATTAGTTGATCATTTCATATTTCAAAAGTGCCCTAACTGATAGAAACTTTGAAAACAAATTAATGAAAAAAGTCTGTAATTCAGTGCAAGAAGTGAATGATTGCTATTTTTTTTTTAAAAAGTATACATTTTTGTAACTATTGAATAATAATATAGAACTTATAGTTTAACTTGTAGTACTACATGAGGTTCCTATTTTTAAATGGCTGCACTCCTTAAATTTGTCATTTAAATACCCGCTACTAATGAAATGCTTCAATATTAATTTCCATTTGATTTTTTCTGATAATGTTTTCGTATGTTTAGAAATGGTATTCATTTTCAAGCAGTCTGGGAAGCAAATTGCCAGATGACAGGTGACAAAAATGTGTATGTTTTACTTCATAAGTGTATTTATGTATTGGTTATGCTTAGATATTCGACTGTGGTGTCTCAGTAGTAAAAATACCGTTAAACGCCATTAAAATGATTAAATATGAAACAATTTCTTTAGTAAAGAAGATATCAGCTTATAGTTGACGACAAAGGCACGGGGTTAGGACCGGATTGCGTACAGTCTGATCACAGCAAGAGTGCCGAAAGTGAGCCGATTGGTAACCTGTAGGGTTTACCTTGGACCGCTGTGCAACGTTCAGAGTCACCTATCTATGGTTGAAGCTTCGGCAACCTCGCATTCATAG
The DNA here is from genome assembly GCA_030762175.1 of Metallyticus violacea. Taxonomy (NCBI): domain Eukaryota; kingdom Metazoa; phylum Arthropoda; class Insecta; order Mantodea; family Metallyticidae; genus Metallyticus; species Metallyticus violacea. Next base: position 40,284,357 of record CM060842.1, read on the forward strand.
GACAGGTTTCATGCTTATTCCTGATAGTTTAATTTGTAAACATTCCATCGTTATTTATGTATGTTTATTTTTCTTGATATTATTTGTGTAGTAAATTTATTTAATAATGAATATAATAATTCTTATTTTTGTAGCAACGTTAACTTGTTCCTGGAACTTAGTGATATTGGTGCTTATGTACTTGTATCACTCTGTCCCTCTGAAGTTAAATTCTGCAAAGCAACCGAGGGTCATTTTTACGTGAGCTAAATGCCTTTGTTGCGTTTTTTCTGAAACAGGCGTTTAACTCCTTCCTATTCGACATTATATTTCTGCACACTCGCATACGATCGAAATTCTTCTAATACAAATGACACGACTGTTTTTCCAACAGCTTTTAGGAGACATGGACACTTTAAGCCGGAATTGTTGTCTCAAAAATTTTCTATTTTGTAAATAACTGCTTCTGATGACAATAATAATAATAATAATAATAATAATAATAATAATAATAATAATAATAATAATAACTTGTTATAATTTAATTTCAGATATAAGGTCAAGAATGATATAATAATCAAAGGTACCAATATTACAATTATAATCAGTGTTTTATGCTATAATTGTTAATGTATAGATATATTTTTTGACTAATAAATGCTCTTTCTGTAATGCTATGATTGTCAATGCCTGTGTGTGTGTGTGTGTGTGTGTGTGTGAAAGGGACGGACATGCTGGCCTTCTGCTACCTGTAGAAAGTCTTACGACAGTATGATTTGCCTTTAAAAGTTCTCTTGTTATGTTAAAGAGGGAAAACCCCTTCCTCCCATTGCCATTCATTCATAAATGATTGCTGACATCAGGCCGCAAATGTTTTTATTGACTCGACATGTAAAACCAAGAAATATGAGTTCAATCAGTAACAGTACTTGTCATCAAAAGAAACACCGCATGCAGAAACACCTGTCTTACCAGAAACCAAAATTTTAGCTATTTCCGACAGTTTCGAAGGAATACCGCTCATATGGCCGAAACGTGCTTTATCGCAAATCTTTAGTATGTGAATCTATAGTAAAGTTAAAATGGTAACGGAATCTTTCACATTCAAAAGTCGCCGCGTGAGAATATTTAATTTAGAAAGTAGGTGAGCAGGTTCGACCAGTATATATATATATATATATATATATATATATATATATATATATATATATATTTCAAAACCCAATGAACAGAAGCGAGCACATAATATAAAGGTTATTTATTGTGGCCGAACAGAAACGAGAAGGAAACCAAATTCAATAATATTTAAAGGAAATAAATTTTCGCGAGGGGTGGAGCGAATCCACATAATGGACTTAATATCAAATATAAGAAGTAAGTTAGGCAGGAAGAGGGGGAAGGAATCAGTCAGTTAAGTCAGTCAAAAGTGTAACAGTAACCGGAGAGCGGTAGAGAGAGAGAGAATAACGCCGAGTTATCGCTAAGATCATAGCCGTTCACTCAATAATACCACAGAGTCTTTACGGTAAAGTGATTAGTGTTTCTTATAAAGTTTTAACGCGAAATTATAGGTGATTGTCGGATTTCAAAATTGTGTTAAAGTGACTAAATCCACAAGTGAAGGCAAAATTATACAGTATAGTTAGAACCAAAATTATAACCACACGACAGACGCCCAAAAAAGTTCAAATTGAGTGGAATTAATATTATTCCAGTGGAGAATCCCCTTCCCTCCCTATACGTCATTAAAATAGTCCACATTCCCCTGAGATTCCTATCCTGTGCATTGGGACCAGAGAAATAGGAAGCATCGAACTCCTGAATTCAAGAGTCGATACAAGATAAGAACATCTAATCATCTGATGAAATAAATAAAATTTCTCTCCGTCGATATTATCCCCCCTCCCACAATACTAACCCTTCCACACTATTTTTGTTGTTTATATGTTGATATAAATATTAACGATCATAAAAATAAGAATGAACAATCAAAATAATTAACATTTAATAAATATCAGTATATTATTTTTCTTATATAAACTTGTATATATCTTAATTTTAAATATCTGCAGGAACAATGATGATAATTGCCCATATTTATTTTTACGATGTTAAAGTATACATAAACATTCTTTCACATGTCGGCATTATAGGAAACATCATTAGCACCATCTATCAGTAAAGAAGACAATGACAGCCAACGAGGTGCTGCGGTTGCCTAATGGGCAATTATGGAGGGGCGTTGTTTCTTCTTGCGGAGCAGTAATTCTGGCAATTAGCCGCCAGCCGGCGCCCCTGTCTCCTGTCCTTCCTCCAAATTAAGCACTTTAACAACGTTTCGTTGCCTCGGAACTGCATTCCAGTAGCCAAGAAAGAAAAAAAGGGAAATTAATTTGCGTGACAGGTCTCATTAGATTTTACTAAGGTTAGCGCTGATAAAATTGTCTGCAAGATTCTAGATGCCAATGGTGATTTGGCGTCTAGTTTCAATTCCTAGCCTCTTTAGCACGCCTGTAGATTTCTCGTCTTTGGGTTATACTAATAAAGTGTTCTACACATTTGGGATTGAAGTAACAGAATTCGAATTATTCATTTGGAAAGCGAAGTCTTTGCTAGCATTTATAAAACCAAGTTTCAGAAACACAAATTTTTCGCTATTCACTGGAAACCTTAATGATTTACTGAATAACGACCGTAGCTTTTCCGACAGGTTTCTTAGAGGACAGCAGTGTTTGATCCTCTCCTCAATGTCCCTTCCCTTCAAACCTTGCTTTGAGCGAAATCGGGGTAGTGCCTAGAGGGTAGGCAGAGTTCTAATCCTAACTTCGATAAGGTTTGTGGAATGGTTTTAGCAGCCTGAGGTCTAGCATTATCGATTGTTTTAACGGGAGCTTTCTGAACTACTCTTTATTAGGTTTAATATAGCATTGAACATTGAATCTTTCGGAAAATTTAAAAATTTCCTCATAAAGAACACTTTTCGTCCCAGAAAGGGTGAGGGGGGGGGGTTATGACCGTAGATGTTGAATTTGGGACATTTGTAGAGTGTTTATAAACATCTAAGTTCTGTTGCGAATAGGGCTTTCAAAGTATATACATTTTTCATCACTGGGCTCTCAAATTAATATGTCCTGCAATTATCATTATGATAGCTATTAAAGTACAAGTACGAAATAAGATAGGACGCGAGCCTTGAAGAGTTACATAATTAGTAGGTAAAAACTATACGTTTATTAAGAAACGTTGAATGTAGTGAGATTGACACCATCTGAAATAGTAGGATACAAACAAGTAAGCGAAACTATGCAATAAACAAACAGAAATCTGCATCAAAACAAATCTCAAACTGAACAAACACACTAAACTTATTGACATTTTGTTTATGTATGCAAACTAAAGAAAATCAACGATAAACATAAATTTAGTAATCTTAAAAACAATTTCTGAGCGATCGAGAGAACTTAGTTGATGATCTAATACATTAATTAGTAAATGCCGTTCATTAGCTAATTTCATTATAATTTTGAAGCTCTCTCTCTGTACTGCAACTAAACATAAATCCTGTAAATCAGTTGAAATATTCATTAAATGATGAAAAGCTATGCAAATGTTGATTAATGAAGTCTAGCTTTTTATTTACACAGGAATTAGCATTTGAGGATTTCTGGGGACATATACATATTGATTTTGATTTTAAAATAATTAAAAGCTAGCAAAAATAATTTATGCTCGTCCCTTACTGCAAACGTTACAAGCAGTTAAGAATGAATGTATTTATGCATTTGTTTACTTTCGAAGATTGTAATAAGCAATTGTTTTTCATTAGGTTATTGCCTACAGCCAGGCGAAAGGATAAAATGAAGATATAAATGTTTGTTATGCATGGCTGTACGATTTTAGGCTTTAAACTTTGTTGTGCATGCTATATTTGCTATTTAAAATGCCTAAAAATGAAAAATATACTTTTAGGCGATATTATATATACACTTATTTATATCAATACATTTGTATGGAACATGAATATATTTTGTAAAAATGTACGCGAAGCTATATCTGTAGTCGACCATCATTAGCGAATTTCCGGAGGAATTGCTGACGTCTGCTGTTCAAGACAGATTTTATTGTGGGAAGCGAGGAAAGAACTTCTCAGTAAGCTGGGATTAGCAATACATAATGCCAAAGTGCTGGAAGATTGAAAAATCAGAACTGCTGGAAAAGTTTACGACATTCTCCGATCATTAAATGTAACAACTTTTTGTAGAGACCGGGATCGGAGAAAAATATTGCAGTACGTAAAGAGGAAACAATTTGGGTGAGATGTTAGAATGGCAGAAACTGTATAAGAGACACGCGGATATGCCGCAGAAAATTCGTGGCCAGTTATAGGTTTTGAAAATGAGTTGAAATGTAACGGGCAGCAGGCATTCATCTGGATCGTATAGGGTTTGCTATATTTGTGACAATAAAAATGGAAAGTTGAGCATGCCAGTTTCTTTCCACTTGCTAGCAAACCAGGTAAGAAATTCAGAACTTAATAACATTACAATTAAAATTAACATATTTTATTATTTCAAAATAACCAAATACTATTATTAATTTTAAAACTAATCCCCGGTTTTGAGTAGTTGCTTACTGGAATATCCAAAGTTTTATATATACTCTTAATAAAAATAACAAATACAATCAGCTAATTCTAAATTACAAATAAAACATCTAAAAATCTTAATTTACCAAAACAATTTCCTACCTCAAGTAATGCACCATTTTTCCTATGCATATCTCATTTTAAAAAATACACATATTTCGCTTTACGAAATGTTGAAAAGATAGCTTCGAAGATCCGAAGCAGAATTTTCATACTTAGTGAGATTATATCAGCTATAGGCCGGTTATACAGCCTAGACAACTGCCTTCAGCAGCAAATAGAAATAACTATTGTCTGGTGATGAGAAGAAGGCAAGCATGAGGAATGTGACATGTAAACATTTTTAACCTCATCACTATGTTCACGCACGCTACTGCCGTTAAAAATAAAGTGTTGTCATATACTCGCCCAAAGAAGTCCAGCGGGCGTGTAAGATCTGAGAGGTCCTTATTTATGTGGCAGCATGGTTATCTAATCCAAAGTATGGCTTCCTCGGAAGAAAAGTAAAGTCGTGGGTCCCGTGTTGTACATTTACGGCACGAAAAAGAACCTCAAGCCTGAAAAAGAGACCTCTGAGCAAAATTTATCGACTTTTCACGCCATGAATTGAATGAGACGCTGGTAACCTGAGATGTGAAAGAGCGTCCGTAAATAAAGCAAATCAAAACATGGGTATCTCACATACACTCGTAGGTATGCAATTAAATGGTTCAAGCCCCCTCACACTTCAGTCCCCTCTTGCCATCTTTAGACGCCAGACTATATATTCCATCCACTAGAGCGGGGGCAGCGATGGCGCAGAAGTAAGTACTGCAAACCGGTTTCTGTGACCTAGTGTCCCTGTCTAAAGCCGTTAGTTCCAGATTTCTTAAGATGATAAGTCGTTTCTTTATTATAATACCAAAAATTATACACACGTTCAAATAAGAATTTTCAAGAATGATTCGTATGTGAAAAAATCTTGAAGAAAATAAGATTGTAATTTGTTAGAAAAGTCCCAGTTTCCCCGAACCTCGCCGATGTACTGTTCAAAATCTTGAGAATAGATTAAAGATATGTTTAGATGTGTTTTGGGTACGGTTTGCATATCGAGGAGAAAATTGACGAAATTGGAGAAATGTTAGAAGCCTAAAGAAACCTCTGCAAAAGCTTGCACAGGAAATAGAGATTTTGCAAATAATTGTTGTTAAAGATCTGTATCCACGTGATAGTGTAGAGTCAATTTCGGCAACTGGATTTTATATCGTAATAGATATGACTGTATTCACATTTAATCGTTTATTTTTTCACATGGGTCTATTTAAATGCGACACAAAACAACAGATATTGGAGTACAGAAAAATTCGATTCTACAAGAAATAGCTGACATAATTTTAAAAATAGCATGAATGCAATGAGATACAAAATAACATACCCACTCCATTCTTCGAAGAATTGTCGGGCACTCTGTAAACATCTAATTATTTTCAATAAGTCTCCGCAACAACGTATTCAGCTGGTCCCTCGTTAATTTTAGAGCATTTTTAATTTTAGATAGTACGATCCCCACATCTTTCAGTATGCGATTTCAATTTATGGGAAATTTTGAGAAACAAATTGTATTGGAATAACTCGGAATAATATCTGAAGCATTGAAAGAAGAGAAACATGTAGCAAAATATAGGATATGTGCGGTGGAACAATTCAATGCACTTGAATTGAGGGGCTATGTATAATGAACTTCAGCGGAAAACAATGTGCTTCCAGCCGCCATGTGCACCGCGCTCTCACGGATGAACGTCCATGTAAAATTACAATATTTTATCACATTTTTCCAAAGTTGGGGCTTTGCAGCTTTTTGGACTCTTAGATAGACAATGAGAAGAGAACTTCACGTAATGCAGTGCGTCCTCTTATCCTGCGATTATCATTGTGCAAAGCCAAAGACTGGGTTGGAAAGCTTTAAGTTCCATTTCACTGCACTCCCTATTCCCTTCCAGTATCTCCTCTCGGCCATCATATGCAAACTGGCGATTTTTTTCCCCCTTGAGCTTTTAATGTCCCATGCCGGCTGCCAAAGGCCTTTGGAACGATGAATGAAATGAATTAATCATGATGCAAATGAGACCGCAGCGTCGCTAGTATTTGCTTTCACAGACAGTAGGAAAAGTCCAGAAAAACTTCACCGAGATAACTTATCCCAAGCCCGATAAATGTCAAGAAGACACTGGTTTAGATAACAAACCGGTAACGTGTTTAACCAGTTCTTCTCGCTGCTCTCAAAAGAGGGATACTGTATTAATAACTATGACAAAGGTACCAATAAATAAGGCAAACTCATGACTAACTGAACTAAAACAATTCTGTTTTATATAGTTTTTTTTACCGAATATCATTATATAAACATAAAACAAACAAAACTGTAACTTTGTGTAGATACATTTTACAGTTTACTACAGTATAACTTTTACGAAATTACATTTCACATATAAAAGCTATAAAACCACAAATATTTATTGAAGATTTTCGGAACACAAATTATTGGAAAGACTACATTATCAAAAAATAAAAAATGAAGACTGTCATATATTATAATACAACAGCCTTCATGGTGTAGTGATAGCGCTTGCAACTACTAATCCGGAGGTACTGGACTCAAATTCCGGCGGTTCAAGTTAACTGGGTAAGGGTTTTTCCAAGTTTTTCCTTATCCTGAGAAGATAAATGCCAGATATCTCTGAATTGTCAAGGACTCCGAACTTGCATGTAAAATATTCAGTCTACAATCTACAGACGTCTCGGGAAGACCATTTTTGTCAACGTGACAACAAATAAAACATAAAAACGTAATATAACAGATAAACAAAAGCACGACAAAAAACGATACAAAGGAAGGAGACATCAAACCAATGTTTCGCATAGTTACTTTTATAAAGTGATAGTTTATAAGGTTTAAACTGTCACATAACGAATCAAAGCGATAAAATCACGGATAAAAACTTTTTTGGAGTGTAAAGTAGACCTATGTTCCTTATAATATACGTGAAAAGTAATTGAATAAACAGGAATTATATTCTAATATGTTTGAAGAATGGAAAATCTTATTTAGGGATACAAAATGACTTTATAAGCACAGAATTAATCATATGTGCAACAGTTTATTATTAAATTTCAAAATTAATGATGGAGAAGATATAAAACGCCAAAACAATGTAACGTTATAATCTATATTTAAAAAGGAGCAACAGACTACATTATGAGAACTATAGAGGAAATAGTCTATTAAACTCTATATCAGTGTTATTCCCCTACAATTCTCAATTAATTTTTCGACTAGTTATTAAATCCTAGTGTTTCTATAACTAAATCCTGTAATATCCTGCATTACTGTTTCAATTCCCCCAAAAAGGTGGACGTCACTGGAACTCCAAGCGGTCCGGCAACTTCAAAGTCTCTCTAATACCAGAACACGATATTCTCATGATATAGTCATTTAATGTCTTTGTTCTACATGTAATCATCTTAGAACAACTATAAACGGCAATGCTCCTCATTTGTAAAGAAAATGGAGCTCTTCAAAATATTTCCTGTTTCGTGAAAGAAATACAGGACATTTATGATCTTAAATAGACTTTGTGACAGGTTCTGTGAAGACATTTGGGGATGGAACAGTGTTTTTTTTTATTGGTGTTTAACGCCCGTTTTTACTACTGAGGCACCACAGGCGATGACACTGATGATACAGGAGATGAAATGATATACTGGAAAAGGATTTTTTAAAGAGGAAACGTTCCAGGACTAAGTTTAGGGTATTTCTCCGGCATTTGCCATTTATGAGGACTGAGGAAATCCTGGAAAAAACCTCAGTTATAGAGGACGGTCCTGGTAGGATTCGAACCCTAGACCTCCCGCTCACGAGTCCGCGCCTTAACGACATCGGTCACCCTGGCGGTGTGGAACGGTGTTGAAAAGATTTTGGCCATGGACTGTCTTTTTGTGTACAAGTGAATGCAACTTTCTAAATGAAAATGTTATAGTAAGTTAATAGAATTGCTCTTTTTTCCCTTTTTATTCCATAATGGTTCAAGTAATTAAACCCAGGAACTCTAACAATAGTTTACTAAATGAAGACTTCCATTAGAAGAAGCTTTCGCGGGTGAATTTATGGAACATCCCAAAGGCAACTAGGATTTGAGAGAGTACTTTGTTAGTAATTGGAAATTAATGCAGGGAGTAAACCGCTAATGTAATTAGCTTTGCTTTACTTGCAAGATGCTGTAGAACTTTCAGCAGAGATATCTCTGCTGAAAATACACTTATAGATCGAATGAAGAATATACGTGTGAGTTTTCTTCTCCTATTAATATATTAACCGTTTTATTTGAATCATTCTTTTTTCCTCTGTTCTACATTATTCACATCAATCCCTTTCAGCGTTTAAATAATAAAAAAGTAGCTGTTAAAAGTACAGTAAAGTTAAACACTTGCAGATGCTCTGATGTTTTTTGTGGTAAGAGAGTCTTTTGTTTTTTGTTGTTGATGCACTCCTGCCAAGCTCCAAGGGAGCGATTCTGACTGGGAGGTTACAGGTTACCTCCGAGACGCAGTTTAGAAGTTCTTTACTGTTGCAGCCATCTGGCTTTCTTTCCAGGAGTCTCTAAGTCATTCCTTCTGCCAACATCTTGATTTATTCACTGCTACCTAACTCTACCTCCATCGCCTACTCGTTGTTTATCTCATCCATTCCCATATTTATCAACCAACTCTCTCTTACTTTTTGCCTTTGCTTTTTATGTTTGGTTTTTTTACTACCCACTGCTTTCCATATGCCTCTTACAAAGCTAAAAAGTAAGCGTGGCATTTTTTCCGACCCACTGCTAATTACCAGGAGCGCGGAAATGAGAAAGCAAGGGAAATATCGAGCATATACTAAAGGCTTCAGTGGCGTACTGACTCTAAAACAAGCGAGGTCTATTATGGGAAATTTATTGGTCTGTAACAGCATATTTTGATACTGGTTGATCTAGTGGTAATAATACTTGCCTCGTAAACCCAAGATCGCGGGTTCAAACCCGGCCAGGATCAATAGATTTTTTCAGGCGTAAAAATCCTAAGTAATTAAAGCCGTGGGTCCCATGTCGTACATTTACGGTACGAAAAAGAAACTCAAACCTGAAAGAAGAAGCCTCTGAGCAAAATCCTGTCGACCTGTTCCGTCCTCATGCATCACTCCATTGTGCTCTTGGTCTTCCTACTTTGCGATATTCTCTTGATTTATAATTTAGTAAAATGCTTGGTATCAGTTCCTCTTCCATTCATAATACATGCTAATAATTATTATTTTTATTTTAATTATTTTTCTTTTAAATTATATAAAAAGAATTAAATACGTAAACATATTTAAATTTTTAAATATATTTAACTGTTTTAGAATTTCTTCATTTCTTTGTTTGTCTAGGAGAGAAAATCCAGCTACTGCTCTTAAAAATATCATCTCTGTGGTTTCTATTCTTTTCTGTCTGTCAATTCATAGCATGTTTTCGCTTCCATGTTGCCATTGGCATTGGCATTGCTTTACAGAATTTCATTTGTGTTGCTTTTGACATATTGTTCTTTAATGTTCTCCTTGTTGTTCCACTCGTTTGTTTCAATTTATTTAGTTTTATATTCAGATCTTCACTTGTACTGTGCGAATATTGAAACCTAGATAAATAAAACTGGAGACTTGTTTGATTATTTATTTTAATAACTATCTTACATGATAGTTATCTTTAAAAGCCATCGATTTTTTAAATTTTTAAATTATATGCCTCCATGATATCTTTCAGATTATTACCGCTTCTTTGTAAACCATCTTCTGTTTCTTCAAAGATAACCTGATCGTCAGCAAATAAAACTGTTTTATTATATGTTTATATATTTATTTTATTATTATATCTATTAATTTTAATATCCTCACTAGAATACTTTTTCCAGTCTAAAACTAATTGTAATAATTTACCTGAAATTTGTTCGGGTCCCTTAATTAATATAAACTAATACAAAGAATTCTAAAAATAATAGGAGAAGAGAAAGATATTGAAACCTGGGATAAGGAAGGCAAGGACTGCCATGGTTTAGAACATGGAACATAGTTTATATTTAAAAATGGATATATTAAGAGGATATATTCTATGTGCGAAGCACCAGACTGTACTGGGCATTGTGTGTTAGAATGTAAGCAAACCAAGCTTTGAAGGGAACAGTTCGTATTACGAAAGTAAGAAAATTTACCAAATTAAATAAAAGGCAGAAGAATTTTAAATCTTAAATCAACGAAAATATAAAGAAACTTGGAATATACTTTTGGAAGGTGAGACACAAATGTTTATGGAAGAAAGGTAAGACAAATGGAAACAACAAAGTTGACAATTGCACTATTTAGGAGTGAATATATATTCCCATTACTTACTCAGTCTGATGTTAATGGGGTACGGAAGGTACACTACTCCATAAATTGAGGGTGATTAAGTGGGAAATTTAAAAGTTTTAATAGTAATAAATTTACATGTATTGAGAATATGGAAATGTAAATTATTTAATTTAATTTTAACATGTTGTTTGCTTGTGAAAACTGCATGTAAATTGGAAATAAATCCATATAATTACAAAATAAACTGAAAAAATTGGGTGTAAAATGACACTATCTTAGGAGAAGTGGTCAACCACGCACCGAACTGGTTCCTCAGCTTTGGATACCGTCCGAAAAGAAAGATTGTAGTAGCTGGTGAACCACTGGTTTGTCATCTTCGTTGTAAGAGTGTTTGTCCTTGAAAGGGCCTAGCCAATGAAAGTCGCAAGGTGATCTTCACGTACAGTGTTGTCTATAGTGGCAATGATCTCAACAGCTGCGACTATGTGTGTACCCAATCCTTCACCGTTGTCTTCTACATATATTTTTCAACTTTCAAGAGTGAATTTTGCTTGCCTGATAGATCTCCACTTTTGAGGGTTCAGAATTGTCACCCTATTTGCTAAGTGCGCGCAAAAAAGTGCAAGTCAACTGCACCTCCTATAGGAATATGATGATCTATATAGTTGCTTCTTTCCTCACTCCGCTTCTACCGTTGATATGTACAACTGAGCGAGCAAGAAGAAAAAGACGGAATTTATTTGATCACATGTAGTACATGTTATTAATATGATAAGCATTTCAGAGTATTTAAAATTCCCATATCTCAATATATGAAAATTGTCATAGTCACCGATGAACGCAAGTTTTTATAAATACACCTATTGTTAATTTCATTGATTTGTGGTTGAGCTATCTAAAATTAATTACACTTCCAAATAGATTTTGAATTTCTGAGCAAAAGGTCTAATCGTAGAGGATTGTGATAGAGACAGTATTATGGAATCATTGTTTGTTGGGGGCCCGCTGAATAATCATCGTCGATATTTTCGTAAAAGGAAAAGCCTGTAGGTACCTAGCTGCTATTAAGTAAATGCTGTGAACTGCTGCTTTGAATAACACAGCCTCAAGCTTCTGTAAACATAGAAGGCTTGGTTAAACTTCGTTGTGAATTATACATCACATTCAACTAGAGCGTTTTGTAATGGAATAACTTCTAAAGGGAAAATTGCCGCCAAAGGTAGTTTGAAATTACATTAAAAGATCCTCAATGAAATACATTGCAATTAAAATATCGTTAAGAAATTACATTTCCATTGCATTTGGAACCCTGTAACAAGCTATCATTTCACTCTCTCTAAATTGCTGAAATTGGTGCATATGACCTAACATCCGATGTTCATTCCAGGCATAGTTTCATAGAGAATATAGATCATGCTCTATGTATCCATAATTCAAATACTGCTATTATTTAAAAAGAAGTTAAGAACGAAAAGTTGAGAAGATATTGAATGATTCAAAAATGCATTGCTAATAAATTTTGGTTCAACTAAAATCTCACACTTTCGATAGTTTATGCAGATTTGGATCTGGTGAAGTAAAACACTGAATATAAAATCTATGGCTTGGATACATTTTTCATCATTGCGTACATTTTTTCAAAATGCATTATCAAAAGCTGTGTTTTTCTAGACGTATTAATTTTCAGAAAATAAAACGAATACATTCATATTACACATGCCTATAAGAATTTTATCATTTTCTATGAGCGTTCTATAACAACAGGAGTTTGTGATTTGTTTCAGTGCTAATTTAACTAGTCTTCTTCTCCTGCTATAGTAATTTTCATAAGAAAAATCATATGATAAGTTTAAAAATGAGTATAGCATTTAATTCTTCTCACCAAATGTAAAATGTTATTGTCAAGTTGGTATTAGCAGTGTTTTGGCTAATTGTACATATGTGGAATTTTCGAGCCAAAGGAAGGCTTTGGATGACAATGAAACTTACAGTCTATAGAAGTAACTTTCGGTTACAGTGCTCACAATAGCGCATGGGAAGTTAAGGATGCCCTAGTTATAACCCCCATTTTTACCACTGAGGTATCATAGACGATGGTACATGAGATGAAATGATAAACTGGGAAAGAATTTTTTTTTAAAGTAAGGAAGAGCTCCAGGCCTGAGTTTAGCGTACCTCCCTGGCATTTGCAATTTATGGGGACTGAGTAAAACCAGGGAAAAGCCGTCAGGGAGGACTGTCCTGGTAGGAATCGAACCCCAGACCTCCCGTTCGTGGTGGTATTGGCAGATATGATGACGCAAAAACTTCAGACTATGTCACCTTATGCAAGAAGAATAAAACTTTACTTAGAAAAAAAAAAACAACAACAAGTTCAATACATAAGGAATCGAAGAATTTGTAGTATTTAAAATAATCTGTGAATAAAAATGTGTTCAGAACCACATGCTATAGTTTGTCAGTTCATGTTGTTTGGAAAAACACAAAAGTTGAATTTTTGTGATGGAGGCCACAGGGATTTTTGTCATTCAATGTTTCTTCGATGAAAATAAATTTGATTTTTGATTCGCACTGGGAAATTTTCCCACAAATTGCTTTTAGCTTGATTGGCGATTGTGTTGATAGATAAATGCATTCTTTTTAACAGAAAATGCTTAACAATCTTTGCAGTTACATACAAACATTGATCATGCCCCGCTTACTACCTTCCATGCTTAAGAAACGTCTGTACAGTCTGAATGAGTTATGCTTCCTATGTATTATTAATTAAATTAAAAATCTGCCATTTTAAATTCAGGACTCAGATTAAATGCTTTAGGATAAATTAAATTAAAAACACACCAGTTTAGGTATGAAGGATAAAGTTTATAATTATTTAAGTACGGATGTTCTTTAACATTTTTGATCATTAGTGTCCCATTCAATTCAGGGCATAAAACGATCGATAATTTTCCTCAGACGCCTTTTTTCAGACTCGAAGTTCTTTTACATGCTGTAAATATAAGATACGGAACCAAATACTTTACTTTCCTTGCAAATAAAGTCATACTTTGGGTTTGTACGTCCTAAAAATCAATCCATCGTGGCCATATTTGAACTCGTGCCTTTGGATTTACTAGAATAACAGGACCCACCAGGAAAGCTTAAAAACAATGTTGGCAACGTTTTAGGTTTCACTCTCTCACCAATATTTGATATTTCAAATAGCTTCTCATACATTTTCACACTTAAATTTTAATAAAAATTAAACTTTTATGTTGTTTGATTTTAGAGGAACGAAAAATTAAATAACTCATTTACCTGTAGAATGAAAAACCATTTTTTGAGTAAAATTACAGTTACTAATATTAAAGTTATACAGCAAATATCAAAACACCTGACAATTCCAGTTATATTGTACTCTTTCTTGTGTGATATAACCATAGTGAATCAACTATTTATTAAAACACAATTATTACATTAAATGTTACTTGGTTTTAACGGAGTTGTTCTGTTCAAATTCAAACATCAATAACTGTACAAATTGCCAGGCAATGGAAAACACACACACGCGACCAATAACAATAACACGTGATAATACTCTCTAAATGTTGAAAATAAAAGGGTAGTTGGTATTTAAAATTCCAAAGTGCTGGAGGCTGTCTGGGGGTGAGGGGGTGAAAACTAAAAATACAATCGACATTGGTTTAAACTTTATTCTCAATATCTAAATTGACGTAAATTTTAGTTTAAATTGATTACTTAATTTATTTATTCAATACAAAAGTATTGAAATGAAATCTCTGCATAAATGGACAAAATGAAAACTATATTTGAAGGTAAGAACTCAGAAATGTACAGTGAGGTTCTTTGAGTTAAGGACCGCCTGAGCGTGGCTGTTTACTGGGAAAACATGTAGCCCTTGCAATTGGAAAAGGGGAAACAAGAGTCGCCGCGTGTAAAGTTAGCATTTCTATTTTATTATTTGCAGTTTTACTCAGAGCAGAAAATGATATTGTGATGATGATAATAATAATAATAATAATAATAATAATAATAATAAGCAATAATTTGTGTTATAAGAGATATTTAAAAATGATGCCCCTTAGCGGTAATACATTACCGACATCTGCGTAGAAATTCGTGTATTTCATGTAACTTTTCTTCCGCAAGAACATAGCAGATCGGGACGTGCTATTTAGAGATCCTGCCCCTCACAACTTTTAACAAGTAAGCACACAGTTTTCCTACCACGATTGCTACGACATTTTCTATTGAATCGCCTTACTGCTTCTCTACAAGAATCCGTTTTCATATAAGTATTGACAAAAACAGATCTTCAAGATTATATTTATAGTGGTATAATTAACGAAGAACAATTAACACCTTTGAAAGCATGGCGTAACACACGAATGCACAACCATTAGCTGAAAAAAAAATCTCCCTTATTCGAAATACAAGCGGAATCAACATATGCATTAGAGGGCTTTGGTGACTGGCTTTTCCTAGTATGTAGGCGTACTCCTCCGTTTCGTAACTGAAATAACTTTACTGTAATACAAAGTGTCAACATATGCATGGCTAACAAATGCTGGGAGACAAAGGTTACCAAAAATGGGGGAAAAAAAAAAAATTAAAATGTGAAAAGTTGAATAAATAAGACATACAGTATTCGAACCATGAAACTTCGCCTTACATTAGATGTTCTGTTGTTATGTATTCATCTGGACACAGATCCAAATAATAATGTGTATAAAATAAAAGCTTTTAGGTCTATCTCAATATATAGTTTATAATATTATAAACATATTATATTAAGTTCGAATAGCGTTTAATGAAGATGCTGAGTTGAATTGTTATATATTTCATTCGGAGTACAGAACCTACACCAACAAATTAAAAACAATTAAATATTGAACACAAAGTCTGATCATATTCTACGGAAAGTATCCTGTCAGAATAAATCCAGTTTTAAATTTCCAATTAAACTACAATATATGTGGTTGCTGGGGTAAACTTATCGTGAATCAGGAGGGGGAAAAAAAGGGATCTACATAATGTAAAAAAACTCAGACATACGAGTATGTGGGGCTACTTATAGAAATATAAGAAAAGTAACCGTATCATGATGGAAATTTAATGCTATTTGGAAGAAAAAGGGGAATAAGCACACAACTAAGAAGTCAGGCGGCAAAAATGAAATGTTACAGAAATAAGATGGAGAGAAAAGGAATGTATTTGACAGGAGTTATATTCAAAGTCTTTTGTGGATAAAATAATAACAAATGACAGCAGCTGGCGCGAACATTTGGAATGGATACTAAACTACAAACTGCCGTCAATGGTTATGAGGTACGCCGCGAAAGAGAGAAGGTAATATGGAAAGCCCAAGGAAATGTTTTTCAAATCCTTGAAAAGAAAACGAAAATGTATGCCACATGAAGTTTGCTGAAAGAACAAGGAAACGTATACGTGTTTAAACTTTATATACTTTTTGGAAACACTCTCTCTTCTTAAGTATCGTGCAGTATTTGAGTTTTACACCTTAGGGATAATTAATTGATCGTGCAGCTAGCACCGTGATCGCTCGTTTTTAAGTGTACCAATTATGAATGCTTATCATATCGTCTTTCGCAATTTGTAGTTTCATCAATGAAACCCACATATAATTGTATTTAATGCGTTTCCCATTCTTATAGCTAATTCTGAATGAATTTATCTACTGCGGTTGTACCCGCGAAACGCCTGTATGTATGTTGTATATATGTATGTATATAATGCTATGAATCAGCATATAATTTAGCCAAAGAGAAAAAACATGAATTTACATGAAAATCTTATTTCTAGTAGTAAGCTCGTGCTAGAATTTTAATATTGTATAGTGAAAACAGAAAAATAAAGATAATGATTACGTCCTATCTTTGAAAAACCGTATACATTACGAGCACAGCTCCTGAATTACGGCAACTACTGAGGCGGCAATGTTAAGCTACATAGAGGTATATTATCTGTTGATAATGTGCTAGTAAAATTATTCCAGAATAATATACGGAGGTGCTGTACTTTGAATTATACATAGTTTGTATGCATTACCACGGAGAGACATCGAGCATGTGCTTATCGATGTTTAATCCTTAACGCAGCAGGAATTACGTAAGGGCATTATTATTATAGCTTTGTGTCAAGGCAGCCTGTTCTATATATTTAATGAGAGAGTTCTACGACATTCAAAACGAAGAACAAAGAGGAGAGAGAGATATATATAGAAGGAGGGGGAAGCTGTAAACATCTCTAAATCCAAAAGCGTTTTCCAGTACGGGGAAAATCAATGGAAATGACAAAAGTTCACGCCACATCATTGCTGCCAATTATTCACGAAACAAAAGCCGGGAAGTAAAGAAGCGACTGTCTCTTGTTTCCGCGCCCATTGTGGGAGGAAATCACCGATTCGAAATATTTCCATTAACTCACTCATCGTTTCTATTTCGTTCCCATTTCAGGTGAAGTACAAAAGAAACGATCTAAAGTTTAAAACTGGAGCATTTAGAAATGGAAACGTATTTTATTTTATCGGCAACGGGGATTTGTAATGGAACTAAAACAAAGACGTTCATTTAATAGTTGGACGAGAATCGATATTACATGATTCGAGTATAGGTCTACGTAAAAACTGAACGTTTTCGTACATTTTTAACTACTTAAGTAATGAACAATTAATGATGGCTTCACAACTAATATTACTCAAAATTAAAACTTATCGAAAACAAGAGTGTATAATCAAGGTCTAATATCAATGGTCTAAACATTTAGACATTTTTAGCACGACAGAAAAATACGTTCATGACTAACATATCGATTAGATAATTTTTCCATTCGTACTGGAAGAGGATCTATAATTTCCGCAAAAAATTGTGGTTTTAAAATAAGCACAGTAATACATAATTTATTCCTGAGATTATTGTTATTTTGCACACTTTTGTAGCGTATTTTCTGCTGTTATAACAACGAATATATGAATTAATTTATGAACTATTAATTTCTTTACGTAAACAAATTTACAACCGCTTAAACCTAGTATTGGCTCATCAGCACTTTTTCACCAGGATCAATTTTACGTAAATATAGAATTATACGTTTTAATGTAATATGGATAACATATAGTTTTAATACGTCTAACATCGATTGAAGAGTATATATAAAAATCACCCCTTATAGAAAAGTGACAATTTTAAAAACTACAGGCGCACAAATATTTTGAATACTTGTTATATAACATTTATGCACCCATTTTAAAAACCGATTTAATGTAATCTCGAAGTATACAAACATCAGAGATCCAAAATAAATTTAGAGAGGGCAGATCTTTCTCAGGTTGTATATTCATAATTATACAAACAATTAAAATGTGTAGAAAATAAGCATAACGTAGCAACTTTTGTGGTGTTCAACATGATTAAGATATGCGTTCTGGAATATAATGAATGTGATATATTTACTGCAACATTTGATAATAGATGTATGAAATGTATATACAAATCGTAAAATGATAATAGAACTTGGAATGAGAAACAAAGTATAATACACCTGTAAAACATAGGAGCAAAACAAGGTTGTTTTTGTCACGTTTTTGTTTAATATAATTGAAAGAATGTCAGATACTTTATTAATGCATTCATCTTTATATGATTTTTCTAAATTTGTACCCGCCTTACTTTTAGAACACCCTCCAGCCTTAAAAGTATATTTCGCCTCCAATTTACCTCGACCCTTCGCAGCATCCTTGCCAACGCCCTAAATGTGAAACCTGTGCGCTAATTATGCCGTGTCATTCATTCCGCAGCCCTAATTTATCCAGAGAATTTAACATTTTTTCATTAGCTACCTGTTTTTCTAAGAATATCGTATATATGTTATCTTGTAAGTTTTGCAAAACATTTTATATTGATTTAACTTATACTGTATAAACAATCATAGAGTTCTGTTAAAACTAAGCCTCCCTTGCCATTTGCCCAATATGCCCTGCCACACTGTAAGGATTTCGATGATTTTTTTTTTTTTGAGTAGTGTTTAACGCCCGTTTTCACTACTGAGGCACCACAGGCGGTGGACACTGATGATACATGAGATGAAATGATAATTTGGGAAAGGATTTTTTTTTTAAGGAAGGAAGCGTTCCAGGCCTAAGTTTAGGTACCTTCCCGGCATTTGCCAGTTATGAAGACTGAGGAAAACCTGGAAAAAACCCCAGTCAGGGAGGATGGTCCTGGCGGGATTCGAACCGCAGACCTCCCGCTCACGAGTCTGTGACTTAACGACCTCGGCCACCCGTGGCGGTGATTTCGATGATGCATTTACTTAAACATTTATTGATGTGTTACCGGCTCATAGCACTGAAAGTTTGCTCAGAGATAGAGAAATGGCAGCTCTATTGTTACATAAGGCGCGTATACCATCAGACAATATAAAATGGCTTTAACCCCATGTTTATATTATTGATATAGCACAATTAATTATATGTATTCTAAATCTTAGTATAATCAATTTTTACAGTTTATGTCTTAATAATTAAGTCCTTTTATATATTTATGCGAAGGGTCTTCTTTAAGAGTTTGGAAAACTGACTGGGTCCGGTCATTAGTTATAGTGTGAAAGGACAGGAGGGTTAGTTTTTGTGTTAAAAGCCAGAACAGACCGGGCAATTATAATCTATTGACGCCACGGAACTTTGTGGGTGTCATAAATTGAAACTGACTTTAGGCAAAGACATACAGGAAAAAGCAGACGCTACGAAAAGTAGTTAGGCATTCGACCAGACAGCTTTTGTAGGAGAAAGACGTAAAATGTTTACTGAGAGCGAAATCTAATAAGAGAGTGAACTGAGAGAAGGACTGTAGTGTAGGAAACGTACTGGGCATTTTTATAGATTAGAATTCATCGGGCGAGTTGCAAGTAAACTCAATAATTTTCTAAGAATCTTAAAGGAGGCCCTTGATCAACAAACTTAATTAACTAGGAATAAATGGTATTATTGTAAGTTATACTTCTATTGTTCGTCTTGTGCACAATTTCCTAGTCCTCTCCCATGGACCTGTGAGGGCCATAAAATTCCAGTAATCACTGACGCTAGCCTGGCATTGCAGTACTCGATAGGCGGCAGAAGAGGAGGTCAACAACTATCCATTAATTAATTTAAATCTACAAATCCTCCCCCACTCATCGAATCCTAATAACCAAGACGACTGCAGAATTGGTGCCCAAAGCCGAAGTCAACATCAAATCCTACTGCAACCATCCAGTTTAAATCTTACGTATTAATATATACATTCCCCCATCTCTCTCTTTCAACAACTCTTGCTCCTTGCTTAATCTGTTTCCATGCATTACATTACCTTTAAGATTCAATATTTATTTTTACCACCTTCATTTGTCTTCTTGCCTTTGAAGAACACACATGCAAGTAGGTCCTGGAGGTCTGTGGTAACCCAGGATTGCGGGTTCAATTCCGGCCCGGTCGTGGATTTTTTCGGGCGTAAAAATCCTAAGTATGACTTCCTTCGCAAAGGAAGTACAGCGTATCGTAGATTTACGGCATGTAAAAGAACCTCATGCCTGAAAGAACAGGCCTCTGAGCAAAATGTTCGGCGTTTTATGCCCTAAATTGAATGGGACGTTGAGACCTGAGATATTAAAGAATGTCCGTAAATAAACAAAGAAATTTATAAATAAATATTATAATAATAATGATAATAATTTGAGGATTAGTTGTTCAAAATATAGCGAGTGACAATCTGTGAATATTTAAATGTGTTATTCTTTTTTGGTTTCTTTAGTTATTGTTATTAGCTAATTTGTTCAAAGTGTTACTTCATTTACAGTATATTACATATACGGTGGTAGGTACACAAGTTTTCGGCCTCGGCCGATAAGGATTATCGCCTTCAAAAAACCTTATTTGGTATCATACGTTATCTGTTAAGTAATTGATTGCAGCTGTAACTTCCACTCCGCTGTTCACATATAGTTGCATAAAGAAGGCTATATGTAGAGAATTGTGACATGTTCAAAATGGAGTTTCAAGCTGTTATTAAGTTATTTACAATAGAAGGACTTTCTCCAAATGAAATTAAACAGCGATTCGACAGTGTATATGGGAAACGCCCCCCTCATATTCTACTGTAAAAGAATGGGCCAACTTTTTCGAATGGGTTGAGAAAGCATTGAAGACGAAGAGCGTGCAGGTCGGTCCTAGGAGGTGTTCACTCCTGACATCATCGCTCTTGTGGAAGGAGAAATTATGGAAGACCGACGGCTCATAGCTACAGAAATAGCAGCAAGATTGGACCTTTCTAAAACAAGAGTCCTTCGAATTATTCTTGAACATTTAAACATAACTAAGGTTAGTGCTAGATGGGTGCTTAGACTTCTGTCCCCAGTCCAAAAGCAGCAACGAGTCATCTGTTGTCAGGCATTTTTGGAACTCTTCTGTGGCAATGAGAGGTAAGTTGTGCAATTTGGTTACAGGAGACGAAACAATGGTCCTCTACTATGATTCCTTGTCCAAAATAGAATCAATGGAGTGGCGTAAAACCTGGCGAAGCACCGCCTCTAAAGGCCAAGTTCACTCAGTCAACCAAGAAGATCATGGCCACAATCGTTTGGGACTGCAAAGGAATACTCTTCATCGACTTCAAAGAGAGGAACACCACAGTAACTGGGGAGTACTATGCTGGCCTAATGTACAGGCTACGTGCTTCCATCAAAGAGAAAAGGCAAGGATAGCTGAGTGGTGGTATGCGCCTTCTTTACGACAACGCCTGTGCGCACATCTCTTGTTGCAAAGGAAGCTGTGAAAAAATGTGGCTTGAAAAAGATCGAACATCCACCTTACAGCCCAAATATAGCTCTCAGTGACTATTTCCTCTTCTCAGAACTCAAGAAGGACCTTTGAGGAAGGAAATTTAAATGTGACGAAGAAGTGATGGATGCTGTTTATGCTCATTTTGCAGAAAAAACTTCTGACTATTTTGGGAAGGGGAGGAACTGAAATGTTGATTCAAAGACGTGAGAAGTGTATTGCAAAAAAGGGTAACTATATTGAAAAGTGAAACATAGTTTTTGTCTTTATAACATATAGAAAATGGCTTAAGCCGGAAACTTATAGACCTACCCTCGCACGTATCTCTTGGAACAATGTACCTAAAATAATAACTACAGAAGCAGAACAAAATAAAATACTTAATAGTAACACAAATATGGCAATGTTTCGAATCGCTTGTATTCTTCTTCAAAGCCAGAACGCAAATCTTTTTATAATGGCAAATGAACCACTAGAATAAACACCAATTATAGAACAATAAGACACAAGAAATACTGGAAAGGATATATAACAGAAAACTTAAATAATACTAACAAAGCGTATTAGAATATTCAGAGAAAGTAAATAGCAAACATAGAAGAGTTAAAATAAAATAGAAACAAAGCCGAGAGAAAAGGAAACAGAGTTGAATGCAATAAAAATAAAAAAGTAAATCTTTGGAAAAGCCAGCTAAAATAACAAATATTGGAGAAGCAGAATAGATAAAACACTTAATAAAAACACAACTGTAGCAAATTTTGAACTGCTAGTGTTCTTCAAAGGCAGAAGGCAGGCAGGCGCAGGCACACACGCACACGTATACGAAATAAGTTTCCGAATTAAATTAGATTTTTTCTAATAATTTTTGTCACCTATATTTCTGTTTATATTAGCTAATAATTGAAAAAGAGACAGAAAAAAAAGCTTCACGTGTGCTTCAAAATTTTTTCTGCAGATTTTTTGAAAAAGTTTCACATGTGCTTCAAATTTTTTGTGCAGATTTTTTGAACTCCCAAGAACATTAAAATTGTGCTTTATTTTTTCTGCCTTCCAAATTTTTTTCTTGCAAAGCTTTCACATCTTGCGTTTCAGTAGAGTAGAGTAGAGTAGTTTATACATTACCTCGATTTGACTTGGGTTCGACGGAGTTGTTGATCATTTCAAATGAACACCGTCATGCAGAATTCTTACTTTGATAGCTACGAATGGTTCGTTTATTTGACGATGCTCATTACCAGTAAAACAAGCTCAAGCACTAGTGAGAGGACTGTTGTGTGCGGAAAGGGCGCAGCTATTCCTCTCTGCAAACAGAGCACTTAATGTGACAACACAAATTGTACTGCGACGAATTCTTCCAGAACCTTCTTCTACTAAAGTACTTTCTTCTTCTTCTTCTTCTTCTTCTTCTTCTTCTTCTTCTTCTTCTTCTTCTTCTTCTTCTTCTTCTTCTTCTGTGCTGCTTCAACTAGTCCCTTCAATTGACTCCCTGTATACAGGACCAAAACAAAAATACACGTAAACCTTCTAGGACGGTTCTGTTTGAGAACTGCTGTCAATAAATTCCTTTCGCGGCAGCCAATAGTGATGCACGTCATCATAAACGAGGAACACTTCAAAATATTTTGAATTAGTAACCTGTGTGATGTTCTGTTTCAAAGATAAATAGTTGAAGTTGGTTGTTGCACATGCAACTTTTTATACTTCTCTTGCAGTTTTGCCATGTTGAAGACAGCGAAACTTCTGCTTTTAAAAGTTAGTTTAGCATCATCTCCCTGTTTCATTAAGATCAATTTGTCGCTAAGTGTTTCTTTTTTCATCTCGTTTTACTAGCACATTAAATCATTCCAAATGCAGAGAGTTTGACAATGATTACAAAACTTGTAATATATCGAACTATTTAGATTAATTCTATCTAAAATATTCAAATTAACCTATACATTAGATTTTAAATACCACCACTGTAACTTGAACGAGTGCCAGTTGACCTTTGAAAACATAATTCTTCCAATTTATATTGTGAAACTCCACAATTATTTGCCTTAAATAATATGAAAATGTTTTCCTCCTTATAAACAAGATGGTATGCTATATTTTGTATATAATGACAGGAAATGTTAAAATAATCAGTTCGACCTAGTTAAGAGGTTTTTATAATATTTTAATTTAAACTGCATGCACTGATTTTTAACATTAATGGAGGCTAACTTTTTTGGTGTTATATTCAGAATCAAAACGCTTAACAGTATATTTATTACGCATAAATATGGTACGCAGTTGACCTTAACAAAGTACCTCCACCTTGTTACCCCATTTTGCCTAAAGACCTACGGCAGAGAGCATGGGAGTTAAAAACTCAAAGGGAGAAAGATCTCCACATTGCAAATGACAGGCTCGCCGGAAGCGCGAAAAGCTACTTGAAAGCTTACTTACAGCGAGAGATAAACAACTGCTCTTGGGCTTTCAACTAGGTCACAATCTTGCGGTGTAAGCTTCCCGGAAAGATCTCGGACTACCACAAAATTTCTGACCTGGTTGGAAGCTCGAGAGCAGACTCCCCCCTTCTTAAGGAAACGGTCGAATAGCATGCTCTTGTTGCCAACTGAGACACCGGGGCGTGCCTCGAAAGTGCGTATTTCAAAAGTATCACTGCGACAGACTGGGGGTGCAATGATTGCCCGGAAACACTTATGCCACCCCCCACCATCTGTGTGGCAAAAATCTCTCTGAACGTTCCTTTCAAGCTAAGGTGTTATCTATCTAGCAACTGAACAAGATAATTTTTCTAGTTTTCTGTGGTACTAAAATCACCTAACAAGTTTCCCCAATTTTCTTGTGACTTTTAAAAATTGTAATACACTTAAAAAAATTAATTATGTACATTCTTTGGGTTTGTTTAATCTTATTTGTCTTAATCGATTGTTACTAACTTCGAAGGTAGTATTTATGCCTTTAAAATAACAAAGTATTGATCATGTATACGTGTTTCACAATAGGTATTACATTTTAATATATCTAAAAAATTAATGCACTCATTTTCTTAAACAATTTACACACAGGGATTTCATTTCTGTATATGCTAGTTTGAATAACTGTTTGTTTAAAATAAATTTAATTAAAACACAGGCATATACATACTGAGGGGGGTTTTAAAACCTGATTATATAATTCAAATATAATTTCTCCTACGCCACCATTTATAAATTATTGAGATAGTTTAAGTGTGCTGAAATAACCGTGGAAAATTGGTTACTAAACGATGTAATCTTGTATTTCCACTTTGTTTTCTGGTTCAATCAATACATTTGTTCGTATTTCTTATCCTGTGAAAGTTTGTTAGAATGGTATTCTAATTTTACACAATTCTTCACTCTATAATTACAAACTGTCAAAAATTAAATTGTAACAATATTTATTTTAGGACTTTAATTTAAATTTGTGTTCCTCTATATTTTTGCAGCAATGAATAATGTTTGGTTCCTAATAAATTTTTTGCGTTGGAGGAAAAAAAAAACCGCGTAGTGCAGATACGTCTAGATAACAATTTGAGCAGAATCTTGAGCTCCGAAAAAAAAACTGACTACGTCACTACCTTCCGTCACCTCTTTCTACCGTATTGTCTCTCTCTTTACATCGCTGACGTATACATGCATACAATTTTGAGAATGTTACATATATCCAAATTCGATATTAATGTTATTATTTTAGAGCTCGTTTTATACGTAACAACCATAAGTTGAGGTGGGGATGCGAAGTGCGAAATAACAATATTTTCATGTATATTTTCTAGCTCGTCCAAGTTTTATACATATACCTGCTGGTTTGGTAAAGCCATAGAACCATTTTTACTTATTGTAATCCGTTTCACCTTCCCATTTCCGGAAGAGTACTAATCCCGGAAATGAAAGTCAGTCCAGCCTAATGCGTAAACAATTACAAGAAATAATCCGCAACTAATAAAAACCTAATGAACCGATTTTGATCCTAAACGTTTTTGCTAGATTATCCTTCGCTTTTTTTTTCTGAGTGGCTACTTGTGAAATTAATAATGGACAATCGCAGGAAATACCTAACATTTGATAGTAAAAATTAGTT
This sequence comes from Metallyticus violacea, assembly GCA_030762175.1. Lineage (NCBI taxonomy): Eukaryota > Metazoa > Arthropoda > Insecta > Mantodea > Metallyticidae > Metallyticus > Metallyticus violacea. The sequence goes on from CM060842.1 coordinate 40,310,298, forward strand.
TATATTGATTCTCCTGCTAAGTACACTCAACTTTATATGTACGATATATTTAAAACCACTGCGATATAACAAATGCCGAAATTCATAATATTCTCTTTTCATACAATGTTTCTCATTGGATGAAAGTGTGCAGTTCAAAGTATTGCAATGAGAGGAGTGTTCAGTTTTCTTAATTTACTTGAATTATTTACCGTTATTGCTATTCCTTCACCATTAACGCTGCCCTATGATACCATGATGATCTGCGGAGGCTCTTTTCTGTCTAGCGTCAAGTTGCCTTTGCAGTGAGTTTGAAAATAGTTCACATAATTGACAATTAAACAAACGCCATTACACTTTTTACACCTTCTTTCCGTTTCACAAAGATACTAGGGACGATAGATGCTTTAAGTAGGGCATTATTACATTTATGACGTATTTGCGGTGGATGTACCGGCGCTTGCGCAGGTTTTTTCGGGTTTTCGATTACTCAGTCTCACCCTCATCTTCACCTTCATCATTTAGGATAGTGTAGTTCAGGGATTCTCGGTGGAGGCATATTAAATAGCTGCACTACTACCCTCTCCAATACCTGGTCAGAAAGTGATTTGGCATTAGGAAGTACACACGAGTTAATGATGCATGTGAATCCTCTAATTCTGTGCTCCCCTTTCTTCTTTGCTTAAATGTTTGTTATTATTTTTTATAAACGAGAATAGTTTCAAACATTTTGTACAAAACGCATGCGCAGTCAATAGGATGATTTAATAGTTTTGATTTCACACCCTTTCTGAACCATATCTCAGTTGGGGATGTTTTATATAAAATTCAGAGGTAGGGATGTCCCTGTCCTACAAAACAAGGCTTTCCATTGATAAAAGAAGAAAATTGCTCAGGTGTCGGATTTTTTAATAGTAATTAACGCCCGTTTTAACTACTGAGGCATCACAGGCCGTGGACAAATAAATAAATTAATAAAATCTGTATACGTCCCCTGGTACCAATTTCCTAAACCAGGGCGCGTATATCAAAATTTCCATTTATTGTTATAAACTATATAATATAGTAATCTCTTACTATATTATTTTATACATTTTCCTAATAACTAGATTAATAAATCAGTAACAAACTGAAAATAATTAGATTAAACCAAAATATAAATTTGCTAAACTACTAATCTTCCAAATTCTACAAAATCTGCCAAATTAATAATATTATTGGGAGCCAGTAAGAATTATAGCTGGCAGCCAGTTATTCTATCCTATGAATTTATTCCATTACTGTACTACTACCAACCCCTGGTTACCAGGGGTATGTACTGGTGTACTTGACAGAATTTCTCTTGTATTAAACATTACACGTAATTGTTTAAAGTATCCTTAATTGACCTCAATCTTAATAATCACCTTCTGTGTAACAACTTACTTCACTTAAAGTTCATTTATCACTATTAATCTTCCGTACTCATTTCATTTATTTGTCCCAACACTTTAACTCATTAAACACTATCACCTCGCTTCCACCTGTCAATCTTATCTTCCCAACCGTCCCTTCTTCCATCTCTCTTGATCCTCCTGGACCCCTGGTTACACCATTTCTCGCGCTTTTATTTATTTATAGGCGGTGGACACTGATGATACATGAAATGATAAATTAGGAAATGTTTTTTTTAAGGAAGGAAGCCTCCCAGTCCTATGTTTAGAGTACCTCTCCGGCATTTGTCATGTATGAGGACTGAGGGAGTCAGAGAGAATGGTCTAGGCGGGATTCAAACCCCAGAACTCCCAATTACGAGTCCGCACCTTAACGACCTCGGATTCTGTGAAGTAACTACCGATGATATCAAAAGAGGAACTTTACCAAGCAATGCCTAAATGCATTTTGCATTCTGTTTTGTGATTATCTACAAGGGTTTAATAAAAAAGAATATTTGAAAGGAATATATAGTTATGGCTACATTGCTCAGAATGGTTATGAACCTTTTCTTTGGAATTGGTTGCTACCTTGACAGCGCTTTATTAACTATCGCCAGTACAAAATGACTTCTTCAGGAGAGCTCCAAAGAAAGTCCCGGTGACATTCAATTTCTGATTACCTCAGTTTGTACATATCTACATAGACAACGTGATGAGACGTCAGAAAGTGGAAAACAGTGCTCAGAAAATTGAACCGGCCGGGTAGCATGCAACTCTCCAACTTTCAATTGTCTACATTAAACATTTTGAGCATTCAGCGCATGTCCTGATCTAGCGCCAAGTAGTTTAAACCTCTTTGCAACTCTGAAGAAACATCTAGGCGGCCACAATTTTCTGAGTGACACTGAGGTAAAGACAGCAGGCTGAATTTGCAGGACGTTGAGTTTTATGAGAAGAACATTCAGAAACTGGCATCAAGCTTGGACAAATGCCCCAATTTTCAAAATAAAGTGATAAGCTGATAACCAAGGAATGCTTTGCAATTGTGATATCTTGACTTTAATGCTGAAGATGCAGAAACGCATCGTACTAACTTCTTTCTATAAAACGCGGATAGCTATGATTGGTTATCAGAATTAAGAGATCCACTTTTCATAGACTGAGTAAAGAAGATTAATGAGGCAACCTAAATATTTAGGCGCATTCTAGTGGAAGACTTCCACACAAGACATACCCAACCGTTAGACTATTATAGCACTGCATTTTGAAAGCCGTAAATATACCGAGAGTCATTTATGGTCTCCTTTGGTAGCTGAGCGCGACGCGTGCTAGGCCAAGTACAAGCCAATGTCATCATAATAGCCGAGAGCAAGCATTATTTCTGAATTTGTGTTGCTGTTTATTCCATTTTATTTTCAGAGCCAAGATTTTGATTATAGGTTAACTTTATACTGTGCATCATAGGCGTAGGTAACATATACACAAAATCCCGAACATGATTTCACAGATTATTAAAAACGCTAGTTTATTAGGTCCGGTTTTTTGGTAATTTTAAAGAGTTTTAGAGATGTCCTAAAAATTCTACATGATTATCACACCCAAAAGGCCACCTTTCCGTGCAATAAACTGAATGTTGAACCACGATAATGCACGCCGTACTTCGCAAATGTTGTTGCTGAATATCTCATGAAAACCAACGTGAAGTGTGTCCCTCACCCTCCCTATAGTCCAGATTTGGATCCGTGAGATATTTTCCTTTTCCCCAAATTGAAGAAATACCTTCATGGGAGGCATTTTCCATCATCAGAATAGTGGTGAAGGCTGTGGTGGCGTTTCTGAAGTATCTGTCATAAATTGATTACTAGCTTGAAGAGCTCCACAACATCCAAGAAAGACTACTTTGAGAAACACGATCACACTTTTGGGAAAGAGTATAAAATATTATTATTATTATTATTATTATTATTATTATTATTATTTATAGAAGAATCTTCATATAATATTAGGAGTAGATAGTTTTCCTTAAAATGTTAGGGAACATTTTAAAGATTTTAGATCATTTATAGGATTTTTGCTGTAATTTTATAGTTCATTTTTAAAATATTTTAGATCATTAAAGACCAGGTCTTAGCATTTGTGTATTATTAAAGAGTTTTGCCACGCCATTGTTATTAATTACAGTAACAGTAGCTAACTTTTACTGTAGTGAACTGTATTGAAATATTACTACCAAAAATATAAAGTTTTTATATGTCATTTATGTGATGATAAACTCCTGTGTAGGTGATTTGTATAGAAATTCTCTGGCGAATCACGAGGTCTTGTTTTTATTTTTATACAAATAGGAACTCTAAATAACAGAACTTCTATGCGGAAGTTTCGTGCTCTAACAGAAGAAAAACTGCATTGGATAGATATTACAATGTTTTCCAATTAAATTTCTGCATCACTTTACATAGGAAATAATTTTTTTAAAATACTCAGTCCTATAAAGAAATTAAACGTTTAAAAATGAAACTCTATAGTGTCTAATATTCCAAGAATCACAACGGCATGATAATGCAAATGGAGTTAATTTCGCAGAACATTGTGAATGGTTTTTGTTGATCCATATAATAAAACGTTTCTTTAATGAAACACGGTTCTATTTTTAGGGTTGTGTTAATTCACAGAATATTAGCTACTGAAAAATAGAAAATTCCCTTACACGAGGCAAGAATTGGCGTATGGTTTATGAAGATATTTTTATATTCTATAAATTCACAGAGATACCGATCACAAAAACTGGTACGGTTCTCTAACAATTGTCTGATAGTGAAGAACAATAAGCGTATTTTCATAAAGATTATGCAACATCAAACACTACTTGGTTTTATTTGTAATTAGGGAGGTTTTTAATGACAGAATTCTTTCTATAATGACTCGCAGGCTTTCCGATTTTTGTTTAGAACTCCCCAAAAATAAAAGTCTAATTGAATAGCTCCCATATTGCAAACTTGTGTTCAGCTGCAGTCATGAATGTATTTTGTGCAAGATTTTTTAAAAGAGAATCTGTGATGAGTATATTTTGAAGTAGCCAATCAATTCCAGTGAAGATGTGTAACCCAACTCTTGATCACATGTCTTTCACACAGAATGCAGGAGTGTTAATTTTCTCAACAGAGTTGATAACTTACTGTGCGAGTTAGTTCAGGCGGTAACCTGGGGAGGTTCTAGTTCCAAATCCTGCTACTGACAAATCAGATTGAGGGTTTCCTCAGTCCGTTTTAAGAAAGGGAAAATACCAAGCGGCTATTTCTCTTTCACAAATTCACTTTCCGCTTCCATCCATCTGAATACGTCTGCATCTTCTGTGTTTGTGATGTATCCGGATGGCCCTGACATAGGATTGACTCCATTCAAGGAACCCCTCAGTATGCATGTGTACTCTATATGCTTCAGTGTAAATTGATTCCAGACATGCGACTGACCCAAGCAGGAGGTGTACGTTCTTCAAACACAAGGGTTTTTTTTAAAATGGTGTTTTAACGCCCGTTTTTACTACTGAGGCACCAGTACATGGGATGAAATTATATATTGGGAAAGATTTGTTTTAAGAAAGAAAACGTTCCAGGCCTAAGTTTAGGGTACCTCCCCGGCAGTTGCCATTTATGAGGACTGAGGAAAACCCGGTAAAAACCTCAGCCAGGAAGGACGGTCCTGGAGGGATTCGTACCCCAGACCTCCCGCTCACGAATCCGTGCCTTAACGACCTCGGCCACGCGTGGTGGTCGACTAGGGTAAATATAGCAGAAGAAGAAAGAAGAATTGCCAAGTTTTAATGAAATACCTGGATAGTTATTTGCGCTAGAAAAACAAGACAATTTTTAATTGATTAGCCAATAATTATACCATTTAAATTTTTATAGCTAAGTGATCCATTTCAAATAATTCCGATAAACTGTGTATCTGTCAAATTTTTGAGCGCTCTATGGTCGTTCATCTTGAGGAAACAAAACTCCTTAGTAACAAAAAAAATTGTAGGAAATATTTGAAATAAAAGTGATTAGTCCGGAATACATAAATAAAGGATAAAACTTCATAAATATTTAAAATCTATTATATCCCTAGCTAAATATGCGAACTTTCTCAGGAACTTAAAACTATCTCCTAGAGCTCTAGTATGGTTTTATACATTCCATATTAAAAAAAAAAAATTAAAACGAATTGAGCCCTTTACTTTAAGCCGATAGAAACTCATTTACTGAAGAGCATACCCCCCAGACTTGCATTTTTCCCGGACGCTTTGTGGAAATCACTGAGAAAGAGCGGGTCTGTTTAATGCAAAACTGTGAAGATGCGGCAGAGGTCGGGATCTGCTGGTTGCCTAACCTCCCCGGGGCGGGAGTCTCCTCCTGTCTCCTAATGAAGATGGATGGAGGGGTATTCTTAACGAGACCCGACTTCAAGAGCCACTCTCTCTGCCCCTCTACAGGTATGAATGAGCCCACTACCCGGAATGGTTCGCGGAGATAATGCAATGAACCTTGTGTCTTACTTTATTACTTGGAATAATGAATATATTACCAAACAGAGCGGCCGTATAGAATCACAGGTGGCGTTCTTTTAACACAGTGCTTGATGCAGGTGTATCTACATCGTTGTTGCTCTTAAGTCTTTATTTTCAAAAATTATAAGGTATTATCCCGCCGCTACCACCAAAATAACTCACTGCGTTTATGAATAACAGAAACTTTGCTGAAACGGCTGTTAGAACATTAATCAAAATTATGTATTCAATGCCTTATTGAGAGACAGATGTTAGAGAAACCTTGGTATATTATTTTATTTCTTATTATTACGTTTAATCTTAAATTTAAATACACTTCTGAACTCTGTCTACTTTCACTGATGTGCATCTTTTTATATGAATATTTGCATGTTCCTACAAAAACAATAGGGGCATATTTGAATTATTTTTATGTAATTAACCTCTATTTATAATGCTTATGGTGCATTTTTGGGCAATTTATTCACTTTGTTTACATAACTTCCTATTATCACATTTTGAAATAGCACACAATTCTACAATTTCTGGCATTTTTCAACGAAAGTTCCTTCTTTGATCTTCTAATTTAGATATTGCTTTCATAGTGTTAGTATCTCTTCATTCAAGGCATTCTGTATTTAAAATAAAATCTTTAGCAGCACAGAATACAGACATTATTATTATTATTATTATTATTATTATTATTATTATTATTATTATTATTATTATTTACCAGCATTAAAAGAGGAACACACAACTCAACACCAAAAACAAACAATTTATTAACACTGATATACCTAGCTCATTACTAAATCCCATATAAAGAAGATAGTTTTATTTTATTTTAATCTTTTTGCCTGATAAGTACAAAAAGGTATTTTCTTTACGAAAAAAATGCAGCTTGAATATTAAAGCAAGTGGATAACGACTTATTTACTGGTAACAACACTAACTAAGCATAAAAAGCTTGAATAATTACAAATTTTAATAGAAATCTGCACTGTATAACGGCATTCAACAGGGTATTTAAACGCTGTCTAGCAAATATGGTTGTTAAAATGGTTGATTGGTGCGGTGCAAGGTTTTCAATTTTGCATAAATAAGAATTCTGACCAAAATCAATTTTCAAATTTTCTTGGAACTTTATCTATTACAAAAACATACATTGTATACTGCAAAGGGGCCTATTGCTCAGCAAACAAGGCAACTTTAGTGAAGATGCCTGCATGCTCTTCTGGCGTAGTCGAATATTCAATAGTGTTTCCATGGTTTGCATTTTCTTCATTAGATACTGAAAGTCAGTGGTTTTTGAACCTCACATAAATTGTCTATGGTATTGGTACTTGTTTATCGATGCAGTTTTTCAGTACGTGCGGAGATTAAACATGCTTTATTGCACTATTTATCATTCAATGCTGTACTAGTATCCTAATGCTCATAACACGTTGATTTGATGAGTCTCGACAATCTCATAACAAAACCACAGTCAGATGTTTCATATTACTGCTGAGGACTGCAAAGACACAAATTTCCTTAAAGGGTATTCGCGACAATCGTACTATAGAGTAACACCGCTATTTGGATCCCTCTAATAACCATATATTTTTCAAATTTCACTGAATTATATTCTTTAGTTTGCAACTTATTGGGAAACATTGGGGGCCAAGAGCGAGTGAAATACCTGGCTTAATATTAAATTAACATGCGATTTATATACTACTTTAAAACTATTTATAAACAAATTATATGTATTCCAATCATTACGAAACATTCCTTGTTTCAAACAAATACTTCTGTATTTCTCATTAGGAATGGCATGGGCTATCCACATCTCTAGATAATGTTACCAATATCGCAGGTGATGATAATTAGTGATTATGAAACATATTTTGGGGGAGGGTGTAAAATTACAAATAAATATTTTATTTTTATTACAATCATTATTTATATGTAACTTAATTGCTATTTAAAAGCATAATCTGCTTGCTCTGAAAGAAGATAAAATATGCACTCGTGTATGTGCAAATATGATATCAACTGTTAAAGCTTTTCTTCCAACCTGACATGGTTTCAGAGTATAAACCACTAACTTTCCTGTAGTTCTTATTCATAAATCTAGGCTTCCTGTCGTGTTCCGAAGATGAGGGAATTCTCATCTACTCTGTCGACATGCATAGCCTTAAAATAAAAGTAAACAAAAATAAGGGCATACCAGTAGTACCGTTTCCTCTATAAAGTTATTTTCGTTTTCAAATGGACATATATACTGTGAATAGAGAACATTTTACCAAGGTTCTTTTTCCATTACCCCGGCAGATCCAAAGGCAAGCACTACCCTCCCTCCAACAGAAAATGTCACATAACTCGCGTTGTAAGCTGGACAGGGTGTATTTAAATAACAATTATACTCTGAAAATGCATTCCATCATACCATTGTATCCTTTACTTAAATGTGTGAAAACATGAATTGTATTCCGCATTGTGGACCTTTTCTCTTTTGTAATGCTCAGTGACCAGCTCCCTCCATTATGAAGTCATGGCTTCATTTTGTAAAAGCCACACTATGTTCATACTACTTCTTTCACGTTAAACATGTTAAGATAGTTAATCATCAAAATTATTCGGAAGTTTAGCAGACAGTATATGATGAAACTTAAAACATGATGTGTTCTCTGTCCAAAATACCTCAAAAATATTTTTATTTATTTAAATAATCATATTTTAGGTTAGAAAATCAATAAATTTCGGTATAAAAATGCACATATCGTAGCATGTGGATCAAGAATATATAGATAATTTAAAAAATGTTGAGTGACATTTCACATATTTATGTCGACCACACAGTCAATAGTGATGTAGCTTTGTAACTAACATCTCCTTTGAACAGAAACGCTCGAGTTTTCTGTATATAGAAGTAAACTTACAGTAATTGTGGATTCAGTGTCAAAATTACAAATGAAATGCTAAGGATAATAATTAAGAACATAATATTAAAAATTAATTACATTATTTTTATTCACGCTATACAAGCTCTTTAATTTCTTTAACTATTTACCCTCTTTCATTATTAGGACTTAACTTACCTTGGGACTTATGAGCCAATGCCCAGATCGCGGAGCTAATTATCTTTGGTCAGAAATATAGCTCACAGAAACACTGAGGAACTGCATAAATGGAGGTTACTTCAAAGTCAAGGCTTCCTCAAAGACATAACAAATACAGAAAGACGCAAACACAACATACAGGTGAAATGAAGAGATATGATAACATGGAAAATTACTCCGTGGCAGAGAAATACTAACATTCTTTTACCCATTCTGAAAATGAACTGAGACAGGTTAGTTGGCCGTAGGATTTGAAACTGGGACCTTCCGAATATAAATCCCACGCACTACCGCCTGAGACAAATCTTTAGATGAATATTTTTAGATTTTGTTCTATTTGGAATAGATGTGATGACCTGAAGGCGATAGATTTAGAGAGTATGGAAGATATGGGTGGACGCACTGTCTTGCAAGAAAAGCCCATTTGGAAGTTTTACAACAACGTTTGTCCACAACGTTTATCGACTTTAGTTAACAATCCACTCAATCTTTCATAACGTTTATACACGCAACCCTTTTGAACGCGAAGAATATCTGTACTGTTCTTTGATTCATAAATCATAATGATTGACCCATATTTCGCCGATAGTTGCAGGATATAAATAGTTCGAAAAAACTTTTTTCTATTAATTTCTTCAAGACTAATTTTTATGATGATATATGAACAACTACGAACCTTTAATGTACACCCCTGGCGAAGCAAAATTCTTCTAAATTCTAGTCGATACAGCGCGCGGTTCACAAGATGTATAGCTATGCTTTGTAGCCACTGCAACATGGCATACAACACAACACTGTGTTATATGACATGCACTAAATAGGCTATTGGTGTGTGTGTGTGTGTGTGTGTGTGTGTGTGTGTTCCGTTAGTTCTGTAGCACAGTGTGCAATGAGAGCGCCTCCCAGCATAAGCTTAGGCAGAAGAGCAATGCCTTCTAATCTGTTCGGCCATCTCTATTCAACCTTAAAGTTCTCTTTCCAGATGCTTATGACTGTGACCGTTACGCTTACAGGAGGGCCCACTGCAGTGTGTAGTCGCTGCATGCGCGTTGTAAATACAGCGTTTACGAACTTTCCCGAAGTTCTCCGATCGACACTGGGAATTACCCATTTTTTTCTCAAAGGGCCTACATATCATTCATATTAGAATAAATGTTCTTTTCCCTATAGAAATGTTACTTTGCCTGATATATATCATTAAAAATTCAGGATTTAGAATCCGATCAGATTTTTATGAAGAAATATGTCATAAACGTTTTCGTTCCGATGCTAACAGCTTTAGTCTACTGACAGGATATACAGTAGGGCTAGCTTAGATATTTTGCGAGATAGAATTCTGAGTGGGCATGTCACGAAATTGAGTTCCCTAAATGCATTTCCTTCAGAATGAATATGTATAAATAAAGGTAGCATAATTGAATAGAAACCGAGCGCATTTATGAATCCTTTTTAACGAATTTAAGTCTGTCCTGGTGATGTAGTGGTAATCATACTTGCCTTCTAAACCAAGATCGCAGGATCTTGGCAAGATCGATGGATTTTTTCGGGCGTAAAAATCCTAACTATGGCTTCCTTCGGAAGGGAAGTAAAGCCGTGAGTCCCGTGTTGTAGATTTACGGCACGAAAAAGAACCTCAAGCCTGAAAGAAGAGACCTCTGAGCAAAATTTGTCGGCCGTTTCACGTCCTGAATTGAATTGGATGCTGACGACTTGAGATGTTAAAGAGCGTTGTAAATAAATTAAATAAAAAAAACTTAACGAATTAAACAGTTATCAGATATAAATTCATCAAAGCCCTAATAATATTATTGAGAATTGTAAGCATTCCAAAATATTTACTATTGATGATAAAGTTAAGCCACCGGGTTTACAGTGATTGATGATTATGTTGGTACTACGCTACTGTAAATTAAAGCCTTTGCACAATTTTACTGGTTGTACAGATTACAGCTATTACAAAAAAAAATGTGATTATGAATCGATATCCTCTGAATAATTCTAACCAATAATATCTCTGAATTTCCAAGTTCATGATATTTCATTACTAAAAATCTTAAAAACACTGTAAAGTGTTCCACCTAATACTGATAGGAAAACTCTAATATCAAGTCGAGTGATCGTTTCTATGTTATGTTGACTGCTCTTGAGGCAAATACTATCAGAAAATAAAACCAGAAAAATGAACAGCTCTAAGTGGTATTTATACGGTGTATTTTACTACTGGATAATGGTTTATTTTATTTTGTAAATGTGCAGAACACCATTCGTTTCTTTACAATATTCTTCTCTCCCTCCTCCAATTCGATTATCGGATAGTAAGTGATAATAATGATGATTTCTTTTTAATTCCTAAGTGGAACATAGGGCCGAAACAAATTTACGCTATCGGATTCTATTTCTTTACAGGATTTTAACCTCTTTCCAAGTTTTATTCATTGCTTTCAGTTTCAGTTTCAGTTCAATTGTTCTTTTCCAAGTTTTCCTTGGTCTTCCAATTCTCCTTCCTCCTTGTGGATTCCAATTTATCGTCTATATGGTTGTATGTTCTATATCTCATTCTTTCAGCATTCCACAATGTGCGTTCATTCCAAACAGACAACTCTAGTCCTTTCTTCATAGCAAAGGTCGCCAACTTGTTCTCCGCCGGCTGTTTATTTCGGTAACATCAAAATTTTCCAGAAGTGGGGTTCTTAGCCCTCACTTCCAAACCCCAAACTGGAGGATCAGGTCTTCATATTTATATTCCCTGGAGACAGGGTGACCAGCTATTACTCCGGGCTATAGGGTAATTAATATCTTACTGTAAAGTGCCCAAAACACAAATTGCGGTAATTATAAAACTAAGCTACAATTTTTAAGCTCTATAACCTAATTTTTTGTACCCCAGTAAAATTCAGATGCTTTACACTTTCTAAGCTAAACATAAAGTAGGGATTTAGGAGAAATAAACCACCACCGAAAAACTAGAGGTAAAAAAAACCGCCACAATTTACCCATCTGAATTAACGTGATGCCTTTTATTTCAGTGATAAACATTAAAATGTAATGTTTATTTTGAAAAGAAAAAGTACTTACTCACAGTTAACGTTTTAATTATGAATGTGTAAATTATACGTTTAGTAGCTGTTCGTTATAAACATATGCTAGCTGAGGCGATAGAAGCGACGTCGGATGGATTCACTGAGAAGTAAACCCAGATGGGAGCGGGTTTAGAAGCAAGAACATCAATGTTGCAAACGCAAGCTGCCTCTATTGTATGTACTCTGGTCTTCTTACTAGATATCAATAGCATCTCCTATAATAGCATAGTAAGTATGTGAAGACTAGCATTCGGGAGGGTTGGAATTGCGTCTTTCGTGTCTTTCTTTAGTCACGAAGCTCGTTTTCTGTCGCCTTGCGCTTTACTGCAAACCCTGACAGTACTACTTCTCAGTCAAAATCAATAGAAGTGAGACAGATGGCCTAAGAAGTCTGCCATGCAAGTCAAATCCTTCAAACAAAAGACTGGTGTAGATGTAAACAAGTCGAAATGTATTAACGAGACGCGTGCCACTTCCAGCTAAGGACGCCAAACGACAGTAGACATGCATGCACGGTGTTAATGTAGTTATTATTAACGTCAATATAAGAATCAACTATTCGTTCTCAAGAATCGGTTTTAAGCCCATTTTTAATTAAGATTACCTGGAATAATCATTTTATCCAAATTTATTATGTTCGGAATCGATGTCACTTTTTGGATCAGAGGAATTCACAATTATTTTGAATATATTTATGATAAATCTTTTACTGATAGTTGGTAAAATGGCAAGTATTACTAATTATAAATAAAAATAATTATGAAAACATGTGGATTTATTAACGGTTTGTTTAAATGCTAAATTGACAAGCACCGACACTGGTGGCCAAGCAGGAGGTCTGGGATTCGATTTTCGCCGGGACCATCCTCCCTAACTGAGGTTTTTCCAGTTCTAATAATGGCAAATGCCAGGAAGGTACCATAAATTTAGATCTTTCTTAAAAAAAAGTTTTCCAATTTACTTTTTCAGGTTCCATCACCTGTGATTCCACAGTAATAAAGTTAATCACAAATAAATAAATAAATAAATTAAAGGTTTTCCATAACTTTTATCATATGACCTATTGTTGTGTTCTAATTCTGCTGATATTGAGAATATTCTGCTTTTACGGAGTTAATTTTTTACTTGTGTGTACTATGAACCGCAGCGTGCAGTGAGCCAAGGTCACGTCAGTCGCCTCATAATAGGAGACAGTTCCCGCTTGATGGCTGCACATGGAGTCTGTAGCACTTTGGTTTTTTTTTTTTTTTTTGAGTAGTGTTTAACGCCCGTTTTTACTACAGAGGCACCACAGGCGGTGGACACTGATGATACATGAGATGAAATGATATATTGGGAAAGGATTTTTTTTTTTTTTAAGGAAGGAAGCGTTCCAGGCCTAAGTTTAGGTACCTCCCCGGCATTTGTCAGTTATGAAGACTGAGGAAAACCTGGAAAAAACCCCAGTCAGGGAGGACGGTCCTGGCGGGATTCGAACCGCAGACCTCCCGCTCACGAGTCCATGCCTTAACGACCTCAGCCACCCGTGGCGGTACTTTGCTATTACGAGAGCAAATATTATTGCTTTGTTATTACAGACTATTGATGCATTAGTGCTATTAATTACGATCGTCAGATGAAGTAAATCATACTGTAATTACTCTATTGCTAGAAAAGAGAAAATTAAAAGTATATTGGAATAACTTCCTAAGATGTATGACTGCTGATAAATCCACCTCAAATAACCCACACAACGCAAATTAGCATACATTTTTAAATAAATACTAATATTGTGTGCATGTTTTTACTGACCAAAGTTGTGTGAGAGAAAAGGCTAGGAAATTTATCCCGGCGATATGTGCAACCTTGGCCGAATTGCGTTCAGCTGCGGACTTAGGCCAAAAATAACTCTTTGTGCAAAACAAACTCAGCACTGTAAACTACCTTATGTTGACAAAAGTGTTTTAATGCGATAAATTAGTATATTAGTATTTGTAAGAAACTAACATATGCACAAAAAACGGCAAAATATGCATGAGCGTATGTAATTAAAAGCCAAGATATATGCAAAATATATAGTGTTAAAATTGAGAGAAAAATATTTATTTTAAAGTCACCATTGTTGATATTTTGATAAATAGCATATTTAATTGTTATATGTAAATAGCTACAGATGATATATTTCATGTAAATAAGTTTTGTTGTTATACATAAAAATATTAAGGCACAGTTTTACAAATTTATGCAAGAGTTGCAATTCGTTACTATGTGCTTTTCTAAATTACCAGTTAATAAACGTTTATGTCTATAAAATCTTATGTATTTAACATTGAATTGTGATTTTTTTGGCTCAAACAACAAATAAAATCCTATCTACGTTTTTATTACAGACTTGACAAATAAAATTCTCATTCGTTGTTAAATTACTCTTCTACGAATTACTGCTGAATTCGTGTGCATTTTCTTTAGTCATTGCTTAAAAATAAAATCAAAATTAATACTTTTCTTGTGACTAAGTTATTCTAAAACACAACGCACTATACACACTAACGTGTTCTCTAAATTAAATTCAAACCAGATAATTGTTTTGTTTATTATTATTGTTGACACGTGGCGAACTTCGGGTTTAGTGCACACAAATCTGCCAGTACTTTCTATAATGTTCGCGCCAATCTATTACAGCATTCTTGTGACAGTGTCAAAATCTGATAATAAGGCCTGTTTCTTGATGTGTGTATCTGTTCTTTTAATCTTAACTGCATTACATGATGTTATGTATATTACCCGTTTATTTTACGTTTGGCGATGTTGATGGGAGCGTTGTGAGCTGACTTATTGGTGCCTCCCCCATCATCCTGACGTACTTTGACAGGCTTCATTGTTAATATGCATAATCATGAGTTCTGGCTATGAGTAAGTGGATAGAATCCCCCCTTCCTTCTCATTTGCCGCTAGCTTGATGAACTCTCACGCTGGTTTTTGTCCGCAGCATTGGTTCTAATCAACGATAATATACCTTCCTTGGCCGTTAGCAAACGTGAAATAAACACGTAATGCATTTTCTGAGAATCAAAAATGCTTTTATTATGGAGTGTTTTGTTCATTGCTGCGGAACTGGCCACAATGTTCTGCCGGCAATACTTATAATGTGCTATGCCAGATTGCAGTGTGTATATTTTTCAATTATTCTGTTTTACATTATTCCTATTCTCCGTATGTTTAAATTTGGATTAAGCTCCCGATTGCAAAAACAAATATATAAAAATATGCTTTCATTTTCTTTAAAAGCTAAAATAGTGTGCTAATCCCTTAAATATGTATGTATGTATATATATACATATATACATATGCACTAAAATCTTTTTATATATTTCCCAATAACATGAAATGTATTTATAAAAAAGCAGCTAAGAAAACTAAGAAATACAAGTGCAAATATGCCAAAATTTGCCACCTTGGCAAACATAAAAACGAAACTAAATAAATATTACGAACGGTCAAAATCAGACTATTAAGAGAAATATTTCACTAACACTTTGAAAGATCGGATAAGAATGAAAACATTAGGAAGCAATGTGATGTACAAGATGCACGATTTGGATGACAAATCAGACAACAGTGATTATGCCCATGTAAGTCGAATGGAAAACTATAGACTGGTGTACATTGCTCGTAAAGGAAAACTGCAGGCAGCAGACCGATGAGAAGACCACCTAAAGCATGGTGAAGCAGTTAATAATCCATCGCAGAAAAACAACATTAGCAGCAGTAATTCGGAAACTGAACACCCTTCAGATCTGAAAGAAGATTCATGACATGCATAATTGGTACATTTACAACAAAGTTATATGTAGCTCTTATGCTTAAATAGGTCTAAGAATTTATGGAGATATTTCTGGTTGGAGTGCCATACTCCATTCACATTCTAAATATGGATGACCTCGACAGGAGAACTTATTTTACCAGATGTAATTCACTCTTCGAGCAGCATGACTATTCATCTTCATTGTTTACTAGAGTTATCGTCATTAATAGCAGTCTAAAACATTTTAAATACAAACAATCAACACTAGAACCAACTCTGGTAATTTATATCTAGTTCTAGGGAATTAGAGCGTCATATGGGTATATAGAGGTGATATATTTTTATTTTATTTATTTACGGACGTTCTTTAACATCTCAGGTTATCAGCGTCCCATTCAAATCGAAACTTAAACGGCCGACAAATTTTGCTCAGATGCCTCTTTTTTCATGCATGAGGTTCTTTTGCATACCGTAAATGTACAATACGGAACTTAGGGGCTTCCCTTCCGAAGGAAGCCATACTTAGGATTTTTAAGCTCGAAAAATCCACCGATCCTGGATCGAATCCGTGATCTTGTGTTTAGGAGGCAAGTATGGTTACCACTCACTACCAGGACCGACATAGGGGTAATATCTCACTATACATTGTTCATAGGGATTTTTATCTTAATTTCTTTCATTTTATATGCTATTATCTAACCTGATGTGAACAGAGAATGGCGTGTATTAAGAAATACAGAGCACTCAAAATTAAAAAAGTCCTGGTAAATTTTGGACAACATCCTAAATTGTACATCTCATTAAGAACTTTCTTAGTGTGCCGCACTCTATTGCAGCTGTTGAAAGAGTATTTATAATTGTAAATTGTAAAATAATTTTAACTGATCAAATAAATATCCATAAACACAGTTGAAGGACTATTTCATACAATATATCAATAAAGAGTATTATGCTTTGAAGGTACGAAAAAGGCAAAATGGCAATATATGATTTCTCAAAACGCGTGTGATGAAATGGAAACCGAGGCAGAATGTAACTATAAATTAATGTTTGAGGCTTGTTGTGTACTTTTATTCGGTTCACTTTGTGCACAGTTACATAATTTATGCATGATTAAACTGTGTTTGTTTATCATGTTCTGTTTATAAAGAACGGTGTTCAATTTTAAGTTGAAATATTATTTTTATTTTGGAGTTTTTATTGGATACCAAACTTGGAGCCTAGCATATGTCAACGTAAAATGTAGCGGAAAGTACTAGGGATATCCCTCATGGACAAAATATCATGTATGGAATTAAGAAAGACTAAACGACGTGGCTCAACGTGCAAACAGAGTGAAATGGAAATGGGGCTGACATGTAGCAAAGCTACCAGCAGCAGATGGGGACATATAGCTACATATCGGTAGGAGAGGAAGAGGGAGACCGAGAACAAGTTGGACTGACTACTTCAGGAAAGCAGCCGGGACACACTGGACCAGCGTAGCACGGAACCACAGTACCTGGAAGAGCTGCAGAATGAAGAGAGCAACCGAAGCCAATAGTGAAAGTGATTACAAACTTATGATACAAAAACTTAATAGACTCAACACTTGAACCTTCTTGTTAAATGCGTGTTAAACTTGAAAAAAAAGAAACATTATAGACTTAACAAACTCATATAGATTAGCTCACTATATGAGAAATCAGTGAGCCCCCGCTTGCGGGGACCCTAGCCCTGGATGGGACATAAGTGGCTTAATTCATTCATTGGAATCTTAAAGCAAAATTGGAGGTATTTTTAGTGTATTTCAGGCTATACAGGTAGCCATGGAGCAGTTAGCAAGAAAACTCACCTGTAATAAGGAAAGGGGCGAGTGATTGCTACAATAATGCTAATATAAACAGATTCTCCTCTCTTGTGATACCATCCTTTAAGCTTATGATATTCTACACCCTTTAATATAATATTTCACAAAATTGTGACATTCCGTTTTGTAATGGGATGCTCATAATTTACTTTTTCTAAAACAATGAACTCAAGTTTCATATACGCTTCATGAGTAGAACTACTTCACTAAAATAATAATAACAAATAAAGCTCGTGACCTATACAGATTTTTTTCTTCCTATATGAAGTGCATTCCAGGAAATCTTGCTGAAAATACGTTTTAAAGCCGCCCGTTGTCATGTTCCATTCAAGGCAGCATCGTCTTCTTTGAAAAGGGGTAACCATCCTCTAACATATATTTAATGCATTTCCTATGTACTCAGCTGAAAGGGGAAAGAATTGTATACGGCTTCAGGAGAAAAGAAGATGAGAGAATGGAGAGAGGCTGCAAGAAACTATGTCTAGAGTACTGAAAGAGATAAAACTCTGACATATATTACAAGATAACTTCACTACAAAAAAGGCACACGCATATCCCTTTACACTTAGAAGCTGAATTTCTGATTAGATGCGGATATTTTTTATGAATATAAAAGCTTGAAAATGCGACTACTGTAAGAATTAAAAATAAAACTATATGGGAGTTCTTATGCGTTGAAAAATGAAGGCAATGAAAACTCAGCAAGTCAATGATTACACGAATGATATTTTTAAAAATGTTCAAGCAGGACAATTTTACTAGTAAGAATTCGTAATATTTACATTTGCTTGTTAACAGCATTAATTTAAATTTCCTCGTGTGTCTTACGAACCCGACATGTTTTTGTAATACACTATAACAGAAAAAACTGCTAGCATTGACTCAATATGAGGGTCATCTAAGCTCCACTTTTTTCCTCTCTCTCTCTCTCAGCAGACAACAATGTTGCGAATGCAGAACTTTAGGTTTGAAGTTTCCCGAGTGCGCGCGCATAATTTCCGTTTCTTCCGATAGATAGCGTAGCTGCAGTAATGTATCAAAATGACATCTGTAAGTGCTGTACGTTACAAGCAGCGTGTAGTCATCGACTTTCTCACTGCGGAGAAAGAAACTGTATGGAATGCTCACAAACGTTTCTGTCAGTCGACAGAAGTACAGTTGATCGCTGGGCCATGAGAAGGCGGTTCGGCGGAGCTCCAAAATTTGCTGCGGGCGAGGAAACCTTCACGTCTGTCACATCTGACTTGTTGCAGAGTGCCGACGCATTACGACTCGGTAGTTGGCGCTGAAGCTGTCAATCAGCTAAGGAAGCGTGACTGCAATTATCCGCGCTCTTGATTACTCAAAAGTGTGTGCAAGATGGGTTCCACGCTCTCTTACAGTGGAACACAAATCTCACAAAAAAAAAAAAAAAATCTTTTGAGTTGTTGCAACGTTTTGAAGCTGAGGGGGAGGCCTTCTTGTTCCGGATTGTGACAGGCGATGAGACCTGAGTTCACCTGGGTTTTTTTTCAGTCCGAAACAAAACGATGTTCAATGGAATGACATCATTTTCGCTCTCCAAGAAGAAACAATTCAAAGCAACTGCGTCCGCCAGTAAGGTCATGATCACTGTGTTTTTGGGACTGTGAGGGTGTGATTCTTTTGGTATGAAGCCAAGAGGCAGTACCATTAATTCAGAAACCTACCTCAACACATTAACCAAACTCAAGACGCTCTTCTAGTGACTTCGGCGTCATAACAACCCAGGCAATTGACTCAGCACGATAACGCTCGGCCTCACACAAGTTTGAGGACTTCTGAACACATCACAAAACAGGGTTGGACAATGTTACCCCATCCACCCTACAGTCCTGACCTCGTTTCCTCGGACTTTCACTTGTTTGGGCCATTAAAGGACGGCATTCCTGGGAGACATTTTGACGAGGAGGTGATTCGGGCAGTGAACAAATGCCTTCGTGACCAGAACAAGGATTGGTACAGACAGGACATATGCGCCCTTGCCTATCGCTGGAGGAGGGTCATAGAACTGGAAGGAGATTACGTGAAAAAAATAGGGTATGTATATAAAACATCATTCTTTCATGTGTTATTCACATTGTGTGGAATAAATAATTGTTGAAGAAGAAAAACTTTGCGACAATACTTTCTAGGCGACTCTCATATTATTCAATATACCGCCTTGCAGAATTACAAGCCATTTCAGACCGGTATGTTTTGCAATTTGCAGAGATTTGCCTAATCCCATTGTTTTCCTTATCTGTTAGAGAACCTCTGATGCACATGAAAAAGGTCGCAATGGGCACCTTCCCCTTTCCCTGCTACTCACAGGTAGCGTATTCGCAATTATTCCTCCTCCCCACATATGGCACAGATTCTCATCTCTAATCTTGAACACCCGCCAAGCAAAGAACGAGTCATGCCAGCCCCTGAAGTGCTGATTTAATTTCCACATTTGTTTCAGTTCAGATTGTACTTCTAAAGAAATGTTTTCGATGCATTTCGCTAGTTTCTGTTGTCTGTTCATAATTTTCAGGTTGTATTTTTTTGGGGGGGGGGCGCTAATGACCTTAGCTGTTGTGCGCCCCTTAAACAACAATCATCAGGTTGTATTTAACCTCCTATTTTACCAATTCCCTTCTAAACGTATCACAGAATTGCATGTTTCTTTAAAAGCTTGATGATTTCATAGTACATGAAAAATTATGAAAGAAACGCAAGAATATTCGAAATCAGTCTATCCCCTAACAATGTGCTATCATTTTCAACAACACAAGTTAACATTCAGGGCTGAATATTAGGGACTACTAAAAATAAAACTTACTGGTTTTATAGCAGAAAGTGATTGAGATCATTGAAGCCATAACTTCCATAACCACACAAGTTAATTTGAACATATTTTGAGAAAATAATAGCCCTTGAAAATTAAAACTGAATAAAAGTTTCTAATTATAAAAAGTACCCAATATTAAAAACAACGACAATGCCTTGGTTTAGCACAGAAATATGATCATTTGGATGTAACAACGTTTGCATAAATTCAGAGTTTTTGTTTCAATAATATCAAACAAAAGCAACAAGATATAGATTGCACATTTCTTTCTTCCCCTTAGTTAGAGTCTCACACATAACTTTCTGAATCTTCAGCATTAGAATTTCATCCTTACATACTGTCCAGAAATATTTGAAAATGAGGCTGCTTTTCAGAAAAGATTGAGAAAAGATCTTTGTTTTTAATTGTGTTCGGGGGGATTAAATTTGTATGCACTCTCTCAAGGTTAGTTTTAATTGCACACGTTACCTTTGAATATTTACAGAATTCTGTATTTATTACACTGAAAACAAGGGGCGTGTCAGAGTATGACACTGTGTTCACCGTCATGTGTATAGTGTTAATAGGCGTTTAAGCAATCGGAGCGGATGAACAAAGCACTATTCGATATTACGGTGGAGTAACACTCCTCCTTTTACTTTAACTATCTACCCTCAGGATATTTAAGCAGGCGCGATTTAATCTGTTCACTGGAACATAAGAAGCAAGCTAAAAATGTCGCCGAAGATTAATTTTTGCCGCTTCCTGTCTCACAGAAGCGGCTTATCTGGAAACAGCCTTCCGCAAAAGGTTGTTCTGCACTGCATGGAGCCTATGCGGTTATCTCATAAACATAGAATGTGCGCTACCGCCCTTCCTCGTATCCTTTTGATAAATTCCGGTTAAAAATGGGCAGAGCGCCATTACCCGACATGTTTTAGTGACTTTACTAACAACAGAGAGTTAGCAGGCAGGCTGTAGAGCTTTCGCGCGGGCGTAGAGCATATTTGAGCCACACAGGCCCGGGGAAAAGGGATGCAGGGGGGGTTTATTTTCTCTATGCACCGGGCATCAACTATTTCTGTAACGTGCAAACACGGGCTCTCTCGGTTCAACCTGCAGCCTGTAGAAATAGATTACTGTAATCAAGATATACAATGCTGTTCAAACAGCTGATTATAACAGTAACACAATGAAACCTTCCTTCAAGTGCTAAAACCGTTTATTCATTTTTTTTTCTTTTTCACTCAGAGTGCCTGCAACAAAGAAACAGACGGTCTATTGTTTCATAGAATAGATATATGATTGCAAAATTATTTCGTGTTCATTTTCTTTCTTCTCTAAATATAGCACTACACATTTCCACTGAATTTGCGAAACACAGGTGATTGTTCTTAACATTTTAACTTTCTAGGTCATTAAGCATGTCCTATCTTGAATTTTATACAAATATGTTCACATTGTATATGAAATATCCAATTAAATTAATGTGAACAAGCAGGTACATTTAATTTTATAAGTTATTCAATGCTAATATCTGCTTTCCTTCAATTGTACACTGCATTATTGATACCCATTGTTGAGATAGTTAATTGTAGTTATGAATATGTTGGCTGTACTAGAAGCTAAACAACTGTTTATGTTTCTAGCTGTTTTAATATTTTATTTAACAAGCGATATCACACCTAAGAAGAAAAGTAAGGTCATAACCCTCCATGAATTTAGCAACACGACTCAAAGACAGATAGCAGCTGATTGTAATGTAAGTTTGAGTGCTGTTAATAACATAATCAGAAGAAAAATGGGATTGGATTAATTTCAACTCGAAGGAAAGTACAATATGGCCGAAAACACAAAACATCCAGGAAAGATGATGCCTGTCTAATAAGAACCAGAAAAGAAGAGTTTTGATTTACAAAAATATTTGAAAGCTGCAGGGGTGAAAATCGATGCTTCATCAGTGCGTAGGAGGCTTCTAGAAGCTGAAAGGAAAGCTCGAAGACTGGTCAGTAAGCAGCTATTGATGTGTACTATGAAGAAAAGGAGATTGACATGAGTACAAAAATATCGGAATTTAGTGGAAAAGGGTGTTTTTTTATGAAAGGCATTTTGAAGTGCAGGGGTTGAACGTGTCGCATATAAAGGAGAAGTGATGGACAGGAAATCTCGCGAAACACATCAAACGAAGGTAAAGTTTCCAAAAAAGGTGTTGTTTTGAAACTGTTTGCATTCACAGGCAATAGTTGTTTGGTTCCTATTGACGAAACGATGAACAGCAACAAATACCTCCCAATTTTAGAGAAAAGAGCCGCCCCAGAACTGACAAGATTGACTGAGGAAATGAAAATTGAAAAGGTGCTTTTCCAGCAAGACCTTGTCCCATGTCATACATCGAAGAATTGAAACAGAATTTATAATGGACGCCCCGAGGGTATTTTAATATATACAAAATATAAAGTAATATAATTGCAGTATTAAATTAACTATTACATTAATTTTAATGTTTTAAGTGAGGAACTAGAGGACTCTATTTAATTATATAAAAAGCAGCAATATCTATACTATTTTATAACACGTCACTAAGTATAAAGTGTAGAGATAAATTACAATTTTATATGTGAATTGGAAAATGAACGCCAAAGTGGCACTTTTAGGTTTTACTTGTTACATAAAAGCACGAAGCAAAGGAAACGCCTGGGCAGTCTAGGTTACATAATGGGTTTTTCCTGACGCCAGGAGTCAGGGTTTTCACATTTGTGTCAGTGGAGCGATTGGAGATTCGCGCCGCCACCGAATCATACGATATCAGCCGACCAATCAGCAGAGAGCAGTTCAGATTTTTGATTCTGTGGATGCTTCTGCGTTTACATGTATGAGTAGTATGAAGCATGTGGCGAGATACGTTAAGGGATGATATATAAGAAAGCGAAATCGCCCAGTTTTGACGCAATCAAGCAGTGGCAAAGCAGATTATACTTCTTTTCAGTTAAGTTATCAGTTTACGTTGTCAAGCAGTCCAAAGCCATTCGACGCAGCTGTTGAGTCCAGGAAGATTATAGAGGCATTCGTCATTCGATTGTCTGCAGATAGTTACAAGTAGGAGCGTAATTTGTACCATGCATGTTTAATTCATAATTCTCACCAGATACTGAGGCGAAATTCTCGTGTGATAAAATTAGTGATAAGCAAGTGGGAGTTTTTGTAAATACCTACGCGAAAGTGGGACTGCAAATTAATATTTATCGAGACCTTGCTGCCACGCGCCATTTAGACAATATAAAATCACGGAAGCTCGCGGCCTTCATAAGTACAGGTACATAGCTAACCGGCGCGCAGAGTTAATGAACAAGTAGGTCAAGGGTTACGGGCATTTATTTCCCGAATTGGACAATCGCCCCTTTGTAAAGAGAAATGTGTCAATAAATGCACTTGTCTAGTTACATTCTATGTGTATTTATATTTCGAGCTTACTTCCTGTGCCCCTCCCTGTTGTCTGAAGAAGACAATGAAGACGGCAGAAACTCTGGGACAAAAGGTAACTGAAGAAAGCACGGTTGCCTTCCACACCCACACAGCAACAGTTTACGTCGAGAGCCGAATCCTTTCTGTCAGAAACCCCGACGGAAACTCACTACCAGACCATCAGCAGCTAAAATGCTTTCAGAATGTTAAAGACTTTATGACGAAAAATGGTTTTCAGTGTTTGGACTGGCCAGGAAATCCACCGGAGCTCCACCCTAGAGAATCTTTGAGCGATTGTCAAGAATCGGATGAGGAAAATGGACTGCAACATCAAAGAAAAGATGATTTGTGCTGTCATAACAATAAAAGTACAAGAATGAAAAACAAATGCCAGAAAACAAAACAAAAAAAATTGTCCTAGGTATATGTTAATAACCACACACACGTACCTGTACATACCCTCCCTTATTCTCACTTATAAACACAAGTACATAATAGTATACTAAATTCGTTTTACATTCTCTATCTCAAAAAACCCATATAAAATAAAAATAAAAAAAGATATGAAACTAATGTATGAAGCAGTGATGTGAAACAATTGAAATATTTGAAGCGCAACATTATAACAAAGACCATGTATAAGAATACTCAAAATATTTAAAAGAATATATCTTAATGCGATACATTATATAACAGAGGTCTTTGTGAAAAAAGGAATAAACTAAAACTATGAAAACTTGTGTTCCACCCTCGCGCGTATTAAATATTCAAACAAGACACGCAGAATACCTTGTGTGTTGTCGCAAAGGCATAATTAAATATTCATATATTAATGAGGTATTCTTAATATATTCCATTTAACTTTTGCTATAATTTAAATTTCTTCAGAACTTTAGTATTCATGTGTTTTTTTTCTTATTTATTCTCTGTAACAAAATGTCAAACACCTCCGTGGGAAATGCTTGTATTCAACTCGGCTATTTGTGATTCGGGACACAATAGCTAATCTCAGATCCTCCTGAAAATGGGCTAAACTTAAACACATTTATTCATACACTGTTGAATTGGATAAAAAGTGATATACCTACATACATAGGATGTCTAAAGAGATGGCAAATGTGAAAATAAATATCCTTGTTTTTCATAAGCTTCTTATTTCGTTCTTTTCTTGTTTATTTTCTTAATGTAAGCTTTCCATAAGTTGTCTCTGTTATATTGTGATTATACTTTTAACAGTTTTTCTTACTTTCAATAGTAACTCTCTTTTAGTTTAACTTTTCTCTTTTAAGAATCTGATCGAATTTTCTGTATTATTATGATACCAATCAATAAACTGCTGGTAATCACGAGTATTCCAAAGTTTCAAAACCCAACAAACTATTAAAATTTGTATTTTTGACTTCCAAATTCATTCTTGTGTCTTACTAATTTATTCTGTAGAATATTTATGAAATAAAATATACTAGGACAGTCTGAAAAATTCTCGACCTCGATCATAGATGGCCATGCAATTAATAAGATGGTTGTTTTCACATTGATATCAGTGTTAAGCATTAATTTGAAATATAAAGTCATACTTTCAAATAGTTTATTTAATACAGCTTTCTACAGTAGATGTGTTGCGAGTATATCATAAATTTGAATATTTTGTAATGACAAAACTCTTTATAAATGATTATTTAACGCCAAAGGAGATTCATATTAAATTTATACATATTATCCATTTTCAACAATTAAAATGAGCTGTTGGATTTAAATATGACCGATCCAGCATTAAAGGATGTCCAAAAAGTGCAGCAATAGTAGAATTCGTTGAAATTTAAATATGGTATTAGATGACAGGTGAAGTGGGGGGAATAGCTTAGGCAATAAGCATTTCAAAAGAACATTTTATATAAAGAATTGCATATGAAAAACTTTGCAAAATATGAGTGCCACGAGAGCTAAAAAGTGCATATGAAAATACCATAATAGTGTTTGGAGCATTCAAGCAGCAACAGAACTGATTTTGTGCGTCGACTTATAACTGCAGATGGTCTTGATTCCACGCATCAATCTAAAGGCAGCACCAAAGACAAACCCAGTTTCACCTCAGAAAATGTTAGTAGTCTTTTGGGACGCTAGAGACATTTTACTAGTTTATTACCTTCAGAAGAGTAAAACCAAAACCAGAGAGGACTATTCCATGCCTTTAACTAACTAGACAAAAAAAGTAGTGAAAAGATGCCCGGTTTGTTTGTGTGGTGGGAAAATTGAGAGATCAAAATTATTTTTTGGAGCATACACCCTACCCCTAGATTTGGCTCTCTCTGACTATATTACCGAGGGACAATATTATGCAACCTTGCCGAAAAATTACAACAGTATAATGACATTGGAGCATCTGTGAAACATATACATTGGCCTTAAGGATAATTATTGAAAATAAAAGTACTTTTCAAGGTAAAAACTTGTGTCTTCATTGTTAGGCCAAGAACTTTCTGAACTACCGTGGTACATATACTCTATTTGAAGGAAGATAGCAGTAAATATTACCAATCACTAGTTTTGTTACTATTATACCTGGGATATGTATACCATTCATAGGCTTAATATAGAAATTTGACTAAGTTGTCTATGAATCAAAGGATTGAGCTTATTTGTACCATTTAAATGTCTCGACACTTCTGCTATTTTAGTACATAAATGAATATTTTAGTTCGAAATTTTTAATTTAGCAGCCTTCTTAGTACAGTGGTCAGAGTAATGTGAGAGAAATTGCAAATCCAGCCTGGAAAGCAGAGGTTAAGCTTATTTGAACTACCATTGTTGCCCAAATGGGGCTTAAGTGACTCGTAGCGTGAGGCAAGTGCCTCGGTATGCATCGCATTTTTCACGCAGAAGCATAAATATGATTCTATTTCTGTTATTTATTAATATTTTATGTTTTGTAATTGAAACGAAGAATTTGTAGTTTGTCATAACTTTTTAACTCCCATTGTGTGAAGTAATTTAGAGCCTGATACTTCTCTAATGCTTTTTTCTATAGTTTCCATCCTTATTTGTTCTGCAAACGCGATTCGAGCTTTCTGAGACAAATGAAATAGAGATATCAGTTTATAATTTTATTTGTTTATTTTATGTCGGTTTTCGACATTTGTTACTTATGTTTATGTACGCTCTTTAACATCTCAGATCATCAATATCCTATTCGATTCAGGACATGAAACAACCGGTAAATTTTGCTCAGAGGCCTCTTCTGGTTCTTTTACATGCCGTAAATCTACGACACGGGGCTCACAGCTTTACTTCCCTTCTTAGAATTTTTACGCCCGAAAACATCCATCGACACTTATCGAGATATTATCAAGATCAGTATCTATGTTATTAACATTTTTATCTAATACAGCATTGCCTTTTAAACGCTACAATTATTTTGAGGCATATACACATAAAATAATTTATGTAGTGTCTTCAGCAATTTATTTTCATATTTTTCTATTATGTATCCTGTAGAGATGAACGAAGAAAATATGTTTAAATGTAACGTTCATTCTTATACATACTAGTACTATATCAAATATTTCTGAGTCAAGGAAGGCGTTTCCAGAAATATAAAGACAATTTTTAAACTACTGCAACAAAAAATAGTGAACATAGGATGTGTAAAAATATCTACAGGTGTATAAAATTAATACATGTTGTTCATTAACTTAATGTTGAAATAATTTGCACATAGAAGTGCTTCGTCTAATTATGCTGTAAACCCAAAACTAGTATGATGGATCGCATATTTGAACTTTTATTGACAAATTGAAATAATTTTTATTTGAACTAGTGCGATGTCTATGACTAATTACGGTAGAAGGCTCAGCCTGTCCTGCACAACTCTTTAATGGATTTTTTATTGCTGTGTAATCTAGCCTAGGTCTCAGCTCCATTGATTATGTCTGCCTTCTTATGGAATTTTACAGAACCAGAAGCGCAACAGAAGTACCGGGATGCAGATGATAATAAGCTAAAATATATCTATTGTTAATTATTTAAAACTCATTCTTAAGCTTCCTTCATTGTATCTTAGTTTACGGTGTACCCAGACATATGATAAGGTTGGGAATATTTAATTTTTTTCTCTATTTCTGCGTAATTATCAGCTGCAACGGAATGGCGGACTATCATACTAGGATTAAAAAAATGGTAAATAGTTCTCAAACGTTTTCCTCAAGATTGATATATAAATATAATATAAAATAAAAATAAAGTAGCACTATTAACAATGTAACAAATTAACAGTTAATTATAATAGTACAAAAGGATAAAACACTAAGAAAAAGTCACACTTGAGATCGCTATTTTCATCCACAACGGCAGACAACGTGGAGCATCAAATCTTGGAACGATCTCAAGTGCGACTTTTTGTTAGTGTTTTATCCATTTGTACTATTATAATTACTGTTAATTTATATATATATACATATATATATGGATAGATAAAGCTTTTTTATTTTATGTCATATATTTTAACATTATTGATAGCTGCAATGCGATAATTTTGAACTTAGAAAGGTTTTATAATAACGTAACAGTCATTTTTGGAATATGATTCATAAATTAAGATTTGGTATTAATTTAGATATCCCATGTCTTAGCCTACTCGACACGAAAAGTCATTGTTTACTACTTCTTGTAAAGTAAGTCGAAATAGAATGGAAATGTTGGTTTATACTTCCAACGGTAAATTTTGGATAAATATTTTTCCCCACCCAGTTGCATTTATTGGTGTCCACGGCAGGGGAGAAAGCATTTTGTGAGCAAATCCGTAATCTCCGTCGCTTCAGAGCAGAGTCTAAGAAGGGTCCACCAACACTTAAGATAATCCGCTCATGGTATATACAATTTAAAGACTCTGGCTGCCTTTGCAAGAGAAAATCGACAGATTTCCATCCACAACGTCGGACAACGTGGCGCATCAAATCTTGGAAGCAAACAACTGTGACGTTAGAGAGTTGCTAGAAAGGTTTGTAGCATAATACACTGATTGTAGCTTCTATAGGCTCAGCCACATATAATGACCTCCAGAAACGATTTACAGGCTTTGAGCGGATTGTTATGGCTCGCTCTGCTACCGAAGTCCGAATCACTCTGACGTGTAAAGAGGAAAGATAGGTAACGTAAATATTTTGTCAGTATACTTTTTTACATCTTTATTGATGTAAATGTGAGAGAGAAATAGTTATAAGAATTGCACGGAGTTACTTTTAATGGGGTTCTTAAATTTATTTTATAATGAACATAAAATATTTTATTCAAAATATTAACGTTCTAAGCATATTCCAATAGAAAATATAAAATTTCAATTTCATTTCTTAGGACTAAGAATGAAACTTCAAGAAGTTTGATGCCGAACGCAATGATTTTCTTTCCCGTCAACGTTGTGCCGTCATTTTAATGCAGGGCAGTGCAGGGTCATAACAGTTTGATAATGTAGCGTGTGATGAACTGTAGCCAAATTCCGCGAGTGACGTGTCAGTCTGCAGTGACAGGTAAGACCTTTTCTCGGCGCAAACGGAAGTGGGATGAGGTGTCTCCCGCCGGGGATGCAATTTCACAACGACAAGCCTCTAAATTTCACTCCGCTCCCTCTGTCGATAGGAATTCTTTTGTTGTGAGAAAGGAAGGAGTGCGTCCTTCCTGATATTGGTGACTTTCTGGTTATTTATGAGAAGAGCTCAGTTCTTATCTCTCCATTGCTAGTTGGTTTGGTTTTATTGGCTCATGATCAGAAAAGAAACAATTGTAGAGGTTAGATCAACGAATAATGTCGGCCACAAGACAAGAATTTTAGGTCATGTTGTGAAGATTGAACATTCCGCCAAATGTGTTCCATATTCACTGCAGGAATGCAGTTTCAACACATTTCTTACTAAAAGGGAACTTCGTAATGAAATTGCAAATAAATAGAGCAGTTCATGCATAGCAGTCCTCTGAAAGGACTTAAAAAAGATGTACTTTGAACAGCAAAGAACTGGATTCATTCAGGCCATAAGATTTCCTGAACTATCATCTCAAGTGACTATAGTCACTATAATATGTGACTATAAATATTTGTGCAGATTAATTTACAAAAGCATATTGCACTTCCGTGTTAGTTAATTATTTATTTAATATTTTAGTATACAATTAAATTTCGCCAAAATAAAGTAATCTGTATGCATGTTTTGTATTTTAACTATAATCTTGAAACACAATTAGTTACCGTTTTTATTAATAACTTTAGGGCTAATCATAAGTCCGTGGCATATTTCAAAAAGGAATCATAAACTATTATAATTCTTAGGTGTGTAGAGAATCCCTCCAAGTTTTATTTTACGTAATTTGCAGATTCTCTTGCATTTAAGATGGCCTTCTATGGAGTAATCCATTTTTTCTGAACGCGTGTTCGTATATTACCGTCGCATGATTTTCTTTAAAAATAAATAAGCATATAAAATAATAAAACATAGAGTTCTTTTTAAGAACTATCACGATCAATTGGGTATTTTATTTATGGTAAAATTTTAAAATGTGTTAATAACTTATTACGGTAAAATTTTAAAACGTGTTAATATGTGTTAATATGAAGTGTCACTGACAACCATTTGCACTTTCCACATTGTGTTAATAAGAATGGTGTATACACAGGTATGCTAATGAGTTATGTTGTTGATTGTTAAAAGGTACCCAAGTCATCATGTTTCAGTTATTTTTCAGTATTAATAATTTTTCAAAAGGTCATGTGAATGTTCCTAAATGATCATTTGAACAGAAAGAGTATTCTAAAAGTTGCCTTATTTAACAATTGAAAATGCCAGTTTATTTTATTTTATTCAAAACAGCAAACACTTTTTTTAATGTTTTATTTATTGTCGCTTTGACTGCGTCTTCTCGCGACATCTGTAGGCTGTGAATACTATATGTGTAAGTCGATAGGGATGAATGAAGTGAAATGAAATGAATTAGCGGTGGCGCAATGAGCTGGGAGTTCTTAGTGTCTTAAAGCTATCTGACGTTCACCTTCTCAAGGCAAGGTAAATTTCCGGAAAATACCTTACCCAGGAAACTTGATCTGACCGGTATTCGAATCAGGAACTCCGGATTAGTCACACGCTATCATCAGACCATGGAGGCGGTCGGCGGTTGGCAGATCCCTTTTAACAACCACTCTTTAAGTTGTATTAATGTTTCTGTATCTTAGCTTACCCGTACTATTCTTTGTTTTCAGTTTTTCCTTTCCCTTATTTATACACTTTCTGTGTTTTACTATCTTAAATTATACGAGCTATACCTGTCTTTTCTTAGCTTTTTAAAATCTTTATTTTGGTTTAATAAGAATGTCTACTTTTCTGTGGTAATTTAATTCTATTCTGGCTACCTTGTCAGATTTTCACGTCTTCCATCACTTTATTTTAAGAGAATTATCAAAATTATACTAACATTTGCCTATTTTAGTTGCATTGGATTGCACTGGGTTAAATGGTTAGTTCCGGAGGAGAAATTATAGATACTTCAGGCATGCTCATGAGCTCGCTGTTTTTGCCTATGCAATGGGGGCACTTTCGGGAAGAAGATGTGAGAAAATTGCTTTCGCACCAGACACCAAGCCAGAAACACTTTCAAGGCGTAAGCCACCGCGACATAGCACAAGCCGCTTTGCCTGGAAATTTTGAACCTGCAACAGAACCAACAGAATGAAATGAGGTGAAATGGGGGAGCAAGGGAAAGTAAGACTCATCCCAACATTTCCCTAAGTAACAAGAAAAAACGATCATGAGGTTCGGCCTTAGCCTCATTTAATACTTTTTAACTTCTAAAGTGGTATTTTTTTTTTTTTTTATGTTTCTTATGGCCTAATTTAGACCTTTAGGAAAATATTTGTGTCTTCAAAGTCTGGTAATGAATTAATAGCTTTTGCGTAATGTTAATTTTAATTTATCCAGACTATACCTGAGTATTCTTCCTTTTCTTGCGCTCTCAAATTCTACTTTAATAAATATTTTTTGAATTTATATTTGGCATTAATGCTCCGGCTATATTCGTCAGCATTTGATATATCTCCTTCCCCCCCCCTCTCTCTCTCTCTGTTTTACTAATTTAGCATTAGTTGATATTTTTAATCTCTTATCACCAGAGCTTTATCTATCTACTGTTATTTACTCTCGTTTGTTTATTTATATCTTGTATAGAATGATATTTGCAGTCTTTGCTTTTCCCGGCTATATTTACCTGTTGCCTTTCATTTTATACATTTGTTTTTTTACGTATGTTTGTATATCTTATTTATCCAAGCTAAAGTTACCAGATATTGGTTTCCCTTGTCGCTTCATTTTATTTGCTTTATTCGTTTTATGATTGCTTATCTTTGCTCTGCAGTTCTATTTGATTATCTTGACTTTTAATTTTATTTATTTTTTATGTTTTACCAACAGGAGAGACAATGGACTTCGATTTCATACATTGGTTTGAAAGTTTACCTAAAATATAGTTAGGTATGTTGTATAGTTGAAACCGCATTTGTGGGCGTGTAGTATCCGAGTTCTATATTATTTTATTTCATATCTATCCTTTTAGCATTGCATGCGTTTTGAAAGCACTAAAATTGAGAGCATGCTTATGTAAAGTTTTGCCCTGAATGATGTAAACAGTAGAATCCTGTTCAATAGTTGAATTATAAGAGGGGGAGATGCTTCGGCAATTCGGTCATACTCAAGGCTGGCCGTTTGCACAAACATCTGCAATGCGAGCACCTCCAAGAGGAAGAGATGGAGTGATAGAAAAACCGTGACCAAGTATCTGGATCCAAGGAAGTGACAATGTTGACAGCGTCCCCACGTTGTTTCATTTTCAAAGTGCAAGCCACTGTCGCACAGCACCAGCCTACCTAGGCCTGGTACTTTTAACCCTGTAATAGAATCAACATAATGAAATGATATGAAATGGGAGTGTGGAAATATCCTGGAAAGTCTCAGTATTTTCCTAAAATTGACCCAGAAAACCAAGTTAAGTATGACCGGACGTAAGGGATTTGAACCCGGACCCCTTGAGTGCGAGTTTCGCACAAGGTTACGTCTGAGCCACTCTGCTCGGTTATAAATATTTGGAATTTGAAAACTTGTGAACCCGGAATGGTGTCAGCTTGAACAGATTATATACAGGCAAATTTCACTTATTACTTTTGGTCGTACCCCTTGCGCTTGGATGGTTACGATCTTGTTTCCGCATTGCTGGGAAAGAACTTGCAAAATTAATGCAAATGTCAATGTCTTTCTCGTGGTAAAATACTACTAACTAGTGAATAATCGTTAAGTGCAAATACTTTCAACATCGTAAATACATAAATCGAGAATCTGAATTGCAATTCATGGTCGTAAGAATAGTTTAATCCGCGGCGCCCAGCTTTTCATCATTGCCGTAACCTCAACCACTAGTACGGCCTTATAGCGCTCTCATTTAATTTTGATTCTTGTAAAAATGTGCAAAAGTGATAACTGAGCATACTACAGTATATGTTTGTTCACGGTTGAAATCACGCCAGGATAGTCTTCCATGACTGAGTTATTTTCTAGGTTTTCTTCATCAATGGAAAGTGCCGGAGAGGTATTTGAAGCTTTGACTGGACTGCTCCCTTCCCCAAGAAAAATGTATTTCAATTTGTAATTAAATCTCATGATATATCGTTAGTAGAACTCTGCGTTTGGACACCGAGTATTTCCAAGCAATGAGCAAGAGTGCAACTGTGCATGGAGTATTGCTTGGCGGCAACCTACCCGACTTACACATTCTCCTGTAGTTAGTAGTGGAAAAACGCAGGGCTCTTAATCATAAGTATTCACTATATGATTTCCATATTATTTATTCGGAAGTTTAATTCTATTAAAGAGGGTTTGTCGAGATGTTTAGTCAAAAAGTAGATTATTGGCTTTATGCAAAATGTCAAACTACATACGTAGTTTTTGTGTAATTGAGGTATATAAATGAATTTAAATGGACACTTAAATATCGCGGCCTAGCTGCCACACTCGCTTTTCCACTGCTTTTAGATTTTCAGTCAAAATTTAATTTTTGGCTTTATGCATATATGAAACTATATAGTTTGTAGATTACACCCATCTATGCTTTTTGTGTATTTGGGAAATTTAAATTATTAAATGACAATTTACATATGGCCACCATATTGCTACACAACACACACTATCTTCTGTTTTTTAGCATTTACCATAACTTGTATATTTTTAACTTTAGTTGCACTTTTGTTGAAACTATGAAAGATAACTACGAGTTATTTTCTGCATGTGCAAAATACATTGATGTGTATAGCTAGTGAAAGCTTTTAACATGCCCTTGAGTTCTGAAAAATATACATAGTTTGAAAATTGCATAAAACAATGAGACTAAATTGAAATACTTTTAAAAATTAAAATTTTGCTTTAAATTATTTAACATTTAACCAGTAATGTTACGTAACATGTTTTCAAATTTATTTTAAAATCTGAAGATCCTGAGATTAATAGTTTATGGGAAAAGTGCACGTAAAACAGCAAAAATGTAAAAAATATTTTCTAGATTATTAGAATAATTATAAAATAATAAAAATTAAGATAAGCCAACATTTAAAACAGTTTATAATTAAAAAAAGCATTTGCTTAATATATGGCAAACGTTTCATTTGGATGGGACAATATAGGTTTCAGAAAACTTGGCTTGTAATCTGTTCAGTTTCAGCGCAAAAATTGCTGTTGTGTCTCTAGTAAGTGTCCTTAAAAAAAAATATATATATATATATATATACATACTTTCGGTATACCCTGTAGTATATGACGAGCTTTAATATTCCCACACAATAAACCCATCTTCTGAATAACGCATTTATTGCTCACCGCCACTGGCTGCCCCTGCTTTGACGCCAACTTACAATCGTGCCACTTTGTGTGTAGGGTTAAAGGGTCACGCTCCTCTTGAATATATGGCAGCAAATTACATGTTTATAGCTGAAGTACCTCCTCGTAAGCTCTTTTCATTTTCCCTCTATAGCATACCAATTCGCAAGCAAGAGAAGATGCTCAACTCAGTTCTGTATTGATTCCTTGTTAGATCTTCTACAGAAAGGGAGATGAGAGTTTATACAGATATTCAATTTATTCCCTTATTGTGTTTAAGGCACAGGAACGATAACAATACAACCTCTCTTGAGCTATTACTCGTAAACAGTCGAGATATTCTGTATATACCGACAGATGAATACAAACGACATTGCTATTATTACAGGCCTAAAACACCTTGGTCTCTCATGCATAAGAAGTTTCTTCTCCCGCTATATTAATGAAATAGTCAATTCTTCTTCTTTTTCTTCTTCTTCTTCTTCTTCTTCTTCTTCTTCTTCTGCTATTACTATGCAACCATAGCCCATTTCGAGCCTTGTTTTCCTTTCTGTTGATTTGTTTATTTATGGACGCTCTTTAACATCTCAGGTCATCAGCGTCCCATTCAATCCAGGGCGTAAAACGGCCAGCAAATTTTGCTCAGAGGCCTCTTCGTACAGGCTGAGTTTTTTTTTTTCGTGCCGTAAATGTACGACATAGGATTCACGTCTTTACTTCTCTTCCGAAGGAAGTCATACTTAGGAATTCCACGCCCGAAAAAAATGCATCGTTCCTGGCCGGGTTTAAACCCGTGATCTTGGGTTTAGAAGGCAAGTATGGTTACCACTACTCCAACACGACCGACATTTTTTCTTTCTAAGAGAACTGTTACTAAGCTATTTAGAATTTAATTACACTTATTTTCTTTAAGAGCGCAGAGTGATAGGGTGACCAAACCGCCGCCTCCGTGATTTCTACTAGGGAAGTAAGGCATTACTTAGACGTAAATGGGCAGAAAATTTTATACAGGTACCTTTCTTTTCAAGTATGGAGTTCTTAACGTGCTGTAAAGTCCCCCAGGATATTTTTACGTCCTGAAAATTCCATTGACCTCAGCAGGATCGATTTCGCTAACCTTGGATGTAGATGCGAGAGCAATATTCACGCCAATCGCGATCTTCTACTTCACCTTAAACCTGCGGAAAGTAAGCAGTCAGTCATAAGAGTTTCGTATTTGAAATTAATTTACTCCCAATGTTTCTTTTATGTTGGTTATGTAAACTTATGAACAGTATATAATTAGTATACGAAGTATATTAAAAGTATGGGCAAAGAAATGAATTAGGGAGCGACTGTGTAATTTTTATTGCATAGTTCACAAGGAAACGGTTTTCCTCAGTCCCCATAAATGCAAATGTCGGGAAGGTACCCTATACTTAGGCCTGGAACGCTTCCTTCCTTTAAAAAACATCCTTTCTCCATTGAACGTATATATCATCAGTGTCACCGCCTATGAAGCCTCGGTAGTTAAAACGGGCGTTAGACACTATTAAAATAAAGTGAGGGTTTTGCGCGCATCCCATTTTCGTCAATCCTTTCTTTTGCTGCTGCGTATGCATGGTCCGATCACTAGTTTACTTGTCCATTGGTTGCAACGCATCATATATTAACAGTAGTGCAGCATAGTGAGCTGATAAACACTGTTCGACTTCTCCTCCGAAAAGACGCAGTCAGGAAACACTACCTTTGGGACCTTCTTCGCGTACCCACCCAGTGACGCAGGATATAATATATTGAGCAACATCTTTTATTTGTAAATGGTTTACTTAATTACTAGTTCGACTAAAGGTACATCTTATAATGTTTTTGTGTAGCAATGTACTGAACTATTTAGTGGTGAATTTTGTGCAGTACTCTTCTCCGGTACTGTTGTGGGTTTCCTCCACAACCTTACTAAACTTGCCGACATTCGCGACTTCCCTCTCAAATCACTTGGTGCAAAGAACATAAATTAATTCATATGTGATTAACTTACCCATAGAAAACAGTAAAAACAAACATATCTGCTGATTTTGCTCTCTTCGACTAAAAATGGGCCAATATTATTTTGACGTTCTGTCAAAAAGAACTCCCAAAATATTTTTTCGTAAATTATATCTGAAACAGGCGAGTCTTGCTAGCTAAGTCCACACAAGGTCATGCGAGCTACGGCAGAAATCAGCTAAACTGCATTTTGACTTGAAGAGTAGGGACTGAAAAACACTATTTTTTTCTATATTCCTTTACCTTGGAACAACATTATGAAAACAAATACATATTTGACTTAATAATTTTCAGTATAACCATTGTTTTATTTTTCATTTGTCTTTGTGGGAAAAACGTTCAAATATGTGTTAAGCATATTTTACACTATTCTTGTAAAACAAATGTTTTATAAATTATATTGAGCAAGAAGTGAGCTTTAAAATGAGTTATTATTCTGTTTTGTTTTGTTTTTTTTTTGTTTTTAGTGTTATAGAGAGTTATATCTCTAAAATGAAGTAAATATAATGAAATAAATTATATTTTGGTATTATATTTCACTATTTATAAGAAAATTAAAGATTTCCTACTCATGAGTTAGAGGATAAAGAAATTAAAATACCTCTTAATAGTGTTAAAAAATGGAGGATTTTAGTTGAATTGTTGAGCATTAGAAAAGAGAGTTGAGCATTAGAAAAGAGAGTTGAGCATTAGAAAAGAGAGATGAACTCTATAAATGAGGTATGAACCCATTATATTTTGAAAAGTATGAACTAAATTTATACAATTTTCTACCTGATTTTAACTGGAATCGCCCATACCGAGTCGAAGTAGGTTTTGATATTTGAAAAATGTATATCTACATGTCAAGAACCTTATGCAGATATTATATTCACCGATGCAAGAGATGATAAGAGTTGAGGCAGTCAGGACCTGCGGTAGCACACCACACAGCTCCAGCACTGATGATTTACCAAGCTCGGCCCAACATCTTCAAAATGGAACGCTTTAATACAAAGTTAACCAATTGTAATTGAAGGATATTTAGTAAAGAATTACAGACATAATTTGTCGGACTAAAACTTAACTTTACATATGTTGTTAGCCTAATGCATAATGTATACGTGTTGCTGGTTTAATTTCTGTCGCTTCTGGTTCCCATATGTGAAAGAGGGGGGGGGGGGGCAAGTTGAGACATGTTCAGTGCCGCAATTAACGTGATCGCGACGAACAATGTGGTGCTCTTGGATTATGCTCAATGCTGAGGTTTATGTAATGTTATAGAAGGTCTATGGAGAGTTTGTTCTTCCCAATAGCACAGCTCGAAGATAGCTTAAAATGTTTAAAGAGGGGAGGTAATTACTTTCAAAGTTAGATAACTCGGGCCTTCAGTTTGTGCTCTAACGGAAGAAACATTTAACATTGCTGCTGACTTTATGAAAGAGGATCGTTAAATAGCATTAAGAACACTTTCAGAAATTGGAAATTTCACTGGGTGCTACTCATCCATTGATACCTGGCAAGTTGCATATGAGAAGTGTTTGCGCACGATTGGTTCGATCGAAGATTGCTGATTCCTGAACAAAAGACGTTCGCGTGCTAGTTTGCATGCAGTTAAAGATGATGCTATAAGATGACGCCGTGATTTCTTTCAAAGATAATAATCACTGCTGATGAAACTTGGTCATCGTTTAACTCATAGAACCAAAAGCAAAAGTGCCTGCTTCTGCTTCGAAAGTTATGGTGTCTCATTTTCTATATTCCAGAAATGAATATCTGCACACACAACGATAACTGGGCAATACTATAGAGATCCGGAAAACTCTGGAAAGCCATATCACACACTTTTAAAAGGCGCTTCAAGCTGTATAATGCACTCCTTGCAAATATTGTTGCTATTAACGTGTTCCTCATTCTCCCTATAATCGCCACGGGGGGCCGAGGTCCTTAAGGCGCGGACTCGTGAGTGGTAGGTTGGGGTTCGATTCCCGCCAGGACCGTCTTCCCTGACTGAAGTTTTTTCCAGGTTTTCCTCAGCCTCAGAAATGGTAAGTGCCGGGGTAGTATCCCAAACTTAGGCCTCGAACGTTTCCTTCCTTTAAAAAAAAATCTTTTCCCAATTTATCATCTCATTTCATGTATCATCAGTGTCACTGCCTGTAGTAGTAGTAAAAACGGGCATTAAACACTATTAAAAAAAACCTTCCCTGTAAGTTCAGATTTAGAATTATGTGTCTGTTTACTATTCTTAAGATTTAAGAAACACCTTCGTGGGAAACATTTTCCATCATGAGCAGTGGTGAAAGCTGAAGTATTTCTGAAGGACATGTCGAAAATGGTTTCCAAAAGTCTTTGAAGACTAGCAGAACTGTTGGGACAGGTTCCAAAGAAATTATTAGAATGCTTAAAGGGATGTTGTCAAACTTTTTGATAATTCTATATTGTACAGCTGTGATAGTAAGAACCATTCTGATATTTATTCTTTAAAGCACACAGCACTATAAAATATAACTTTGCTTATTTCAATTCTGAATGAAAACCTTAAGAGTAATAAGCGGTGGAAAGATTATTATCTTAAATGGTACATTTGTTTACTTCAGTGAAGGAAATAAGATGGCGGAAACAACATATAGCGCTGAGCTAAAACTACACAGACATAATTAATACGGTTTGGAATCCAAATACCGTAATAACAAAATATCTACAACGTGTTAAAAGATTACTATGAAAAATAAATGCTGCGTGAGGTACTGTCATCAAAAACAAAATGGCGGGAAATCTTCGTATACAAAAACGTTAGTGCCTAAGAGAAAGGCGCAAATGTTGCAGACTGTGACCAAATTTCACTTATTCCTTTCGGAGAAGAACGGAATTACATAACAAAAGAACTGCAACACAATAGTGCCATTCTCCTTGCACTGCATGTTCAGTTACTCTTCACCCGATAAGAGCAATATGGCCGACAGGCTGTTGTATTCTCGACAAAGCAGCATACCGGTTGGAACCGCAATCCTAACAAGCAAGGATAAAGTCGATATCACCAGAGCCGTCGGCAGAAAAATGCAGAGCGGTTTCGCACTGAAACACACGCCGCTTCTGCCAACCTTGTTCTCTCAATTTCCCCCGCCAAAACACTTGTTATTGAGCGGGAGGAGGTACGCGTGACGTCACGCTGAGGCGAGCGACGCGGTGCTTCATTTAAATGGATCTTTACTCGCTGTAGACATTATGGTTTTAAAAAGGTCACGTGACTACTCATAAATTATTAGAAGGCGGTCAACCATTAGAGAAGGCACACTTTGAAGCACTTGGGAGGACACTAAAGCGGCGGAACTGCTCTCCCCCGCAAAGAATAATAAAAGGTAGCTCGCAGATTTGCCTGGCAGCGTGCCCCATAAATTTTCTTAAACAAACTGTGCCTTCTGACAAAGAACAGCGACTCTAATGTGAGCGCGGTTTAACTGCAAATTTTCTAGTAAAGCAACAGATTTTCCTGCACACCTTTCTTGTTGAAAAGATATGCTAGTTTTGAATCTAGGATAAGGAAATAAGGTTATTGCCACGTGTTTTCTTCAGACTAACACGAAACATCATAGAGAGAAACAGACTGCAATAGTGTCAGCAACGAAATGAATTAACGTGATTATATTACCTGTCCAAGACTGCTCTAAGTTCCTTGTAACTCACCTGGAAAGAGAAGAAGAACACACATGAGAAACATTATAGCTCACAAATGCATAAATAACATATCTAGTCTAAATATTGTCACAAATATCTACCGGTCTGTTTTGAAACAATGTAGCTGCTGTGTAATGCAAACTGCACGTGTTTACCTTGTCATTATTGAAAGCCCGTTTTAACTGCCGAGGAAGACACTGATGATACACGAGATTTTTTTTTGTTATTGATTTATTTATGGACGCTCTTTAACATCTCAGGTCATCAGCGTCCCATTCAACTCAGGGCGTGAAACGGCCGACAAATTTTGCTCAGAGGCCTCTCTTTCAGGTTACATTTTCGTGCCGTAAATGTACGACACGGGACCCACGGCTTTACTTCCCTTCCGAAGGAAGCCATACTTACGATTTTTACGCCGGAAAAAATCCATCGGTCCTGGCCGGGTTCGAACCCGCGTTCTTGGGTGTAGGAGGCAATGGTAACCACTACACCAGGACCGACGATACACGAGATGAAATAAAATATTGGAAGGGCTTTTTTTCCTTTAAAGGAAGAAAGCATTCGAGGAGTTTAAGGTACCTTCCCGGCATTTGCTATTTATGAGAACTGAGGAAAACCTGGAAAAAACCTCAGTTAAGCAGGGCTCCTGGTGGAAATCGCTCACGAGTCCGCGCCTCGGCCTTCCGTGGCGGTAGTAATTGATTAGAACGATAGAGTGGTCATCATATGACAATCGTTTCGCTACGTTGTCTAATATTTCAATGTCATTTATTTAAACATTTTAGTGATTTGCAAGAGTAATGTGGTATTCACAAAATGCAGATATTCACAAAATACCGCCATGGGGGGCCAAGGTGTTGAGGCGTGGACTTCTGAGCGGGAGGTCTAGGGTTCGAATCTCATAACGATCATCCTCCCTGACTGAGGTTTTTACATGTTTTCCTTAGTCCTCATAAATGGCAAATACCGGATAGATGCGCTAAACTTAGGCCTGGATCTTTTCCTTCCTTAAAACCATTCAAAAATGTAGATAAACAAATACACCCCCGTCAAAACTGAACTCTGAAACTTCATTATGCGTATAATTTCTATATTGTTTTCAACTGAAGAACAATTTCTTAATAAATGAATCACGTTAAAATAATTTCGTCGATTTTTCGAAGGCAATGCCTAATAATGAATGAACGATTTTCTAACTTAAAACACACGTTTTTCAAATTATACTGTGCAGTTATGGTCCTTCTGAAGATAACTGTTCAGTAAAATTCCTGTATAGCCCCAAAAGACTAATGACATAACCTTTCCTAAAGATGGAACCTACTTTGTCTTCTCTGAATGAACAACCGTCTTCTGTCTATTATTTTGGTTCTTCTTTTTATTATGGTGGCTATAGTATATCAAGAATCTCTTCACAGTT
Source organism: Metallyticus violacea (assembly GCA_030762175.1). Lineage (NCBI taxonomy): Eukaryota > Metazoa > Arthropoda > Insecta > Mantodea > Metallyticidae > Metallyticus > Metallyticus violacea. Next base: position 40,352,302 of record CM060842.1, read on the forward strand.
ATAAGTCTACGTACAAAGTCAATTATGTTGCTGTGAAAATGCTCTTAGAGATTATTGCGTATTTTCATACCACCATGTTTAGTGTTGCCATTGATAAGCGGGGCACTATCTTGCTCAAATTTTTTCGTATGCATTCTTTATGTAAAATATAATCTACGAGTTCCTTTGATGTGTTTGTAACTCCAGAATTTTAACTTTAAGTCAGCTGTCATCTACTATATCATGTATTTATTCACCGCCACGAGTGGCCGAGGTCGTTCAGGCGCAGACTCGTGAGCGGGTGGTATGGGGTTCGGTTCCCGCCAGGACCGTCCTTCCTGACTGAGGTTTTTTCCTAGGTTTTTCTCAGTCCTCATAAATGGGCCGGGGAAGTACCCTAAACTTAGGCCTGAAACGCTTCCTTCCTTAAAAATTTCCTTTCCCAATTTATTATTTCATCTTATGCATCATCAGGCTTCAGTAGTAAACACGGGAGAAAAACACTATTAAAAAAATATTTATTCCATGAATTATGTTGTTGCACTTTTTGGATGTTCTTCGGATGGGTCATCAGTAGCCCCTTTTTAGTCGTGGTATTAAATCATTTTGTACAAATAAAATTTTCTCGGTTTTATGGAACACAGAAAGTTGTATTTGAAAGAGTTGTTTGATATTTTAAATTAATAGCTGATAAAATTATCTTGCCTATTGCATGGCCACCATGGCTGTCGAGACATTTTCAGTCCACCCTCCTATTTATAAATAATATTGTTCAGTACTATTAAAGAACCAAGTCCTTGCAACCAATCAGAATTATTATTGGCAATGTACCTAAATCATACTGCAAAGTATTAGAGTATGAAGAACCAATTTATGAAAATAGTTTAATATTTTGCAACAAATAAAATATACAGTTGTTTACAAGTAAATTGTTCTTAATAAAATTATGTTGACACACTCAAAACTGGCTCGATTTCTATCTTTTGTCTATTGATGTTTGCTAGATGCTATAAAAATAGAAAATTCTGCACTTTTCAGCAACTCTGGAAAATAAACGTTTTTGGCACCCTAATATAATGATATTCTCTTTCATTATTAATACAATTTGACGAGAACTTCTGAAAATTGCCGAGTTTCTCAAAGAACTTCATTTAATATGTTTTACTAAGCTTATCACAAAGATATAAAATTATTTGTTTCCATTCTTCCCATTTTGGAAGTCTTAAAATATTAAGTACTGAAAACTCTTGATACTGAATTCTTCAGAAATTTAATTGTTGCATCACACTGTGCTGTTTCAGATTCTATTTAAACTATAAACTCCATTCCCCCCCAAACATTCCTTTATCTTTAAAATTGCCTTCAAGAACATTTAAAACTCTCTCAGGAATAGATATATTTTCTACAAGAAAACCTTCTAAATAGTAATATTTTAAAAAGTATTTGTGAGTAACTGTTTATATTTAATTAAAATAGTATACATACATTTTTTAAAATTATATTAACTAAATATTATTATTTTCTTTGTAGCCTATGTGACAATCATATGAATTTATAGAATGATAAATAAATTATATAAAATTAATAGCCCCATTATTCCACAAGAAACTAAATAAGGGGAAATGAAAATACTTCAATAATATGTAAAAATGAAACTTTCTTAAGTTTGGTATTCGCTTTCTACCATTATTTATTTTACTTCTGGCAATGACTAAAGGAAAGTGCGATATAAAGTTCTTTGCCATCAAAACGACTTTCCTAACTTCATACCATATACCTATGTCATATACTCTGAATTTAAATTCAATTCCTAACATTGAATTAGTCAGTTGGAGAAGGATTTTTTTTATTTGTTTATTTATGGACGCGCTTTAACATCACAGGCCATCACCAACAAATTTTTTGTGACTTATATATGCCTTTTAATAAAATGTCCCTTGCGGTGCAGTTTTCAACATTTTGGGGAAAAAACGCAGTGTTCCAAATACACAAGAAAGACAAACTGTTTAAATAATTTTATTTGAATAAAATATTATTTTATATAAGGTTCGCAAAAATATTAAGAGTATCTGAGAAAAAAAGGAAAAAGACATGTGTTATTTTAAAGAAAGCGGTTTGAAAATTCTTTTTTTTTTTTTTTTAAAGAGGTAGAAGTCATTTGAATACCATTTTACTACATATGACGAGACCTATCTATGAGAAGTTAAGTACTTTTCTTCAGTAATACCACAATTGGTGTTAATTATTCGGTGATTTAATTGAGGTTAACAAGCAAGAGTGTGCAAGCTAAATTAAATTACCGAAAAAGTATAAGCAAGAGGGGAATTCGGTAGGATAATTGCAATGCGAGAACGATGTCTTTTTTTTTGTACATTTAATATAATCATGTTTGGCTTACCTGTTTGATCTTTCTGGAAATATACACTAATTTTATTTGCTTTTATTCCAAGCAGAACCACGTGGAGATCTAAATTAAAAAAAATACAACTGAACACTATTATAACATTTACTACTACTTTTGTATAAATTACGTCATGTTTCGTGTTATGATGAGAATTTATTTTGGGAGGCAGTGAGATAATCGTGCATAAGAATAGGTTTTCTAGACCCTTAGGAATGAAAAATGAACGTAGGAGAAAAACTATCGGTTATTAGTTATTGATCACCATGTTTTAAAATTATTAGATCGTACAAGTGGCTTTCGTACAATTATTATATGCATGTAATGTTTATATTTCATTTAAAATCAAAGTAAAACGTATTTAAGCTTTCAAAAATTGATACACTTAATCACAGACAAAGTTTGTGAAATGTTACTAGTAACCATGGACTTGAAATTAAGAATTCAAATACACCATTATAGGAGATACATAGTATGAACATTGATCCTTGATACAAGATTAGTAGCTAGAGATCCACGCAGAACTTCCCAACATTTCTGAGACAACTTCGCTGAATTGCAAAGAAAGAAAGAGTTTGTTGTCTACACTGCGGGAGGGCTACAAATCAAGGGAAGACTGGCCGTAAAGTTTGTAAAAGCAATTTGAATTCCAACGGCAAAGAGAACAAATTGGTCAGGTAATGTGTCGCGTCACAGCGCCGACATGACGCGATGTAAACAACGTAATGGCATACATCACATCTTCTTTAACAGCACAGGTTTGTGGACTTGATTTACCTCTACTGCTTGCCGTCTATCACCTGCGATTACAAAATCCAGCCTCAAATGTTATAGAAATTATTGAGCGGATGTTTATAGTCATATAAGAATATGGGAGCGATAAAGTATGTCAGACTGTACAGGTGAGGAGAAATGAACCTGTGCGCCACAAATCCCGTTTAGCATTTCTTCATCACTTTTCTAGCAAATTCATATCCTTTCGGAAAATTAGATACAGTATTGAGCTCCATATTTACAAACATAAGCTCCAAGATCTAAAGAGCAGTCAGAATTGCAACAGGATTGCACAGTGAAATAGACGAGAGACGTCGTTATCCTCCTTAAAAAGGGTGAAAAGTGGAGAATGTTGGTGGAACAAAATCAGAGAACAGGAAGAATTCCAGGAGTATCTCCGAAAATCTCGACTTTGTCTATAGATTTAAATAAATACTGCGATAACTGCGGTTGGAGTGTCAACAACGTTTCTTCTTTTCTATCCTGTTCATTTATTTAATTGTCATTTCTGTTCCTAAAAGTTACCGACTCGCCAAAGTTACAATATAAAGCTTCTGTCACTGTACCAGGTGAAATAAAATAACTGATTAAGGTGTCCTCAGTAATTGTACCCAAAATTGTCACATTTACTACCGAAATATGTCTTATATTATGCCAAAAATTATGTAAAATGTCTAAAGCAGCTGATTATCATATTATACACTTTTGTACAACTGCTGGAACAGGAACTAATAGTCACCACACGTATGTTCGCTCATGAGGGATTTTTACTAGGACGTCAGCTCCCATCCGGGATCAGTCATAACCTGTTGACTTACATGGTGGCAAAGACCCCGATTCCTAAGAGCTAAGCCATCATTGGTTGCTACATTTCAAATCTTACCATATTTGGTAGTCTGGAGGCCTCAATCCTCAGACTCCCTAAGACTATTTAGTGGATGACTTCTCCAACTTTAAGAGAGAGTTCGTTATTGGGTACCTTCTAAAACGTAGTAGTCTTAGATGTTAGACCGGCTAGTATTTGGCATCTCTCAAGGTGACAACCCCAAAGGTAAGACCTCCAACGTGTATTCACTATTAATAAACAAAACGACTAGAATCTAAGACGCTGTGTCGTTCACCTACTGTCCCCCTAAGTCACCGATGTTACTCGTAACCTATGCCTCGTATCCAAAACTGCACTGAGATTTTCGTCAGTCCATACATGAATATTGTTAATGTGGTAGATGATAGATGAATGACTATAAAACATAATACAGCACCGATTTGTAAAGGATAAAAATACCCGAGTTTGTTCATCAGAAAATAAAAACAATGCGGTTATGACCATATGTTTGTAAGATACTTTATCTTTATTTTATATACACTATAAATCCCCTACACAGTTTCCATGTGTTGAATAACATTCCGTATGTCGCTCACTTCCGGTGCAAAGAACTGACTAAGGGTGCTACATATAACAAAATACTTCTGAATGAGTAATTTCTTGTAGGTTAAGCTTGTGCATCGACTAAGAAATTGTACTGATTCAAGCTGCTACAGGATGTTGTCTGAAAAAATGCTCATGATATTATCTAACAAAAACCGACCTTTCGTTTTCCACAACTGTCTCTAATAATTATTTCGAAAGCTACTTGGAATAAAAATATGATATATACATAATTACCTTAAAGAGTGAAAAATATAACGCACTTCAAATATGAGACCTTTATTTCTACACTTAAGGCCTTTTTGAGCATAAAGGACTAACAAATATTACATTTATAATCGCCTTCTTACATTTTGTAAGTGGAAAGCGGTATAGCAAGTTCATTATCAGCTGAGCAGACGCGTAAATTTTTGCGTATATGCAGACCAAGGATCTTTTTTTTTTTTTTTTTTTTTTTTAACTGTAAACCAATCAGAGGATTGTATGGGAAAAACTTCTACCCTAAGCTTAGTGGCTATAAGAGAAAACTATATGCTAAGTGTATACTGCTATATAATTAAAACTTAGCACGTTGACATAGACTAAAACACTTTTAATTATCACACATTATAATTATCATATATCATAAACAATATAGTGATTTTGTATAAGGTTCAGAATCAGTAAATATTTACATTGCAAAAGCTAGATTAAAAATATAAAGCTGTATCGTTAAGACATAGTATGTAGTACAGGACCCAGCATTTCTTTAAGAATTTTAATACCAACAAAGATATTGCAACGAACAGTAGAACCTTGGTTGGGTGGGAAATGGAATGGAATGTTTGTAGTGTGCTACCTAATTGTTATGACATGAAGTAGGGGTGTGTCTCTTATCTGAAGAGCCTCTCTGCTGTTGTCATTTGGCTGAGGGTGTCTCATATATAGTTGAAAATTATATCTGTATGCTCTGGAAGAAATCGTTCGCACTTATTAGAAAACAGAATCGATAACATCATGCCAACAGCAATTTCTGGAGAGGTTTGGAGGGTGACATCCGCCAGCAACTGAGGGGTCTTAATTGGTTCGAGGAAATGTTCCAGAATGTGAAGGACTATCTATTGGAGTCTTCCAGATAGTCACTTCGCCGACTTTTACAGGAATACCGGACCATGACCGTCGTGCTTGCGCACCGCCACGGATGGCCGAGATCATTAAGGCGTGGAATCGTGTGCGGGGGTCTGGGGTTCCATTCCCGCCAGGACCGTCCACCCTGACTGATTTTTTTTTCAGGTTTACCTCATTCCTCATAAATGGCAAATGCCGGGGAGTACCCTAAATTTAGGCCTGGAACGCTTCCTTCCTTAAAAAAAAAATCCTTTCCTAGATCATTTCATTTCAATTCACACACCATCAGTGTCCACCGACTGTGGTGCCTCAGTAATTAAAACGGGCGTTACACACCATTAAAGAAAGACAGTGTTCGCGCGATTTGACATTGCCTGATAATTTTTTATAGGAATGCCTGAAAGGGAGGTTTTTTTTTTTTATGTATTTATGGACGCTCTTTAACATCTCAGGTCATCAGCGTACCATTCAATTCAGGGCGTGAAACGGCCAACAAATTTTGCTCAGGGGCCTCTTCTTTCAGCCTTCAGGATTCTTTACATGCCGTAAATCTACGACACGGGACCCACGGTTTTACTTTTTTCCCGATGGAAGCCATACTTAGGATGTTTACGCCCGAAAAAATCCATCTATCCTGGCCGGGATTGAACCAGCGATCTTGAGTTTAGGAGCAAGTATGGTTACTACTACACCGCAGGACAGACAAAAGAGAGAGTTTACCGCATCAAACCACAAACCTTGGACGGTTTGAAAGAAAACATTACCGAAGAAATGCAAGCAATAGCAGTTGATAGCGGCCGCTTTGAGCGCAAGTTAAGCTGTTATCACATTTCTCACAATATGAGGTAACTCCACTTCGAATTAAGTTGTAATATCTCCTTAGTGTTAAGATTATTCCATTTTTGCAACGAGAGGGACAGTCGGTATTTTCGGTTTAGCCTAACTTGTAATTTTTTCATATTGTAAGTTTTAATAGATTGGTGTATAGCACATGTGTATAATTTTCAGTATTAGTGTGGCCTAGCTTATAAATGTCTAATGATGAATTAAAGGTACAATTTATCTAGCTTTAATATCAAGACGTAGCATGCAGCATTATTAGTAATGGAACATGCTGAATAATCCTTTAAAAATAAAAATTTAGAAAGTGTTAGGATTGAGAATACGAAAACATCAAGAAACTTTACAGCATGAAAACTTTAATAGGAAACTTCACTAGTGCAATCAGCCAGATATGGATTACATCCTAAAATATAATAAATATGATTGTTAATGTATTATGTACGAACGCGTTAAGGTGCTTGCATTGTCAAATTTAAAGCCACTGGGCTTCTTTTTTATCAAGTGGACGATGCACACACTCTCAGCGAACGAGTTATGGGAACTAGACAAATAGTATGAATTACGCCAGGAACTTGGAAATTCTTTGGAAATCAATGAGATGAAATTTGTATTTTTATATTGCAACTAATGCACTTTGAAAAGAAGTATTAATTAATTCTCTAACTAAAAATTCACGAATGTATGTTATGGTATGATGTGTTTGAAGGATACAAGGGAAAAACAATGAAAGTCCACTTTTTACTTTTTACAGGAAAGTAATTTAAAGTTGAATACGCAACAAAATTAAGCACTTATATAGATAGAACTTTTTTTCTAGAATAATTCTTAACGTTGTATTCTAATAGACCCTTCTTTTGAAATTTGTGTCACATGTTATTTTTCATGTTAATTAACAATAAAAATTCAACAAAGTCTACTAACTATATAATGGAATGTACCAAATTATTCTATATATTTGCTGAGGAAAATATAAACATTAATGCAACACTATGGAAAATAATCGTTTAATGAAATTATTCACTGTCTATCACATGTAGCCTTGAAAAATAGAGCTGAGCATTTTCGGAAAAGAACATCTTCAGGCACTGTATGTCATCATATTTTGCCTTGGAAAGTGGAATTAAACTTGAATAGAAAGGGGCAGACTGCTCATCAGCCTGTGTACAGCTCATTTTGTCAACAATAACATGAGACTCCAAGGAGTCATTGAAGGTTGTTCGACTGGCCATAGTTCTAGAAGAGATTTTGTCAGCTACAATTTCTCGTATTTCTCTTATCTTGATTGTACATATCTTTATGTATTCTTCATTAATAAACGAAAACCACGATTTTAAAATATGCCGGGAACACTCAATGACATAAAAAGAGCTGATTTCATGGGGAATCTTCTGATGTGCTCATTCCAATAGGAATTTCAGCATGGGTTTTTGATTTATTAAACCCTTGTCTTTATCACACATTCCATATAAGTGTGGTCTCTGATGGAAAAAGTCACTTTTACTGATTCAAATCTTATGAACCATGGCATGAATGAGGCGAATAATGGTATCATTTTTATTTTGATCGAGGCACGAATTGCAACAAAAAAAAAAAAAAAAAAAAAAAACTTTCCAATTAATGGATCCAAACGATGGAAACAAAAGTAAACAACATTGATGAAACTTCATCAGCTCCCTTTCTCATTGCAGGTATTTTAAAGAGGACTGATTGTTTTCCCCTGGACGCTTTGTTTTTCTACTGGACACTTTTTTCTATGTTGATTTTTATTGACGTGTGCTTTTTCCCCTCTATGAATGTGTTGGAATGTAGTAACACATACCTACAATCCATTGGCACCAAAAGTGGACTTTAATTGTTTTTCCTCTGTATATAAGACAAGTCCCATCCCACGTAGTGAGAAAGTGGTCTCGGCATACACTTGTATGAGTTAATCCGTACACACAAATGAAACAGTAGTAGTCTAAAGCACAGACAACAGTAAACGCAACAGTTGTTTCAAACACTTGTTTAATTTAATTTACATATCTGTAATTACTTGTGGAGATTAGTAAAACGTTATCTGTGCCAGCTGGGGCGATATAGAGCTAAGAAACTGTTATCTGATATGGGAAAAGGGTTACTGCCGAGCTGGAAATTCTGTACAAGGCAGGAAGGTAGGTAGGTAAAGGGAATAACAGTGCTGTGTTATAAGAATTAAGATAAAGCTCTCTTATGATAATTAGGCGGGACTTTTGCCATTCAGTTTTCAACCCGCTATGAGCCATATTCTGGGCCACTTGTTGATTCTGCACTGCTAGCTAAAGAAATTAAGAGAAGCAGAAAGGAGTATTGCAAATGAAACCCTTGGAATTTAGTCTGAGAAAGGAAAGAGAAAGGCATCTGTGAATAAAGAGTGCGGTTGAACATTATGGAAGGTTTATGCCTTAGGTAAGAAATAGCTGAAAGCGTTTCATATAACAAGATCCTGCAATACTTTATTAATTTGATAAATATTACATGAGATATTAAGTTTTATAAATATGCTTTTTTATTTACATTTACGCTGATAATACATTTAGCAACATGTTAACACTAGCGTCTGAAATGACTGATAACTGGGGAAGGGGCAAACAAATTGAATGAATTCAGCTGTGTGTCATCCATAATGGGATTTCTATATAATATTTTTTTAAAAATTACTATTCTGCTTTTTATTATTTTATTACATTTTATTTCTTTATTTGTATTTATTTCTGAATATATATTTCATATTTATTGTGCATATCTAATGTAATACCTTGTAAATCATAAAAGCACGTACGCTGTTTGAAGTTATTTTGTATTGTATTGGTGTCACTGTAATAAACCCACTCCAACTGAAATGTGTTAACATTTTTATGGATAGGTAATATTTTGAGCTAAAATATTGCAATTTAAAAGAAGAGATAGGTAGTACGCAGTAAAAGAGTTGTTATTCACTGAAATAAAAGTCGATTCAGGTGATGTAGTGGTAACCGTTCTTGTCTCGTAGACCCAAGATCGCGGGTTCAATCCCGACCACGGCCGATGGATTTTTTCGGGCATAAAAATCCTAAGTATAGCTTCCTTCGAAAGAGAAGTAAAGTCGTGGGTCCCATGTCATAGATTTATGATATATAAAAGAACTTCAAGCCTGAAAGAAGAGGCCTCTAAGCAAAATTTACCGGCCGTTAGAATGGAACGCTGTTGACCTGAATGCTGAAGAGCGTCTGTAAATAAACCAAATCAACAAAATTACAATAAAAGGCTCTAGTAATAAATTAATTGTAATCTGCTACTCATATATTGAAATTAAGCTAATTTTATTATTTTTCAATAAATTTCCTTAAACGTCTTACTGGAAGGAAGAACATTTGAGACCATATTTTGAGTAATACAAAAGAACTATTACTAAAAATGAAGCATATCAGAATATTTCTGCCTATCTTGTGGTGGCCTCCAGCTTACTGGGGGCAGCTCCTATACGAGATGGCTGGATAGCGCTAACCCAAATACTTCGTTTACTTTACAGTAACTAAGGCTGAACGCTTTTTATGCGTAAAAAGCAGAAGAAGAAAGAGAACGTCTATAGGAAGCTTCTACTTGCACCTAATGTTTATATTTAAGGTTGTGAAATTTCTCCGGTAGAGATGAGAGGAAGCAGTAGGAAGAGCCTCTTACCCATAAGAGTAATTGTGTGCATGTACCATCTGATATGCCACCTCCTGTCACGTGCGTTCTTAGAAAAGATTGCCCCAAGTTTCAAACAGATTGATACTTGTTGGATCATAATTGTAGGGAAGCAGTATATTAATGGCAATACAGTCATACATATTAATTATAGGAAAATTGCAATTTAATTTCTCCGCCCTTCTTTGTACTCAATTAGTATATATGCTTGAAGCATAGAAGTCTTTTTTAAAAGTTGATATGCTTAGTTTAAATTTCAATAGAATCACAGTAAGAGAAACGCCTCAATTTTGAACGTTGGTTAGGAATGAAAACAAACATAAGACGCAGCCTCGTTAAAATTGCATAGATTCTAATAATTAAACAGTATCAATTTGAGTGGCTATTCAAAACTTTCACTATAATAAAACTTCCTATAAGATAGTCCCTTGCATATGACATTCAATGCTGTTGTAATCCCAATAAAAACCTCCATGCTATGTTCCCATTCTTCACCCTAATTCCTTCCAGGCACAAACTGCTGGGGGAGGTCACTAGTTCTAAACTTCCACTATCGTACTCGCCGAAGGTCTGAAAATAGGGACTAATTGCAGTCATTAGCACGTACATATATCATCCCCGTTCTTGCTGCCATTTGCTTTGAATGCAAACCTAAAGTATTGGGTGTCTAAGAAGAACGTTCTCCTCTTGTTGTCACATTTATTTATTCACTTCTTCGTAACGTTTCAACTACTAAAAGCATCTAGAACACCAGTGCAGCTAGGGTAGGAAAGTTGTCCTACAATTTAAAGACGCAGTCATTCAATATAAAGTATATCGTTATAAAGTCCAAGCTGATGATCCAAGGTCAGTCGGACAGCAGGTATGGTTATTGAGCTCTATGTCGCAGTGGCGTTTAGGCAATCAGCGCTTAAAGAAGAAATAGAGTCCAAAAGAGGTTAATTGATGTAAATTATGATGTAATAAATATTTTGTTTCAAACCAAAACGTTGAATAGCACTGGTCAGCGATGAAATTGTTGCCCCAGAAATTTATACATTATTCGAACAATGACCTCTCCTTAAATCCAAAACATCAATCAAAATATTCCTTGCACATGCTGATTGCTTGAAATTTGACTATGTATTTTAATGTGATATAGTATACTCTTTAAGAGAATTTTATAACGTACATAAATAGAATTACATTTACATACTGCATGAAGAGTAACGCATTGTTTGAATTAGGCTGTAAGCTTTTAAAAGACTGTGGACATTTATATTGACTGATAAGGGAGAAGCAAGGAGTAACAAGGAAAAGTAGGAGTGGAGAAAGAAAGTGTTGTATTAGCCCCCTCCAAGCTGTCTGATTTGATCCTTTTAAGTCAACAATCATGTTATTGCCCACCCAAAAAACTGCTAACCACCTGTGTTAACTGAGAGACTTTGCTGCCGATTCCAAGAACGTTATATAGAAAGCCTCATCAGTCCTTAACAAGTTACTCTATCATATCAAACTTGGGCTAATTATCAAACAAAGATGGTGCCTATTTCAGCATGGTTGTGACAAAATTCCAGCTCTCTCAGAAGCAAAATGAAGGAAGGATATTTAATAGTTCGATATGGAAAATTCACATTTGAATATACGATGGGAAAAAAAACAGAAGAGCATGGAAAGCCTAAATAGAAGTCCTTACAGAAGATTTTGGTAACAAGAGATCTCCAGATTATAAAACATGGACAAAATGCTAAACCCATCTAAGGAACTTGGCTGAAAAATGAATTTGAAAATTCATGTGTTACTCTCAAACCTTGCCTGCCTTGAGGAAAATCCAGATTCTCTTAGAGATGAACAAGGCGAAAGGTTGCATAAAAATTTAAAGGTGCTATAAACAAGATATCAGGGACGATGGTATATTAATATGCTTGCTAATCGTTTTTGGATGCTCAAGCGTAAAGAATCCAGAAACCTTCCATAAAAAGAAAGATAGCGGAAGAACTTCCGCAAAATAAAAACCGGCGATTGCAAAAGGAGTGAAATAGAAACTCGCAGACATTATATAATAGCAGTGTTATTGATGGTATACCATAAAAATTAATAACATTGAAAGAATAAATGGTGAAAATAGTAATATAAGGTTACCAAAATACAAACACAATTACAACTTAAATGAACTTTTAATTAAAATTTGCAAAATCTACGGATATTATACACCGTTTCATTTCATTTTGTTGTATTTGGAGGCTGTATTCAAAAATAGTGTCATAAAATTTATTTGAAACAAAAAACTAATGAAACTGGGTTAAATTGTTAATGTGAATTTGTTAAAAACATTTTTTGTAATAGCAATAAACTAAATTTATTATCGGATTTGGCCACCAATTTCATGTACAGGCAATAATCACAAAGCTGGTCAAGTGTGCAGATTTACTTGATTGAAGTATTTTTCTGACTTATCTTTCTCAAATGTTTCAGATGCAGCTACGGCAATCGTAATCAGTGGCTTTACACCCTAGAAGATACCGGCCGCCAACCAATCCCAGAAAGAACCATCAAGAAAGACCGGACCTGTCATCCATTCATTAAGAACATCACATGACGCATTATAAAAATTATTAAAAAAAAACATTATATTGAAACAGTTTTCAAGCCTTCATCATAGTTCAACACAGTACCATGGTCAAATAAGCACACCAGAGGCCCGCTCTGAAGTGTAGTTTACATCTGTAGCTTTGTGTACACAGACACTGTAAAAACGGAGTAATTCATTTGCTGATTCAAGAGACAAGGTGAACTAGGTCAAAATGAAAAATCAGCATTTGCTAATCGATGACGACGACGATGATGATGATAATAATAATAATAATAATAATAATAATAATAATAATAATAATGACAATAATAATAATAATAATAATAATAATAATAATAAAGTACTAAGTGGTTACAGATGCTTAGGCTGCCCACTGAAACTCGCCCATGTCCTTTCTTCAGTTAGAGAGCCATCTGTATTACAAATTATGTACAAAGCTTATATACTTGATCAGTTTTCTGTACATCTATACAAGCACACGTAAGCATTGAATTACCATTATCTTTTTTAACTGTCCATGCCCATTGTTTCTTTAAATAAACATTGGCGTATGTTCTTGTAATTTTATTTCGAAGATAGACTTTACAGCAATTGTTCTATTCATTTAAAGCCATTTTTTACCTATTCTTCACTTCTCCATACCTCATTTTCTTTACATTCCAATGCTATATGTCCTACATTTTATTTTCCCCTACATAAAGGACATTAGCCTTGCATGTACCCTTTATTTGCCCTTTTAACCTACAAACCAGTTCTTAACCACACAATCTTTACTTGTGTTATCTATATACCTTTCTCTTTCCCAGTTGTTTTTCATCGGGACCTCTTCTCTGTTAATTCACTTATCTTTTTCTTATACCCCTCCAGGAACCTTTAATGTTGGTTTCTTTCTTCCTCCATACTTTTCCAAAGCCATTATTTTCCAAACTGAATCTTAGATCCCTTGCCCAACTTTGTTTTGTAACTCATTTCTTGATAGTTTTAACATTGTTTCAATAAATGATCGTGGTCTAAATTCAGGATCCTATTCCAGAACTTGTAAGCTCTTTCTATAATTAATCCTTTTTTTTTTTTTTTTTGCTTAAACTTCCCATTTCAATTTTGCAACTTCTTTGATTATGGAACTGGAAATCCTAGAATCTTTTTGCAAAACAGCCTATGTAGCGAGTATAAAATGTCCCATCCATCATTGAGACCCAAAAATTCAACATCCTATAACATCCGAGTCTCCATTAATGGTGGCAACCATCATGATCTACTAACAGAACTCTCTTGATGTGAGAATACTGACGTTCTATCTAGTACTTCGTACTATTACTTCCGATTGCACGCAAGCCATCGAAAACTACAAACGTATGAATACTTTCAACAAAAAAGAAGCTTTGAAACCTTCTAAATTGTCATGCAGTATTTGAGAATACGATACCAAAGTCTCTTGCAACCTGGAACAGGCTGAGGCCAGCCCATAATCACCTCCGACAAAATTACAAGTAAAATCAATGCTAGCCAATCGGTGCTACGCTCGCACAGCATGTATAAGGTGACTAAAAAGGTCACATCATGTTGTATGCCTGGGAAATCTGAGGCATGGCAGCAGACAGTTGACTGCTCATATTACTGAGTGCAGAGTAGAGGGCATAGAGCTGGCTGCTTTCCTAAAGTATACGACTGTTTACCATCTCATGAGAGTGCACTCATCCATTCACTGGGCAATTATGATGCCATACCAGACCAAAGTACACAATCAAAGTGCTACGTATGGCCTGCGGGCATCTTCGATGACATTAAGCCTATACCACTAAACTAAAATAAAATCCAAAATTTTCAGGTTACATTTTATACGAATGCTCTTTTTTTAAAAGCTTTTACAAAAACTAGGAAATAAAAAAAATCGGAACACACTGTTTTTTTTTTATTTTCAAAGTATTCGCCTTTAAGATTTATACACTTGAACTGCGTTCAAGCCAATTCTTTTTCCACTCTGAAGTTGGTGCCTCATGTTTTTAAGGTTTCAACAGCTTCTTAAGATGATGAAAATCGCTGTTCACACATTTTTGTTTGACATTCGGGAACAAAAAGAAATCGTTAAGCGATAAATCAAATGAATACGGGCAATGATACTTTAATATGTTTTTCACCTTCTAATGATTAACTGGTTGGCGTGCTGTGCGAGTACTGGCATTATTTTGATGAAAAATGATGCAAAGTTTTCGTTTTTTTTTTTTTTTTCCTCCCCTGATTTAGTCGATGTCTTCTGGCAAACAAACTGTTGTATAGCATTCAGCATTAACTATTCTTGGATCCTCTAAAGGAGTAGTTGAAACATGTCCAGTACAACCGAAGAAACAAACTATCATTTTCTTGGAAGTGCTTCATGAACGAACAATTTTTGTGGGATTCGGTTCATCTTGGAACAGTCAAACTGTGGATTGTTGCTTAATTTCTGGTTCGTACAAATATATCCAACATGTTGCAATGTTGTATACGGATTTTGCAGTTTCTAGGTGGAATTTTTTGAACATTTTATTACACCAATTAACACGAATATTTTTTTGAGCTTCGGTTAATTTATGGAATCCATTGGGTTTTTTACAGCTGAATGTTAATGCAAAATCATCAGTATAAAAGATAATACTCCAACTCCACCAGAAACGAAATGAGTCGCTACTGAGACCAAGAGGCGACTCTGACCATGCCACTGTTTATGGTTACCCGCAGCTATCTCCAAAATGTTTGGAAGGAGAGCATGGCCCACAAGCACGGAAATTGTTCCTCAATCATTTGCTTTGAACAGTGTTTGAAATAGAATGTTTAAATGCTTAGTATATTTCCATTTTGATTGGAATTATTTATAATCTGAACTTAAGAATTGAAATATTTGAAGATACGTAGGCTCGTTTTTCTACCCTATTTCTATAAAATTACAAAAACATCACATAATTGCGAATGTAAAATGTGTGAATGCGAAAAATTGGCACAGTACTTCAAAGTTCACCCAGAAGAACAGGTCTACTGCTCCATATTGTTGACTGTTGACAGCATTAGTATACTGTTTCTTTAACCTTTTGGCGAGCAGTTTATTTCCATTATGTAAGGTGACATTGAGAATATTCACCTCATAATACACTTATTTAAGTTTCCTCTGTTCTCAGTTCTGATATTTATCTTGATCTTTTTCCAAATCGTAAATATTTTTAAATCTTTGACATTTTGTTGCCAACAACATCACTTTTCTCGCTAGCTTTGTCGGCTTTTTATTTATTTCTTCATACGCCGTTGTGTTCTCTATTCCACAAGATGGACACTTAACTTGTCTTTGTTAAAGAAAGTTTTCTTCACTGCAACTGCAGAGTAGTTTTTTGTTATAGCTCTTTGTTTCTCCTTTTAAGTGCAGACATGGAAGAAGTATTTATGTGTTGTTAGAAATTGAAATCTATATTTGCTGTTTTAGAACGTTTTAATATTAATTATCCTATTGAACTTCTACGTAAGAATTATATGACTAATGTAGTTAGATTGATAACTTTCAGACAGTCGAAAGCTCTGATAAAACCTTGTTAAGATAAGAATTATTATCCTAATTGATTCCAGGAGAAAAGCGATGTTGTAAGCAAGCAAGCAGGACATTTATTTGGGAAGAGACCTTAAACGAAAAGCCTGCCTCTGAAAATAATACATTTTGGAGCTGAAGATTCATCACGAAAAGCTTTAAAGCTATTAAGGAAATGTTACAACTTTAAACTTAATTTTTAGCTATTTAAATATGTGTAAATTATTCTTCATGATATGTTTCAACAATTACAATATAGCAGAGGGTACAAAAAGTGAAATGATAATATCGTGTTTAACTTTTTATCCAAATGTAGCATTCAAAATTGTGGTGCTCATTATATTAGGAGTATTAGATTCGAGTGCAAATCCATTCCGTAGTTCACCGGTAACTTCATTCAAATGTATCGGTTATTTCGTAATAATGTATTGCTGCAATTCTCGACTTCGTTACACGTATTGTTGACCTATTATTGCATAAAGCGTTTGAATAGTAGACAGTCACGAAATGGAGGGCAAACAGAGAACAACGTTTTAGATACTACTTTCAAGCAAATAGTAATTCTTTATATTGGGAAAAAAAGGTAACAAAGGCATGAAGAGAGTTCAATGTAGCTGAGAGCAACATTCACTTAGGGCGGCAACAGTAATTGGCATTATTTGCAACTAAAGCTAGGAGGAAGAAATTCACTGGTCCTCTCAAAGGAAGACATCCTGATGTTAAAGAAAAAGTTTTGGAATTCGTACATGAAAGGAGGAAGAACACGCACCCTATGACTAGTGACACCATAAGAAATAACTTTTTCTTCTTTGACCTACGCCAACTGTCCTGGCAACAGCGCGAGTGATGGATTTTGTCCAACATGTTCCAAGATGTAACAATAGTCCACTTATAAATTCTTTGTTCTGATCGTTTTATGAAGCGGGCGGGTTTATCTCCAAGACTCCATACAACAATATGCCAAAATATTTTTTATGATTTTAAGTTTCGAATTTAGGGTACGCATTACATTCGATGGCGCATTAGGTTCGCGTAAATACGGTATGTCCTAAGCCCAGGGACCTAATTCAGCATTTCTGTGAAATTCAAATTCTTCGCGGATTGGTAACTCATTATGGGGAAGTTTTGTCCTTCATAATACCCAGGAGGAAAAGCTAATTCATTCAAACAGAATTAATGAGCTTTCGTATGCCTGTTTGGAGTATAAAAATATGGCTCTTTTTGGTGCCAAACGTAGCTTCAATAAACATCTAAGTTTTGATATAAAGCTAAACAATATTTCAGTATGATCTTTTGAACACTTTTTTGTAACCAAAACTGAAACCATAATTCAAAATTAAGTTTATTTTTCCACTTTACAGGAATAAGATTACACTATATTTTTAGGTAGTTCACAAAAACTTTTTGTTTACGTCTGGCTCAGTGTTGTTTAATAATGCTAGTACATTTAAACTTAGTAAAGTTATGCAAAGGTTCTTATAAAGCAGAAATTATCCTGTCGAGAGATTGCTTCAAAGCAACTGTTAGCACAATAAAATTCCTGAAACTACAATAGTTTTCTCCTTTTCTTTTTCGTATTATCTGGTGGTAAATGGAAGCCTGGTGATAAACCTGCATAAATTATTATATTTATAAAACAGAAAAAGTTACGTGGCTCGATAATCGGCATTCTGGACAAGGAAATAAGTTCAGTTATTTTGTATTGGTTTATTTACGGACGCTCTTTAACAGCTCAGGTCATCAGCGTCCCATTCAATTCAGGGCGTGAAACGGCTGACAATTTTTTCCTCAGAGGCATCTTCTTTCAGGCTGGAGGTTCTTTATCGTGCTATAAATGTAGGACATGGGACCCACGGCTTTACTTCCCTTCCGAAGGAAGCCGTACTTAGGATTTTTAAGCCCAAAAACGTCCATCGATCCTGAACCCGCGATCTTGGGTTTAGGAGGCAAGCATGATTATCACTACACCACCAGGGCCGAAAATAAGCCTAATATGGAGGCATTTTCTTCTATATCTGTTTCTATGAAATAGGTTAAAAACTTTCACAACACTGCTCCCTCCACTGTTAGTATATTATCCTATTGTGGCTCACAACTGATAATGCATCATTAAAACGAATTTTCACGGAATTACTATAATAATCCTATTTAAACATAAGGAATCAAAATGCAAAATCTAGCTCAGGACAAAACTAAAGCAATTCAAATAACAATTAACGCTGACAACAGGTATCTATAATTAGAATGACGCTCACCAAGCACACTGTTTAACATTTTTCTCGCATGTTCATTTTGCTATTACAAAAATTTTTGCAACTTGATTTAATTGAAAACGCCGTTACAATCAGGAAGCGTATATGTAAAATAATTCACACGTCAGCGCATTTATAGAATGTGGAAGCCAATACCTTTGGGAGATCTATGTATATGAAAATTCTCTGAAGATGTCGGTGAACGTTTTCTTAAGAGACTCACAAGAACTGGGTCAGAACGATAACTGACAGGTCTCCCCCCAATCAGCTAAGTGGAGCACGGAGCGAGACTGTCTCTTGTTTCTATCAAAGGGTGTTTCCGCCATCATTAATGGCTTATGTTCTGCTCCGTTTGTTTTCTCTTTAGTTTCCAGAGGAAACCCAAGAAGACCGTTTCTATATTGTAAATTTAGAACATTAGCCTCCATTTTCTCTTGAATTCCTGAGGAAAAAACCAAAAGTACTCTATTTATAATCGATCATAAATTTCTATTAAAAGTAGATAAACATGAATAAAATTGGAATTTCTAAGCATTTTATCTCTATTATTATTATTATTATTATTATTATTATTATTATTAGTAGTAGTAGTAGTAGTAGTAGTAGTAGTAGTAGTAGTAGTAGTAGTAGTAGTAGTAGTAGCTATATTATTATAAACTTCTATATACACATTACAAATTATTTTATGCATGGGCCATAGACCATACATGCTTAGGTATGATATACAATTAGAAAGAGAAACAAATAATAAAAAAAATAAAATAAAATAATAATAAATATTTTAAAAACATTTTAAAATATGAAGGACAGTATTTGCAGAAAGAAATAATTGAAAGCATACTATCTATTATTTATAATTACACTAGTATTTGTCTTCTAATTAAAAATGAATTGCTTCTAGCTTCGCGCACTTTGGCTAGGAAAGTGCCCAAATTCATCCAATTAGTGTGCATCGCAAATAGGTCCCAGCATGTCAATCTGACCTCTAATTGCCTTGAAAAGTTTTCTTGAAACAGCGTTTTTCTAAAGTGTTTCCATTGGATTCATTCTGCCAGACTATGTATTGGAGATTTATATATATATATATATATATATATATATATACACATATGGGTATTCCTCCTCCCTTCCACAAAATGGGCAGATTCTCCTGCCAGAACTGTCAGTTATTTTTTGAGCCTTTCAACTTCCCAGTCTAAACCAGAGATCTTGCCTTTCTTCCTAGAACCCCAGGTTAATTTACTTTCATTTGATAGCTCAAGGAGACATTCTGTCTCGATTTCCTGCCTGCTAATCCCCTCTAGCGTTGTTCTAACTTTCTGTACCATAGTTAAGACTACAGTGAGAGATTTTCTATTATTTTCATTAATAAATGTGCAGTTACTTTTTGCACATACTGAGCAGGTAACTTCCTTCCACTTATTTTCACTTTTTAAACAATACTTTAAAAAGTGAAAATAAATTTAAGGACATATTAATATTTGCCAATATGAAAATTAAAAATTTTCTTCAAATTAACTTCATAAATAAATATTTCTTGTTACCTTCACATACTATTAGCGTAATTTCTGATTACTATCTCGTCTTTTAAGGTCTTACACAAAAGTGCCAAACTTATTTTTACATTTTTCTTAAAACTCCTAGGCAAAAAGATGGAAAGATTTCATTGAAGATAGAAAAGCTAGAAAAGATCATTATATGACAAAATTAATTTAACACATCATAAACAAAGCATATTATCTTTTTATCCATTCAACTAAATTATATGGAATGTTTGGTTTATTTGCATCTATATAAACTTTAATAATTTAAACTTTCCCTTACACATTCTTTAAAAAGTAATAACAATGCAAAAGTAAATAAAACGTTTTATTGGAAAGTTTGAAAATGGATATATTATTCCTATAGAGTCACTTTCATTATAGAACTCTGTTCTGTGCATGTGCCACTTTGTTGCGCAGTGCTGCCAGATGCTCTGTAAATTGTCTGAAAGTTTCACTAACTTGACGTTCTTAGTCTTCTTGAGGATCACAGTTGTTGCAAAATGGCGCGTCAATTGCAAACACACTCCAAAACGTCTCAATTTCACGAAGATTGAACATGAAATTTCGGCTATGTAGGGGCCAAATGCAATGTCATATCCAGTTACAGTGAAATGATTCCAGCAGTGTGAACAAGACTGCACGAACGTTATTGATGTTGATCGACAAGGAAGAACACGAACGTCAAGCACAGAAGAATTCTGCTACAGGTTTACGTAATGATTTACAAGCACAGAGTTACTCTCGCTGAAATTGCACAGGAGTTGGATATATCAAAGCTCGTAGACAATCCGAAATCACCGGGAGCAGCTTTTTGTTTTCAGGGAATAGAAAAATTGAAAACTTAGTTAAATGTTCAGACAAATGTTTACAGACTGAGTGATTATGTCGGGAAATTTGTGCCGTACTGTATTGCACAACTAAAGTTTCTTGTTCTGGAATAATCAATTGCTACGTAAGTAATTTTTGAATTATGTTATATTTTATTAAGAATGCGTTACCGCACAGGAAAATGAAAAATGTTCCCTTAGTTTCTTATATATTTGCTTGCAGAGAATTTTTATTTATTTATTTATTTATTTATTTATTTTTATTTTTACGGACGCTCTTTAACATCTCAGGTCATCACCGTCCCATTCAATTCCGGGCGTGAAACGGCCGACAAATTTTGCTCAGAGGCCTCTTCTTTCAGGCTTGAGGTTCTTTTTCGTGCCGTAAATGTACGACACGGGACACACGGCTTTACTTCCATTCCGAAGAAAGCCATACTTAGGATTTTTATGCCCGAAAAAACCCATCGACCCTGGCCGGGTTCAAACCGGCAATCTTGGGATTAGGATGCAAGTATGTTTACCACCACACCACCAGGACTGACAGGAAAAGTTTAACTCACAGTTATGGAGGTAAACTGGTATATTATACAACATTTACAATGTACCTATACCCCGAAAGAAAGGTTTTATGGTACTAAATTCATTTCACTAATTGATATTTCTGTTTCGATATTGTTTAAAGCTTTAATTCGCCACATGGGCGCTTCTGAACGCAGAGCGCAACAATGGTGCAGACAGCTGAATGCACTTCATGCCTTGTACCTCAGGGAGCGCTGTGCCGCCCGTCATTTGTTATACGTCGGTTCTGTCAAACCGCAATAGTTTTCCTGTCGTTAGTTACGCATGACGTGCCAAAGTGCAACATGTGAAATATTGGCGGTACCGAATTTGAGGACTTGACATGAAATAACACGTGTTTCGCAAACGAAGGGTAGAGCGGATGTCAGAAACAATTGACAAATGAGACGTGCTTGCCATCTGCTGAAATATTTTTAAAGCTGGTACTTTAAAATCGTTACGTATATGCTTCATAATGACTGCATCCAATTACTTCTCAGAAAAAAAAAATAAATAAATGAAAACAGTTCATGTAAATTTGCAATTATGTAGGAAATAGTGCTTATAGCGGATAATTATGATTTCGTAATTAGTTTGAATTCTGAGGTTATCAGAATTTAATTTTCTCTGATGCTTAACGATATTGTTTTGGCAATATTTCTAACTTAAGAGTATATAAATATATTTTACTGTTTATATTTCGTCGCATGTATCTAATATTTATACAATGGCAAGCATAAATAATGGATCACTTAAAGAAATATAAAGCTATGATAGGAAAATATTATTTATCTATAAATCAGCAGAGAAAAGCATTATGAATATTTCTTCAAAAATTGTGTTTGGAATTTTGAGTTTTATCTTAGCATTTCCGTTTCAGAGCTTTAAGGATTTCGGATTGCTTCCATAACTGGGGAAACTCTCATCCACATTAAATTATTGCCAAGGCTACAAATACTTTCTGGAACCAGAAATGCCACTTTCTCGCCCTGATGTTGTATGTCCAACTCGTCGCCTTGGTGGATGATGAAAGAAGCTTATGTTACATCATAAATATCCTCGGAGAAACAATGGAAGCGTTCAGCGTTGAACACACTTTTGCCTGGACGTACATTTGCTAGGAACGATTACGAATCCTTCAGGTTCAATGGAACGCCAAAATACCGCGGTTCGGGCTAGAAATGGCCTTGAAAATGTCAGTGACAGCACAATTAAAAAGAGTGAGGCAAATGTAAAGCAAAGTTGCCCTGCAATGGAGCCGAAGCTCAAATAAGAAAACTGGGAGGCGATATCAGCATAGGACTCCAGCACAATGGAACAGATGAAAATGGATTTAACTTAGATGGCAGATGGAGTGGAGGAGTCATTTACCAGCTCTTTACCTCAGAAGTTTCATAATCGCATGGGGAAACATAAACCCCTAGGACTCTATGATCATCGAAAGCAGGAATGCTCCAAAGGTTCATTCACTGAACGAGTGTCACTTTAGCTTCGTTTATCGGTGTAAACTTTGAACTGAAGCTCTCAATGTACCACGCAATAGCTTTATCAAGTCGGATATCTCAACGCCACTTACATTTGTAGGCCATGCTGATCACAAAGCCCGGAGTCGTAGCGTCAAGACTCGCTCTGCAAGATTTAAGAGAGAATTTGAATGAAGAATGGAACCTCATATCTAAGGATGAATCTTCGTGCACTTTTGGACTCCATGCCTAGTCATTTGGAGACATTGGTTTTAGCAATAGGTGGGAACATATGCTTTACGAGTTATTTTTAGTTTTGTTCATTACTTCAGATAAAAATTGTATGTCTATTCATTTCACTTGTGATTAAAATCTACTGGATTTCGCAATAATGATTAATATACTTTACAGAAGTCATCCTTTGAACCAAAACGAGATCTCCATGAGGATAATGACGAAAGTTATTAACACATTTATTCGGTCTTTCACAGATTTAAAAAAAAAAAAAAAAAAAAAAAAAAAAAAAAAAAAAAAAAACTTTTGACAACCGTAGCAACTTTAATAACACTATTGTGCAAGTCAGTGTAAAGAATGGTGAAGGAAATGTGACCGCTGCCCCACTATACCGATTTTTGCATACTGAATGTCGAAAAGTAATTCTTTTCTTTATTTGCAGCGAAACTTTCAACGTTTAATGAAAGTATCTAAAAGCTAAACTTGCATTCATTCCTTTGAATTTTCAGTGAAAGAAATTTTTTTTGCCCTCACATATTCAGTTATACTAAAAGTTAAATAAGTACAATAATTTTAGTTGAACTATTTATTCGTGGAATAAGTAAAACATTCCCGTTTCTATGTAACCATTCAATACAGCCGCATAAAAACGAAACGCTATTATTTCATAATTTAGAAAAATCGAATTAAAATAAAACCATGTATTTATTAAAACATTCAATGAGTATCGCTATGATTGCTTACGAATTCGCAAGTTGTAAGTGAACAACCAACCACTCAGTCTACAAGGTCAGGCAGCACGTGTCTTCGAACTCCCCCAACTCCGCACAGTCCCGCATTGTCGCAACAGCGAACTCTTTTTAAAAATGACGATTTATAAAAACAGAAATGCTAAATGTTGGCGAAACGAAGCTCTTGGGGAATTAAATAAAGAGAACAGGAAATGCTGACCAACTATGTTCCATCATGTCTTCCAATACGCCTTCTTGTAATCATTCTGCAGTTTAATTACAAGATAAACTTTTAATACGTTTTAAGGGTCTCAAATATATTATACTTTTTCATTTACCCCCCCCTCTCTCTCTCTCTCTCTCTCTCTCTCTATATATATATATATATATATCTTCAGCTCATGATATTTATACCCCTTCCATATCTTTTTAAAAACATTTCTGACAGAAGATAATGGTGATCTTTAATACTTTTATGTTTGCTTTGTACTGTAATTAACACAGTACGACATATAACATTCAAATAAGCACAATAATAATTTAAGTACTTATTTTTGACTTATTCCATTTTTGTAGCTTTCAGTTCTTAATACATACACATTTGACATTAAAGACATTTAATTCTGTGGGTGAAACATTTGCAGGAAGAAAATATCTTTGATGTTTTTGCTAGACGTTTTAAGTTATCTAATAAATCTGTAGAGCTTCTTTTTCCTGAGAAGGAGAACCCTTTTTAATGTTTGATTTGATTTATTTACGGACGCTCTTTAACATCTCAGGTCATCAGCGTCCCATTCAATTCAGGGCGTGAAACGGCCGACAAATTTTGCTCAGAGGCCTCTTCTTTCAGGCTTGAGGTTCTTTTTCGTGCCGTAAATGTACGACACGGGACCCACGGCTTTACTTCTCTTCCGAAGGAAGCCATACTTAGGATTTTTACGCCCGAAAAAAATCCATTGATCCTGCCCGGGTTTGAACCCGCGATCTTGGGTTTAGAAGGCCACTACACCACCAGGACTTTTTAATGTTGGAACACAATTGATACTAATATGAATAATATTTTACTTACCTCTCAAGTCTCTTGAATGAAAGTCATGTTATAGATATAGCAAATTCAAAAGTAATATTGAGTCTGTAATGAGGAAAAACGATCGTTCAGTGTATTATCGACAGTAAAGCTTACAGATTCAATTTTCGAGCTACGATTTCAAAAAGAATTTAAATCCGAGGCAATGTCTTGAAACTCTGGCACCCAATTCTGAAGAATAAACCCCTTTACTTGCCAATCTTGGTAGCTATATTGCACATTTAAAAGGGAAAGGGAAACCCTAGAAGATGAGTCTGGTCTCAGCCGGCTATGTAACAGTTACCGCGATATCAATATAGAGAAGCGAAACTCTATCCTCCATATCTACATACTTTATGAGCAAGAGAGGTCTCTAAATTCCAGCACAAAGATCACGTACAATCCTTTGCAAAATATTTCCCATGCAAAGGCGTGCAAGCGAATTCTTTTATTAAATCAACTAAGGAACACATTCTACATGTAAAGTTCTAGGTGATAAAGGTTTAGATAAAGGTTTATCGATAAAAGGGGTACCCAAACAAAAACACGTTCCCTTGGTTAAGCTTTGGATATTAATATGCTATTTCAAGCCTGAATATTTTTCTATGCCAAAAGTGTGTTTCGAATAATAGTAATAATAAAAATATTTCTCCTGGTCTACCATAAAGATTAGTATACCACAAGGCTCTGTGGTAGGATCACTAGCATTTTGAATTTATATTAATCATAGATATTAATCCGACATATTTATACCAATGTATATACATATATTTGCACTTTCAATCTGTTGGACTCGATGCCACTATAGTTAAAGTTAACTTGGCTTGGATTAAATTTCCCTTTGGTAAAAATATGGACACTTACTCTTACAGACAGCATCATGCCTGATGCTCCAGTCCCGAATGGCAGCGGAGAAAGCAGAATTCCGCAGCCCATACGGCAGAGGAAAATGTTGAATTCCAGGGTATACTGGAGCGAGCCAGAAAAAAAAGTCGTGCAGCTTATGTAGTCATGAAGCAAGAACGGACTTTCTTTTTATTTGATCATTTAGAACCAGCACATTAAATAATAGTAAAATCGGAAGAACTGCAATTCTCATTCTTTGATGGCTTTAAAAACTCATAGCAGGAAATTCAGGAGAAAACGGGGTCAATGTTTTGTAAAAAATCGGGATTCTCATACTGTTTCTGACAATACTGTAAGGCATTATTGTGCCCGTCATCGCCCGAGTAATTTTGTTTCTAAAAGTAAGATCCCAGGTATTTTTATACCGCTGGTGTTCGGGACTGCGAAATTCGGCATTCTTCCCTGCCCTTCGGGATTAGAGCACCAGGCATAATGCTGTCTATAAGGATAAGTAAAAAATATACCGTCTGTACTAGTAAACACCATTATTTTCATACAATTCTGCAGTGAAGAACTAGCACTACTTGTATTAATATATTCTAAACATAGGCTTGGACCTTTGTACCATATGAGTAAATCTTCTGCTATAAGGGTGTGAGTTTCAAGACGACTCACTTGACCCTTGAGTTCCTAGCAGTCTCAATCTCAACATAAAGAAATTACACAGGCTGCCTGGAATGGTATAATTACGTCCGAACTTTATATACAAAAATTAGTATCATGAGAGAAAGATTAGACACAGTTATGAGATATAGCGTGAACTGGAATAGCTACTAATTAAATCAATAAAACAAATACAAATTCATTTATTTCTATCATTTTTCATTATAAATATTCCCAATCATTAAACGATACGGGAGTGGTCTGGAAAGTTTCTGACCTGGTAGTTCATTTGTATGTTAGAGAACATGCTGTAGAGTCTTTTGCATCAGCGCATTACTGATAATGAGGTAATTTGTTATCTTTTCTGGGGATGCTGAGAACATGCAAAACATCTTGTTTTGCGACTGTGAAATGAATTAAAACGACAATTCTTCAGGGGGTCCACATATCAGAAGATCGAGAAAGTTCATGGCATGATCCTGGTGGATCGCTGAGAACGTAACATAGCAAACCATTTGGCATCTCGAAGGAACAAGTGCTTCACAGGCATCTGTGATGTGCTCAAAGACGCTGCACCTAGACTCCTTAAAGGTAGATCAAGAACACAACACAGAGGTTCTGTCCGAAGCAAATTTGCAACGCTTCCTTGCAGACTGAGGATTTCATGAGCAAGCTTATGACCCAGACTGGAATGTGGTATCATCATCAACACAGCCCGTAGTTAGACAAAATGCCTTTTCTATCCGGATGGATATATTTAAGAGTCAGATAGAAATGAAGATGTTTCCGTACATTTGGGGTCTGTACTATCAATTTTAATGTTGCCAGTGTTTTTTCTTTGCCTATTTTGGCTTTTGTTACCTATTTTAAGGTTTAAAAACTTTTTTTCTTCTTTTGAATCGTTATGGATATTTTCTCTACATTTTAAAAATCCTTTTATGCATTGTAAAATGCACATAATAATTTCAATATATCTAAGTAAAAAATTATAAAAATTAAATGACATATTAATCTCATTAGAATATCTATTGAGGATATTGTTATATATTTGTTTCTTTTCAATCAATCAAAAAATTTCTCTTCAACCCATTCACTTAAGCTATTTAATTAGCAGACTTTTCATTAGTAAAAAAAGCACGCGGTTACCTGGGGCATACGAATACCAGGAAAGAGAGAATATGAGAGAAATACTATAGTTTTGAATAGTTAGGGTGAATGATCTTGTATCGATCTGCGCGAAACAATTCCAGGAAATTTGTGATGGGGGTAACTTCCCAGCTACATAAATGAAACAAATAATTGAAAGCGAGAAAGAGAAGAGCGGTACAGCTGTGCAACAAACTCTCCTTACAATGTGTTCAGTACAGAAGTAAGAGAGATACTAATCTAATTCTGCTATAAACGCATAAACAGAAAATTAACTCGAAGCAGAAAACACCGAGCATCTTTTGCTAATTCGCCAGGACTACTTTACTTTATCTTGATCAACATTTCTACGATATCCTGAAAGGTGAATGTTCGGTTGTAATTGGTGCAAAGCCCTCCAAAATAGCTTGTTTTAAATGTGCTACAATCACTTCAGTGAAGTGCAACGTTCTTTTTCCATGATGAAAATTTTTCTCTCTAACAAGCGGCTGACTATGACGGTTGATATACCTTGAAAAAACATCTTGTGTTGCTTATGAGCAAGAATTTAAGCTTACGTGACAAAGAAAATATTAAGTATCTCAAATACCTATTTTCATTAATGAGTGACGTTACTCTCTGTTTTCACTTTCAATAAATGCCTGTTTTAATTATACTACTGACTGTTTTCAGTATTTTAAGTGCCCTTTCGCCTGCCTATTTTATCAAAATAAATGCCTGAACTTCAGGGCTCTGGTCACCACTTTGACAAAGTGATAAAGTGTTGTCCAAAAAAGTTTCGGTCCCAACCTCTATTGCGTAAAGTCACGGCGTTCAGTTTTCTGAGACCCTCAGAGGGCTCTTCTCATTGATTTCCTGCGCAAAGTAGGGGCCGTTAATGCTGCATGGGAAAAATGTATTCAAGTGCAAGAGCACTATGATAAACGCACATAAATTTCAACTCGATACCACTTCAAGCCAGAAACTTTCTAGCCCATCTTTGTAGATTAAAATTAAGACAGATGAATTATCAATTAACGCTATTTGTTAGAACGGTGCTACCCCATATTTTATTTATGTAACTTCTATGACAACAACAAAACGACAGTTTACTACCTATCGCCTAGTTTATATTTAGTTTATCCTTTTCATTGTAGTAGCCGTGGTTTCTATTTCTGGAAGAACCAAGGGCAAGGTATGCTGCCTACCGTTCCACAAACCGGACATATTTGCGTGTGACTGTATTAACATCAGTATAGCCAAGCGAATTTTCTTTTGGGTCCCTCATTTTCTTTAAGTCCAGACCTAAAAAATTCTATGATAGAAACTATACAGCAGTTACGAGTCTACCATTTGAGAATGGAGCACCACAACGACCCAAGTGCTTTTTTCAAAAAAGACAAGTCTGGAGAAGGGGTAATTGTTTGAGGCTGTCTACCTGTAACATTTTAATTTTCTCTATAAACAAGTGAAACAAGAGAGTAGTGAAGCCATTATAGCATATTTGGAAACCTTGGACAGCGTAGAAGAAAATATGTGACAAGAAAATTATTTTCAAAATGTTCTTGAGATAAAAAAAAAAAAAGGAAGCGAAGGTGGAAAGTACTGTGATAAACCGTGAAAGTGTTTATAGTTTGTATGTGAACTTTTTGAAAGGGCTATGTTTGCTTTGACCTTGGAAAATCGAATTAATCATCTTATGTTTCTAAGTTCTCTTTTAGCATTGCAAAACTAGTAATGTATAATATCACCCAAAATACTGCTTGAGGACTAAAGATTAAATTACGTATTACACAAACAGTCGAGGAGATTGAAATTTCAATCCCTTACGGAACTGTACAGATGCAAACAAAACATATAGAGAGGTGTATTATTGAGAGTCCATTTCACTAGGTTAGGAGAGTATCAGAAATGTATGCACTTAATTTGCATGTTAATGCCACAATAACAAAGAGAAACTATTGATAAACAACGATGATTTTAGGGAAACGTTGAAAACCAGCTCATTTTTGATTTGATTGTTTAGTTATTTTGAAATCGTTTCTTTAAAAAAAAAGAAGAAAAAAGAAAAAAGCATAGTCAGATGAAAGTTTACTTTAGCCACGTCATTACATTGCAATCAGTGATGCATTCCCCTGCGATGCGGGGCTTTTCCCAGAATCAGCCCCCACTAGTTTGCCGCACTGTGGAGGGGGAAGCAAGACTTCTTGCTTACTTGTTGACATTGCCAAACGTCGCAGTCGTAGTGCAGCTGTTCCCGGGTGTGCGTTGTGTTTTTTCTTAATTCAACAGTATACATAAAGTGCATTATGCCTCGTGTGTTTACAACGGCACAGCGTGTCTTTATGTGCGATTCATACGTGTTAACTCAATGGTGAAAGAACCATATGGCCATTTTTTCTAGCATAGTTTTTTTACTTATGTGAATACCTACCAACCCCTATAGGGAGCGTGATCATGCATTTTGGACTCTTGCCACTGCTCACACTACGAATGAGTCCATGGAAGTAATTCACAACGTGTTTCTACAAGACAGAGCTACTAGTAAGAAGTTGTGGCTCCCTCGATCCCCCGACTTAACAGCCTGTGATATTATCTCTGGGATACATTAAAAATGAACCTTCACACTATACAAGAACTTAAAAGATAATATTCGTCAGGAAATTATCCGGATTTCTCAAAATAAGCTACAGCGAGTGATGAGTAATTTCCAAGAGATGTATGGTTGGTTGGTTTGTTTTATTGCTTTACCCTCTCACTAATCACCGAGACCCAGCTGGCCGCCAAACAGGCTAACGAGCGGCGCGCTCGCCCACAGACAAAACACTCCGAGGGAAGACAAAACTGATCGCAGGATACTTAACGTACAGACAGAAAAATAAGACAGAGTTCCATCAAGGAGTTCATATGAATTAGAAACGATTTTAAAACTTGGCACAAATTTAGATCTTGTGTCAGTGTATAATAAAAAGAGAGAAATAACTGCCTAACTGATTATGAAACTTTAAAACAAATGATGAAATATTTGCGTACCTCCTTCTGATATATCCAAATTGAGATTATTCCAAATATTTATATTTTTAACTTGACTTAATGACTCCTGAGCCCTCTCTCTGGTTAAAGAATGAAGTTTACAATGTAACTCTTTGATCAGCTCTATGAATCCCAGTGTTATTGCACATTTACTGAGTTTTATTTTTGGTCTGTTTCCGCAACTGAGCGTAAGAGTTTGTTGAGCAAGTTCGCGACAGTCATAGCGCTGATGGCAGCACATGCACAGTCAGTCGCAGTTTGCAGTTACGACAGCTAACATTATTTCTGTCTTTTTGTAATTATAACTCAGTTTAAGTTTAAGGGATAAATCTAACTTAAGTATTTATGCTACTAAAGACTATTGATGCGCTAGTATTGTTAATTGCAGTGTGTTAATTTTAATAGTATTATTGTGTATTGTATTGAAATGTGACACTAGAAAAGAGGGGGAAAACAAAACACAGTTTACAGGAATAGTTATTATATCGTATAGGAACTTAAGACAGGATAGAAATTATAAGAATTACGGAATCGGAGCAGTTGCCGGTATATAAGTTTTATTAAAAGTTGTCAAAAATACGTGACTGCAACCGGACGAACAACTCCTATAATGCACATTATTATTCTTTATGAAATAAAATATTTTTACACGCTAATATTGATCAATAGCGTGCAAGTAAAAATAAATTTCAGGAGATCTTGCCCATCGACAGAACTAGCTCCTGACACGACCTAAGGTTTGCACGGCTAGAGGACGCAAGCCAAAAATAACTAACTCTGTAACTCTTCAGTCTTGCTAATATTGAAAAATATTCTCTCACCTGTAGTATTTATTTATTTACTTGTATTAGGAAAATACATGTTTTGAATATGACTAGGCATCCAGCTCAGGCTCTTGGCCAGACATATTCAATATTCATAGTTCAATATCTATATACGATTTACAATTACTTCTTGAAATGTTACCAGATTATTGAATTTCAAATTAGCATGAAATTTGTTTCAAGCTATCTCTTTATTTATTTTTCCTTAACGACCAATGCCATTTTTTAAAATTTACTCAAGAACAGTTCTATGTTTCTAAAAATGTCTATTTGCGTCATTTTCCCGTCTAATTTACACCATTTCTGCTTTAATAACTCCTTCCTCCACAGGTCTGTCCCTGGATACTCAAATAATAAATGTTCAATATCTTCCATCCCTCCACAAATGGGGCACTGATTCGATAGTACACCCTTTCTCAATTCTTTTTGTCTCCATAATCCTACTCTTAACCATGTGATTCCCTTCGTCTCTTTGTTTACTGTTCCCTTTATCAATATATATCTCCTTTCCCAAGTTTTCTTCGTTGAGATTAAGAAAATTATGGACTTTTTTCAGTTATGCCGCTAAAGTGTGTGAATTTCTACATCTCATAATTCTACCGTGCTACCTTATTATTGTTTTCTCTTTTTCTCCAAATTTCTGCTAACCCATTCCTCTCCATTTCATCCCGGAAACTATTAATCCATCCAGAATTCCTAAGACTCCTCTTGCATTCTAAACATTGCCTTAACAAGTTACCTCCCTGTAGATTCAAGACCCTAACCAAAGTTTTAGGACCTGTTCCATAATCACACCCTCCCTTGGCACTCTTCCCAGTTCAATTTGGCGTTGCACTTGGTAGGCCTAGGACTTTCCTACAAAACATCCTATTAATTGTTTCTTCGCTCACACCTCAATTCCATACAACATTTAGGGTTCAACCTCATGTAGATTTTTTCTAACCATCAGAAATCAACATTAGATAATCTATGTTTACAATTTCTGACAACTGACATAGCTTCTTTCGCTTTTGCCAATGCTAATTTGTTTTGCTGGGAGAAACTAAGGCTACTAGAATATACATTTTTTTATTTGATAGGTTTAGGGAATTCCTCCCCTTGAACCTTCTTCCGCAAAAACGGCTATGTGGCGTGCAAGTTTACTGACTTAAAGAGTATATTCTCAATTTAAATTCATACAGAGTTAGCTGAATATGCCCATTCATATTTATGTAAATGTATGACTATAGTGGAAAAGACTGTCATTAATGGAGACCATTTAGCCTCAAAAGCGTTGTACCAAGTGGAAGTAAATTTACGTTGCATAATAAACAAGTAAATATAGGACAAAATAGGAATAATGCAAGAAAAAACATCAGTAGAGATTGCATATAAATCACGACTGCGTATTATCTAACAAAAGATTGGAGTGGAAGCAAACTTCAATGCATTACAAATGTAGCACTCAATGGTAGATCGCAGACGATATTTAATAACAATAATTGGGAATTCGATAGGAGATGGTGATGCGTAGTGCTCCTTACACATTTCTTATTCATTTTTCTTAAATATATGGCATATAATGACAATTTTGTGTAATTTAAAATACATCCCATATATTATAAATCCCTGTATTTCAAGAGGTAAACAATTACTAGAAGATTGAAAATAACAAATGAATTTGTACTGCTAGAAGAACAAAGGGCTTTCGTAAATGATGTTTATATTCCGACTATATATTTATTATACAGCAATACAGAGAATAAGAAAATATAATTTGCTCACATGTGCGAATGTACAGATTATGAAGTCTTAGGTAACCTATCATCGATAAAACTAAATAAATGATGCACGAGAAAGAACTTTTAGAGATAATAATAAATACGTAAAAATTATTTTAATACAAGCATAGTTATTGACAAAGGAGGGCACGTTAGCAATAAAATATTAAATAAAACAAATTAAGGCATTAATTTATTATACTTAACTTTTATTAAACTTCGAGCGAACGTAAGAGTAAAATACAAAATTTATTGATATTACCATTATTTTGACCAATATTGGACAGCAGCAAGCCAGCTATTAACGGGGACAGTAATTTATAATTATGTTTTATATACTTAACATATTTATCACACCTTAGTATTATAATTTTACTTAATTTATTTATAAAACATAGTTCCTAATTCTCAACTTTTTTCGTAAATCCACATTTTTTATATAGAGAAGGTGGTATTTAAATTACATATTGTAAAACACTTCTCTATCTCTACGATGCTTAAACAATGAAATACCGCCATGGGTGGCCGCGTTCGTTAAGAAACGGACTCGTGAGCGGGAGATCTGGGGTTCGATTCCCACCAGGACTGTCCTCCCTTACTGATGTTTTTTCCATTTTTTCCTCAGTCCTCATAAATGTCAATTTCTGGGGAGGTATACTAAATTTAGGCCTGGAGCGTTTCCTTCCTTTAAAAATATCCTTTCGCAATTTATCATTTCATTTCATGTATCATAAGTGCCACCGCCCGTGGTGTCTCAGCAGTAAAAACGTACGTTAAACACTAATAAAAAAACAATGAATTAAAAGAGTGGGGTATTTTTTATTTTAAATGCTGATGCTAAAAGACGGATATGGATTTCCTAGCACACACTTTTTCTGTTAATATTTTACGATGAAAACTACTGAAGTTTAACATTTCCATTACTAGCAATTGAAAGCGTCATTCTGTGTAAATAAAAAAAGTTATTGCATTGTAAAACCGCCAGCTGGAAAGCAAAATGTGTTTTTAAAACAAAAATTTAAGCTCATGATATTACAACTCGAGACAAAAGACAAATATTACGGCTTCTTAAAAGAGCACTCTCGAAAAGAGGCAAAAGTATATGAGCAGCCTAATGTAACTAGACTCCACTTTTGTTTTTTTTTTTGGTACAAATTTCTGTTTTGTATTTTGTTACAGGCACTCCGTAAATGGTTTCGCTCTTTGTCGCATCTTTCCCAGAAGTCTGCGTTTCACGAAACAAAGCGCTGTCGCCACTCGGGCGTCCATCCTCTGTCTCTTTCTCTCTTTTTTTCTTCCTTCATCAGCATAGAAAATACAGAAGCAGCCTATGAACGTTTAAAACAAAATGGAGACAGTGAAAAGAAGGCAAATCAGTTTATGCGGCGGCTGTACAAGTCTACACACGCTTTTCATAAATCACAAGCAAGCAAGCCTACTCAAATTGCAAAAGTGCCAATATTTAAGACTTTGGGTGTACATTTTTAAAAATACTAGTTCTGCGCTTATTGCTAATAACAAATTAATCACCAAATCCTATTTCGTATTTGTGCACCATGTGCAAAAAAACATTTTAATATAGAAAATAAAAATGCAAAGAACTAAACTATTTTTTTTTTCCTTAGAGGTGATTTTGAAAATGCTCAATGTTTGTCTCAAGTGTTGTCCAATTAAGTGAGTCGTAACTAGAGAACGGAAAACATGAACAATATTTCGATATTATATACACATCATTAAACATGACAAATAACTTTTATTTAGTGCTTTAAAACACACTAATAATAATAATAATAATAATAATAATAATAATAATAATAATATTCCTCAATACACATATGCTCATCATACCTTAGCAATAGTAAGGAAACATTCGTTATTTTACTTACGTTTATGTTGTTCGAAGCATTGAACCCTCAGTTTATGAAATGGTTGCAGGGGATTACTTGTTTATCGTGGGTTACTTACATTTTTAATATCGTGTTTCTCTTCAGCTGATTCTATAGTATTGTATGCTGCTATTCAGCATATACTTTATATTCTGTACTGTGATATACATGCTCATTTAATTTATATAAAGATAATAAATTAAAATCACCCCAAAACACAGAATAAAACATACGGAAAATATAACATACAGTTGTGTAGTATCTTCTTCAATTGCAATGCAACTTATTTAATTTTCTGTTGAACATTACATATTTTCCCACCCTGCCGTTTCAGCACAAAACAATTATTCCCAGTCATTAGCAGGAGTCAATGAGATCATATTTAATTACAAGGTTATATTAACTTTAAAAAATAAATGAGAACTCATTAAAAGACTAAAGGTTTTTATAAAACTCCTCCAGTGTTGATAATTTAGTAAGACAGAAAACCTCTGTATTTGGATACCTCCATATGTTAAAAACCTATTGCTATGCTTTAAAATGACCAGTGCATTTTCTATGTTGGACGCCCCTGAATTCTTGAAGCTGGGCATCCCTTATGGTTATAACTAGGACAGAATCCCTTTCTGTTATGTATTTCTGCTCTTATGCTCTAAAGCTGTCGATGGGTCATTAGCAAGAACACAGTACTGTAACATTCAAAAGGATGGGCTTTTCCCTAACTGGCTTTGTGCTACCTGTTTGAGTTTGATTGAAATTTATATCCATGCTTTGCAACAGATAATTAAGCACAGTGGCATGGAAAATGTATTTTTCTTTAACTTTTATATTCTGTCGTACTTCATTTCTTTAAGACATTTAAAATAGCTCTCAGTTACTTTGAGTTGTAACTTGTAATTTTACTTTTATTTTGTGCGCAGTTTCAATATGAGTAAGTTTAATTTGGTAACTTAGTAACCTTAGTAAATACATATGTCACATCTTTAAAGTATATAGATCTTTATCATGAACACCTCGTTAAATTGAACCATACGCGTCAGGGTTGAAGATGCTTCAATGTATAACGCTTTTCTTGAAACAAGAATTGCAATACCGGTTTCAGTGTCAACAATCAACATGATGTTTAATGCAAGAGTTGTGCAAAGATTTATATGTCACTGTATTAGATTTCGGCCCTGATGGTGTGGTGGTACTTGTTTCCCTAACCCAAGATCGCGGGTTCGATCCCAGTCAGGATCGATGGATTTTTTCGGGCGTAAAAATCCTAAGTATGGCTTCCTTCGGAAGGGAAGTAAAGCCGTGGGTCCCGTTTCATACATTTACGGCATGATAAAGAACCTCAAACCTGAAAAAAGAGGCATCCGAGGAAAATTTGTTGGCGTTTCACGCCCTGATGACCTGAGATGTTAAAGAGCGTCCGTAAATGAGCCAAATTAAAAAAACACTGTTTTAGATACTGTAACTGTTTTACTAAGAGATTGTTTCGATCAATCATTTTTAACACCGAAGACGACAGATACTTGTGATGTCAGTCACATATTACACACATACAGACGGAAACACCATCACCATGAAAGAAACGCGGCAGTTGATACTCTGAAATATCGTATGACCTGTTGCTCACCTGCCAGAACAGTTTGGAAAGAAGGTAAATCATCGTTGAAGCGAACATAACCGGCTTCACCATACCAGACTGTCGTCAAATATTTTTGATAAAAGATCCAGCAAAGGATATTTATTATTTTGTTTGTCATTCCTAAAATCTGGTTGTTTTCATTTTCTGCATTACCAGCTAACGCATGAAAGTTTCATGGAACTGCTGAAATGAATTGCGAAAAATTTGAGACCATATTATGGTTAGGACTCCCAGGCCCTCTGACAAATGCGACTTCTATACCTTCAATCTCATTTTAATAGCGAAAGCATTTACAACATTTTTAACTGCTAAAAATGGTATTTATTACAAATATGCCAATTCATTTAAAATTAAACGAAGTATTAAATTGTTATTGTAAACTTAGTATAGTTAATATAATTTAATACTTCTAGTAGTGTAGCTGAAACATTCGTAATATTAATTAGACAATTTGAACTGATAATGCATTTATTTTTAAGTAAGCTGTACAGAGTGTCTCTCTAATTTCCCATCACTGCTCACACTCCATAAACAAACCAGTAGAGCCCTCTACCTAGATGTGCGACTACATTTTCGCTCTGGATGTATTACCGGTGTACTGGTATTATCGCATTTGATGCAAACCGACACCCCTTTATGATATAAATCACTCGGAAGTAAATAACAGCCATTACCGGCATTCAAACATTGACATAATATAATTGAATTTCATTCTGTATGGTGAAAAGATAACATAAATATAATCATGGGAAATTAGACATGGCTTTGTATGTGTAACCAGTAATGACGTAATAAAAGTGCAATAATTCTTTAGCTATCATTAGGGAAAGTATCCATTTTGAAATTACTTCACTTTTTCCCAAATTTTCTTTTTCCTTTCTTTCTCTCCCCCTCACATTTCCTTCTTAATTTCTCGCTTTTTGTCACTTTCTTCGTTATCTGTTTTCTTTCTCACTTTCATTTTTTCTTTTTCTTACCCTCCTAATTTTTCTTACTTTCTTGTTTCTCTCAGTTCTTTTTATCTCCTCCTTTCCTTCTATATTTCCTTTTCATAATTTGTTATTTTTTCTTTCTTCCTCTCTTCTTCCTTTTCCCCCCTTTCTTTGTTTAACTATCTCCTTCTTATATATACTTTTTATCTCTTAAGAGTTAAATATTGGTTTGTGCAATTTCGTTTTTTTTTTTTTTTTTTTTTTTTTTTTTTTTTTTTTTTTGTTGTTCTGGGAAAGCACGCGCGTTCCGAGGACTGGTGACACGGATGAGTTACATTTGAAAAAATATATTTTCTAAATAATTACCACCACCCATTTTCCCATTTTACACACATCATGATATAACACAAACCAAACTCTAGCAAGCATTTATTATCTGAAAAAGTACAGTAGCATAGGCTTCCCTATCACGTAAGGTAACGTAAACTTAATCTTTTTTCCCCTATGGGAGCACCTAAGATCTGTATCGCCTATCGACAATATAAACACATTTTGGGAGCGTGTGTGAAATAGTGTCATGAATCCAAAAGCAGTCAAGTGTGTTATACTTATCCAGTGCTGTAGAGCGGATACAGCTGCAGTCCCGAGCGACAGCGGAGAGAGCCGAAGGTGGTGTGACTTTCACAGATATAGCTAGATAAGATGGCTTCCAAGCGCAACGGAATGATAGCTCAGACGGTTAGAACGTCGCACTATACCTGTGGAGATATTTGTTTATTACAATAATTTACTCGCTAGCATAGTACCGCACTATAAACTGATATTTATGCTTTTTTTTCTGTTGGTATCAAAGTAGATTTGCCACCATTACAGTGATTCACCCGCCCCTATTAATTTATATTTACGAAAAGGAGGCGAGGAGGCCGTAGCGAGTCGCAGCAAACCACTTGGTCCACCGATTTCTAGGATTTATCCGAAGTTAGCGTTAAGGTACGTGTATATATGAATAAATTGCGAATTTCAACAAGACAACGTGTGGTAAAAAATTAAAAATGCTTGGTTTTGTAATAAGGAACAACATATTGCAGCAGGAAATTTACGGAGTACAGTGCATAGATTATATTACCTTTAACCAAAAAAATAATGCATGTTACATTTACACTGTTACAAGCGACCACGGTCCGTTCGCGACTGAAGAGTTCGGCTCTCTCCGCTGTCGCTCGGGGCTGCTCTACCGCACCAGCAGCTGCAGCAGACTCCGATTTTTATTGCTGCACAGTAAGTGAACGCGATTCTCTGAAACATAGGATGTGTGGCAATGCATAGGGCACCTTCAAAAGGGACTACAAAACATAATAGATCGCATAGGTCATATCTCAAAATATATTTGTCCGCGAAAATCTTTATAGCAAATTTTACAAGTTTTTGACCAGCTCTACCGGCTTGGAAAATATACTACATTTATTTTAACACATTGTATGAAACAGTCGTAAGCTCAGTGAAAGTATACCGGCTAATTCATTTATTTATCTGCAAAGCAGAAGGTGAGAACAGAAGTAAAAATGAATTATCAGAAAATTAAGACAAGCCTTCCTTGTCAACCTGATATTATTGAACTAAATGCACTTAATCTTCCACTCTCTAAGATTGTATTGCTCTAGGGACTGAACATTTCCATCTGACCGTGATCAGCTTTTCATTTCTCTAAAGAGAAGAGACAGCGGAAGCGAAAATGTCCTCTTCATATTTTCTCCAGAGCTCAAATTGCTTGTTTCCACACGCCTGTTCTTTATTTTATTTATTCTCGAGGGAGACGCAAATCGACGCGTATATCCTGGTGGCCGGCCCTGGGGAAGGGGTAGATCTGACAATCAGCGAAGCGTGTAGTCCCGAGGGACGGATGGCGTGGTTTTCCTGTCCATCCCTGTTTACACGCACGTAAACACACACACGAGTTTCTTTCACATCGCTTGTTTCCTTTATTTTTTAACGCCAAAACAGCAGTCAATACTTTTAAAAAATGTAGAAAAACTTGCAGAGACATTTTAAGAGTGCAGGAAAGCCGTAGAACAAAACGTTTTGGTTTGAATGTTTAGAATTTTGTGGTCTTTGTCGAGTAGAGATTAGCGAATGTGTTTGTATCTGTATATTGCTTCACGTGTGCTATTCTTTAATATACTCGCTATATTATGGGAAATGATAGTACATTTTACGTTTGTTTTGGTCTTTATTAGTACTTATTTACTTTATAGTAAACAGCGCATTTATTAACAAAATTTTCATAACCAATTAAAAAATAATTTTGAACAAATACATTACAATAACCAACACATGACAATTTTTCATATATGAATTAATTTTTGTTGATCAACACAAAGGAAAATTCAGAAAAAAATTCAGACACATTCATTAATTTTTTAGTCTTTTATACTAATTTATCATAATCACCATAAACTGAAATAAAAAAATATATGAATGGATCTGATATTAAAACATACAACCTGATGAAACGGGCGTACACTGTAATTTGGCTATAATGGGTGCTTCTTAAGAATAAATGTGCATGTATTTCCAAAATTCATAGATACAAATATCGCCTCTGTTGGTATATTTCTGTTATGGTGCCTAATGGTAGATATAGTGAATTTGTAAGGTTGTTATGATGCTATCAGCTGCACAACTTTATAGGAAAATTCAGAAAAAAATTCAGACATATTCATTAATTTTTTAGTCTTTTATACTAATTTACCATAATCACTATAAACTGAAATAAAAATATATAAATAGATCTGGTATTAAAACAAGCAAAATGATGAAACAGGCATACACTGTGATTTGGCTATAATGGGTGCTTCTTAAGAATAAAGGTGCATGTATTTCCAAAATTCATAGATACAAATATCGCCTCTGTTGGTATATTTCTGTTATTGTGAATTCGTAAGGTTGTTATGGTGCTATCAGCTGCACAACTTTGTACCTCTCAGCTCTTTTCATCTAGTTGATTTAAAATGTAACACATAGGTCACATTTAAGTTGTCAGATTATCGAACGCAAACTTTAGATCTAAGCATAGAAGATGAGGAACTTCCACATTACTTCCATTATGGTTGAGTTATAATACTCACGAAACAGCTGGTAGTGTGACGTCATCAATTGCTTAAATGTCTTACTTCGAGAATCTTTTCTTTTCTTATAAGCTTAGACTTAATTCTTACTGCCAGTTATGTTTTAGCAAAAGTATTGCATTTTGTGTATTAAGAAGAATTTAAATTCTGGAACAATTTGACGAAGTAAAGGGTAACTCACGTAGGAAATTGACTTTAAAAGTAGGAGATGGTGTTTTATGACAGTTCTCAGATGTAGCAATTGCTGATGATAATGAATGAATTCCAATGAAAGTACAAAGTGAGCAAGTTTAGTATTAGTTATAAGCATTTCTGTTATGAATGTTCCCACTCTTAAATAATGTTACGTTTGTCTTACTAAAAACGCCACTACTACGTGGCTAAGATTTTACAAAAGACCACTAGGTGATGCTATTGAGATTGTGAAAACTGTTGCACTTTAGAAATTACCGAATAGTTTTGTTCACAGTGAGCGTTTAAACAAAGCAATTTTGGGAAAAAATGGAAATTTCACGTGAAGATTTTCGTTGGATGATTTTTTACTATTTTATAAAGGCCTAACTCAATAGGATTGCATAGAATCGTTTCGTTCAACTTTTGGTAATGAAGTACCACCAGAAAAGATTGTTTGTAATTGGTTTGCAGAATTTCGTCGTGTCGTGCGTCCGTCATTGATGAATTCGTGAAGGTTTTTTTTTTTTTTTTTGAGTAGTGTTTAACGCCCGTTTTCACTACTGAGGCACCACAGGCGGTGGACACTGGTGATACATGAGATGAAATGATAAATTGGGAAAGAATTTTTTTTTTTTTTTTAAGGAAGGAAGCGTTCCAGGCCTAAGTTTAGGTACCTCCCCGGCATTTGCCAGTTATGAAGACTGAGGAAAACCTGGAAAAAAAAACCCAGTCAGGGAGGACGGTCCTGGCGGGATTCGAACCGCAGACCTCCCGCTCACGAGTCCGTGCCTTAACGACCTCGGCCACCCGCGGCGGTTTCGTGAAGGTGGACTGAAATCAGCTGTCATTCCAAAAAAACATCGATGTTGTGCGCAACATGATTGAAGATGATAGAATCTGACTTACAGTGAGATAGAGACATCCTTAAGCATACCGAAGATAGCAGTACATTCAGTTTTGCATGAACATTTAGCTATGAAAATGATCTGTTCCTGATACATTCCTCATAAATTGACCAAAGCTCAAAAACACCGCGTGTTAATTGGCGTAATGAAATGCTCAAAAAATTCCACCTAGGAACTGCAAAATCCATGTTCAACATTGTAACAAGTGACGAAAATTGTATAATTCATATGAACCGGAAACTAAGCAACAATCCACTATTTGTGTGTTCCAAGATGAACCGAATCTCACAAAAGTTGTTCGTCACGAAGCACTTCCATGAAAATGATCATTTGTTTCTTCGATTGTACTGGACATGTCGCAACCATTCATTTACAGGTTCGAAGAACAGTTAATGCTGAATGATATAAAACAATTTCCAGAAATCATCGACGAAATCAGGAAAAACAACCAAAACCTCACATCATTCTTCATCACGACAATGCCAATTCTCACACAGCAGTCAAACGATTGATTATTTGAAGGTGCAAAACATCAAATTAATGTCTCTTTGCCCGTATTCACCTGATTTATCGCCTAACAACTTGCCTTTGTTCCGGAATATCAAACAAAAACTACGTGGACAGCGATTTTCATCACCTTAAGAAGCTGTTGAATCCTTTAAAAGCCATGTTTTTGAGAGTGGAAAAAAAAAAATATTTGAGAACTGGTTTTAACGAATACAAAAGTGTATACATCTTAAAGACAATTATTTTTCAAAGCAATAAAACAGTTTGTTCCAAAATATTTATATTTCCTAGTTTTTGTGAAAAGCTTAAAATAACCCTGGTATATGCCCAATATTTTGTAATAACTGCGAGTAGAGGGAGATGTTTGCAAGCTCATTTCCTGTTTAGCGCTTTAACAGAAACATACCACATTACCTTTAATTGGCAATACTCCAAGCCATGTCATACAACTTATGAATACTTTCTGATGTCGCGACGTATTCATATCATCCGCTGCCTGGGTCATCTTGCAAGCTTTCACGGCCACGTTTAAACGGTTGGATATGATGATGCAGAATTTCCTAGAGTGTTTGTCATATCTATATGCATTTCTGTCGCATTCATACCCTTCTTTACCAAGTACTTAATAATTGCACA
This sequence comes from Metallyticus violacea, assembly GCA_030762175.1. Classification (NCBI taxonomy): domain Eukaryota; kingdom Metazoa; phylum Arthropoda; class Insecta; order Mantodea; family Metallyticidae; genus Metallyticus; species Metallyticus violacea. The sequence goes on from CM060842.1 coordinate 40,395,374, forward strand.
TGTGTGATATTTGTGATGATTCCTTTATACATATACTTTCTCGCAACAAACGGCTATAGCCACTACGATTATGTCCGGTTCATATATTATTGCACAAATGTTTTCTGAGGAAAAAGTCTCATTTTGATAACGAAACTGCTTCGAAATGGCTTCTGCAATCAGTGGGTCATTCCGAGAACTTTTCATCAACAATAATACATATTTGAGTCAGAAAAGTTTAAATACAAATTCCCAATTAGTAGTTTAAATATTTCAATTTAATGATTAAAATTCATTCAAATATTTCAAAATAAAAAACAAAAACAAACATATTGCGCATGTTCAACAATACACCACGAATGATTTTATCATCCGGTAGTCAATTCCAAAATTTTTCAGAGGTACCACTCATTGACAGCGGTACTGGCGTGCGCGGAACCGATGCTGACATTCAATTCCCTAGCCAGAACTTGTAATGAAAAGCGCCTGTTTTCACGAATAATGGCGTCAGACAGACCCACCTTCTCATCAGTAATGGCCGTGCTGGGACCAGGACTGATCAAGGGTATTCTCACCCATTTTTAAACGCATCTACCCATCTTCTCTTACCAATAGAGGTCTCTCCATAGTATTACAGTGTTCTATGAATTTTACGGTTTTACACCCTTAGAGCCCTTTCTAGTTGATCTTCTATTTGCTATTTTGTATCAGCTTGGCTTGCAGTGTCAATGCCTTTTCTAAATATTGAATATATCTTAAACTTTCACATATGAAACGCCTGTACGGTTTGCATTTTAGCAATATAGTAGTTCTATGCTTTTTTGAAACAATAGTTTCCAGTAATACACGATGTACAGATTTCTTTGTATTACGCTTTAATGGTACTCCAATGACATACGTTTTTCTTCCGTCAGAACACGACGTTTTCGATTAATAATTCATCATTTTCGATACTGTTTTTCTAAATTTAAAAACAAGTTTCCTTACATTAGGCCATTTCTCTACATATTGCCTACATACTTGCTGCATGTCCTTCCTTGTTACTACACTATTAAATTGGATTGTATGTAACAGCGTTCGACGATAGCACTTAGAAGCGCCCAATAACCCAGTATTTTTTTTCATTAAAGCACGCTAATGTAATGAAATTTATTAACAATAGTTAAATAAGAAAGTACATCACTCGAAATATAATCATTTTAGGTGCACAAAATACAACTAACGTCAGGAACTATTCAAATAAACAAGCAATAAAATATTTCCCCCATAAAGGGATGCCGCTTCACAATAAGAATACACCACAACAGAATATTTATCTACTCAAATAAAATTGCTGCAAAGTTACGAAATTTCCACTCCCACCCAATGCCTAAATTAGAATTTACACCTAGGTCACTAATAAGTATTACAAATCGGGTACATCTACTATAAACCATTAAGAAGGGCAGGAAAATTCCGGTGCCAAAACAGAAAGTAAAAATGTGAAGCCAAGTTATCTCACCCAAGTTATCCGTATAAAGCACATCCGTGGAGGACTTTCCAAAATTGATAAAACGTTTCCAAAGGTAGCTTGCTGCTATCTCAGTTGGAGTGGATGACTCAAGTCCAAGGTCAGGCCGATGAAATCACTGCAGGAAGGAGAACTAAACAATTAATCTTCTCTTGCAGACACGTGACATGATGTTAGAGCGGGAGCTGCAATGGCAGAGGTGGCATATCCAAATGTTCTCTGTTCTATTGTTAACTTGTGCGGTTGCTCAATTTACTAAATTTAATCCGAAAACAAAAGTAAAGTTACTGTGCACATTAAAAGTACTTATTAATGCACTGAAAGCAAAACAGAAACTTTCTGATAGAACTGACTAGTTTAATATGCCCGCTTGGAGCTCTAGTGTGGTGCCGCTTCCGAATTCTTTCATTTTGGACACATACAGAATTTTTAGAGTATTTGTTATAAACTGTAGTTGTATTTTTTTTTTTTTTTTGTTAGTTCAAGTCATGCACGTTTACTGTCACTATGCCAACATTTTAAAAACTAAGAAGTTACATAATACAATAAATTAAAGATGAGCGTTCATTAACGGAAAGCTGGGGTGAAACTAAAGCAATATTTACATATGTTCCTAGGGAAATAACTCATTTTAACAAAGGAATATCAGACGAACAAGCAATGAAGTTTCAAGTAGAGAAAGTTACATTGTTTCTAACAGAACTAGCAAGGCCCTAGTTCTACATCGATCTCTGCCGGGCTTTCATTACTATCTACAAACTGACCAATCAGAGCTCAAGGAATTCCACTCCACTCCGGATGAGTCAACACAGAAAAATACGCTTCAGTTATCAACACTGAAACAGCACTGAAGAAATTCAAAAAGGTTAAAGTGAGTTCTGTTGTTGAAATCTTAAAGAGAGAAGCTAATTTTTAAGATGGACGTTGGTGTGTTGAATAAACAATATTCTAAACGAATTATTTTAAATGGTGAATTGTTAGATCTAAAATAAAACGATTATTTACCAGAGAGTATTAAATATGATTATATATTGTGTTTATTAAAAATGTTCTATACATATTGAAAGTCGGCTTAAAGTATAATTTAACTTAGAATAGCTTTTCATCAGGTGCGAAAACAGGTGAGAGAGATTGACCACCCTAACGTCTATTGATTTCTTGATTAACCAATGCTAGCAACGTTCCCTAGGAAACGTTAAATAACTTTTTTCTGTATAAATATGTTTTGAAATAAAAAGTAATTATATTTTCATATTGCAATATACTTATAAATTATTTATATAGGTCTTTCATTTCAAAACCTACCAGTCTGAATATGAACTTATTTAAAAAAATTAATTAAAAAAACCTGTCGATTCAAATATTTGTGGAGGAAGTTTATAAAACCAATGTTGATTTAAGTTTCAGGTTTGTTCTTCTAAGGCACTAAAACCCGAGATTGGACCATGGCCTGCCGCAGCGACCTCCGCTTCTTATACCTCTCTCTTACAACTTCGTTGATGGAAGGTAGTATTGCATGGGGGCAATTAATATCATGCGACTATCTAGATCGAAGAGCGCCACATCTCTGTCAGGCAGCTCCCCTATTATCCTCATGACGCTGGAGGAGCCCCGTTCCAGACCTCCCTTAGAAAAATTCCTAAATAGATGCCGGAAATGGAACTGGGGTCCTCCCAGCCAGCAATCAGCAACTGTAACCAAGGAGATGGTTTCTCGCAGATACATACAGTTTGAAATTTCAAATTTCTCCTCTATTTTGATGTGAAACTTTTTAAAGAGGATTCAATTCTTTATCATATATTTTTTTTTTTTTTTGTTTTCTATCGTGACCTGGCGTTGTTTGAACTTGGATATAATAAAAATAGTTACTTATACAACTTTGGATAAATTTAATATTACTATTAATATTGCAATAATACAGCCTATTCGAATTCTTAGCTAATCCGCTAGTTCTTTCTTGTTTTGAAACGCTTTATTACTAAACCACAACTGTCACACTAACTACTCAATTGTTTTTATAGTTTAATTCTGCGCAAATTGAAATAATAACAACGATCAGGGTTACAAAGCAACGGCAATAAAAAAAGTGTGATAATATCTGCATCTTCATTAAAATTTAAGCATCAAAAAGTAGGAGTGTAATGTAACATTTGTCACATAGGACAAAATAGGAAGGTGTGGTGAAGGAGTGAAATAAAAAAATTAATCAACATTCGTTTTAAACTTCCCCCCTTAATATTTTAATTGGCATTTTAAATTTTTTTATTTGTTTAAATAGTACGTTATATAGATATTTATTCAGATGGTAAGGTTTTGAAATGAAAGCTCTGTATAACTAGATATTTTACTGTTAACCAATATTTTAATATTTTTTTTACACTAAAGCACTGGCTATGGCAATCAAAATATGATCCAAATACCATACCACTATTTAGGTTAGATCGAATTGTTTCTTCCCTTAGAGTGGGACATAACCTTTATACCAAAAATATCTTGCATAAATTAAAATTATAGGATTTGTCTATGTCATTGTTCCACACATTTGCTACAAAATACTTCAAGGTTATTGAAAAAAATTGGAGCCAAATTGTAAAACCATTAACTGGTTAATTTTTTTCATGTTCTGAAAGCCCGTTCTTTAGCATAAATTTAATTTTAAAAAATATTTAGCTACACATCTAATACCAAGGGCTATTTGTGGCCTGATTCTGCAGCTGAGCTCACCGGGTCAAGGTCATGTGTCTCGCAAGTCATTATACAGGATGTTTGTTGCAATTTGCGGCTACCAATGCAAGCATTGTTTGTGTTTCCGTTACAACCCAAGCTGCAGTTAAGAGATCAGAACAAATCGTCCTTCTTATAGGGTATTTGTGCGGCAGGGAATTAGTGAATTAAAATTTATTGTAGTGTATTGTAATGGTATTTTGCCAATAAAATCTACAGGAATAATTTTCATGTTATATGGAATTAAAAAAAAAAAAAAAAATAGGGCAGAAATTGGGAAAATAGCAGAAGCAAAATTGTTGCGAGTAAATGCACATTATAGAAATTTGAGGGACATTTGTCCACTTTGGTCCTCAGGGCTAGTCCGTGCGACTTGCTTTCAGCTGTGAACGCAGGCCAAAAACAAGTCATTGTATTATGTATTCTTATTCTCTGAAAATGAAAAACCATTCATAAAACTTTACACTCTACTTTTAAACATCCTGTGAAAGTCCAGCTCCATCATTCTTATCCTTTCATAAACATACTTTTCATGCATAATAATTAAATAAATACAGAAAGAAGTAAATTTTTATTGAATTTGCTTCATTAGTATGAAAATTAGGGTCCGAGATCAAACGAACGGTTCGATATAAAGCGTATTTGCATTGCTTTAGACAGCGATCTTTGGTATGTAAATATTCCTGTTCCACTTGGCTGAACAGTTAGTTGTTAGTAGCTATAATAAGATTCTTTATGCATTTTCCGATTTGCAACTGATATTTATATTTTTTTAAACCGCCACGGGTGGCCGAGCTTGTTAAGACGTAGACTTGTAAGCGGGAGGTCCAAGGTTCGAATCTCGCAAGGACCGTACTCTCTGACTGCGTCTTTTACAAGATTTTCCTCAGTCCTCATAAAATTTAAATGCCGGGAAGGTACCCTAAACTCACCTGGAACGTTTCCTTCCTTAAAAAAAATTCTTTCCCAAATTATCATTTCGTCACATATATCATCAGTGTTCATATCCTGTGGTGCCTCAGTAATAAATCAGGCATTAAACATCATTCAAAACTATACTTCTTTTTATTAAAGCAAGCGTACACTGAATTTTGAAAATATTTTGCTTTTTAATTTATCTTAAAATTTTAACGTATTTTAAGAACAGCTATTGTATACCTATTATCATTAGTGGAATATTTCAGTTCCTTAAGTACCACGAAAGATAAGATATTTAGCGAAATTCTATTTTCATTCATTTATATTAAAATAAAATACCCAATTATTCCTTAGCTTCATTAAAATGTTAAATAAATGTCATCATTACATAAGTGTAACTTTATGTTATAGTTTAAAAATCTTTCTTTAAATATTCTTTGTGTGAGGAAAAGTTAAGTTTAGAGCTTTTGATACACCTTTTAACGTATTTGGTGAGAATATGAGAGATTTTCGTTAAATATTGCATCTCATGGGCTCTAAAATGGTGAATAAAGGAAAGGAAAAGAAAAAAAAAACATTCTAAGAAAATTAATGAAAAGACTATGTTTATCTGACCATAGATTTAAATTCGTATTCTGTGGAAGAAGAAAATTGCGGTCAAAATTATTATACATACGACTACAATCCTTAAACAGCATACAAATTCACAAACAAACTAAAAGTGGTAATTTTTACCAGAAATTCCAAATGGAACATAGGACCGTTTTGCAGTCCACGACATGTAATATTATGTTTGAAGGTCTATTAAAATATTCTACAGAAATTATCTTTGAAGATAACTTCTGTAGAATGTTGGTAAACAGACCGCTATTTTGCCATTTGTTTTTCATTACTGCCTTCACTTCTGCCCTCATTCTGTACCCTGTTTCACGAAGCTCGTGATCTAGTAAAACTAGTCTCCACTATTACTTGTTTATTTTACAAACGTGTGTTTCTAGAACTTACGAGCGTAAACTACTAGTTACCAGTATGATATTATCGGCGTTCGATTTTATTTTATCAGTGTTCTGTTTCACGAAACATTTGATTTTGTAATATTGGATGTTACTGATTAGTGGAGTTATATCCGTGAATCTGGTGAATTTACATACTAGTGCACATCTTTTAGGTTAGGTATTGATCCTATCAATTAAGCTCGAAGCATTTTAATTATAAGGCTCATTAACGGTATTTGTGCATTTGTGATCTCAAATCCACCAATCATTGCCCTACTTCTTGAATGAAAAATACCACATAAACTGAGGTACTTACACCATTATTTGTAAATAATAATATGAATGTAAAATAAAAACACTTACCATTATAGCTTTCTTGATGTTTGGCTAAAATATGTCCGTCATATGTACGTAATCTTTTTCCGATGTAATTAACATCAAGCATCCACAATTTGCGATATTTTCCACATTTCGACTTTGCCTTTCTTCATGATTTTGTCAGAGGATTGCTCAAATAGTACTTCTTTATACTCATTAATTAAATAAAGTACTGTTACTGTGTTTTGAAAACTAGAAATTCTTTTCAATTTTGTAGACATAGTGCTATTTCTTGTGTACATTACGCGTAAACAAAATCGCATCAACAAACAGTCCACGGAATAATAAATATCATCGGATACAGTCGCTACACTAGTAACTTTGACAAGTGACTAACGACAAAACGCGTAAACAAAATCGCATCAACAAACAGTCCACGGAATAATAAATATCATCGGATATAGTCGCTACACTAGTAACTTTGACAAGTGACTAATGACAAAATTTTATGATTCTACCATTGTGAAATAAATGTTCGCGAAACAGGTTTTATTTGAAGTGTGGAATTACGGCTAGTAACTAGTAGCTGTTAAACTAAGAGGCTAGTTGTTTCGTGAAACAGGGCTCAACGTGCTCTTAAGAGTAAATCCACTGTCAGTACGATCCTTAAGAAGCTAGCACACACTCCGTAACTGTGGAAAACAGAGAAGAAACTTAAATTTTGAAATTACGAAGAGAAGCGAGGCGATGCCGCCAACTGCAGTAATTCTGTATATGAGAAAGTGTGGCAAGTAACGGGGAAAGAAAACTATATTCTATGAATGCGAGTTCAGTTATTATAATTAAAACTCCTAGCAGTAACCAAAGCATTAGGAGGTGTGTGCTTAATGTACAAAAGTGTCTGTCCTGACGAGCCGTGTCAGCTGAAAATGCGGATGGTTAATGATTCCCCCACGCACATTTTATAGCTGTTTCACGTTGCTCACTGCCTACAAGCAGCGTTCTTGTGCCAGATCCCAACATGTGTACCGCAGGAACGTTTAATGCCATGGCAGGCAGGCTGCCAGCGGGTCCATTACCCAGACTCTGTAAACATATACCAAACATAGCAGACTTCTGTTCCCTTCGAGCAACATCCGTGTGGACCTAGCATTGCAGCAAATGGAATATCATTCTTTAAATGATGTCTGATACTCATACAAATGCATAACTTTCAGTAGATTTATTGAACAGATACTTTCAAGTGTTTCTTGATCACCAAGTCACCAATAGAGTGATATTTTTTATAGTAGTCGCATAAAGTTAAAAAACCGACAAAAATATAAGTGTAATTTGTGCATACTGAAGAAATTTCCTCGTTTAATTTGCTGCTAAAAATGAATTCCCCAATAATACTTTTCGCTCTAAAAATGTTATATTTGACTCCATTTATGTGCAATAAATATCTTCTTTTCACAGAAAATATAAGAAAAATATTTGAGTTTTTCCTTGAATATAACGGAAGTCCCATATATTTTTCTAATTCCAATTAATTATTTATTTTGATTTATTTATTTATTTTTTACTTAAATGGGTCATAACAAAGAGTGTGGAACTCACTGTAGCACCTGGAATCAACCTATATATGGTTTGCTCAAATTAAAGTGGGTCTTTTTTTTTATCTGTAATGATTTATTGGTTGGAATATGAGGGCTAGTCGAAAAAGAACGAGAATTTTTTTAACGCATGGGACACACTAGGCTCGGTTCAGATTGGTATGGTCTTTTTTAAAATATTCTCCGTTCAGTTGAATGCGCATAGACCACGTGCCTGAAGCCATCTTCTTGAATACCGCCTCAAGCCTTTCTCGTGACGCCTCGGAAGTACCATAACGCCCCCCCCCCCCCCAAGCTCCTTTTTCAGACAGGGAAAGAGATGAAAGTCACAGTAAGCCAAGTCTGGGGAGTATGGAGAATGGGAAACACATTCGAAGTTCCCTACACACTTCCATTCGCGCCATTATCTGTTCGGGAGTCAGTGATCTTGGGACCCACCTCACACAAACGCGTCTCATGTTCATCATGCAGAATCGAAAATGCACTGCCATAATAAATGTGTAACATGTCTGTAAGTTTGTCAATACCGCTACGAGAGGCCGAGGTTGTTGAGGTGCGGACACCTGAGCGGGAGGTCTGGGGTCTGATTTCCACCAGGACCGTCCTCCCTGACTGAGGTGTTTCCTCAGTCCTTATAAGTGGAAAATGCCTGGGTCGTACCCAAAACTTAGGCCTGGAACGTTTCCTTAAAAAAATGCTCCTTCCCAGTTTATCATTTCATCTCATGTATCATCAGTGTCCACCGCCTATGATGCCTGAGCAGTAAAAATGGGCGTTAAACACTATTAAAAACAAAGATGGTCAATTGTTTTTCATTTACTACTGTTGTTGGAGCACCTGGATCACTTTGCTTTGTTGTTGAAACACGGCCCTCCTTAAAAGTCCTTGAACCATCGAAGTACTGTGTATTGAGCCAGATCATCATCACCATATGCCTGGTACAACAATCTGTAAGTTTCCATGCCGGATTTCTGCAAACGAAATCAAAACTTCAACGCAGCATATTGCTCTTCACGAATCAACTCCATTTTGTATTTAGGTGACGGCGAACTGCGTGGTTTGCTCGCCCCCCTGTGTAAAAACGCATGCGAGAGCGAATTTCTGCTTTTGTCCACCAATCAGAGCTGATTCATTTTCATCATGCAACTTTGTTGCAACAAAATGTCTTTATTTTGTTGGATTAAAAAAATCTCAGTCTTTGTTGATTTGCCCTCGTATATGAGCATACAGAGAGTAAGAGTAATATATTGTGACATATCCGTTGCACAGTCATCTTGTCTGTTCAAACATGTGTCCCATAAGGTCATGGATACCCTGAGTGAAGAATGTCCGTGGTTGAATGTGGAACCATCTTCAAAGAAACGGACTTGTATGCGGCATCTACTGCTTGGGGACTCCCTAAGTGCAATCGTTGAGGTGTCAATGGATAATGGTGTAAACCATTTCTGCAATTTCTGGGATGGTGACTCTTCTCCATTGTAAGTTTGCCTGTGGCTATTCCTCGGTGATGATTAAGTGAGCTTGACCAGGTCTCTCAGTGAGCACACGTCCGTCCGAAATTCACCACACCATCTGAACATTGCGTTGCGTGATAGACACATTGTTTATACGACGATACATTTCGACCTCAACTAGGATCTTCTGCCTTCAAAAATTGAATTACTGCTCGCTGGGCCCGTTTGGGTAGATCCTTGTTGTGAACGTCATCAGTTCAACGCCCTTTTGCACATGTAAACTACACAAACACTATCAGACAACACCAATCTAATTTCTTACATACAACGTCACCTACCAGAGCAAACAACAAACTTCTTAGTTTGACCAGTTGACCAGTTTCATTTGGTCAACCCTTATTAAGCTAAATTCCAACCTGCTGAAAATAATCTTACTTTGTAAGAGATAAACTCAATATTCACTCTAGTGTTGTACCCTTGCAGATAAAAAATGGCTCACGGCTCACTTTCAGCGTATTGTCGGTGGCAATAAGTAAAAATGGATTCAAAAGGGGGGGATTTGTTTTCGTTCCTTACATTTCCAATAAATGTAGTACGCGTCATATATTTCTTACCCAATTATACAAGCACCTGCTTACTAGGAAAGTACAGCTGACGGAAAATGGAGATGCAAGAGTCGCCGCGAGTAAAATTGATGTTATTTCAGTATTTAAATTTTTATTCTAAACATATAATTAAAACTGTGCATTAACCTGTGTTATAACAGATGGTAAAATAATTACTCTCAATGGCAATACATTGTCGGCATCTGCATAGGAAATCCTATATTTCATCCAACTTGTCTTCTGTAAAACATGGCACATGGCGGCTCGGAACATGTTTCTTGTCCTAGAGAAATTCCGTCTCCTGTAATTTTTTGGCAAACAATTTCTCTACCTGATTCTTGATTGCCAGGATATTTTCCTGCGAATCTTATCACTTCTCTGAAAAAACCTGTTTTCAGATTTATGGCACATAAAAGCCTATTGTTCAAGACTGTATTGATGCAGTGGCATAATAGACAAAGAAAAACAACACAAAGTATATACACAATGAAAGTACCGAGTAACACACAAACTCACAATCACTCGCTGACAAAGTAGTTCATCAAACTAAAATACAAGTTGCTACCTGCACATGTATTATAGATGTTGACAACTACCTCCCAATTGCACGAACCAATTATTATCAAAATAAAACAAAGCAATTTATAAATAAGAGCTGTTTATAAGTCATTTGCCCCGATATTACCAAGAAGATGGGGTTTTAAGCCGATGAAATTACGACAGGCGATCAGTGTGACTTTGAGCTAGTGAGTGCTACCCTCAACTGCGGACCCAGGCCGAAAAAATCTCTTGGTAATAACATAAATTTCCATGCACACATTTTATTATTAAGCTTAAATGTTTTGTTTAATAATATTTGTATGTGAAAAAGGGATCTATATTTTTTATTCTATGCAAATGAAGTTTAAAGACAAAGGTCTCCTGCACAGATGTTAAAGCTTGCATACCACAACCTTATAAATGTTTGTAATCCAAAAACCTTTTTGTATTGGATATGATAAGCTCTCAATTGAGAAGGATCTGAAAGAAATAAAAACGAATGGAAAAATTATGTTCCACACAAAAAAAAAAAAAAAAATAAAAATAAAAAATAAAAAATAAAAAGAATTTGGGTGATTGATATACTACACGTTTAAATCTCATAAAATAAAATATATTCAATCGAAACTATTTAACCATTTGCTTTAAAGACTCTTGTCTTTTTAAGATGTAAATTATCAGTGAATGCACGAATTTGCTAGATATTTGCTCCACATGTTGCTGGTACTCTATAGCACTGAATTAACATTTATTTTCCGAATACCTTAAATATTTTTATGTTCCAAAATAGCGCAATAATGAGCTCTTAATTCAACACGCAATGTGTCAGCCTACAACGTAATTATTATGCACACCATTAATAAGATAATCCAAACAGTACACTTGCGATTTAATCCCCTTTGTGTAAGTAGACACTAATGACAGGTAGACAAATATTCATGTGTTGTTTGATTTCAATGACGAATTGGTAATTAAAGCGAAGCGTGGAGTATTTTGGGGCGTGTTCGAGATTCGTATTGACAGAGAAATAAATCATCGAAATAACATAATTTGAACATATATAGGAAAACAAAAACTAATTTTGTAGTATTTTGGGTTTTTTCGAACTCTCGCATCTCGAATTGCTTTTACCTCTTAACTAAATAGTTTGTTTTTTTTTAATGATTTATTTATGGACGCTCTTTAACAGCTCAGGTCATCAGCGTCCCATTCAACTTAGGGCGTGAAACGGCCGACAAATTTTGCTCAGAGGCCTCTCTTTCAGGCTTGAGGTTCTTTTTCGTGCCGTAAATGTACGACACGGGACCCACGGCTTTACTTCCCTTCCGAAGGAAGCCATACTTAGGATTTTTACGCCCCGAAAAAATCCATCGGTCCTGGCCGGGTTCGAACCCGCGATCTTGGGTTTATAGTTTCAGTCAGCTAGGAAACTCAACACATATATTTGAAGATATCTTAATATACAGAGTCCGGGGCTCTAGGATAAATGTGTTATAAGTAAAAATAAATAGCAAATTAAAAGCAGGCACCATTGTCACCAGTGAAAATGGTGATACGCGGATCAGCCTGTTGGGCATGCGACTCATTACAGAGGGAATAAAGCAAAATGGCATTTGCAGAGGCAAACGTTTTAGTATATCTGTGTCAACTGCCATCGTGAGTGTTTTCAAGTATAACAGATTAAAAAAGACAAGTCCTTTCTTTCGTGTTTCGTTATCTGCACTAATAAGAAACCTGTATTTTGTTTTAATAGTACCGCGCGACGAGCTCATTGCCGTTATGCGGTTAGCCACCAGTCGGATGTCGGTGATTAGCGGAAGAATAAAACAATAAAGCAACATAAAAACCAATTTAAGAGACTCATTGCTTACCACATTATCAAATGAGGTGTTGAAACTGCCTGCCTTTATTTTCCATACATTTTTGACATCTCTTTAGAAAATCGTCCATAAATCGCTCTATTTCATTTTGAGAAATGCACACAATGTCCTGATGAATATTATCTTTCAGTTCTTTTAGACGAAACGGGTACGTCTTGTACGCAACATTTTTAAATATATTCCAGAGATAATAAACGCAGGCTGTTAAAACGACCGAGAGGGGCACAAATCCGTACTAATAATTCTGTCTTGTGGAGACACATTGTAAATTGCTCTCCTGGAATTATTCGCAGATTCCTATTTACAAAATACATCATCACACTCCTTGTCGGTTAATTCTGTGAAAACATGTGTCAGTATGGTATCACATAAGTGACAGTATTAACTTTATGATAAACAATTTGGTATGCTTAACACAAATGAATGCACATAAAGGCGCGCTGTGCTGTTGTAAACACACGAGGTATAACACAACACATATCCGCGAACAGGTGCGCTACGAGGGCGACAGTCACCAAGGTCAACAAGTAAGCAAGCAAGCTTGCTACTCTCTTCACGGCGCAGCAAACGAATGGGGGCTCACTCATAGAAAAACCCTCTTGCAGCGGAAGAAATCATCACACAGTATTTAACTTTCCTTTTCATTCTCAGGCATCACAAGCGATGAGCTATGATTTTTATACAAGGGATTGGAGCGTTTCGTACCTCTGAATTTAGAGTACTTCTACGGCACTTGCAATTGATGAAGACGGAGAAAAATCAGGAAAATTCTCATTTAGGTAGGAGGATCCTAACAGAAATTGTACCGCAGATCCCCTGTTCACTAATCAGCGCCTTAACTATCTCAGCCACCCATGTCGGTATAACTGACTCATAGTTCCCACTCTGTATCCTATGGAGGAACTTTTGTATCATTCTGTATGAAGCTAACTCATTGTTTGTGGAGTTGATTACTAACGCCTGGCGTTGGAAGTTACTAAGGGGTCATTCAACTGAAAGCAGGCCCTTTGCCTGTGTGCCTCAAGTAATGTACACGGAAATTTGATATTCACATGATAAGCTGTCAGTATGCGGATGCCATGTAACAGAACACACTAGCGTCCGGTTACTTGACAAACGGCGTGTGCTATCGAGCGGTACCGCTTAGAACTCCCATTCACGGGGATTCTTCGTGCTGGCCATCCTCACCTTGATGCTTTCGCGGTTTCCCCTGGTCGCTTAGGCGAATGCTTTCCACAAATTTCTTTCCGCAAAATTTCTGAACTTAATTTCATATCATTTCATTCCGCTGGTTCTGTAACCGGACGAATGTGCCAGGCAAGGGTTGGCTTTCGCTTTGGAACGATTTCTGCTCCGACGTTTGGTAATAATATTACTCTTCTGAAGGGCTGGAAGTCCTTGGAGGGGGGGAGGGGGGCTCCACTAGCATTGGCGTGTCTATCTGGAAAAAATATTACGGCTCCATGTCTCTCGGTATCTCCCTCCAGGAAGTGCCCCCATTGGGAGTGGAGGCACTAACTGCCAGCTCTTGAGCAAGGCTGCAGCACCAAAATAACCTCCTCCGTCCGTAGTAATCCAATCATTCAACGATTTGTGGGCGAGGGCAGTGCAGACAAGGTGATTATGGGACATCTTCCTGTCTAATTTCACAGTTGTACGATATGCAGAAACATCAACACATTTACACCATACTATCAAGATTAGGGGATCTTCAATGCTTTGAAATTGGTCAGCAGCTTGCATGTTAATGCTCTTCCTCATAAGGCGAAATAGTATATTATCTGCCCACAGAGCCTGAATGCATATTATTTTGCCAATTAGAATGAAATGACATGAGCACTGCACAGGAGATTCTTATCGGATGATAATGAAGGATGTATGACAAATGCTTCCTAACACAACCTTAACCGTCTTCAAACAGTTAAGCGGAACACTTTTGGAGTCTACTATAATTATCACAAGTAATATAACAAGAGGGTTTGAGATTGTCGATAAGTTCACGAACGTAGTAAGTGAATTTATCTAGAAAGTTCAGATCCTCTAGTGATATTTATTAGGACCATTTCATGAATAAAACAAGAATTTAAATATAATGCCCTTAAACTTCGATTACAAATTTGTAACATTTTTATTTTTATATTACGAACACTTAACCTTTTCAAGCCATCTTGCAACAGACGAACGTCGATTGTTAGTAATTCCAATAGAGAAGAGCTAAACACGGGTTTAGGACTGTTCTATTCATGAACAGAATAAGAATAAAAGTAATACATGTTTCAAATTCCCGCACTGAATATGAACAATTGCATAAAATGTTATGCTTACTTATAAATACTACTTATTCAGAAACCGGGAGACTGAAATAGACGAAAGTTGCATGTTATAATCGCTACCTTTCGATTTACTAATACCAACTGAGAGAAAAAAAAGAAGAAAAGAACAGAAAAAACATTTTACCTTTCTGAACAAAGTGTTTATTACGATTTATAGTTGCTTAGACAGATATTGTTAAATAATTTACAAAATTATTTCAAACCATTTGAGTGAATTCATATTAAGAAAGCCTGCTAGCAAAAGTGTCAGTGATGCGTGCTCAGGAATTATATATAAGGGGGGAGGGTATAAAGTTGACTACACAATTAGAAGACAAAATGCACTTCGCGTGGTAAAACTTGATAAAACTTTGCGATATCGGGCTGTAATTGGTGAAAATTCAAAATTTTGTTCCCTTTCATTGGTCCACTTTATAATGATGTCACATAAGTGAAATAGTCGTATAAAGTTGCGGCTTTTCCCTAAGAAGTTGTAGGCGATTAGCAAATGTTATCTCTAAAGGCCCACACCATTGTAGGAAAAGTTTGTTTTACTCGCAAATTTTTTCTGAGAAATATCTTTCACATTTCAAAGTATGTCTATTCTAATTTCCATTAAAGTACACAGGTAGGCTCAGAATACACATATCGCAATTAAAAAAATTACTCTTGTACTGCTATTTAATAGCTCATTCGAGCCATCAGTTTTAACTATACAGGGCGTTAAATACACAGCAGATAAAGTTCGGCAAAACAACTTTGGAAACATATCTGCTGAGATATGGTCCGTTCTTCACCGCAGTCAGTCATGGGTCCAAATAATAGGATCTCTTCTTACTTGTGTGATACGGTCTGTCTTTCGGTTCATTTTCCTTTTCATATCAATTGCGTGGAGGTTGACGTTTTAGATATCAGTATGTGGTTCATGCCCGATGGATTACCATCCCATCTTCCATACATCGGGAGACAAAACTGAGTGGGCCTAGGACAAATCCAGCATGACCTTCCCTTTCCAATCAACTTAGTTCATGCTTTGGATTTTTTGGCTATGGGAAACATAAAATGTCCAAGTTCCATCGACAACATAGAAACATTGCAGGAGCGTGTTAGTACTGCATATTGTAAAATCCGAGAGCAGTCAGAAGTGTACGTGATTCTCTGAAAAGAAGGGCTGAAATATGCGTGACAATGTTTGGTAACTACAAAGGACCACTTGTTCTCTGTGTTGACAAATACTAACTGCTGTCAATATGTGACACTTGTATGTCCTCAACTACTACGTCAGATATTTGTGAACAGTAAATGAATGATGCTGTGATAATAACAGATAACAATGAATACTGTAAGGTGCGCTTTCAACACGCTTAAGGAGTACTCGGCTATTCTTTGTTATTCAGGCGTCAATTTCAGGCGTGGTAAAACTTGATAAAACTTTGCGATATCGGGCTGTAATTGGTGAAAATTCAAAATTTTGTTCCCTTTCATTGGTCCACTTTATAATGATGTCACATAAGTGAAATAGTCGTATAAAGTTGCGGCTTTTCCCTAAGAAGTTGTAGGCGATTAGCAAATGTTATCTCTAAAGGCCCACACCATTGTAGGAAAAGTTTGTTTTACTCGCAAATTTTTTCTGAGAAATATCTTTCACATTTCAAAGTATGTCTATTCTAATTTCCATTAAAGTACACAGGTAGGCTCAGAATACACATATCGCAATTAAAAAAATTACTCTTGTACTGCTATTTAATAGCTCATTCGAGCCATCAGTTTTAACTATACAGGGCGTTAAATACACAGCAGATAAAGTTCGGCAAAACAACTTTGGAAACATATCTGCTGAGATATGGTCCGTTCTTCACCGCAGTCAGTCATGGGTCCAAATAATAGGATCTCTTCTTACTTGTGTGATACGGTCTGTCTTTCGGTTCATTTTCCTTTTCATATCAATTGCGTGGAGGTTGACGTTTTAGATATCAGTATGTGGTTCATGCCCGATGGATTACCATCCCATCTTCCATACATCGGGAGACAAAACTGAGTGGGCCTAGGACAAATCCAGCATGACCTTCCCTTTCCAATCAACTTAGTTCATGCTTTGGATTTTTTGGCTATGGGAAACATAAAATGTCCAAGTTCCATCGACAACATACAAACATTGCAGGAGCGTGTTAGTACTGCATATTGTAAAATCCGAGAGCAGTCAGAGGTGTAC
The DNA here is from genome assembly GCA_030762175.1 of Metallyticus violacea. Classification (NCBI taxonomy): domain Eukaryota; kingdom Metazoa; phylum Arthropoda; class Insecta; order Mantodea; family Metallyticidae; genus Metallyticus; species Metallyticus violacea. The sequence goes on from CM060842.1 coordinate 40,412,416, forward strand.
GTGATTCTCTGAAAAGAGGGGCTGAAGTATGTGTGACAATGTTTGGTAACTACAAAGGACCACTTGTTCTCTGTGTTGACAAATACTAACTGCTGTCAATATGTGACACTTGTATGTCCTCAACTACTACGTCAGATATTTGTGAACAGTAAATGAATGATGCTGTAACAGATAACAATGAATACTGTAAGGTGCGCTTTCAACACGCTTAAGGAGTACTCGGCTATTCTTTGTTATTCAGGCGTCAATTTGAAATTGCGAGATAATTTGTGTTTTCTTATGTTTAAGGACATTCAAATGTTCTAGCCAAATGAGTTTTTTTTTTATTTATACCTCTGGATGCGAAAATCTCACATCTGTTCGGGCATCAAGTGCAACCTGTCTGGACTAACTGAAGGAGTCCTCATTATGATAACACTCGTCCAAACAATCACCATGTAAATATACCAACGTCTGGCATGTATCGTACGGTATCACTGAGAGGAACATACTTTGGCTTTCAACACCATCTTCTAGATCACATCAAGACAAACTAAGTAGCAGTTATTCATAAATTGCTTTGTTTTATCTTGATAATAAGCCTTTGGCTCGAATTCATTAAGCCTCAGGAAGCACGTGGAGAGTTCTGAATGAAAACATAAAGGAAACAAAGTAAGTGGCTAAGAAACGGACTAGTTCTAACTGCCAAGAAAGTTTTTGTTTGGACTGACAGCCCACACATGTGTTGCATCTTTTATAATCCCTGACATATCGCCGCCCACACGAAGCTTCCTTTCAGTTGCAAACAAACACAGCAAGGTCGCTTCAATAGACTGGATATGGGAATTCAAATTTCAGTCTGTTCTCATTGTTGTTTTTTTTTTTTTTTTTCACAGGACGTCCTTATCATGTTGCAAAACAATATATCAACAGAGACCTCTCCGCGCGGGACTAATTAGTGTCTCAGGTAATTTTACTCTTTCTGTTTACTAGTGTCCATTACTGGCCAACAGTGAGGGGCTCTGATAGATAGTCGCATGTCTCCACTGTGCACATAATAATAATATTAATACTTTTAAACAATAAGTTCGCTCGAAATAGCATACGTTCCAAAGAAGGTCTAGTTTTATAATTATATTCATCGTTTTATATTAGTAAACTCTTATTATATTTTGTTTAAATTTTCACCAGGGCCTGGATTTTAGACCCTATTTTTTCAACACGTTAGATAGTTGCTTTTTTTTAGCACTTTTAGGTTTTTTTTTAAAGTTTTCCTAAACTAAAGTAGAATAAACACATTGAAAAAATACATAATAATATGACTTTATTTTAATTTAATTTTACTTGTATTTTACATTGTTATGAAACAAAAAACTAAATGAATACTTAAAATTTCAAATATTTATAATGCAAGGGCATTTAGTTTTTAAAAAGTTTTAAAGCACTAAATATTTTTTAAAGTTTATTTTTTTATTTCTCAAATTGTAAAGCACTAAACTTAACTAGAAACTTTTTCAATTAATTTAACTCAAATAGAATGCTCTTAAATTATTTACATTACTGCTACACTGCACTGATAAATATATTGTTAGGTTTTCTATCGTGGAACTTTTTCTGTTGTCTTTTAAAACATTCTTATAGTAAAGTTTAGTGAAACATTCTATACACAGTATGAAGTATTCGGTGTAAATTTCAATGAAAACACTGCTGCCGGTTTCCATAGTAAATCGTCTGAAATTTTTCATCTTTGCAAACTCTGGGTTCCGCTGCAGAATCTTGGTGAGCTTTAAAGAACAGGCTGCACCCACTGGCCCTGGTATTTCTTTCTTTATCAATGATTTCCAATTCATCTTTTAGTGGTAAAGATACCGGTTCTAAGTGTCGAATAGTAGCTGCAAGACGATCATTGAAATTGGCCTCAATAAAGACAAGTGATGTTGTTCTTATTGTGAAGAGCGGTTTTAGCCTTAACTATGCAGGCTGCTTCGTTGACGTCAAACAGGTCTATAACGCCCTTGATATCTTCAAAATAATTTAGCATAGTAGATAGTTGCCTGCAGCCAAATACCCCAGCGGGTGATGATGAGTTCTGATGGCAGAGGTGTTTGTGGTCGCATTTCCTTGAAAATCTGAATGCGACTGGAATCTTTCAGAAATACTTTTTTCATGTATGAAATAATATTATTCACTGCTGGTAAATTATTCCTAGCCTCTTCAGCCAATCCGTGCAAACCAACAAAGCAGGTGATATGCAGCATGTTAAGGATAGAAAATTGTCAATGTCTTCCGCCTTGATCATGTAGGGCGTACTGTCGGTCACAAGCAGCAGAAATTTCTCATCACAGTTTTCTGATGGCATAGGATGTGTGAAGTGCTATGGTGCTTCGGTTCGTTTCGTCCAGCATCTTTTGTAAACCCCCTGGTGGGGTTTACCAGGCTCTGTGGGGTCTAACTTACCCACTAATGAGGTTAGCAATGAAGTGACCACAACTATCGGTGACTTCATCTGCTGAAATCCAAATGTTACAGTCCTATAGTTCTATTGTGATGAATTCAATCTTTTTCTGGATAGTTAGTACATATATTTTTTCCTTAAGGTTAATTCGTCTGGTATCTTTCGGCCACTGGTGTCTTGAAGCAGTTTATTGAATACTGGGTTCTGTACCACATGCCATGGCACATTTGCTGGCACTATCGCCTCACATAAACGCGCATTAAAATTGTCTTCTGAAGAGCCAGAAAAATTTAAAACTAGTGGTTGGAACTGGATTCTCTGTTTCCTCTCAATGCTGCTCATATGATTTACACACTTTCCATGCTGTAGAAAATGAGATTTTTGGTCACAGCCCACTTGCCTTCGGCACATCTGGCAAAATACAATTTTGACATGTATGGTAAAACTGGGATCGTTGCCGACCCACTGTCTAATCAGCCAACTTTTAGAAACCTTTCCTTTTGTCATCTTGCTGTAGCTGTAAATAAACTGGAAGTGCAAGCTTCTTAATAATAGTTCAGTTTGCTTCTAAATAACAGTTACATTCAACAATTTTCTTTAACAGCACGTGACTGACAACAATGGTATTACGAAATTAAATTCAGATTAGTCCTAAAAATAAGCTAATTTTTACCATGCTTTTAATATAACATGACAACAATGGTATTACAAAATTAAATGAAATGGTTAGTCTTTGAAATTCATCAAGATGCACATTGTTGGCTAATGCTTTAGAAGTAACTTTATCGTAAATATTATCAAATTTAATTGTATCAATTTAAACGAAAAGTGTAGCTATATTTGGATTTCATAAGATGCAACTATGTGACTCCTAGGATTAAAATACCGATAATTTGGTTAAAATATTACAGTTAGTTAACAAGAAACAACACAGTTTAAAACCTATGAATCTGGGCCCGAGTAATTACATACAAACATAGGGTAAGAGTTTTGCACGTAAGCATAGATGCTAATAGAGATTCATTTTTTATGATACACACATAGCTTATCTTTTCACTGTTGTAGACTATTGGTGCAGATCAATAGCCTAAAAACAAAATTGCACTAAATTGTTCCGTGATCCTCTTTAAAGCGATTATTGAGCACATTTGTAAAGGTTACATAGATGACCAAGTTTGCATAGGGAGATAAAGAGAGCGTTTATCTTTAAGCCCTCTATCACAGTTCATTTTATGCCTGTAGATGATGCTAGCCTATACTGCTGGTAGTAAAAAAAGTGTGCATCTTATGCCGAAATGTAAGGAAACATAAGCATTGTTTGAGCATTGTTTAATTAAAGGATAGGTTTTTCATAAGAATGGAAAGTTCCAAATTATTTTGGAATAATGATAGTTGATAATGCCGGTTAACTTTTATGTAAATATAAACTTTCTGTCCTATATGATGGATAAGTAAATAGAAAAGAAACTTTGTTGACGCAAAAATACATGCCCTCTTGAGGTATTAAAGTATCTGGGCTGCATTAAAACAATAGCCTGAATTAGTCCATGTAATTTAAACATTATTAAGTTATTGAATAGCCCGAATTAGTTCATAGTTCATGCAATTTAAACACTATTGTTAAATTGTAGCTTTTATTACATTTTTAATACTGCCTGTTTACATCGATAGTTTACAAATAATTTCCAATCTCGGTTTTATAGGTACTTATGATTCTTGTGTAACAGTCAGTGTGAGTTATTAATTATAGACCATAAGGGCTAAATTAATTTATGTAGCAAGAATAAAACATAAACTTTTAGATAAAACTATTCTTTTTTTAAAAAAAAAAGATTTTACTGATATAATGAAACTTAGCTCAAAAGTAACAGATACTATGTAATTTAATTGCGGTTCAAAATACATTTAAGTATTAATTCTTACCTTTGAAACTTAACAATAAGATTAATGTAATCACAAATCGTCTTTTGTGATTATGGGCGTGGCACTTTAGAACATCAGCAAGTTCTGCAAATGAAAAAGTTACGACTACTACAATTCTTCCTTCAAAACCGGGTTTAGTAATTATTCCGCGCACCATTGGGAAGGTTTGAATTTTGGAGCGTGTTCTTGCCTTGGTGGTTAAGTGAACTCTAACTTATCGCTGAGAGAGCTGTCAGTGCTGCCACCCGAATCGCTTTCCTAGTGAAATCAGGTCACATAACGACTGCGGAGGAATTTCTCGATGATCCTTTATTTTGAAACACATTGCGTTCAAAAGCTACCCATGGTGTACAGATAGCTTAGTATTTCAAATAATGTAGCTAAATGGTGTATCAATAAAAGTTGTCTAAAATGTTTTGTGTGACTATCTAAAGCCTTTATTGAGCCAATTTGAAAATGTTATATAAATGAAGTTAGCATTAGCAGAAAGAGAGGATGTTGGTCTTTAACTGCTCTTGCTTGTTGGTGAATTACGCTGCCGCATATATATATATATATATATATATATATGCAATTTAAACACATATATATGTGTTTAAATTGCATGGACTCTATAAAGGGAAACCACCAATGTAAAATATTTATCTTTACACGGGGTACAGAAACACTCCGTGCTGCAGGTTGCATTCGAGACCCGAGCGAAAGCGGAGAGAACCGAAGATATTGTGACGCACAATATTAGCTAAGTAATAAGATTTTCAAACGCAACGGCATGATAGCTCAAACGGTTAGAGCGTCATACCATAGTTGTGAAGGTAGTGGTTTGTTACAATGATTAACTCGCTAACACAGTACCACGCACACAATGCGCTATAAATTGAAATTTACGATTTTTTTCTGCTGCAATCAAAGGAGATTTGCCACCATTACGTGATTTAACAGCTTCTATTAATTTATATTTACTAAAAGGAGGTGAGCGTAGGATGTCAGGCCATTTCGAGCCTCAGCAAACCACTAGGTCCACCGGTTTCTAGGATTTACCTGAGGTAATGCGTTTTAGTGTATGTGTATATATGAATTAATTGCGGATTGCAATAAGAGCAAATTTTCACAGTTATAATTAACTCACCTAACAATCCCTTATCAATTCATATTTAAAAGTTACGGAGAACCACTCATAGATTACATTATGTTTAACAAACAAAATAATATTATCAATAATAATAGTAACATGCAAGTTTTATACTGTTGTAAGCGTCCAAGAGAGGCCTCTGAGCAAAATTTGTCTGCCGTTTGACGCCATGAGTTGAATGGGACGCTGATGATCTGAGATGTTAAAGAGCGTCCTTAAATAAATCAAAAAAAAAAAAAAAGTAAGCGTCTATACAAATAGTAGTTTCACTCTCTCCGCTGCCGCTCGCCAGCAGCACCAGCGAGAATTTTTCCTGCTAAGACGGTCAAGCACAAAAAATGAGCAAGTTTAAAGATAAATTAATTCCCACATTCAATTAGTTTCATAACAATCAATAACAGATTAAAATGAACAAAATAATCCAAGAAAGATAAGGTTCTAAATGTCCTTTCCAGTGTATTTATCTATTATACTGATACTTTAATACCTCAAGAGAGCATATTACCTCCAGTAACGCTTTCAAATCAACAAGGTTTCTTTCTATTTGTTTATTCATTATACAGGATAACAAATTTTTATTTGTATAAAAACTAACCGGCGTTATCAATTATCATTATACTCAAATAATTTACAACTTTCCATATTATTGTGGACAATAAGTGACTAGCGTCATCTACAAGCATAAAATGAACTGCGTAGCAGTCTTAAAAGAACACACCTTTCTTTCCCTATGCAACTTGGCCATCTATGTAACCTTCACAAACGGACTCAATAAGCGCTTGAGAAAGGCCTACGAAACATTTTGAGCTATTTTATTGTTTAAGTCATTAAACTTCACCAACAGGCTATAACAGTTATAAAAATAATATATATGTGTAATTTTATGTAATTACAAGAACTATATCAAATAAAGTACCTACATAGTCACAGAATTTTCGCTATATCTCGAACAACATGCGTTTTTAAAAATACACATAAACAAAAAACGAACAAACAAAAAAACTCTAATGCTGAATGACATCTGCAGCACTCATCCCCCATGTTAATATGGAATTAGACCTTTTTATAACAAGAACTCTTGAGTATATTATACATTATATTCTATAATTAATTTAAAATTTATTTACCATTCAAATATATAAAAGTGATACAAATAATAAAAATTCTTCCTTTTTGAGATTGACGAAAATTTCTCTTGAAGCCCATGTTATTCCTTTAAATAGTTTTTTTCTAATCCATTTCTCTCGTACTCCTCCTAAACATTCTCACATAAACCTACTTCTCTCTCCCTCCCTCCAGCTGCCAGCATTTTTATAAACACAATATTAATTTACATTTTATCCCATTCGGTAAATATAATTTTAAATTGGATAATATTCATAATTGACGTTGTTTGAGAAAGAAAATATGCATAACGTTTCCTTGCAAATATTTTGTATCTGTTACAAATTATATAAAAAATGTTTGATGCGCCTTATGGAGCCTATTTGTAAAGGTTACATAGATGACCTAGTTGGAATAGGGTGAAAAAGAGGGCGTTTATTTTAAGCCTGTTATCGCAGTTCATTTCATGCTTGTAGATGACGCTAGCCCCATACTTTTGATAGTAAAATGCAAAGTTTCAAGTTATTTCAGCTTAATGATAATTGACAACGCCTGTTAGTATTTAAACAAATATAAACTTGCTGTCCTGTACCATAAATGAGGATATAGAAAAGAAACCACGCGAAAGCGTTACTGCATGCAGCGAGCCGTCTTGAGGTATTAAAGAACGAGTCAGTTAGGTAAATAAGCATGAAGGGTGACGGGTAGCATTATTTGTCGGTTTTTAATGAAGGTGTGTATTAGATATATGAACTTTTTTATACTTTTAATAATAAGCTGTTTTTTTTAAGATAATATACTTACATCTCATTTCGTGTGTTCCTTTCGCTTTAACATGTCGTTTGAATTAATACATACAATTTTAGTATTTAGTTAGAACATATGTGCAATACATTAAGTTTGTATCGGTAGTCTTCAAATACTTTGAAATATGGATTTTATATATGACTATGAAATGTATAGTAATAAGCTTGAGTATATATTTGCGTAATGGACTAAAATATGAATAAGCTTTTTGAAGAAATTGTTCTAGTGCTGAAATGGAACTGTCGTCTAAGGTTATTGGATATTTGTTAATTTATTTTAAGTTACGTTGTCATTATCAGACGCCTCACTTTTAAATCTTAAATGACACCCTTTATTTATGTTATTTAAATTTTAAAGAGCATTCAATTGTTGTAAGACTTCTTTCTATCACTATCTGTATTATCATTGCCGTTAAACTTCGGCACCAATATTTAAATTGACGTGATTTTTGTTTATATTAAATTCTTTTTAAACAAGTAGTTATTCAGAATGGGAAGTTTTGAAATGAAATCCCTGTATGCTGATCCCTTCATAACATTTTTTTTTCATGTTTGTTTATTAAACTACCAGGTAACTCATTTTCTTGAGAATGTTGAAACATGGACAACCTGCACGATCTCCATTTTTCTTTCTAGGCCTTACACAATTAATTTTCTAGTTTGGAATGTTGCTATATGAAAACACTTGCCATTTCAATTGGGAGTTTCAACCGCCGGCGAAAACCAACTGGTCAACAACTTGCAAAAGTCCTCTAGAACAGTGCTAAGGATGGAAGTGTTGGAGGAATGGAGGAGAATATCCGTTTATAGAGAAATAGAGAGAGAGAGTAAGGGAGAGAAACAGAGCATGATAAGGGAAGGGGAAGAAATGTATGAAGGGAAGAATGTAGGAATTGACGATAGGAGTAGAAGGAGGGAGATTGAATGGAAGAAAGAACGAATGGATGATGGATGATAAGAATCGATGGAAGAATGGTTGAATAAGGGAGGAAGGGATGGTTTAAATAAATGTAGATATTAATGAATAGATGGTTTGTGGATGGAAAGAAACACTGGATTAGAGAAAGAAAAGGTTAGCATGAAGGAAGGGAGGTAAAGAAAATTTTATGGGTGTTGTAGAGAGAGGAAAGTTGACTGATGGATGGGTGAATGCTGGGGTGAATGGAGGAAGGGAAACAGTGAGATGGAGTCAAGGCTGGAGTAATAGATGGGAGGATGAACAGATCGTTCCATTTCGTGCTCTGATCTCCCTATGATCAATACTCATAAGGGGCGACTGTACTTCAATTGCCACAATGAAACTACTCTTGCAATTGTCAGCGTTTCTTCGTTCTAAGCATTTTTTAAAGGGCAATCCTGTCGGTTATCTCTTTTTCTTTCTGTTTGTTGTGCGTGTGTCTCCTCTGTGATTTCTCTCTGGAGTTCTTTTCCGGGTGAATGAGCGCTAAGTGAGCGCAGGATATAAATTGTTACTGACCATCAACTCTCTTTCTCGCGAGATTTGTAGTTCCCCTCCCCCGTACACATACAGGAAGAGGGAAGCCATGTTGTTTGCACGAGAAAAAGGAACACAACTCTCTCCTTTGTTGCAGAAGGGACAGAGGTGCAGCCTCCCTGCTCAGACGTATTCTTCGGTCAAAGACCAACTTTGTCAAGTTAAAAGTTAATAGTTGTAGTCTCACTCTTACAGAAAAACAAATAAAAATGTCCTTAGAATCATTTCCATTATAACTTTATTTCAGTCTTAAACGAACAGTATCTAAAAATGCGTTTTCAACATACTCCAAATGTTTTATCAATCTTCTTTACAGTTAGTCAAAAGTAACGCACTTCAATTAAACTTAAAAGAAAATGTTTGAATGCGTGCAAACTTTCAGTTCTAATAATTTTTTTTTTTGTTGAAAAAACAAGCCATTTTTCAATCACGATTGCTCAATTTATGAGTGATACACAACAGTTTAAACGATAAATCTTTCATTTGCTTTATTATCTGAATGAAATAATTTTAAATTAACAAACTTGTTTTAAAGAGAACGAGGGAGATACATGGAAAAACTTAAGCAGAAAATAAAGATGGATTATGGGTAAACACTATCAAAAGTTGAAACTGTACACAAAAGTTTGTTTTCTTTTAGCCACAATGTATGTGCGAACTATTTGCAACAGCCATCTAACTACAAAATTAATATTTAAATTTATATAAATTAGCAAAAAAAAAAAATGTAAGTAAATGTAATTTTCATATTGGAGGTGCATCTCTGTTTATCAATCCGTCGGAAAATTCTCAGTTGACTAATGCGAAATAAGAAGATGCTCTATTTCTATAGAAAAGCGTGCTCGACGCGTATGTAACAATGCAAAGCCAGAGCTGAACAAGCTCTGACATTCGTTTTTTGCTCATTTCTTATAGTGTTGTCAGTAAGCTACATTTCTATGCCACGCAAGTTAACGCATATCCTTTTCCTAAATCAATTGCAGAGGAATTAATGAATTGGGAATGCAGTGAAACGGGCAAAATGTACGGTTTTCGCATGCTTCTCGTTCCCCTTGTGCCGTCCCCTCATATTTGAAGTTTATGCCGATTGGCTAATGCAACTCTTTTCTTGAAGGGTTCCGTGAGCTTGTAAACTTTTTGCGTGACGGCTTACGAATAATTATCTCCTGCGCATTGCTATCGAGTGGTTGCAGCCTAGAAGTTCCAGCGAATGGGAGATATTTCGGGTGCTTAACTTCAAAATGTACGAGCTTTTTGTTTGCTTCCCTGTGACCCATATTTGTAGTTAACATTGTTGTAATGGTCATTCGGCAAACTTTTAAAATTTAGAGTGTTAAAATGAAGATTCTCTTGAGAAACTTTAATGTATTTTATTCATTGCTTATTTGGGCATCATGTTCTTTAAAAAAATGTGTTTTAGATAATTGTCGGTTTCCTTTAAAAGTTATCTTGGTATCATGTTGTTTGTATTTTAAGTAAATTGTAGCCAGTTGAGATTATATTGCAAAGTTTTGCAGTCCAGTTTAAAATGTTTCTTTTGTGTCCCATTTTATATAATGGCTTAGTTAGATGGGTCATACGTTATTGCAGAAATGCTCGCAAGTTTTATTCCGGAGCATTATAAGAAATTAACATTTAAATGTTTAATTTTTATGTAATTCTTTGCACGAAAAATATCCATTAATTTATTCAATGGTGCAGTATTCACGCTTAACTTATTTCAAGTTAAACAGCTACATTATTATATTAATTTTATGATCTTTAAAAAAAGTAATTGTATGTAATAAAAGAAGATGAGAACTATTTTCTATTTATTAATGTTATTAAATGACCTTATCTTCCAGTTTAACGAACCATACACATACATTCCCTGTTTTCCTACGGGGCTTTATCCATTTTTTTCCAACAAATATTCACAAAATAAGAAGATGCTCTATTTGTATAGAAAAGAGTGACCGACGCATATGTATCAATCAAAACCAGAGCTGAACAAGCTCTGACATTCGTTTTTTGCTCATTTCTTATAGTGTTGACAGTAAGCTACATTTCTATGCCATGCAAGTTAACGCATATCCTTTTCCTAAACCAATTGCAGAGGAATTCATGAATTGGGAATGCAGTGAAATGGGCAAAATGTGCGGTTTTCGCATTTGATGGCGAATATAAATCATGTAAGTTACTTCCTCGTAACCAAATTGTCGCTTAAGTATGTCCTACACAGTGCTAGCTGGAGCGTGGTATCACATTATAACATTACAACAAAATTACTTAATATGTCACTTATTGCTTCCTAAAGATATAAACGGGTTGAGTTTAAATTATCAACTTTGCCTTTGCCATTCGAGGTTACAAAATACAACAACGAAATGTGCATCTTTGCTTACTTAGTACACTATAACTTCAATATAATTTTAATTCAAATAGGAAGAATAACAATTTCACAGTTTTGGAATGCTCTAAGAATGAGAATAAAGCTGTAGGATGAAGAGATTTGGTATGGCCTCACGTTGGGCGCCAATTTATGAAGCGATTTGTCGTGGGAAAGTTGTTGCTGTAGACTCCACGTTGGTAAGCCAAATTATGAAGAGGTTTCTGTATTGATTGTGAGCTACCTCGGTGCTGTTTCCGACGCTTAGACGGCAACAATATCTTAATAGTGATTCAGCTCTTTCGTTGGGTGGGGCTCAACAGGACCGGGAGGGGAATTCAATGATGTAAATGAGCACACAATGTGACATAATATATAATTGGGTAGTTTATTATATTTCAAATTCTATTATTTGGTGTTTTGCATTTGACAGACTGGACTACTTTTGATATAAACTTAGTTGCCGCTTAAGAAACTTTCAGACGAGTACTGCGAACTGCTTAAATGAGCAAACTGAAATGAGCTGAACTTACTAAGTCGACTGAATGCGTAAAACTGAGTACTAAGGGTCTGGCTTGACCGCGAACTGAATACTACTTGCTTACTGAAAACTGCCAAGTGCCAAAGTACTGCTTCTGTGTACTGTTCGATTAAGAGCTGCTTGCCAAGGGCTGAGTAATACGAGTGAACCGAGTACTCAAGCGAGGTAGCCGCCTCCTTTCTATATTAAATTCGAATCGTTGGCTAGGAGAGGCCGTAAAGCCACGCGCGTTCTCGAGCCTTTCTTTAAAAGTTCAAACACACTTTTTCATTGGCTAGTTCAATTTTACCTATCTCAAACTTCATTGGCTATATTTGAACGTATTTAAGTCATATACCATAATTGGATTCTTTAATGAGTTAACGGCCTACCAGCCGGTAGGGGCCAGAGTCCCTCCCCGACGGTTTAAAAGTCCTTGAGCAAGGTTATTTCCCGGCAAAAGAAAGCTTGTCCCTTTAAGACTCGAGAATGAGACCACGTGCGCGACCGTCATAAAAGCTTTCAAAAGGTTTTATGATGCTGTTGACGAGTCCAGTTACTACCACACAAGACATCAAAGGAAGTTTCTATTTACAATTACTATGTAGTTACAACTTATGACACAAACATATATAATATTTATTTTATTAATTACAATGTCAAGGTATGATGCTGCTAAATACACACAGTGGGGAAGCATGGAGGAACTTTTACGTACTGTGCATTATAAGAAAGAAATGACATATCAATAAAATCATTCTCCTGGTTCAAATATTAGCTGTGGCTTAGGCGGAAACACTCAGGGCTTGATTCGGGAGGTACCGGGTTCAAATCTCTTGAGACAGGTCCTCCTGACCTTGTATTTTTTCTTAGTTATTTTTCTTGGTCGCTTAGAGGATATTTAATTTCCACCATTATTCTGCTGCACCATTTCGTTCCGTTGGTTCCCTTGTTGGGCTGACATGGTGTGTAGGTGCTTGAACTTTGCGTCTGGTGTGTTAACGACCTTCAGGGCTCGCACTCTTTGGGGGTGCAGTTATGTCCACCTTTGGATCCTGGCCCCCCGGTTTTTTCCCTCACCTGATTCCTTCCTCCCGAAGTACTCTCATTTGGGTAACAGGCACAATTTCCGCCCAACAATACAATAAAATATTAAACATTCCTTATACCTGTGATAGAAGGAGAAATTAAAGTCAAAACCACTACAGCTGAAAACCTAAGCACAAAATTTAGAAGCCGAACAAAAATGCCCGAAGAAATTCGGAGAAGAGTGGTATGCGGCTATACACGGTTCGGTTTGACCAGCCGCATAACGTTGGCCAGCCTCAACGGAGGGAGGAAAAAGAGAAATGGAAAGAGAAAGAGATCGCGCAAAGGACGGTTCGAGAAAGATCAAGAGGGCGAAGAAAAATGACGGGAAAAAATGATCTGTTAAAAGTTCGAAAATTTTCATTAGCAGTATCATAGTAGAATTTGATCCAAGGAACTTTCATAAGCATTCTCAAACATGTATTGAAAGATTCTCCAAACATGTTAAACAGAAACAGTTCCAATGGTGAAAAATATTACCAGGCATCTGACTTTCTAAGCGCTAAAACCAGAATGAAGCGAAATGAAGTATGCTGGTAATGAATGTAGACAACAGGAGAGGGCTGTAATAGATCACGAGTTATAAACCACACTCTTCCCTTACGCCTATCACACACCAGTTCTTATTGGTCATAGCCTGTGTTTGAGTGTATGTAACTTGATATTAAGTGCTTAAGAATTCGGAAGAATGCTTCTTGATATGGTGGTTAAAGATGCCAACTGCTGGCCAGGAGATTTGGAGTTCGATCTCCGGTACTTACTTAGAATATTTTTAAGTTAGAAAAGTCTGGAAATCGGTTCAGTCAGCCTGGTGGCACTGTCCCGGTAGGCCAAGGTCTTTAAGGTACAGAATCGTGATCGAGAGGTCTGGGTTTCGATTCCTGGCAGCACCGTCCTTTCTGAATGATTTTTTAAAAATGATTTTCCTTAGTCCTCATAAATGGCAAATGTTCGGAAGATACCCTAAATTTAGGCCTGAATTGTTCTTTTCTTTGAACTAAATCCTTTACCAATTTACCGTTTCATCTTTTGTATCACTATGTCCACACCTGTGACCTCAGTAGTAAAGACGTTATTAAAACAGTCACATGAGGACAATTGGGTAGCTACCTGGTAGAGAGACGGTAGCCTTTCATCACGAAAGCTGTATAATAGACAACTGGCGAGGTGTCCGTGTGATGATCATATGCACTCCTACAACACTACCCTCTATCCATGATGAAACAAGACGGAAATAGAGAACGCGGAGGTCACTGTGACCGGCAAGGCCCTACTAGGGCTGTCTAGCCAAGAGGAAAGGGAGATATTACTAAGAATGATAAAATTTAACAGTCCTGACAGGATAAAACGAAGGCTAGACGCGGCGCTTTCATTGTGACAGACTTTGGTTGTATTGCTGTGTTTTCGAAGCCAGGACGTAAAGTAGCTACATTATTCTGGCTAGTGTGTATATAAGCTCCTTTTATTAGTATAATAAACTGTCCTCATAACATTCAGATATAAATATGAAAAGATGAGCGCCGTGTTTTTAAAGTACAACTGTTTCTTGCAGCTAGCTACGTTTCTTTATGCTGGCCTAGTATTACTTCAGATACATAATTCATTCTGCAGAGGCCATTTTCTCGAGATTTTTCCTGCTCCAGAAGGAACTATGCTTTTGGTTTTTACTGAAGGAGATTGGAACCCAAGTAAATGCTGAATTAATAAGTGATGATAATACGAAATCTTTTCTACCTCCCAGAAAATAACCAGTGCGCAGAGCTGTAGCAGTCATTAGATTCCAGTAATATTTTATAACCGAGCTCTTCCTCCATATGTTAATATTTCGAGAGTTACGTAAAAGGACTTGTGCAGAAAACACGAACGAAGGAAATGAATAACTTACATGACAGAGCAAAGTGGAAGCTGTACGGGAGAAGTAAGTGATATGTTATGAGATGACCTGCCGTCATATACTCACAACATAAGGCGTGCGCGTGAATGTTTCATGGTTCACGTTGCTTACGCGACGTTGCCCGTGTCCAATATACAACACAGTCCAGTCTTCCAAGAACTTTTGCTCGTGTTTTTACGCACGTCCACTGTTGAGAATTGCCAACAGCACATTATTATTTCCTTCTTTCCGTTTATTTGCATAGAAAAGGAAAGCTTAACAATTTAAAATAAAATTACTTACTCAACGAAGGCTGTTCACAAAGATATTTCTCGGACTACTGAGAAGCCCATAAGATAATTTTTTTTGTAAATTATTTGAAATAGAAAACAAATAAAGTTAGCCTAACTGTTAAATAACGAACATTTCCTTAAATGCTATTTATCCGGAAATAAGTCATACACAAAGAAAGGGCAATCCGTCTCAAAACAAAATTTATTTTATTCATTTTGCCTTTGACTATAAACCCCTCTATCACATTACTTATTGCTGCTTCTTTCGATAAAAACTACCTTTTTGTTTTCTCTTCAAGATTTGTTTCTGAAAGTGATAACAGTAGGTAATAAAGAGTCATTTCTATTCCTTTCTTAGTATTTGCTGGGAAAAAATAAACGTGCTAAACACCAATATATCATTAGATTTTTACAAATATCGACACTTTTCTACATTGTATGGATTTCTGAATAAATTTTAATTTAATGCTGCTTCTGGCAATTGTAGTAGTTCAAAGCAATTAACAGAAGATGACAGTTAAGTGAAATTCTAATATCATTGGTACAAAGCTAGAATGCTTCAATATATCAAGCTCTTTAACAAGTCAACGATATAATTATAAAATATTTTGTACAGAATGTATTCCTGAAGTTTGCGCATTTAGTGCGATTATAAATAATGGTTGATTGCAATCTTTTAAATTAAAAATGTCAGTATTCCGAGGTTGTAAATTGCCAGCACACACATTTTGTTATGTTCATGGATGTTACATCAGATCTAAACAAGTAAAACATGGACAAAGTTCGTGATGCTTAACAAGCTTATTCCGTGTACGTGTTGTGTAGCAAAATGTTCTTGTGGTAGTTGGGGGTTCGCTAGGTGGAACAAGAAAGCTCATGCCATTTGCATTTCCCTGAACATTGAGAGAGCCTACATCATCACGACAACTGACAACCTGTGGTGCCTCAGTAGTAAAAACGGGCGTTAAACACCAATAAAAAAATCACGATAACTGTTACTTTTATATGGTAGACATTTATTTATTCATTCATTCTGGCAGAGCCACGACCATTAGGCCTCTCCTCCGCTCTACCAACCTAACAATAATTACATGAAGTTATAGCGACAATATTGCAATCACAACATTGACAGTGAAGTTGACGATACTTGTACACATATAAACCAATGTAAAATACTATATATATATATAATTAAATGTATGTTAATACATAAATATCAATAATGAAAAATATTAATCTAAGAAGAAGAAAATATAAGAACAATAATATACAACAAACACTAGAAATGGCAATTTATACATATATCAACCTCATAAATCCTGAAGGGGGAAATAAATCAACGAGCAAAATATATAATTAAAATCCTAACAACACTATGAAGTAGATAGGAACATTTATGATAGTAATAAAAAGAATAGAATAAAACAATTCTACAGCAGAGTAAAACAAATAAATACATGCATTGTAACAAAAGGAATCTGAATCTAGGGTAATCGATTATTTCTAATAATATTAAACAATTTCTTATGAAACGCTCGTAAGTTTGGCAGTCTCTTTGACATCCCGTGGCAATGCATTCCAGAGACGGGTTGTAGTTACGGTACATATATAAGAAAATATATTTCATATTGTTCCAGTATCGTATGGCGAGTAGCTGCCAATTCCATTGTCACAAATCATGCTGTCTGCAGATGAAGTACGAAATTAAACTGAAGATAATGATTTCAGCATTGGTGATAAGAAAACACGGTTCTTTACAGGAATTGGACTATCTTATAAGGGAGTTGCAACTAACCAAATAAAAAACAAGTCCTGGCATTCCATTTGCTTGCTAAATTCTGCAAAATAAACAAAATATAGAGCAGCGTAAGGCTTTTGCGTTCTTCTCCAAATAAAAAAAAAAGAGTTTTATAGCAATGTTAATGGTCTATTTGAAGGGATTTACATTCTACTTCCTCTGCCTGCAATGACAGATGATTAGCATTACACCAGGAAGAATTGCACACAGAAAACTGGGGCACACACAATATAAGAAATGAGCCTGTTGTACAGAGAGAAGACTGTTACCCACTCCACGTCAAACTTGAGCTTGTTAGGCAATTTTCCAGAGCTTTGTATAGTAACTCTGAGGTTCTAAGTCTTATCATATTCGAGTGGGGTTACAAATTAAAGAACTTTTGGGTATAACGATTAGGGAACGAAATCTGGGCATCAAAACATTGCCTAGGTTCGGTTACATGTTTAGGGAACGCTGGCTGTAGGATGCCGTCAGTTACAGGTATGCTTAACGAGTTCTTGTAGAAAATGAAAGATGAAAACAACACGAAGTGTATGACATGTTATGTAGTGCTTGACTCTTGATGAACGTAATGCTTAAAAAGCGAAGTGAAGTGAAAATTACAAGGACTTTTATGCTTACTTATAGAGTGTCAGTCAAAATGCACTATTTGTTCTCCCAAGTTGATTTCTTTAGAGCAAATTTAGGAAAAATACATGGTAAACGCTTTTATCAAGAAATAGAAACAAGGTATCAGGGACGATTGCTATAATGGGAAAGTATGTATGGCGTAAGCAAATGAAAGAAATGCCATTTTGATATATTTTTAATAAGAGTATTGTATATTTTGCCATCCAGTATTTTGTACTTATGTAAACCATTATAGAATGTATTGTATGTGTCTTGCTATATTTTTTTTAATATGCATTTTGTTTTGGTTGTATTAAGAAAATTTAAGGACTTATTTTTACATCCAAAGCATTAACAATGAAGAAAAAGCAATGTGTAATAATGGGCAGCACAATTAAGCAACACCGCCACGGGTGGCCGAGGTCGTTAAGGCACGGACTCGTGAGCGGGAGGTCTGCGGTTCGAATCCCGCCAGGACCGTTCTCCCTGACTGGGGTTTTTTCCAGGTTTTCCTCAGTCTTCATAATTGGCAAATGCCGGGGAGGTACCTAAACTTAGGCCTGGAACGCTTCCTTCCTTAAAAAAAAAATCCTTTCCCAATTTATCATTTCATCTCATGTATCATCAGTGTCCACCGCCTGTGGTGCCTCAGTAGTAAAAACGGGCGTTAAACACTGCTCAAAAAAAAAAAAAAAAACAATTAAGCAATAAATACAAAAAATAAATAAAACCTTGCTCTAACTTTGTTACATAATATGACTTATGGAAGCTAAATCTTCATTGGGCAGAGTGAGTCAAATATGTGCAAGGAAACCAAGAACTTGAGAGTCTTAGAAAAAACAATTATATTTGGAAATGTTACTACTAATTTAGTTCCTCAAAGCTGAAATAATATTTATGGAATCTCACTTACAAATATGATTATGTTATATCGGTATATACAGGATGTACACATAAATTTGTGTCTGGCATTCAAGGGACGTGTTTCTAATAGAAAAAAGTGAAATATATATAAACGTGGCCTAAAAATTCTTCCTTTCAATGTTACCTGACTTAATATATAACAAAGCTTAATACGCTCTGTTGAAAACTCCTGAATGTTTCTATTTGCTCAAATTTATTTGGATACCCTTTCTCAGAATTTCAACAATAAGGTACAAGTTTGCATTAAAGATGTGTCCCTAGAAATAAAAAAAAAAAAAGTATTGGATTCAAATCTGGCGATCCGGCAGGCAATTCAATGAGTCTCTGTCGATTAATCCATCAGTCATTCAAATTACGAAGCTTGAGCGCCATCATGCATAAACAGCTTGCAAAGAAACACCAATCATTGTCAAATAACGGTGGAACATGTTTCTGAAAAACTCCAGATAGACGTAAGGGAAGATGAGAGGTTCCAATGCAAACTCTTAGCACGAATTTCTGTTATCATTTGTCCTATCGTACTGAATTAATAGACATGTAAGCATTAAACCAGAATGAAGTTATATTGGTACTGCACTTTGGCAGGAAGTGGGAGGGGTATAAGAGGTCACGAGCTACAAATTGCCCTCTCACCTTACGCCATGACTCATCAGTTCTTGTTTACTCGCCGGACGATGCCCATTCATTAGGGTTATTGCTGAATATACAGCCAGCTATATCAGTAAACAAGGTAAATACTGAGAATTTCATGAATGCAGTTCACTGCTGTAGAATGAGTTGGCAGATTTTTTATCGCGGCCGAAGTATTCTGCATTAAGCCTTGGCATCCACGGAAAGTTTTCATGCAATATGTTCTTTGATACTAAACTCTTGAATTATTCAATGCGATTTCTCCCACGCTACGAATAGCTCGTTTCTCACGCCCACAGTTTTATATCTGTCTTGGTCTCACAGCAACTTATATCCCCTCAAATGAACTTGTCTATCGCAAGCGTTGTTGATTCGTAAAGCTTCTTGCTGACTGTAGGAATGAAGTTTACGTGCTTCTAATGCATTTCCATCTATGAGAGCACAGATATAGTGCACATCTGCCATTTTGCTCACCGGGTATATTTTCTTGTGATGTCTTAACCTAGGAACCAACAAAAGACAATCAAACAAATGGGGGGGAAGGATGTCATAGCCTACTTTAAAGAAGAAAATGATTACCAAATGAAATAAATGAAAGTTGACAATTCTTTAGGGATAAAATTACGGAAAATTGCTTAATAGTTCTAAAAGGAAGGGCTTCTAGGTACATGTTTATAAATGTTATTAGGAATATTTGACTGACACATTGTATATGTTATAAATGCTTGATGGTTATTTTTATAGCAAAGATAAAAGCTACACAGAATGTAAATTTGACCAGGTGAGGCACAGAAAGGTTACAGCAAGATAATTACTCCCATTGTCACACAACCTGTCAACCGGAAGCCGGTCTTTGCTGAGCGAGTGATTTTCCGAGAATTGTGCAGTGTTTCGTGCCACATAACTTTCCTTAGGGTGTATCAATAAATAAATGGGTAGTTGTACCTTTACAAGTTTCACGGTATATTTTAATATTTTCACTCAAAATAGGGGCTTAAAGAACATCTACCCACTTCATTTTACACCTTACTAGTTTCCTCTGAACGGCAAGTTACATGATTATGGATTGGTTGGTGACTAGAGACAGAAAAGAAATGCTGCCACATTGCTAGTACTGGCAGAAGGGAAGCGAGAGATTCCGTGACCTTGACCCACTTTTTAGTGGACATGTTATAACCTAGCTCTACGTAACTCGTAGGTAGTGTGGGAGTGTAACATGTTATTAGGACCGGATTGGCCATTGCTTTGGCTGTTACCTGAGGCTTTGCTGCTACATTTACTTCATGTGGATCACGTGAGCAATACGGCGACGGTGAAGCACGCAATAAATCGTACGCTAATGATCAAAATAATTTAGTGCGTCAGCAAAATTTATACACCTTAGTGAAGTCTACCGGGACAAGCAGACCCCCAAGATTTTCTCCCTTAAGCTGTACTAAAGCATGGATTTATCCAGTGGAACTAAACCGTCAACTATATGTTATGAAATAACACTTTTTTCCTTTTCTTTTCTTTAACGAACACCCTAAAAACCACTTCAAAGGCGCAGTTACTATATATGTGTTCCAATGTAACCATTTTTCATATGACTTTGTTAAAAAAAATCTTTGGTATTTCTATTGGAGTATTTCTTGTTTTATTCGGTTCTTAATGATGGATCTATAATTGCAATAAGTTCAAAAAAGCTAAACCCTTTTAAAAATAGAGACAATGTCTTGGAAAAGAAAAAAAGTTTCTGATCAGCATTGTATATTAAATACTTCAACGCTAACATTTAATCAATATTTGTAAGCTTAATGCATATTATACATGTGGCAATAGTTGCATTGTTGTCACTTTCAGTTCTCATTTGTGGGAGGTGTGCACGTCGAGCTATGATCAGTTACGGCTATAACAAAATGGAGGTTGAAGGTGACAAACAATACGCTGCTCTGAAATTCTGCTTTCGTCTCAACAAATCTTCATCTGAGGTCTATGCAATGTTATAGGAGACCTATGGGATGTTGGAAGGGAATCATTTTCAAAAGAAGGCTGATTAGACGCTCCAGTTTGCGCTCTAACGGAAGAAAATATGAACACCGCTGCTGTTATTGTGAAAGAGGGTCATCAAATAACATTAAGGACACTTTCAGAAATTCTGAAAAATTCCGTCACACTGGTAACTGAAAAGTTGCATATGAGATGTGTTTGTGCACGGTGGGTTCCAAGACAGTTGATTCTCGAACTAACGAACGTTCGCGTTAACATGCAATTGAGGAGAGATGTAGAGTTTCTTTCAAAAGCAATCACTGCTGATGAAATTTGGCTGCAATATTTCGATCCTGAGAGCAAACAGCTGTGTGGTCACCAACAAAGTGGTTGCTTTTGCAGGGGATGTTAATGTCATCTCATTTTTAGATATTCACAGAATGGTTTATCAAAATTTCGTATCTACACACACTGGACTACAGAGGTGTCCTGAAAACTCTAAAGGTCACATCACAAACAAAACGGCCAAGCCTGATGCTGCACCAAGATAATTCACGATCAAAAAACGCAAACGCTATTTCTACAGATCTCACAAAAATCAATGTGAAGTGTGTAAATCACCCTCCCTATAGTCCAGATTTAGCCCCTGTGATTTTTTTTCCTTTTTCTCCAAAGTGAAGAAACAGCTTTATGAAGGCTGCGGAAGCGATTCTGAGGGACCTGTCAAAATTTTTATATGTCTTTAAAGATCGGTAGAAACGCTGGGATAGATGCATGGCATCCAATGGGGAGTAATTTGAAAAATATTATCAAAATTATGAAGAGTCAAGGAATGCTCTCAGAAATAATATTATCGTTCTATATTAAACAGTTATCGTAATTTGAAACATAGTTTAAGGAAATGTTTGAAGTCCTTAAGATATACTCATATTTAATTTCAATTTGTGAATTTTCCATCTTGCAATGAGTTGTTATAAAACAAATATTACAACACGATGTGCAGATCTATGATCTCCATTGATTGTCACTTAAATTTTGAAAACCAATGTGGTGTACAAAGGAGATTTATTAGCCATATTCTTAAATTTCCCTTTCAGACAATTACTCAATTTTAATAGAAATTATTTTTTCCTCGAAAAGAAGTTAGTTCCACCATCCTTAGGCTTAGAGGCAAATACCATTACTTGCTTGTTTATTAGATGCTATTTTGAAAGGAATTAACTTTGTTTTTAATTTAATTTTATAATTAATAGATCTCTGTGCTCCCTATGCACAACTAGCAAGCACATCGATCTGCTCCCTCTTTTAATGAATAACATTACCCCTGATAATTTGTCTACTTAATTATGTTTGTGTAGTGTGGTGTAGGTTCAGGTATAGTATTACATAATACCGTGAGATAATTCTCTAAAGTAACAATTATATTCCTGAACTACTGTGCATGCGATCAATAACGCGCCAACAAGCAAACACTTTGGAACTAGAGAGCAGTAAAAATAAGGCAAGCTGTTTATACAAACAAGAAACTCGAGGCAAGGTAATCGCGCTATAATCGAGGGCTTGCGTACAGAAGACTAGGTTTCACTTAATCTCAGCTCAAAACAGGCAGCATCTCAGAC